>OX424574.1:39718039-40395644 GCA_949152435.1 Gastracanthus pulcherrimus
CATACCCCGGTTCATTAAACGTTTTTAGAAATCGATACTTGGATTCACAGTCTTCATATAGTGTAGAATTCTGAAATTAAATATACTTAACTAGCTCTATTATCATAAATAAAATATTTTATTAATATTGGAAATGAAACGGCTGACTTTACGATCCATAATATTTATAAATTAAGAAAATCTCTTTCTTTTCAAGTTGGAATGGAACGATGAAAGTTATTGTTTCATATTTCTAGTGAAAGTATTAATGGGAAACTTAAAGCAAAAAATAAATAAATAAAACAAAGATATTTTTTTAATGAATAATAAACGAATTAAAAGAGTTAGAATATTCACGTATTCGTAATAATATGATAAATGTACCATATTTAGACCACAGAAAGAAAAGGATCGGGATCTATATCCTTCAGAAATGCTTTGTTTTAATAAATTAATTTTAAATATATCTCTTTCTAAATAATATATCAAAAAGGGGGTGCTCTTTTATCATTGATGGTTTGACAATAGATAATTTTTTACTAAAATTACAGAATGATAGGTAATAATCCTTATTACAGAAATTTTTTCGCTTTACATATTTTATTAAAATTATTTAAATATTTAAATTAAATATAATCAGATGTTAGTACGTACATTCATTGGATTCCTAATCATCTAAAATTTTGTGTACGATTTGCCATCATAGATTTCCGAGATATAACCCTATAAAATAAATATGAATTTTTAACGTATAACAAAAGCAGGGAGTCATATCCAAAATTTGCCTTTGTAAAAGATAAAAAACTAAATTGTTCATAATATTTCTAACATACCTAAAAAATTGAAAAACTATAACTCCAAAATCCAAAAAACGAAAAATTGTTATAAAAAAAACGAGTCGATGAATCTTTAAGTTTCTTTTTAATTTCGTATCTTCATTAAACAACAACAAAAAATGAGCCCTGCTTGGTAAAAAAAGACCGTGCCATTCTTGAGATATACTCAATCAAAAAAAAATTTTTAACTACACGTAGTCTCAAATATCTCGAAATATAAAGGTTGATGTGGTCTGGGTTTAGAAATCGTTCAAGAGATACTAAGGAGTTACCGTTTTAGAAAGTTTCAGATCAAATACTTCCGATTTACGTCAGAATTCGCTATACAATAAAAATCGATTTTTTTTACGAAAAGATTTTTATCTCTTCAAAAGAAAAATATAAAGCATACAAAATGTTACAGAATATTCTTCTTCATATTATTAATCATCTCAATTTTTTCAAAAATTCTCCTTGTTATATATATATATATATATATATATATATATATATATATATATATATATATATATATATATATATATATATATATATATTACATAGATATAACCGTTTTAAAAAAATGACGATTTCGTGCATAACAAAACAAGGGAAATAGCTTATTCAAAATTTTGGGTGGGACAAGATAGGTAATTGTATGCTCTTTCAAAAGCATTATCACTTAATCAATAATATTATTTCTATGGTAGCTAAAAACCTAAGACACTATAACTCAAAAGTCGGAATACCGCTAATAAAACAAAAACGCATATAAAAACAAAATAATTTTTTGAGCCACCGTCCTTACAGAAAAACAAAAAAATGACCCCGAAACATTAATTTTCACCGTGTATATGCAAAATAAAATGATTCTCAAACGCATTTTTCTCCAAGAGTTAATTATGATAGTTTTGAAAATTTAACTGAAGGTTCCTCGTAAGAATACAGAGGGTACCGTAAGGCATTTTTTAGAAATATTTATTTATTGCAGAGAAAAAAATATAAATGTGATGCCAGTAAGGTAGGGATTTTTATTACACATTCACATCTCCTTAAGTAGATAACAATGAATTCCAATATAAATAGTTCTGTTATGCATAATATAATATTTTGATATTTAGGATGCAGTAAATAGTAGCAATGGAGATGAAAATGAGAGATTTACTACTGATACTTCTGTAATTGGAAATGATTCTGTATACAGAAATGCAACTATGATACCCACGAAGACGACAACGGATGAAAATGATTCTATTGGAGCAAAGAAAAAAATATAAATGTGATGCAGGTAATGTAGGGGTTGTTAGTTCACTTTCACATCTGATTTAAAAATAATATTTTTTCATATATTTTATAGAGTCCTGGTATTGACTACGTTTATAGTTTGAAACAAGAAGTAAAGGATCTACACAGAGAAATTGAATCATTAAAAGCTCTTTCAAACAAAGGCATCATCCAGATACAGAAGAGGTCAGTATATTTTTCATGTGATGCACTTCAGCTTGTATAAAATTAATAATTTTATGTGGATCTGCTAAGTATACAATTTATAAATTTATTAATTTATTTTTAAAAAATTTTCAGTAGCGTAGAACGGTCCAATTTCTCATTTAATTGAAAAATTATGCTTTTAATTTTTGTTCGCAAGTATGAATCTAACCGCAATGAATTATTTTCAAGCTAATTATAATAATACTATAAAAATAGTTATAGCTAGTATATTTAAATATGAATAATTTGAGATTGTTTACACGATTTATAAAATTTAGATATACTATTCGTACCCTCAGAACACGGTTCTGGCAACACGAAAATTTTTTAACTTCATTTTTGTACACAAAATAGCACATACGAAATATATGTGTGTATGTGTGTACGTAAGTATATGAACGCCAGCGCACGTATTTATAAGTATACAGTTGGGTAGCGAATAGTATATATTTCATGGTAAATGTAATTTTGTTTTCAGATCATGTAATTGACCGCTTTAGCGACTCAAAAGATAACACAAGATTATATTCTAAGACATTAGTTGACAAGTGCATCAATGCAGCACAAGCATTGAAATGATACGCTAAAAAAGGGAAATGAATAAATGAATAATAAATTTTATTATAAATTATATAATAAAATTAATTAAGAGGATATATACAATATTAAATTTTAAAGTAATTAATCATACATTTTAAGGTAAAAATAAATCACTTATCATATATTACCTGAGTTTTTTCAGTAAATTTGAACATTTTATCAAAATATAACTAAAATTTTTTTACATTGTTTTGGAGATCATTTGATCTTTTTGATGGGCTGTAATGAAAACCTCTATATTTATTGGGCTACTGCAAGGTTTAGAGAGCCAATGTGATCGAATTGATGCTGTCAAGGTTCTATTATGTTCAAAATACATGTGGTTATGATATGAGTGTGGGGAATTTGTATATAAAAATTATTGACCAAAGTTATAGTCTAATTAAGTCATATTTCATAATAAAATTTCAAAAATTCAAAGAATTTTCGCTTAAATAGACTATATCTTTGGTCAATAATTTTTATATACAAATTCCCACTATGATGAGTGAATTATTTTGACCTTAAAATGTATTATCAATTAATTTCAAATTTAAAAGTGTATCTGTCCCCTTAAATAATATAAGATTATCATAAAATCAAATTACATGATACTAAATTATAATCGAATTAATGAAATTATTTTTTATTATTAAAATTATAATAAATAAAGTTTATAACGAATAAGGTGTAACATAATTAAATACATTTATACTTACCTCTATATATAAAGCTGACGGATGTTTTTAATATCTGGTTATCTGATATACATCTAGTTAGCTTAGAAACATGAAATTAGGAATTATTTCGATAATAGTTTAAGATACCTAACCTAGAATACCAAAAGGAATTGGTGTTGCCTAACGAAATTGTTTCAAATTTTAGAAAAAATGATTACTAAATCGTTATACAGTAGTTTTCCTTCAATTCACATATTCTATAAAATTTGCAGTCGTTTTTCTGCAGTTAGTTCTCCTATAGTTTAATGATAATAATAAATTGGCAGCTGTTTTTCTATAGATAAACAGTAGTTTTAACAGATAGTTTTATTGTAGTTTTTCTATCGCTTAAAGATAATGACAAATTATTCAGTAGTTCTCCAGTAGTTCAAACATTATATAAAATTGACAGCTGTTTTTCTGCAGTTTAATAGTAGTTTTATTGTAGTTCAAAGATAATAATGATTCGGCAGTTGTTTTGCAGTAGTTACACAATATTTTGACTGTAGTTCAAAGATAATAATAAATTAGGAGTCATTTGTCTGTAGTTAAACTATAGTTCTCCTGTAGTAATCAATTATTTATAAGTTGGCAGTCGTTTATCTGCAGTTGCGAAAATACTACTGCAATCCAGTAGTTTAAGCAGTAGTTCAGGTAGTAGTTATGGCAGTAGTATAGGCAGTAGTTCGCGTCAGTAGTTCAGGCAGTAGTTTATTTTCGTAAGGGTACGCCATTAACTTTTGCATATACTGTACTACGATGTAGATATACTAATAACATTGTAGCACAACTTTAAAAAAGTACGGCTTGCTATGCCTAACTATTTATGTATTACTTCTATGCTTATTTTGCATTACATATTAGTTTTTCCACACGATTTAAAGAAAACTCGGTTTACAATAAATAAAAAAGTTCCATTTTATGAGAGCTCAATATAGGACTTCCATGTTAAAAACTAAAACTTAGAAGCTAAATTTCTCAACTTTTGATATCGCAGGGGGGGGGGGGTGTCGAAATTTTAACCACGTATAAAATACATCTAAATTTACATATAATAAAAGTTTCAAGAGATTTTAAAGAAATTTAATTATCCGGTAAACATCCTTAAGCCATATTTTATGAAAAAATTAAAAAAAAATGAAGTACATGTATTTTGAACACAATAAAACTTCAATCATTTCAATTCGATCAGTTTAATTCTCAAAACCATGCGATAGAGCAAGAAATATACATGTTTCTATTATGGCCGAACAAAATGACCTAATGAACATAAAAATATTCTAATATATTTTGATAAAATGTTAATTATTTACCAAAAAAGTACAGTAGGTACCTAATATAACCAATTTAATTGTAATTGTAAAGTGATTAGGCCCCTTTAATGAGTATTTTTAATTATTTTATAATAATCGTAGTGCATGCCATAACAATCCACTTAAACATAATGAAAAATTTTCAGTTTTTGGATTTTGATGACTTTATTGTGAGATTTCATACACACTGTTTGAGTATTCATTCAACAAAATAATATGACCAAAAAAAACTAGTCACCTCTTCAATCATGTGTCAAGAAATGTAGAAAAACTTAAAAGTTTTAAGTTATGTCTTATAGGTTGCTTAAAAAAAAAGCTTTTTTAGAGCATTTATACCAGAATCTTTAGAAAGAAAAACTTTAATACATAATTTCATACAATTATTTTTAAAGTATTTGTATTTGTTAGAACATTTGTCTGACTGTTAAACAGTTAAACTAAATGATTTGTTTATTTATTTGAAAAAGTATACAGATCTTGCATCACCGTGTTTGCAAAGTATCCTGGTTTCGCAACAGTAGATATGTGTGTGACCCCGTGAAAAGTACACACATTTCTCGCTAAAAAGACAAACAATTTACGACTCTTTTGGTACATGCACTCGCGAGCGTGGCGCGATTCTTTTCGTCAGACAGGGGCGACATACGAAGCGAAGTAGAGTTTAAGCAGCTGCCGTCGCCGCTAAGAAACGAGCGACAGAAGTTCCGAGGCGTGCGCGAGATGATATGTGTCAGGGCGTGCTAAGTAAATGTTATTTCCGCCGTCGGTGCATTATAATTGTGACTCCTGCAGGGAAGAGTATTCTGACGTTAATACCGCTCATGCGCGGTGCCCCAGCCTTGAAGGAACGCATTTTCCTGAGCTTTTGCGATAAAATAATAATCAAAAGCAAACAGAGTTTCGAGAAGGAACTTTTTTTTAAATAAACTATTGTGTTCCATTAAAATTATTGTATAACGGTGTGCAGAAAAATATATATCTAAAAAAATTATAAGAATTTTCTATTAAGATAGGACTTGATGAAAAAAAATAATTCTTCAGTTTTCATTTTAAGGGAGTACTATCGATACTCCGTGAGTCAAATGCGTGTTTGGTTGTTTTTTATTTCCGTCGTAGTCCAAATCGTATGCGTAAATGGTTGAGTGAGCGTGAACATTTTTATTCGTTTGCTTATATTAGCTCAAACTTGGTGAATCAATATTTGGATTTTGCAATATATTTATGGGATATTAAATACATATTTCTCAAAGTTGCGATGAAATCAGAACAGCAGATTTCATGAAGTTTTTGATTGCAACTATCAGAAACGTGAGTTCCCATAAGGCTATGTGTTAAAACATAAATATAAAATTCTAAATATCTTCTTTCTCGGTTGGTGTAGCTTTCTAAAAATGTATCTGAGTAAGTTTGAGGTCAAAACATACTAGTATACAAAATTTCAGATTTTTTCTTAACACTAATTCGAAGCCGATAGTATTCCCTTAACATAATGAGGTTTTGATGATATATTTATTATTATTATATGATGCTATGTACAAATTTTCAGCAAGTTTTAACTTATTTTACCTTTACAGTGTCCCATTAATACATTTATTTGAGGCTATTTTCAAAAAGTGACAGGCGCATACAGTTTTTATCAAATGTTCTGAAAGAAATTGTACATATTTACTTCAATGTAACAAACAAAACTTGGCATAATTTTACAGTTAAAAATTTTTTTCTTATCCTAAATAAAACTATAACAAAATAAATTGTTTAAAAATGTAACTTTATTTATATTGTTTAATAGTGACACAATAAATTGTGTAACAATATTGTTATAAAAAATGCCAACTTTTATTCTAAGAAACATAAACAACTTATCGTAAAAGTTTCAAATAGATTCATTAAGACCTCTTGCGCCAACCACTTTTGAAGTTAGAAAAATAAATAAATAAGTGTTGAGAAAACGCGTTTAAAGTTCCAATTTTTCATAAAGTTTAACTTTTGCAAATCATCGAGTTTTTACATCCGACAGTTTTTATAAAATATTCTTACAGTAACAAAGATTAAGAAAATATAATAAATTCCTTTTTTATATTTTGGCCAAAAAATACCAGAATTGTACCTTAAGATAAATATAGCGATCGTGCGCACCGGCTTCGGCATCAAGACCCTGAATCCATAAAAATAGTCTAAAACAAACAAATTAAAAAAAGTTGTGTCTCTTGAAGAAAAAGAATAAAAATAATGTAAAAATATATTCTAATTTTAAGAATTTCATTAGAATGACTGTTGCTTTAAACATGATATCCACTTTTGATAGCAAAAGTATTCCTGTATCTACTTTTATTAGTGAACGTAAAAATGCTCATGCTTTAATTGATCCAAAAGAAGAACTTATTTTTTAGTAACAAATGCAAGATTTTTGAGCTTTTTCGTGCTTATAAAGCGGACATAAAGTCACCGTTTCCCGACCGGCGATGAAAAAGTTACTTTACCGCCTGGTCGAACGAGCGGTAAAATAACCTCAGCAAAAGACGCGAGAATGGCTTCAATAATCAATTTTCAACTTATTTATACATATATTTTGCATATGCATGCGCGTGCGCGTTCGTAAATGCGTACGTTGGAATTTAATTTCTGTTTCAAATAAAAAATAAATAACATTGATGAAATTATCTTATCTTTGTTTTACTTGAAAAACTTTAATGTACAATAATAGTTATCTCTATAATGCGTATATATCTATGTGTGTATACATGTGTGTTGGTGTGTGTGTATAAATCAATGTATGTGTAGGTATAAATATTTTCATTTCTTAATAGAACAAAGCGGTAGTAGCACCGTGTCGAAAATCGTTCACATTTGGTTCTGTTCGATGGACACAAAATACCGCGAAAATCAATACATGTGTCACAGAAGATACACTGTACAACATGAGTGAGAGGCTTTTTCTCGCCCTTGGCACACAATATACTATTAGGACAATAAATAGAAATTTATTAGTCAATTTACAGAAAAATGTAACAGTTTAACTCAAACAAATACCACGCTACCAAAATGTTACGGCCTACCAAAAATACACAAAAGTGACATTCCACTTCGTCCAATAATTTCTGCAATAGGTTCTCCAACTGATTTTTTATCAAAACATATATACTCTGTATTATCAAATAATATAAGCAAACCAAAATCATATGTGAAAAATAGTTTACAACTCATAGAGAAAGTAAAGAACATCAATGTACCACCGAATCACTCTCTTATTAGTTAAGGTGAAAAATCACTATATACAAACATAGGCAAATAATTAGTTGAACAACGCATAGAAAGATGATACACACAAATTAAAAAAAAAATCTGAAATACCCTTACTAGAAATCATAAGGGCATGTGACAAATACTACAAACAATCGTTTGGCACACCAATGGGATCACCGATATCTGGTTTATTTGCCGATATTGTTATGGATTATTTAGAAACTGATTGTTTAAATAAATCGGCATTTAAACCGTTATTTTACTACCATTTTGTTGATGATATAATCACATGTGTACCAAATAAAAAAGTAAATGAAATACTAAACACATTCAATTCATATAATATTAGACTACAATTAACACATGAAATTGAAAAAAATAATTCCATAAGTTTCCTAGATGTTTTACTAATAAAAAAAGACAATAAGATAATAACAAATTGGCATACAAAACTAACCTTCTCAGGATGTTTCTTGAATTATAATTCACAACACCCACTGTCACAAAAAATAGCTATGATATACAACATAATAGATAGAGCCTTAAAATTATCAGAAAAAAAAATTCCATAATGAAAATATAAACACAGCGAAAAAACTTTTATTAGACAATAATTATCGATTAGACTTTATTAACAAATACACAAAGAAACGCATGTCAACTATAAAATCCAACAACAATAATTACACCAACAATAATAACAACACGAACAGGAAAAAACTTATTAGTTTACTATACATAAATGGTTTCAATTAAAATGTATCACCTTCTTTAATAGAAAACTCAATCAACACAATTACTAAAATAAGAACTAATCTAAGTAACATAGTAATTAAAGGAAAAGATATGCGTGAACAAAATGATGAGAATAATGTAATATACAGATTAAAATGCAATAAATGCGTAGCAACGTATCTAGGTGAAACAAAACGAAAAGCCAGTGTACGTATTAAAGAACACAAAAACTCAACGGACTCTGTCGTAACTTTATTTATTGGTTTTTCTTGTAATTTTCTTTCCATAATTTTGTTTTTTGTCTAGTATATCAAAATATTCCCAATCAAAGTCGTGAGTACTATTGTCAACTAAGTGTAATTTTGATATACTAGACAAAAAACAAAATTATGGAAAGAAAATTACAAGAAAATTACACTACCATGCGGCGAAAGAAAAAACTCGACACATACATAAGCGTTTTGTTTAAAAGTAACGTATAGCATCGAGTAACATCCAAAAATATTTAAAACAAAAAATAACATAAAAAATAACCAACAAATCCATAAAAATATTAATTTTTTTTAATTAACGCAAATTTGACAGGTAATGTATCACAGTATTGACTAGAATATAGCTTGCAAAATATTAAAAACAATAAACAACATTGAAAATAATCAACAAATTAATTAAGCTATTGATTAGATTTTTTGGAAAAATGAAAATTTAACGTACAATACATTACACTATTAATTAGAATATATTGCAATAATTTAAAGCAATATTCAAAATATTTAAAATAATATAGAGCATTAAAATGATTAACAAATAAATAAATTATTGAAAGGTTGAGGTTAAATTTATTAGAATATATTTTATATAGATAACTTTATTCACATCATCAAAATAATAGAAATAATAAAATTTAACAAAAACAACACTATAAATATACTTCAATTATTGGAACACAATAAAATTCATTCGCAAAATTAAAAATGAAAACTACAAGAAACGCTAAAAACCTATAAGAACAGCGCACATTATAACTAAAACTTCTAAACTATACAATATTAAAACAAATAACAAATTAGATACTATAAAAAACAATATATTCAAATATATTTATATAAAATATTACCCAGATAGCACTTAATATTACAGCAACATTATACGAATATGACATGTAACATTAAATATTTCTGTAATATACAGCAATAATATTTCAGTGATACTGTAGCAACATTTAGTGTCACCGTCGTTTTTATGACAGGAATATTACGGAAATATTACTACAATATATGGTGACCTTCAGGCAAAATTTCAGTAATAGCTGTGACGTAGTATTATGTCACTGCAAGACGATAAATAATTATATAGCTCACAGCGGCACCTGTCAAAAGGTAGTAGAAACAAAGGGAAGATTTTAGTCTCGTATCACAGAGGAAGGCAAATAACAAGTCCTAGCACCGAGTCTAAACTTAATTATGACTTATTAACGAGGGGGTTTTTATACGCATTGGTTGAGGTGCACGAGGGAACACGGGGCAGAGTACTCACACATACGATGGAAAACGACCGATGGCGCCCAAGGTGGGGCTTTTTGGTCGGCAAAATACTCGTTGAAAATTGAGTAAAATAAAGTGCAGTGTCGCGGGATAAGAAATTAATTCTATAAAATAAATTTTCACTTTTGTGGCAGAAAAGACAGAAGACTGGAATTTTCAATAAATAGGTAGTTCAATAAATAGGTGGACGAAGAGTAGTCGGTAGCAGGAAAACGTGGTGGAAAATAAAAATGATCGGTAGTTGCGCAGGGGAAACTGAAATCGGACAAACACATACAGAGTACACAAACAAATATTACTCTGAATATTCACGGTCAAAATTAATGTTTCCGGGGTCATATTTTTTTGTTTCTTTTTTAATGGAAGAGGACTGAAAAATATTTTCTTTTGTTTATCGATGTTTTTCGTTTTTTGAGTTTCAATTTTCGGGTTTTTTGGTTTGTTTAAAATAATATTATGAATTTAGTCCTATCTTTTCTACCCGAAATTTTATTTTCTTTTTTTTTGTATACACAGAAACGTAATTTTTTGTTTAAACGGCGACATCTCGAAACATTTGATGAAAAATCATTAAAAAAAATTATGTTAATTATTATTTTTTTTATTTTTATGAACATACGAAATTAGAAAAAAAATTAAAGATACATTGATTCGATGAGCTTATGATTTTTTGTAATTTATCTTCTGACAAACAATCAATGATGAAAAACACACTTTTTTATTTATTAATTAGAAATAGATATAGCAATTTAAAGTTAATGTATTAGAATTGGCAGCAGCTTTTTTTCTTTTTCTCAAAATTATTTTTAGGAAAATGGAATTTGGTGGAAATTTTCTGAAGCCGTGGAATTTGAGAACTTTAATTCTACAGCATTTTCTGATAGACAGATTTTCGAATTTTTCTTTAAAAGTTAAGTTTGTCTCAGAAATTTTCAAAATTTGTTTTTAAATTTGGAATTTTCTGGTAGATACATTATCGGAAATTTCTTTATGGTGGTTTGAATTATTTTTCCGATAGGAATTCTCAGAATTTATAGAAATTGGGATTTTTTGTCTAGGAGGAAATTTTCAAGATGGAAGTTAAAAATTAGAGATGCTAGAGTAATATTTTCAAAGTTTGAATGTGGGATTAATTTTTTTTCATTGGGTAAACTTTCAATAGTAGGTCGTCTGTCCTGGTATATTTATTATTTTCTTATTATTATTTTTGTAAATTGATTGTTGTTTTTCCAAAATATTTGTTAGGACCATAATACATATCGAGATATATCCCCTCGCATCTTAAACACTGAAGAATTAGAATAAAACATTACTGCTAGTTGTGATGGAAGAAGCTATGGAGAACGATAAACAAATAATGAACCAACTAGGGGGATCCCTAATCTTTTTTGACCAAAAAATCAATTTTTTTTATTTCTTCCTTCGTTCTTCAACCCTTTCTTAATACAGAACTTCGACGCATTTTTATTTTCATTTAATTTTCAGTTTGAAAATTACATTTTAAAGTTCGATTATAATTAAGGTAAATGTACTTATTTTAACAAAAACTTTCAGTCGAAACTTTTTGAAATTAATCTGACATATTCCTTTTAGCATTATGAAGAAGTATTTGCTTCGTGAAGGTGCTGTGTATTGATCTAGATCAAAAGAGAAATAATTATTTATGAAGAAAAGATATAAATTACGGATAAACACTGTTTTTTTATTTAAATAAAATGATCTGATTCTTAATTATGGTTACTTCTATTCAATTTTGAGAGGTTAAGCAACGCAACAGAGGAATCAAGAAAATGGATCGAGAAGGCCTAATGGATCGAGAAGACCGGACCTAGCAAAAATAGCGTCAGGTCCACAGCCCCCCGGAACATTAAGCAAATACCCTGGTACCTTGGGATGGTAGATGGTATTCTCGATTTATTGACGAAGACTCCGAAATAGAAATCCCATTAGTGAAGCTGGTGAGGAAAGGCCAGATGTGGAAGTGGGAAAAAGAGCTGCAGGAAGCGTTTGAGGAACTCAAACGAGGGTTGACAACAGCGACAGTGCTGGCTAGGACATATTTTGCGATACCTTTCAAGCTGCAGTGCGACGCTAGCAGTTTTGCAATTGGAGCCGTGCTCACACAGGAGTTTGATGATGGTGAGCACCCTATTGTATATGTGAGTAGGGTCAAGAGCCAGGTTTATAGAAACTATACAATCACCGAGAGGGCATGTTTGTCAGTCATATGGGCGATCACCAAATTGAGATAATACCTAGAACGATACTCATTGTGTTTCACTGGAAAACCCCAGAGTACTTGTGGATAGATAGCGGAACCGAACTCATCAACAAGCACTTGAATACAACGCCGGAGGAATACGGTGTGGCGCATGTTATGACGCCTTCGTATCACCCCCAGGCGATCCCAATGGAACAAAATACGTTGAAAATGATGATTGCAACGTTCGTATAGGCTGATCATTGGGATTGGAATAAACACTTGCATGAGTTCCACCGCGGAATAAATATGGCGATGAAGCCCTTGTTAAAGATGACCGGCCTACCTAAATTACGGTAGACACCCGACTCCTCTACAGCCTGCGGAGAGAAGTTGAACCAAAGACGATAAAGTTACAGATGGATCCAGAAATTTGGATAGATAAGATGAAGAGTCTGAATGCGTTTAGGAACATAGTCATCAAACACATTGACAGCACCAGAGATAAACAGGAGAAAGCTTACAACAAGGGAAAAAATACGTAAGGTTTAACATTGGGGATCAAGTGATGAGGGATATGCACGTGTTGATAAATGACGCGAATCGATTTTCAGTAAAGATAGTTAAAAGTACGAGGGACCACTCGAAATTATAGGGATAGAATCCCCGGTGGTATATATACTGGGCGAGGGCGAGGGTACGGGATGAAAAATCGCGAAAGCTTCGGTAAAACAACTCAAACGTTATATTCCTTCCCCGTAGGCCACAACTACCCACTAAGACCCCAAATTTCACCCCTTTAGTTAAGAACTAACCTCAGAGCTAACAGTATTGACGTTTTCTTTTTTTTGTTGCATTTATAGCTATGTTAAGAACAGTAGCTTTTCAGAATGCTACGTCTGTTCTGCCGTCGAATGGTAGAGGATTGGATGCACCACACCCCAAGCTCCGTCTTTGAGCCGCCACCGTTCAACGTTCTCCCTCCAGACTTTGTTAGACCCCAGCCTCCGAAACCCACTGCCCCACCCGAGACTGAAGATTTGATGACGGTAGAGCAGTCCTGGGAGACAGAGAGGCAGCGGAAGGCTCAGGCGGAGACCGACCGACGAAGCTTCCTGGAGGAGCGGCGATCGGAACACGAGCAGGCCATGGACGCCGCTGCAGGCCGGTGGGTAGCTGCTATGGAGGGGAGAAGGGTGCCCCCCCCCTTCATTGGTAGTGGTGCCAGAAGAAGACGAAGACGAAGAAGAAGAGCCAATGAAGATGGAGGTGGATTCCGAAGGTAAAGACAAACGAATGCACCCATAGAACTCAACCATGAGAGTCAGGAGGACAAGGAGATAGAAGAGATGGTTGCTGATGGAATCGCGATCATTGTCACAGCAAGAAATGACCATCCGAAAGCTTTGTTCATCCCTTTGTCCGAAGGAGAAGCACGGGATTTGACTGCCAGGACAGGAACGGTCCTAAGCAGTACTTGCTACGCCGCCCACAAGTTGATGTCCAAGATCAGATGGGAGGTGATACCAAACCTCAAGAATGAGAGAGTGGCGTCGGTTGTGAGGAGAATCTAATGGAGAGCCCTGAGGCACAGCAGCGTCGTGATATCGGATCGGCCATTTTGAATTTTCAATTTCTGACATTAGATTCGCAATTAGCGACTCGAAAAACTACAGGGTACAAGGTTTCAGAAATACTTGATAGAATATATACATTGGGTCAACCTTTACCTTTCAAATGCATAATTTGTTAGTTTTTCTGAATTTCAGCTGCAAATTTAACATGGCCATCTTGTATTTGACCATTCAATCCAATTTTTTCTTAAAGTACAACGAACCGCCTAACTTATAATTTCCAATAAGAAAGAACAAGTATTTCCTTACAAAATAGGATTAAAAAGAAATACATCTTTTTTCAAGAAAGTTGTTTTGGAAAATGCGCCATATTGTATGTTTCTATGTGCTTTTTCATAATTTAAGTTCCAAAATTGGAAAGTGCGACCCCAAAAACCTTTATTAAAAAGCTTTAAATAAATTGAACAACAATAAGTTGATTAAAAATACACACAAAAATGAAAAAGTAATTTCGGCGCTAATGGGTTCAATCTAATAATGTACCTTTACTAAATTGTCTTTTATTATTATAATTATATCTCTTTTACAAGCACTTAACAGCGAATTTTTACTATATTCTAACGAAAACAACTTTATAAAATTTTGTCGTACAAAATCCTAATCCTAATTGACTGTTATATTTGTATCCTTTTTCTTCCTCATAGAGGAAGATTTGTGATAGTAAAAAAGTAAGTTTTGCTAAAAACATGTTAGAAAAATGTTTTGAGATGGGAATCAAAATACACTTATTAAAAAAATCTCTGTATGGATGCGCGCGTGCGTGTGTGTGGGTGTGTGTGTGCGTGTGTGTGTGCGCGCGCGCGTGTGTGTGGGTGTATGTGGGTGTGTGTGCGTGTGCGTGTGTGCGTGTGCGTGTTCGTGTGCGGCTGCGTGTGCGGGTGCGGGTGCGTGTGTTTTTACTATATCTTGAACGAGTTTTTTGCCCAGATGACAACGACTTTAATATTTCAAGATATTTGAGGTTGTGTATATTTTGAAATTTTTTTTGATCGCTTATATCTTGAGAATGGCACGGTTATTTTTTACCATGCAGGGATCAATTCGTTTCTTTTTTAATGATGATTCGAAATTAAAAATGAATTTCAAAATTCATAGACTTGTTTTTATTTTATAACGATTTTTTTATTTTACAATATTCTGTAATCAACCATTTAATTTATTAATATAAGTTTATAATTTCTGTTTCGATTAGTTTTTCTTTTAAATGTTTTCTTTTATTTTCGATTTTCTGAAATCGATAAGGTAAATTATTTTTGTATGTTATGCAGCCGCCGGGCATAGCAAGTATCTCATAGTTATTTATTTATACCTTTATATTATTCTACCTAATCACATCCCGCATTGGTCTAGGTTTATGCCTGTGGAGTGGGGAAAAATTGTATCTTGATGAAGTCCGCTTTAGGATGGTCGGCGTATTTATATTAGTCACGGGGTTCACTGGCGGTCACCCATCCAAGTATGAGCTGTGAATAACAATGCTTAACTTTGCCGATCACCCGAATTATGGCTTTGCCACTCTGCTATAGCGTAGGTGCAAGCGTATACATGTACACACATATATATATATATATATATATATATATATATATATATATATATATATATATATATATATATATATATATATATATATGTGTGTGTAAAAATGATATAGTCTTTTTAATTAATGTCGCATCGTGCGGACGTCAATATATATATATATATATATATATATATATATATATATATATATATATATATATATATATATATATGACGTCCGCACGACGCGACATTAATTAAAAAGACTATATCATTTTTATAAACAAGAGCCACGACGCACGACGTTTCTTAAAATTCCCGACTATCTCTGCCAAACGCGAATACTATGCGCACGCGACACAGGCCAGATGGCGCTTATCATAAAAACAGGAGCACGCGCAGGGTCTCGCGCGCGCAGGCCCTACCATAAACCTCGTCTCTCGAGGTATGAGATACCGCAAAAGCAACGGCGTCCGCCGCCGTCGCGGATTTCCCCTGCCGTCCGCGTACTTCTATGGACACCGACGAATACAAAATCATCGGTTCTCGGCGGCTAAGTTCTTTAAAAAGACCCGACGCACCAACGATCAGTCGTTTACCCGTCTACCATCAGTTGAGACGAATCGTTCGCTCGTCTTCCGTCATTCGAAATCAGTCGTAGCAGTCATCGCCAATCATTCGTCAATCGCAGCTCAGTCGATAAGAATCGAATAGCTATTTTCTCGTCTCACGAGCAATTCCGGCGTTGCCGGAATAGACAATCAGTACGCTTCGCTCGTTCATATCTCACTGATTCCGAAAGATCATTTTAACTCCAGTGGATTGTGTTTATTTGCCTTTACCTTCAATAACTCCCCCTCCTCTTCCTCTTCACATTGAATCCATAACGAAATAATGCCAAATCCAATTTATAAAATTAATTTCCTCTCCCTACTTAACGCCGCAGATTCCCATAAACCCGTGCCTCTGTCAAGATATATATATATATATATATATATATATATATATATATATATATATATATATATATTATATTTTAAGCAAGTGAATGATAAATTTGTGTATCTATTCAACCCAAAAGTATTTTCTTAAATCCTTCACATGAATTACTATTCTTAAATCTTAATAAGTGATTCTTTATATTAATAATTAATATTTAATGATTAATAATGTTTTAGAAAATCTGTAAACGATTATTACCTATAGTTTTGTAATTTTAGTAAAAAAATATGTTTGGACAAACCATTAATGATAAAAAAAGCACATAATTTTTGAGATATTAATTAGAAAGAAATATAGTAAGTTAAAATTAATGTTTTAGGTCAACGAATTTCATATTGGAACAATTTATAAATTTTGAGGAAGCTACGTTATTTTCACATTTTATCATATGCAAAGATTTAATTTAAAATGTTAAAAGAGTTGAAGTAATTTTGTTAAGGAATGAATTTTGATACAACTCTAATATTCATTAGTAGAAACAGTCGAGTGTGGTTAGACACTTCTTTTATCAAATTTATAAATAGCAAGCATATTGTTACCACTAGATGCGTGAAATTTACTGACAGTAACGTATAGTATTAAGTGCTATTGGATATCTTAACCCATTTCTTCCCAAGCGGCCATTTTATAGTCGATTGGTTTTTTGCCTAAAAAATTGTCGAAAAAATTTTCCAACGGAAATTTAAAAATTCTGACTTCAGAATCGGAAAGAGCGGACAATTTTACTTCAGAAAAGTGCTATTGGTTATTGTTATTCTTTTTTCGACAATTTTTTAGGCAAAAAACCAATCGACTATAAAATGGCCGCTTAGGAAGAAATGGGTTAAGAGGAAGAATAGTATTCTAGCATTTAAATAGGTCACATGCTCTATTAGGATTTTCCTTTCTCTTATTAAAGTAAAAACAAAAAGAAAATATAAGTTGACTCCAGAAACAGAAAATGCCTGGATAAACGCTTATGTTTATCAACCACAATAAAGCACGTCTATATACGCACTCGATCATATATCCGTCGACTTTGTGAAAATGAAATCCATTTGAGGGAATTGAAAGGTGTCTCGAGCAGGCTCAATTTACGATCGCAGTGGCGGCCGTGGTCCTCCCAGGCGAGGGCTCTCTCGCTATCTCCGTTTCTCTGCCCCCTCTTACATAAAAATCAGGAAACTCCGCGAGTCCGTCCACAAATCATCGGTCTGTCATGCCGGAGTCGCCTGGCACAGAGTGGCGGAGTAGGAGATGGAGGCGGATATAGGAGGAGAATACGAATGGCGGCAGGCGCGCTTCGCTCCTAAGTCGCGCAGACGACGACGACGACGATGGCGACGTCGAATCTACATCATTCTGTCGGACCAATGGACCGAAAGATGCCCGGCGAAGTCCTGGTCGACGAATATTTTTCCTCTTCTCTTGCTTGTTTTTCCCGCGTTCCATCCTGATCTCCTAATTCCTCGTTTTTTACTCTTCTGAAAATTCTCTTTCGACCCGGCGGCGACTGCGACTATACGGCTCATAGGTTCAACGTCAAAGGCTCTGCTCTCGGGCTCGTCGTGCCCGCCGTCGCAGCGCTCGGCTACCACTACTACTGATCACGAGGCAAACAGGAAAGTCGCGTCAATCGCGACGCGGCGACGGCAGTTGGGGGTGCACGCGACGAGAGTCCAGAGCGGACGATTTGAAATTCCAAAACTTTTCTCCCTGATAGTCTGCCGTCTGTTATCGAGTGAACTGACGTTGAAGTCGTTTTGCTTGTTTTTTTTGTCTTTTTTGCCAGAGGGTGGGCGTTTGGCTCTTTGGTGCTCGTGCACGACTTTATGAACAACGGGTGGACAGTTTTTATGGACTCGGATGCTTTTTACTGAGTTTCATTACATAGTGTGGAGTAGCGTTCAAAATTTAATGCCGATGATTGTATATCAATTATTTGCTTGTATCTTTATTGAGAATAACATTTGAAAATTGATTGTCGTGATTATTTACATTGAATGCAAACTAATTATTTAATATTAAAAATAGTAAAAAAAAGTAATAATTTTTTGAATGATATAATACATCAGTTGAATATTATGCAGATAAATTAGTTTATAAGTTAGGTCTGGCGTCATGTATATTATATATGGTCGAGCTATGATAAATTATGTCTAAAAGTTATACCATTTAGAAGCTTTGAACTAATTATTTTTATGTTTTTTATCATATGGGGAAATCTCCCAAACCTTTAACTGTATTAAACTATTTCACATAGGCTTATGTTATTGTTTAAAGCTTAAGTTTATTGTTTATTACATTTTTATGTTCACTTTCTATCACAAATAAATTATTTCTTACTAAGAAATAATCCAAGAATAAGATAATATTGATAATATCTTAATTTTATTCATAAAATTGGAGTTAAATACATTTGAAAATTGTCGTAGGTTTTTGGTGTCGCATTTACAACACGAAGAATAATTTAATAAATAGTAATTGAATTAACTTAAATAGTATTTAATATGGGTGAAATACGTCAACAGTATTATGTTGTATTATAATCCCTTTTTGTTATTTTAGTAAACATTATGTCCAAAATTTAAATAACACCTAAGAGAGTCGATTAAAAAACGAATAAAAAAATGTCGCATCCACAACGCACGTTTGTGCAATAAATATTAATTAAAATCGAAAAAGAAATAACTAATACATATTAGTTTTTTAGGTATAATGCAAAACTATTTCTCTAAAGTTTATCAAATACTATATTTTGATCATTTATTTCATCGATTTTAATTAATATTTATTGCACAAACGTGCGTTGTGGATGCGACATTTTTTTATTCGTTTTTTAATCGACTCTCTTAGGTGTTATTTAAATTTTGGGCATAATGTTTACTAAAATAACAAAAAGGGATTATAATACAACATAATACTGTTGACGTATTTCACCCATATTAATATTTTATTAATAAAATAGCAAATTTACACAGATTTGTCGCATCCACAACGCGACGTCCGCAACGCGCCGTCCGCAACGCGTGTTTGTTTAAACATTATAACCTCTTATTGCAATTAGCAAAACTGAATAATACAAATACGAGAAGAAGTTTCTTTGCATTTTACAATCATGAGACCGTTTTGAAGTGAAATAAAAGTGAGAAAGAAGAAAGAGTTTGTAAAGCACAAATGAATTGAAGAGTTAAAAAAACGGAAAAAAGGAGTGAACAGAGAGAGAAATATATGAAAAAAAGGTGCTTCCGTCGTTTAAGAGGTAAAATTAGTCAATTTAAACGTTTAAATTGTTAATTACAATAAACCAAATTTATAATTTAAATTTAATCAATGAATAAAAAGTTGAATTTGTATTAAAATAATATTACACTTCCGGTCTTTTTATTCTATAAACGAACTATAATAAAATCCCTCAATTAAAGCATACAATTTTTGTTGTCCTTTAGGGAATGTAATTCTTTGACCTCATTTGAATCCTCATCCTTCTCAAAGGAACTCTCGGAATCAGAAGTAAGTAGTCACGCATCCTTCTCTTTCGTTGTACCTTCTACCGAACCATTACCAATCACTTTAAGTGAATCATTAAGATCAACTTAATTTGTAAAATAACATTAATGCAATACAAACGTTTGATTTAAGTATCAAAAATAAAAATAAAAATAGCTGCACAAATATTTTAGAACTGTTTTCAAGAAAAAATATATACATGGAAATTCTAACCTGCCGTATTTGATACATCATTTTAGATTCAGTAGGCAATTGTTTCGAGCTTGTTCATGGGCAAACAGTAATTGTTTATAGTCTCGTGAAGTCGTGTGAAAAGAACTAGAGCTGTGCTCCTAAGTTAAGTTGACCTCATTTTCAACATTTGAAAGTTAAATGTTCTGGACATTTCCCCATATACATGCATAAAAATAAAAATTAACTTTTACCTTTCATGCAGATACTGAATTATTGAGTACAATATTTGAAATCTTTATAATATATTGATAAGTTTATTAGCAAAAACGCATAGTTAATCTTATGCAAACAAAGCAAAATAAAATGCAGCGCTATATCAATTATATCAGTTAATAAACGCCCTTTGATAATATGAAGTAGGCTTACAATTAAATATATCATCTAATTGTTATACTGATGTACCGGTTATCTCAGATATTGTTAAATTGAATTTTAATCTACACTTGAAGAGGAATTAATCAAGTGTATACAGGGCGATTGCTTGACAAAATTAATGAGCTGAACTTTTCTCTTCGACGTTCTGACCTTCTTGTTCGGCGTCACTTCGTACCTTTCACGATAAAGTCCAGACAAAGGAGCTAAAAACTTATTTATTTGCTCTGTCCGTCGTAAATACGAAGAATGAATACCGTCGCACGCGATATTCTGACGAAAGACTAACTCGGATTCAATGTAAAAGTAAATCGCTGCAGAGACTCATTCATGCGCATTTATATTGTCACAGTTGAGAAAATTCTACTGAATCAATTAGCAAATTAAATTCTCAAATGTCGTACCTTTTGACGACATGATGCTTTTACAATTAATATAAGTTAATTCGGTTTTCAAGTTAAAGTATTTTTTCAATACTATTTACTTTTTGTATTCTGTAAATGTTCTGATGCTATTCCAACACCGTTTTATAAAAAATCAAAATTGTTTCAATTAAAGTACCAACTTCTGTACAAAACTGTAATTGTGTATCAATTAATTTTTTTCGATTTTCATCAAATTATTTATTTTTATAAAAGTATTTATTGATCAATAGAAGCTCGTAGAATTGAAAAGTAACAATAGTGAATTTGGAACTTTTTAGCGAAGCAAACAAAATTCTAAATAATTATCCTGAAACAACTTTCTCGGACTCAAATATAGATAACATTGATAACTCAGGATATTTGCTAATTGCAGAGCGATCAATTAAATCTTACGAAAATCCAGCAAGGTAAGAGGGAAGGAGAGGAAGCATGAGACAGAAGCTTGTTTATAGCATTGCGCGTTTTCGTCCCCTCGCACAAGAATGATCCAGATTCTCGCTAGGCAATTTAGTCAACTTACGATCGCGTTAGTTGGTACTTCGAAATTTTGTCGAGAGTTTACGAGGGATTAAGGCAGGTTGAGCTACGAATCAGCTTAGTAGCGCCGTCACCCCGGCAGAGCCGCGACTCTTTAGAAAGAGAAAAGACGGAGAGACAGAGGGAAAGAAGGAGTAAGATAGAGACCGAGAGAGAGAGAGAGAGAGAGAGACAGAGAGAGAGAGAGAGATAGAGAGAGAGAGAGATAGTGCGATGTAATAGAGAGTAAAGAAAGGGAAGAGAGTGTTCGAAGAAAAGAGAATGGGAGAGAAGGATGATGAAGGCAAACTTATAGTAAGAGAAAATTTGCAGAAAGAAGGATGAAATAGAAGACAGCTTAATCACTAAGAAAGCCATAGAGCTCTATATGAACAGATTATTTGAATATTTAATTGAATACGTCATTATTTTAATTATCAATTAATTGTAGCTAAAAATGTTCTAATAAATGTAAGATATTAATGATATAATATCAATTTTTTTTTGTTAAAGGTGAATTTGAAAAATATATACATTTGTTTATAAAAGTAACAAGTTTCCGATGCCCAATCAATTTATTACTCTCTCACGTACATTTTTTTATGGGTGAAAAATCAACAAATATTTGATTGTAGCATCTACACATATTATGTTTTTAAAAAAACGTACAGTACCAATTCTGTTACTCATTTTTAATCAATAAGAAAAAATTCAGTATATTCTTTCAATTACAGTTTTCTAAATTTAATCATGGGTAAAACTTTTTAATTAATACAAAATAATTGACTGTATTCTAATAAAGTTACATGTAAGTTCTCCCTAGTATAAATACTGTGAATTTAGGACGGAATAATAACATTTTTTTAACTTACCTTCAATTTACAATACAATTCCATTATTATATTTCAAAATAATAACAAAACGCATTTAAAAGATGCAGACTATATCTCAATATAGGACGATCTAAATTCAGAGAAATCGAAAAACATAGGAATTACAAAAAGAAAAAACTGCAGTATACCAGAAAGCAAACAAGTATAGGCTAAGCAAGATGCGCCGTTACCGAGTAAAACAGTGTGGGTAGGTATAGGCGCGGGCGGGCCAGACAGAGAGCGAGTCTGCTCGAGTCGCGTATCCGACCAACGGAAGTTTCCTCCTCAAATTAACCGGCGCGCGAGAGATGCTACGTAAACCGAGATTATCATAATCTCCGGCGCGGGCGCGAGGCCCGACTTCGGTAACATTAAACGCGGAGATACGCCTCTTATACGCGCGCGCCTGCCAGCATTTACCCCCCTCTCCGCCCCCTGTTTACCGTGCGCACAGTCGGGCCTACGTGCGCGCACGTACGTGTGCCGCACCGCGAGCGCGAGTGACTCGAGCAGCAGAAATTTCTAGCACGCGAGCTTTAGCGATTTATCAGCGATTCGCAGCGGCGCTTGACTTGATCTCATTCGAGAGAAAGAGGAGAGGAATTAGTTGAATCTCTCGCATCGCTTGCCTCCTCCCTATGAGATTTACATGTAGAGGAGGTATTGGAGTGTTGTTTTTGCGATTGTGCGATTGTCGTGTATTTTATTGGGAATTAAGAATACTTTGATTGTTGCTTATAAATCGAACTAATAAGTTTGACTTTAATTATTTGCGTTGAAATTTTTCTTATAAAAAATATATACAAATTTTTAGTGTTTACATTGAAAGATTGCCCAAAAATTTAGTGTAATCACCTGATTTGTTATGTACATTAACAAGCTTTCTTATTAATCATGTTTATTTAAGTTTGCAAAATCACTCCTTACAATGACAAAAGCTGAAAAAAGATACTTAACATCACTTTTCGGAGGAAAGTGTTATGCATTTTAATAAATTTTAAACCAGTACTTATATAGCAATTTATATATATTATATAGTAATTTATGTAATTTATAGCAATTTTTTACTCGTAGAAAGATATTAAAGATTATTTAAAAATATTTTGGATCATTTTATTAAATACTTTCAAAAGTACTGATAGATTGTAGTTTTTCATTAATCTATTTATGTTTTATATCAGTAGTTACAGATATTAATTAACAGTCAGATGATATGATCTGCAATGCCGTATTTCACAATTTTCTGTATCGTCCATGAAATAAATTTTTTTATTTTGACATGTAATAGGATTTATTCATTTATTGTTTAGACTGGCTTTCCTTTAACTATATGGGCCACAAATATTTAGTCAGGAACATTATATTTCCTACTTTTACCTCACTTATCTTTCAGTGTCATATACATACTCAATAATTTGGTAAATTCCACTCTTCAGTGTGAATAATGAATTTATTTGATGTAACATAACTCAATATTAAAAGATACAATTGTTACTGACAGAAATAATGATAATTATTTTAAATTCAAATTGACGACGAATATAATAATGCTAAAGTGATCCAATGTATTAACTACAGCGTTATGAAAGAAAGAGAACCAAAGGAAATCGGCTACGCGTAAAGGTTGAGCATGTGTTTTTTGTCTCAAGTGGATTTCCCGAAAGAAGGTCGTAAAAAAAGGGCCAGCGTTGGCGCTCTTGACAATAGCAAGGCAATGCAGTTTAGACTCTCATATAGTTCAGATCGTGTGACTATTAGGGAAAGCATCGGCGTTTTAGCATAAATGCGTCACAGGAATATATCGGCCAGCCATTTGAATAAATATAATTTTGGAAGTTTAAACTGTGATTGAATTATCAATTTCTCCTATCGTGAACCCTGCTTTGTGCCGGAACAATAATATTGCAAAGTATATTACATGATTATATATATATATATATATATATATATATATATATATATATATATATATATATATATATATATATATATATATATATATATATATATATATATATATATATATATATATATATATATATATATATATATATATATATATATATATATATATATATATATATATATGTGTATAACTTATTATATTCTCCGTTACAAAAAACACCTACATTTTCGGTATCAATACGTATTTTTCAGTGTAATATGACATATTTCCGAAATACGTAGTATGAATATACAGTTCTAAAACTGTCGATTTATGACGTAAATGATGTATGACACTCAAAGTAGACTCCAGAAAAAATACTAGTATTTTTCAAGTAATCTGAAATGCGTTTGATTTTGTAACAGCCACACAATTATATCTATAACATGTAGGAATTCCGAATAATCTTTTATATATACATATATTCATAATAATTTTAGTACATTAATTTAGTGCATAAATTGTCAATTGTTTGAAAATCGTACTTTTCACAATCAATAACATTATAGATGTTATTGCTAACCAATCATCCGAGATCACGGAGAACTTACCGCTATATTTTAATAAAAAATCGCTGGCTCGCATCCTTGTCCACCGGCTGCCCTCCACGTTTCGCACGCGAGCGCGGTGTCTCCGCGTATACCTATCACGGACTTAATCCGCGCGGTATTTATTCGCGCTCTCGCGCGATAATAATAATGGCGAGAGAGAGAGAGAGAGAGAGAGAGAGAAAGAGAGAGAGAGAGCCCGCAGCGGTGGCGTTTTCAAGAATTATAGCAGTCCTTCTGGCTAGCCCCTCCAGGATAAATGAGTCCGGAGGATTAGCTAAACAGTGGCTCAAAAATGTTATTATATAGCGACATAAATATTCATGAAACACCGACTCGACGGCTGCTCCGCGACAAGTGTTCGCCGCCCGCTGTACCCGCGGCGGCGGCTGAGTTCGCTTGTTCGCTTATACCTATACAGCTACTGCAGCAGTACGTTACGCGGACTTGCTTCTATAGGGTGTCGCGCTGGTCATCTTATATTTTCAAGAATAATGGTTTCGCCTGATGTTTTATTCTGATTTATCGCATCTTTTCTGACTGAACTGTTTAAAATGGACTTTTTATTGAACGTTAATATACTGCCTAGATGGCATTCAAAACTGGAATGTTCTAATTCAGAATAACTTGTAGTATGTAATTACTAATGTAAAGAGATTAATCTGACACCAGATGAGTCTCATGAAACTTCGGCAGAAGACTGGCAAAAGTCTGGCTTTGACTATTTCTCTGTAACTATTGTTGAACTTATCTCACGAAAACTCATTTTTAACTAATAAATAATTATAATAGTTAGTACACATTGTTACTGACAGAAGTAATGATAATTATTGTAAAGTGAAATTGACGGCGAATATAATAATGTGAAATTGATAATAAATAAATATGAAGTGCTGAAGTGATGCAATGTATTAACTACAGCGTTATGAAAGAAAGAGAACCAAATGAAATCGGCTACGCGTAAAGCTTGAGCATGTGTTTTTGTCTCAAGTGCATTTCCCGAAAGCAGGTCGTAAAAAAAAGGGCAAGCGTTGGCGCTCTCGACAACGACAAGGCAGTGCAGTTTAGACTCTCGTATGGTTCACATCGTGTGACTATTAGGGAAAGTATCGACTTTTCAGCGTAAATGCGTCACAGGAATATATCGGCTAGGCATTTGAATAAATATAATTTTGAAAGTTTAAACTGTGATTGAACTATTAATTTCTCCTCTCGTGAATCCTGCTTTGTGCCGGAACACACATGTTGTTAGTGTCGGCTGAAATCATAAAAAGAACATATGTGTAAACTTTAAAATGAAATAGTACAACATTTTTTTGAAATATTGTAATCTTGTTCGAAATTTGAATATTTGTATAAAAAGAGACACAAATTTAGAAGGTTGTAGCAAATTTGCAATTATTTTGTTTTGCAACTTTTATACAAAATTTGATATAGTATTTAAAAACAGACTTCTGTCTGACTTTTGCCAGACACTTGCCAGACGTCCGCAAAACTTATTAACAGATTAATTTCGGACTATTTTTTTACACGGGCATATATTTATTTATTTATTCAATTATTTACTTTTAAATATACACCAATAAAAGCCGCATTAAAAGTATAGTTTTCTTTGAACTAATATAAAATAGTTGTAGAACTTTCAGAATTATATAAGTATTTTTATAACTTACAATTACTTTCTATGTTTTTTACGTGTTATAAAGAATCTTTCGAAATATCGTACGTCGTTGGTGTAAACATTTTTCGTAGCCAACGTCAAGCAATCTCTGAAAATGAAAAATTTCAAAACAAATCTATTCAAACTACCGGTGCAGTGTAACAGCGTCCAAAAATCGCGTAAAATCTATATCTCGAAATCCAGCGCAGTGTTTCCATCGAAACATGCGAGCTACTGCACAGGGACCTCCCAACAAACTATGGCATAAAAAGAAATATAAAGCATCACGCCCGGCCAAATGAAAAAGGCGGTAAAAGCGACAGGCTATCTTACTAATTGTTTATATTATTTATGCCGGCGGCGTTGCTCGAGTGTGCGCGCGCGAAGCGCCGCTGATTCGAAGCGA
Source organism: Gastracanthus pulcherrimus (assembly GCA_949152435.1). NCBI lineage: Eukaryota > Metazoa > Arthropoda > Insecta > Hymenoptera > Pteromalidae > Gastracanthus > Gastracanthus pulcherrimus. The sequence goes on from OX424574.1 coordinate 39,745,282, forward strand.
CAGGCAAATTGAATTCGGCGGCCAGGTTAACGCGATTACGAGAGCCCTGGCGCGGTGCGGGCGCTTCTCCATATGTATATATACGTGTGCGCGACGAGTCCGTGTCCCCGGCTGCAAAAATATCAATCGCACGTGTAATCCCGCTTAACGAGTGTACCTTTTAATTAGTCACCATTTTCAATATTTCAGTCGCGTGCGCTCGCGATTTTCCCGTCAGTTTGGCGCTTTCGACTATATTTCTCTTTCTCTCTCTCTCTCTCTCTCTCTCTCTCTCTCTCTCTCTAACTCTAACTCTAACTCTCTCTCTCTATCTCTATCTCTCTATCTCTATCTCTATCTCTATCTCTATCTCTCTAGCTCTATCTCTATCTCTATCTATATCTATATCTCTATCTCTATCTCTCTCTCTCTCTCTATCTCTCTATCTCTATCTCTATCTCTATCTCTATCTCTATCTCTCTCTCTATCTCTATCTCTAACTTTCTCTCTCTCTCTCTCTCTATCTCTCTCTATCTCTATCTCTATCTCTATCTCTATCTCTATCTCTATCTCTCTCTCTCTCTCTCTACTAGACGAAAATATTTCCTAGGATGTACAATGTATAAATTACTTATGAATAGCAATTTTGATGATACGCCAATAAATGAATGATGACTATATTATTTGAACAAATTTTATTTTCTAGTAGTACGAATACAATATTTTATAATATAAAGGAAGAAAGGTGCAAAAAAAGTCGATGAAACGTCGAAAATCAGCTTCGGAGAAAATACATATATATATATATATATATATTTGCTCCGAAGCAGATTTTTGATTTTTATATATATATATATATATATATATATATATATATATATATATATATATATATATATATATATATATATATATATATATATATATATATATATATATATATATATATATATATATATATATATCGTTGTATTGGAGTGATCGGCATGGCAAAATCTTTACGGAATATAAATGAATGTACACTCGCTGAATGAGAAACTAGTATAATGTATAAATAACGACATACCTTTTTGATGTTTAATGGAAGAAAAGTACGAAAAAAATCGATGAAACGTCGAAAATCAGCTTCGCACATACATTCGGCAGCTGACTGGCGATATTTTTTAACGTGCTCGCACACTGAATGTAAGTGCAAGCATTATAAGAATAGTATAGCACACTCGCAGAAGCCTCTTTGCTCTGCGCTATAATTAGAGAGGCTCCAGAAGCATCGGCTATGACTCCAAATTTTGACGCGGAGAGGGACCAAGTAACGTATCGCTTGCAAGGATCCTCAAAGCAGGCCTCTTATAACACAAGTTGCATCAAGTATCTTAAAGTTTTTGAATGCACGCGCAGTTCCGCTACGTACGCATCGAAAACTATAATATACTTATTGCCACTTCTGTGTTGGTTACATGTTTTTATAAAAGTGTTGTGTGATTTTCTATATTTTGAATAGTTTAAATAAAAATATAGTTTGTGAGAAAATAAAAATATTTCACACATTCTGATATTTTTTTAAATATTATATAATATTTCTGAAATATATGAGAATTTGTTTATAATTTATTTTATTGCTTTGCTTAGTAAGTCTTAAGATTAGTTGAAAATAATCGAAAAAATCGACTAAAGAATTTTTTAATCCGCTGATTACATAACTCTTTTCATCGACTTATTATTGCATTTTTTCTATCCGAAACATTCATAATCTCTTCAGAAAATATTTACACTTTATCATTTTTAGGGTAACTGATTACGAATCTTGAAGCAAAAGAATTAAAATGATAAATACAAATTCAATGCCACGAAGAACGAAAACGTACAATTTCTTTTAATTTGAACCAAATGTCAAATGCTGGTGATCATCGTTAAGGCGCTGAGGGGCTTAATATCTTACTACTTTGTAAAGAGAAGTGTATGACTTGTGTAGCATTACAATTGGCATTATAGTTTTTGATAAAATCCGAATCACCAGGACAACCGTATCAGGCACTTGACAATATTTTATAGTAAAAAAGACTGATCAGCTATTTTTATATTATAAGAAAATAATAAGAAAATATTGGACAAACATTTCCTTTTTCTATATCAAGTATTCCAACGGAGTGAAATTTCTCTGCGATTATTCTCTATCATCATAATGATTTTATTGTGTTTTCTTTTATTTGCCGGCTTCATTATGGCTCGACGCTGGCCGGCGGCGACGGCATGACCGATCGCGAGGTGGAAGGGAAAATTGTTGCGTTGTCGAGCTTAAATTATGTCGATTCGGTCGCGATGCACGCCGAAACACTGGCCGCGGGTACTTTGATTAATTAGGTTTTAACGTCGAATAATATTTTGAGGCAGGCGCGTTTTTCGCTGCTGGACGCGGCGGTCTTTTTTTATTCGGCCTTTTTGTTTTCGGGGTTTATGTGCTCGCGCGCTTGCCGGCAATAACCGATGCGAGGGTGATTTATTCAATTTTATTATTATGATTGAATTTTAAATTGCTTACCGCGCGCGCGCGCTTGCCCCGCATGCATATCAAATGTTACCGGTGCGGGCGTGCGACCAGCCTCGTGTTCTTCATATTCGGCGTTATTTATAATGAAATTAAAACATGTACTTGACAAAGAGTCGTACTTTTTTATTGGATATCATGTTTATTTAACTGTATTTCATGGGAAAAATGATTTCAATTATTGGATACGCAGAAAATTTACTGTAACGGAAATTTCGATATTATGGTAATGCTATTTACGTTGAGAAAGAGAATTAATTTTTTTAAATCTTGGTACACCACATAAGCTATGGAACAATGTAATTGGAATTTATATGATTGTAAACTAATTATTTTTTTATTTTTGCATTATTTGTTAAAAGTACCTATTCATTGAAGCTGTTGTAACATTAAATTTTATACATTTTATTAGTACACAATTTTATACAAATTTATATACATAACATGAAAATTCATTTTTGTTTAAAAATATTTATTCTATCGTTCTAATCGTACAATTGCACTACGACAGCAACTAGTGTCTTACTAAACTTGACATATATCTATTTACATCATATCTGCCAAATTTTTATCGTTTCTGCGAACCAGAATATGTGAATTTCTAACAGCTCATATTTAGCTTTCTAATGAAACACATCGTTCTACTATGTCAGTATCTGTCGATGGATTTTACAAAATACGTAAGTTATTGTAAAGCAAATTTGCATGAGAATTCCAAAAGTAAGTTATACTATTACATTTCGTTTAAATTTTAATTGCAAATTAAGTTTTTGCACATAGTTTGATTAGATTATATTGACTGGTTGTTGAGCACGGATGAGCTACACACATATACGCAAACACATGCACACTGGGGTGGTCCAAAATTTCCCGAATCTTACATTTTCTACTCGTAACCCCTTCAAAATATTGTAATTGGCTTAAAAATGAGATATTTTGTCCGCCGGTTGCCTGAAGTTAACATTAAGTCTGTACCACCCTAAACAGGTTTTAACATTTGATTTTCAGCACTTTTATTACATTAGATGAACTAAAAATAATTGTATGTTAATTTATTCAGCTACAGATTTTTAAAATATCTCCTTTTGAAGCCAATTACAACATTCTGAAGGGGCTACAAGAAGAAAATTAAAAATCCGTGAAATTTTGGACCACCCAAATGCACATACTCATACGCACGTAACTGCTAAAATTTTACACAATATTTTTCTACTAAGAATAATAATTTAATCCCTTACTAAATGTTGTGACATACTAAATAGAGCAGTAAAAAAGAATTATTTCCTTGATATGTAATGCAACTTTGAAGTATAGAAAGTATAAAAGGATTTAAAAATGTTATTATGAGTCGGTTTAACATTGTACAACATGTTTAGTAAGGGCTTAAATTGTTGTTTTTAAGTAAGCTCAAAACTCGCAAATTTACCAAAATGACTGCATTTTTGGTACTTTTTGCGACATTTAGAAAGCCATAATTCTTCCTTGTTATACCAGTATTTGAGTATACATACTTGGCATTAGAACTTTAAATATGCTGGAACTTCAATGGCTAAAAAATTGCAGGATTTACTCATATATGTCTTTTGAGTGAGTGTTCTTAATTTTTGCATCATAAACGGTAAAAGAGAGCAACAGTTTACATTAGTCGAAATGATATTTTATTATAAATTATGTACCGAAAAAATGTTTCATATACCAGGATAATCGATACATTTATAACAACTGGAATATAATTAATAACATTGTATAAAGTATAAAGAAGTATTGCTACGTGATACAATAAATAACCAAATCTGAAAAATACTTACGAAACAGATATCACAATCATTACTCAGACTAGTCAAAATCATTATCCAACAATTATCCCCTCAATAGTACACAGCAAACCCTCTCGAATCTCCCGCGCTCATACAAAAAAATGCATTCATCCCATTCTTAATTCAACCTACCGCGCAGCAGACCGAAGATAGAAGCTTGCGAGTGAAAGAGAGAGATCAGCGGCCTGTCGAATCTCTCGTTCGAACGGATTACGGGCAATCTCCGCGTGACGCTCGCTCAGCGACCTAGTGAGCGAAAAAATCGAGAGAGAGAGGGAGAGAGAGAGAGCGCGGAAAAAGGGGGAACAAAAAAGTGAGCCGCCGACAAAATGCAACGAGAGAGAGAGAGAGAGAGAGAGGCGTAGGCGGGCGGGCGTGCGCGCTTCGATAACGCGATAAGGCGAGGTTAAACCCGTGTTTGGCCAGCGCGAGCGCGCAGGTTATAGGTTAAACGGCAGCGGCAGGCGGCAGTAGCAGCAGCTATAGGGGGTGCAACAGGTCGCGTGAACTTGGGTGAATTTTCTGCTCGCTCTCTATCTCTCTCTCTCTCTCTCTCTATCTCTCTCTCTCTCTCTCTCTCTCTCTCGCTCCCTCTTTCTCGAGTCCATGGCCGCTGGTACCTTCTCGCGCCTCTGCACACATACAGACGTGTACATCGTGGCAGGCTGCAGCTCCCGAGCGAGAGAGTGAGTCGAGAGACTGGGTGTCGGTTCGCCGTCATTAGTCAATGTCGACGCTTCGGGCGCGCGCGCGCGAGAACGGAGGCCCCACAGAATGTAGGCATCTGCCAGATATCTCGTCCCTGTATCTCGCGCCGACAAATCCCTGCATTACGCGCCCTGTCTTCGCTTTATAAACTCGAGTGGGTTCGCTCCTCGGCTCTTTCCGCTTCTATTTTCATTCCTTTTTACTTCTTCTTTTTTTAGGACAGAAAGTGGAGTCCGTCTGTTTGCAAAGGGGCTTTCCCGATGCGCTCAATGGAATTTCTTTCTGCAAACGGATATGGAGTAGTCGAGAGAGCTGGTTCGAAATATCATGCGAGATAAAGCGGATGGAATGTGGTATACCGGGGAATCATCTCGGCTTAACTGTTTTATAATTACAATTTCTACATTTTCCAACTAATCAAAGTCCAGAAACTTTCAGTATATATATTGTACAGTTATTTCTTTCGATAATTCGCATGGTATCAGTATTGTATTTTTAATATTATGATAGTGCATGCAATGAAAAAGAGATATAAAGATTCTTCAAAACCATAGTTGAATCAGTAAATTTTGAAAAATTTGCAAACATTCACGATCATTTCAAAGTTCACAATATAATTTTTTTTAATGATTACTGATGTCTTAAATGTTGAAATGATTATGAGCCTTTGCAAAATTTTCAAAGTGCCGTTATTTCTCCTTTGGTTACGAACTGTTCATATATAATTATTTAGTTATTTTCGTACAATAAATCATATTCGTAACATCAAAAATCCACCATTTTAATAATTTCAAAACACTTAGTATTGCTTGATAATGATAATTGATCATATAAATTTATTCTCATCTGCTACAATTCTTAATTGTCATGGTATATATAGATTAGATATACATCAGAAAACATTATATCTACAGCAATTCGCGAGTAGTAGATTTAATACTTTAGTATTCGCTCTCTTCAGTGAATAAATAAATGGCAGTAGTATTACCGTTATTATTAATAAAAGTAGATTTTAAAGATATGACCAATATCTACATTAACTAGGCCGGTTACGGCTGCGCACTTCGCGCGCCCACCCCGTGAGATGTAGATCGTGGCCATAGAGTCTAGATCGGAAGAAAATATCATGGATTTTTGGAATTCCGGTTTGGACCTCAAGTAAATATCATGAATTCTTGAATTCCGATCTAAACAGGAAGAAAATACCATTGATTCCTGAATAACTTCCAGTTTAGATCAGTAGTCATCCAGGAATCAGGTCCAGACCGGAAGTAAATATTATGAATCCCTGGATAACTATCGATTTGAACTATAACAAGATAGAACGTATCCGCAATTGCAATATATATATTATGTTTTAATAATTAGAACATAACAGGGTTATATGGGGTATATATAATTAAGTCATACATATACCAATAATCTCGACACAAAAGGGTTTCCAATATTAAAATATATACATACTGGTTGACCAATATTGGAAAATATACACGGAGAATGTTACTCCAAATCTAGATAAAATATATGTTTTGTTTCTGCGCGTTAACATCCTTAATCCACAAAGAAAAGTTGTTCCGGCAAGTTCACTCCACTTTCTCTCTTATTGACTTTTTTCTACCCGTGAAAAAACTTCCAACGTTCACAAGCAAGCTCCTCTCCTCGCCCGGGCGTCATGCGATAATTCTTCAAGCAGTATACGTCACACTCCTCTCTTTCTCCCTCTCTCGCGAAGGCGCAAAGAAATTCGGCTGCGCGAGATAAATTCCGCTCTGTCTCTCTCCTTCCTTTCTCTTCGAGAACCCCCTAAAAATCTCTCTCTCTCTCTCTTCTTTTCCACCTCTACAGCGAGAAGAGAAGTGAGAGAGAGAACGTCGCGATATTCCCCTTCGCGAGAGCTGGAAAAAGGAGGGGTAGCGAGGGGGGTCGGAGAAGCAGGGGGTAGGCGGTAGGTGGGAGGCGTCACAAAAACTCGTTGCCAGGACCGAAAAGTGCTTCCGGCCTTTATTGTCAGCCGCGTAAATCAGCAGGAGCGTTCACGCAGCGAGCGGCCAGGATTAAGCGTCCGGTGTAAATCACCCAGCGATTACGGACTCGCTTCACTCTCCCGCGCGCAACGATCTTTCTCTCTATCTCTTTTCGGCTCTCGTTTTTTCGCGCTTTCTCTGCCTTTCTCTCTCTCTCTCTCTCTCTCTGTCTCTCTTTCTCTCTCTCTCTCTGCATGTGCCGCCCCTCTTTTTCTTTTTCCACGGCGGTCACTTCATTCGTTGGTACAGCAAGCCGCGCTGCACACATACATAAGCTTGGCGGGTGGGGGTGAGAAGGAGGGTGAATTCATCCTGGCCTGAAACTTTTATGGTCAAAACAATTTTAGCTCAGCCGCGATATCGAGGAGTCGTCGTCGTACTGTTACTGTTGCTACGTTTTTCAACGGGGTTGCGGAGATAATGAAAAGCAGGGGAAAGTAATACCATGATACTGAGTTTTTAAAGTTTTTGTACTATATGCGTGAATGTTCTTTTCTCTATAAAAATGATTTTTTGTTTACTTATCAGGCCATCAAGTTTTTACCATATTATATTGTTGAATAATTGTTTTGATTTTGATGATATATTTTATAGTTTTTATATTATTGTTATTTATTATGCATTTTATTTAATCAAAGGTATTTGAGTGAAAAAGTCTATAATATTACACATAGATTCGTAAACAATTACAAACAACGAAGACAATTTTAAGAAGTTGACAACATAATTTGTTGTAAACGATGACAAATCAGTCATCGAAACGTGGTCATTACTAAATTAACACCCTTCTTGACTCATCATTCATCCAAACCTCTCCAACAAAAATTAATTGAGTTATTGTTATAAACAATCCACGTTTTCAACGTTAGTTAATCAAAAAAATTAATAGATACCCCTTGTGGTTATTCGACAATACTGGTCTTTAATCAAATGCAACCTCCAGCATATTTACCTCCAATTACTACACAATTCTTGAAAGCTGATCTCTCCTTCTTTCCCTAATGCGCTTAACCACCACTCCCAAACATCACTCAGAAGAAAAAAAAACCTCAGCCTTAAAGAATCACAAGACGAAGGGCTAAAGAAAGGCGTTTATATCCTTGGCAATGTCATTCGCTAGCGCGATCACAGCAGTGGAAGGAGATCGAGCAGCAGCAGCAGCAGTAGCAGCAGCAGAGCCTTTCGAAAGGGTTAGCACCCGCAGAATTTAGCCGGTCCCTGGTCCTAGCCGAGGTCGAAGAACAAAGCTTGATTTATTGTAATGAGTTTGCAGGAGTTAAGAGGTCTGCAGCAGCACCACCACCACCAGCAGCCACACCCTTCCGCCATGGCGGAGGCTCTCGACTTCGCGATCTCGCTCTCTCTCTCTCCTCGCGCCCTTTCATCCCTCAGTCTGTAGCTCGATATTCAGAGCGGTGCGGTTTGATGGGGATCCGAGGATCGACCCCGTCATAAACCCTTCTTAGTGGCTCCACTGCCTTCCCGACACCCCTTATCACTTTGCCCTTTATTCATCTCTCTCTCTCTATCGTTCTATCCCTCTCTCTCGCTCTCTCTATCGTTCTATCGCTCTATCGCTGCTGCGTCTCTCGTTCGCTAACTCGATGCAAGGCATTGGCTACGGGTATTATCTCCGTCTATATTGGTATTTCTTCTTTCTCAGTGCATTTCTCTCATTTTTGTTTTATATACAAATTTTATTCAATAAGTATTAATTATAACGTACAATAGTAGCAAATGAAGAAAATGTTTGTCATAAATGTTTTGAAATATTTATTATAATGCGGAAGTACAATGGTTGTTTTTGATATTTGAAAATAATTTCTTTAAATTATAATTTCTAAAATATTAGAATTGCTGGTACTGTTTACAATAAGAAAAGTATTCTATGTACTAAAAATGCTAAAACCATCCTTCGATAGATGGCTTTATCGTAATATCTTCCAAACCTTTAATTTCACGTTAAATTGACTCTGTTATTGAACTTACTAATTAATCCTCTTGAAAATGTACTAAGCACTAATTACAGTGTAAGAAATGCAAAATTATTCTTCGGTATATAACTTCGTTCAACAAAGAGTAATTTTGACACTTTTAAAACGAAGAAAATGTAATAATAATGTAAAACACATGCTTTACATTATTATTATTGTTGTTGTTGTTGTTGTTGTTGTTGTTGTTGTTGTTGTTGTTGTTGTTGTTGTTGTTGTTGTTGTTGTTGTTGTTGTTGTTGTTGTTGTTGTTGTTGTTGTTGTTGTTGTTGTTGTTGTTGTTGTTGTTGTTGTTGTTGTTGTTGTTGTTGTTGTTGTTGTTGTTGTTGTTGTTGTTGTTGTTGTTGTTGTTGTTGTTGTTGTTGTTGTTGTTGTTGTTGTTGTTGTTGTTGTTGTTGTTGTTGTTGTTGTTGTTGTTGTTGTTGTTGTTGTTGTTGTTGTTGTTGTTGTTGTTGTTGTTGTTGTTGTTGTTGTTGTTGTTGTTGTTGTTGTTGTTGTTGTTGTTGTTGTTGTTGTTGTTGTTGTTGTTGTTGTTGTTGTTGTTGTTGTTGTTGTTGTTGTTGTTGTTGTTGTTGTTGTTGTTGTTGTTGTTGTTGTTGTTGTTGTTGTTGTTGTTGTTGTTGTTGTTGTTGTTGTTGTTGTTGTTGTTGTTGTTGTTGTTGTTGTTGTTGTTGTTGTTGTTGTTGTTGTTGTTGTTGTTGTTGTTGTTGTTGTTGTTGTTGTTGTTGTTGTTGTTGTTGTTGTTGTTGTTGTTGTTGTTGTTGTTGTTGTTGTTGTTGTTGTTGTTGTTGTTGTTGTTGTTGTTGTTGTTGTTGTTGTTGTTGTTGTTGTTGTTGTTGTTGTTGTTGTTGTTGTTGTTGTTGTTGTTGTTGTTGTTGTTGTTGTTGTTGTTGTTGTTGTTGTTGTTGTTGTTGTTGTTGTTGTTGTTGTTGTTGTTGTTGTTGTTGTTGTTGTTGTTGTTGTTGTTGTTGTTGTTGTTGTTGTTGTTGTTGTTGTTGTTGTTGTTGTTGTTGTTGTTGTTGTTGTTGTTGTTGTTGTTGTTGTTGTTGTTGTTGTTGTTGTTGTTGTTGTTGTTGTTGTTGTTGTTGTTGTTGTTGTTGTTGTTGTTGTTGTTGTTGTTGTTGTTGTTGTTGTTGTTGTTGTTGTTGTTGTTGTTGTTGTTGTTGTTGTTGTTGTTGTTGTTGTTGTTGTTGTTGTTGTTGTTGTTGTTGTTGTTGTTGTTGTTGTTGTTGTTGTTGTTGTTGTTGTTGTTGTTGTTGTTGTTGTTGTTGTTGTTGTTGTTGTTGTTGTTGTTGTTGTTGTTGTTGTTGTTGTTGTTGTTGTTGTTGTTGTTGTTGTTGTTGTTGTTGTTGTTGTTGTTGTTGTTGTTGTTGTTGTTGTTGTTGTTGTTGTTGTTGTTGTTGTTGTTGTTGTTGTTGTTGTTGTTGTTGTTGTTGTTGTTGTTGTTGTTGTTGTTGTTGTTGTTGTTGTTGTTGTTGTTGTTGTTGTTGTTGTTGTTGTTGTTGTTGTTGTTGTTGTTGTTGTTGTTGTTGTTGTTGTTGTTGTTGTTGTTGTTGTTGTTGTTGTTGTTGTTGTTGTTGTTGTTGTTGTTGTTGTTGTTGTTGTTGTTGTTGTTGTTGTTGTTGTTGTTGTTGTTGTTGTTGTTGTTGTTGTTGTTGTTGTTGTTGTTGTTGTTGTTGTTGTTGTTGTTGTTGTTGTTGTTGTTGTTGTTGTTGTTGTTGTTGTTGTTGTTGTTGTTGTTGTTGTTGTTGTTGTTGTTGTTGTTGTTGTTGTTGTTGTTGTTGTTGTTGTTGTTGTTGTTGTTGTTGTTGTTGTTGTTGTTGTTGTTGTTGTTGTTGTTGTTGTTGTTGTTGTTGTTGTTGTTGTTGTTGTTGTTGTTGTTGTTGTTGTTGTTGTTGTTGTTGTTGTTGTTGTTGTTGTTGTTGTTGTTGTTGTTGTTGTTGTTGTTGTTGTTGTTGTTGTTGTTGTTGTTGTTGTTGTTGTTGTTGTTGTTGTTGTTGTTGTTGTTGTTGTTGTTGTTGTTGTTGTTGTTGTTGTTGTTGTTGTTGTTGTTGTTGTTGTTGTTGTTGTTGTTGTTGTTGTTGTTGTTGTTGTTGTTGTTGTTGTTGTTGTTGTTGTTGTTGTTGTTGTTGTTGTTGTTGTTGTTGTTGTTGTTGTTGTTGTTGTTGTTGTTGTTGTTGTTGTTGTTGTTGTTGTTGTTGTTGTTGTTGTTGTTGTTGTTGTTGTTGTTGTTGTTGTTGTTGTTGTTGTTGTTGTTGTTGTTGTTGTTGTTGTTGTTGTTGTTGTTGTTGTTGTTGTTGTTGTTGTTGTTGTTGTTGTTGTTGTTGTTGTTGTTGTTGTTGTTGTTGTTGTTGTTGTTGTTGTTGTTGTTGTTGTTGTTGTTGTTGTTGTTGTTGTTGTTGTTGTTGTTGTTGTTGTTGTTGTTGTTGTTGTTGTTGTTGTTGTTGTTGTTGTTGTTGTTGTTGTTGTTGTTGTTGTTGTTGTTGTTGTTGTTGTTGTTGTTGTTGTTGTTGTTGTTGTTGTTGTTGTTGTTGTTGTTGTTGTTGTTGTTGTTGTTGTTGTTGTTGTTGTTGTTGTTGTTGTTGTTGTTGTTGTTGTTGTTGTTGTTGTTGTTGTTGTTGTTGTTGTTGTTGTTGTTGTTGTTGTTGTTGTTGTTGTTGTTGTTGTTGTTGTTGTTGTTGTTGTTGTTGTTGTTGTTGTTGTTGTTGTTGTTGTTGTTGTTGTTGTTGTTGTTGTTGTTGTTGTTGTTGTTGTTGTTGTTGTTGTTGTTGTTGTTGTTGTTGTTGTTGTTGTTGTTGTTGTTGTTGTTGTTGTTGTTGTTGTTGTTGTTGTTGTTGTTGTTGTTGTTGTTGTTGTTGTTGTTGTTGTTGTTGTTGTTGTTGTTGTTGTTGTTGTTGTTGTTGTTGTTGTTGTTGTTGTTGTTGTTGTTGTTGTTGTTGTTGTTGTTGTTGTTGTTGTTGTTGTTGTTGTTGTTGTTGTTGTTGTTGTTGTTGTTGTTGTTGTTGTTGTTGTTGTTGTTGTTGTTGTTGTTGTTGTTGTTGTTGTTGTTGTTGTTGTTGTTGTTGTTGTTGTTGTTGTTGTTGTTGTTGTTGTTGTTGTTGTTGTTGTTGTTGTTGTTGTTGTTGTTGTTGTTGTTGTTGTTGTTGTTGTTGTTGTCCCTCTAAGAACTGTGAGACCTTGTTGAAGCGCAGTTCCTTTTATCTTACAGGATTATGGCGGGTGAGGAGGCTTATTCATACCAAGCACTACACTCACCACCACACAGACATTTACATCTACATTCGTTACGCTGCACTCATAACACGCACTACACTGAACAACTACCCAAACATCTCCTCTCGGGAGGTACGTTTTGTGTGAGGCTGATGCACAGAAAACCGTCCGGACCGATTGTTCTCGCGCTGGGACACACTGGGAGTGCCCGGATCCCTGTCGGTTGTTCTCATCGGCATGGGTGAAGAGTTGATGTGAGCCTAGCTCTGCCGAGGCGGTTAGTCTTAGCGGGAGATCAGAAGCCGGCCGCTTCGGACCCTGATCAGGAAGTGCGTATTGGACAGAGGGATCGGAACCCCTATTGCTACGGGCGAGCCCTGGTCCGTCCGTGTTTCACGGGACCGGGAAAACGAAGGCTGGACCTCAGGGATCTGGGGTAGGATCAAAGTATCCAAGGGTATACCTGCTCCTAGCTATTTCGGCCCGCCCCCCTACGCACGATGCGCTGGTTAACAAACAAGAAAGAAAATGTCCCTACAAAACCATGAGATACACGAGGTGACAGGTAAACACCAAACCTGCGATGACGAAATGGTTGTGGTGCAGCTTGCTCCACAATCACTACCGGGCGGCACACAAGAGCCAAGCCGCTCTATAATAACAGTCGAGGACTTCGTCGAGGTGGTAGATGAACTCTTTAAAAAAATGGAAGAAGGGCTAAAGAGGCAGCCTGGTGTCAATAACGACATCAAGAAGTCTATCCCAACGCTCGTCGAAGTTTTCGACAAGTGGAGGGACCGCCTGCTCACCAACACCGAAGAGCAAGGCCCAACAGAGACTCTAGGAGCCGCGGCTATCTCCAGTCAGCGGCCTCAAAATAAAAGGGGACGACCACAGGACGGGGACTCCGATAGTGCTGAGGCAGCAGTCATCGACAAGAAGGCTAGGGTATCGGACCCTCGGAGGTCGCCGGTTTTTTGACGGTCCTGTCAAAGAAGGAGAAAGCTGCAGCAAAGAAACTGCTGCAGCAGCAGAGGCAACCGGAGCAGCAGACAAAAGAGTAACTGCGGCACCAACAAAAAGAACGCCAGCAGCTGCGAAAACAACTGCAGCAGAAACCGCAACAACAGAAGCCCCTAACAGTTAGAACACCGGCTAACAATACAAACGAGGCTGCTCAAAGCCTCCAAAGAAGAAGAAGAGGAGGACGCCTAGGAAGCGACCCAGGGCTGTTCTGATTCCGCCTAGGAAGCGACCCAGGGCTGTTCTGATTCGACCTGAAAATGGAGTCAGCTACGCAGAGGTTCTCACGAATGTCCGCGAAAAGGTCAGCGCCGAATGCCCAACCACTGATATTTATGTCAGAAAAACCAGGTCTAGCGACGTCCTGGTAGAGTTGGGTAGTAACAGCAATGACCAGGAGCTGGGGACTATAGGAGACTCCATCATGAAGGCAATGGGCCAGTCGGGGGTCGTAAAGAACCTCACACCCAAGACAAACGTGGAAGTCAGAGACCTTGATAGCCTCACCACCAAAGAAGAGGTGGAGACGGCGATCAAGAAGGTCCTTGAGGAAGCAGAAGCCTCAACTGGAAAGATCAGCGTTTCGCTGACAAAACCCAATTCCACAGAACAACGAATGGCCATCGTAGAGATGGACGAGGAAAAGGCAGAGTTCCTCCTTGCGAAGAACCGCCTGAAAGTCGGTTACATGAACTGCCGACTGAGAAGATAGCAGCGGCTCCAGCGGTGCTTCAAATGTCTGGGTTACGGACATCAAGCGCGCGATTGATATGGCCCAGACAGAAGCATGGCCTGCTACAAATGTGGCGCGGAAGATCACAAAGGAGCAGCCTTCAAGGCTACCGAGGCGAAGTGCATCCTGCACTGACTTGAACGTAGACCAAGCACAGCTGGGCCACACGCCAGGCTCAGGACAGTGTAGAGCGTTTCTCGAAATGCTTAAGAAGACCAAATCCAAGCGTTAATGATGGACCATATAACGGTCCTTCAAGCGAACCTCCACAGAGACGATTTAGCCAACAGCCTTCTGATTCATCATATATCTGAGACGAAGGTTGATGTGCTACTAATCATCGAGCAGTACTATAATTGGGACAAGTCCACCTGGTACCCAGATATACTTGGCACAGCAGCAATCTTCGTGAACCCACAAACCATCAGAGTGGACGAACACGGAGCCGGGAGAGGCTTTGTTTGGGTGAGAAGCAGAGACGTAACTTACGTGAGCTGCTATTATACCCCAAACGTTCCCATCGATGACTTCAGGCGAAGCATGGACGAGCTGGAAGACGCGATTCGCGAGCCGCAAAGCGAAATTGTAATCGCCGGCGACTTCAATGGGCGAGTATTGGAGTGGGCTATGCCAGAGCTGGACAGCAGAGGAAATGCCATCATGGAGATAGTATCCACGCTCGGCCTGATAGTTCTCAAGGTTGGGAACACGCCGACATTCAGAAGGGTAGGGTATGTTGGGACGATTCCGGACGTGTCTTTCGTATCTGAAAATATAGCACATAGAGCGTCGGATTGGAGGGTACTGGAGGATTACAACGGAAGCGACCACCAATACATCACCTTTTACCTGCGCGATAAATCCCAGTCGCAGGCAAGAGTCGCGGTAAAGCCACCCCGATGGAACCTAGCCAAGTTAACACCAACAAATTAGTCCAGGTACTGCTAGAAGGACAACAGAACATTACTACGATGAGCACCACCAAAAGCAGGGAAGGAGCGGAGACTCTCGTGAGAGAGACCATTGGTCTCATTCACCGAGCCTACGACGCATCCATACTGAAGGTGGAAGCGCACCGCCTCAGAAGAAGAGCGCAAAGAAAGCGAAATCAACCGTAGGCAGCATTGTTTTTTGTGCGAAATCAACCGTAGGCAGCATACAGCAGCGCGCCGACAGCTCCGACACGAGATCAATCGGAGCAAGGCAGAATGCTGGAAGAACCTGACGGAGGAAGTTGATCGGGACGTGTGGGGCTTGGGTTATAAGATCATGACCAAGAAACTCTGCGCGGTCCCGAATCACCCTTTTGACGAAAACACATGTCACAAATCGTGGATACTCTGTTCCCATCGCATCCGGCAAGGCAAGACTAGGAGGAAGTGGGGGAGATCCCCTTATTCTCCAGCGGGGAGCTGCAGATCGCCGCCAAAATGATGCGGAGCGGAAAGGCCTCTGGGCCCGACGGGATACCAGCTGAGATATTGAAGATCATCGAGGTGAGAGCACCGTCTCTATTGCTGAACATGTTCAACGCGTGCCTGAAGGCGGGTGTCTTTGGCACCCCATGGAAGGTTGCGAGCTTCGTGCTGATCGGCAAAGGAAAGGGAGGTCATCCCCGGATTCTGTCGTCCAACAGGCCACTTTGCATGTTGGACCACGCAGGGAAGCTCTACGAGAGGTTGCTCAAACCACGGCTACAGGGAGCTGTGCAGGCTGCCGGCGATTTAACCGACAACCAGTACGGCTTCAGGAAACAACGATTCACGGTAGACGCTATATGAGAGGTAGTACAGCAGGGCAGGAAGACGTGGACTGGAAATCATTTTTCCAGGAACATCGCACTCCTGGTAACGCTGGACGTAAAGAACGCCTTCAACTCGGCCAGGCGGCCTGACATCTTGGAAGCATTGAACGTGTTCAGAGTCCCGGAGTACATCATGCGGGTGATATGAGACTACTTAAAGGACCGTATTCTCCGCTATGATACAGAAGAAGGCAAATGCGAGAAATATCTCAGTGCCGGCGTGGCACAGGAGTCGATCTTTGGCTCAGATTTTTGGAACATCCTATACGACAGCCTGTTCAGGCTTGGGCTACCAGAAGGAGTATACATGATAGCGTACGCCGATGATGTCCCTCTAGTCATCATCGCGCGGGACTTTGAAAGAGCACAAAATCTGCTCAACCATCCGATGCGCAGGATGAACCCTATCTTTACCATGAAAGTGGGAGAAACGGAGGTTTTGACGAGAAGGGACGCTATATATCTGGGACTCAAACTAGATACCCAGCTTACTTTCTTTTGTCACCTGGCCTATGCAGCGGACAAAGCGGCGACAAAGACGGCACAACTGAGCCGCGTCATGGCGAACACGAGTGGCCCCAAAGCGAGCAAGCGACGGCTGCTCATGTCAGTCATCACATCCATCCTATTCTACGGTTCTGAAATATGGGCTGATGCAATGGATAAGGAGTCATACCGGATTAGAAACGTTCAACGCAGAGGAGCTCTCCGAGTCTCGAGCGCCTGCCGCACGGTCTCGGGACCGGCAGTACTAGTTAAGAGAATCTACTTACAGAAGAAGGAAGAACCAGCAGAGGGCAGAACAATCGTCCACAGGGAGGAACGGGAGCGTACCATGGCAACGTGGCAACAATCCTGGACAAACGAAAAGGGTAAATGGACAGCCAAGCTGATAGACCAACTGGTCCCTTGGATAAACAGAGACCGCGGGGAGGTACGATACTACCTTACCCAATTCCTGAGTGATCATGGGTACTTCTGCGCTTACCTCAAACGTATGGAGAAGGTTCAGAGCCCGAAGTGTATTTTTTGTTCCGCTGATTTACGAGAAAAGAAGAGATACCTGTATAGAGTATTAGGTAGCATTTCCTACAAAAATTTTATTATTATTATTATTATTATTATATTGGGTACTATAAGAAAAACGTATTATATTATACAAAATTGAAAAGTCGACGTATTCTTACCTTAATAAATTTATTTAGATTTATATTTCACATTCATCCATAATATGTCAATCATTACCCTTCCCTTTAATCCTCGTCTCTCCCTCATCTAGTCCAACGTGTTCATGAACATAATCCCTACATCATCTCTTCCATCTCTCTCTCTCTCTCTCTCTCTCTCTCTCTCTCTCTCTCTCTCTGTCTCTCGTGACTTCGTCTCTCTTCAGCGGGACTGAAATATGCATGAAAAGCCTGCATACTGATTGCGTTATTTGTATCACCTACGTAGAAGTCAGTATGAAATCCTCCTCGACTGTTTCAGCAGCAGCACCACCACCAGTGCACACGTATACGTCTCTGTGTGTTTTGCCCTGTTCATCTTGCTCTTACCGAATCCTTTGTCTCGCGTCGAGGGAGGAATGGCGAGGGAGAGAGCAAGAGAGAGAATGAGAGAGAGACAGAGAGAGAGAGAAAGAGAGAGAGACAGAGAGAGAGAGAGAGAGAGCGTAAGAGAGCAAGAGCGAGTAGCCCAGCGATGTCGCGTGATTCCTCGTGACGTCGTCGTCGCGTGAGCGCGTTCTCTGAGCTGCCGCGGCGAAATTTATGGCCGTGGATTATGTACCGGCAAATTGCGACTAGTTTTCCGAGATCCGACGCGCGCTCGCGCGACCCGCGGCTGCTAAGGGAGAGGGGGAGAGAGAGAGTGAGAGAGAGAGAGAGGGAGAAAGAGAGGGAGAGAGAACTTGGGTGAGAGCGGAGCGGGCGGACCGAGCTTCTTGGCATTGTTGAACTTCTCTGGGCCGCGCGGACTTGGACTTCACTGTCTAATAGCTGTGAGCGAACTTTGTTACTGATTCGTTGGCGTGATGGGGAATAAAAGAAATATTGTAAGATGAGCTACTATGTAAAAGTTTGATTATTACTGTTTTTTATTCGCAATTAGTAGGGTAGAACGTGGTCAAACCGATGAGGTTGGTCAAACCAATCACTTTATTTTAAGAAAGATTAAGTTTATTGAATGGTAAAAATGTTTTCATATTATGTAGAATGTATCATTCACCTTAATAAATTCTAAAAACCAAACATATAATAGATTTATATAATATATTCACATCGATAGGTTTTAGCTACTTTTCCTATAAGAAGAATTAGCATCAAAACCATTTTTATAATATTTACATGCATTCATTCGAGATTTTGAATACTAGACAAGAAAAACATACTATTGCAACTTTTGAATTCAAAACGTTTTATTTTCCTAGTGATATTTACTTTTCTTTTAATTAATTTTGAAATCGTATAGTACAATGGGGTCATTGCCATCAGCGTGTATTTAAATGGGAGAAGCGCTAAGACTACATATAATAGACGTTAGGATTACCGTATATTTCCTTGAGGTAATGAACCGTATATAAAAGCTATGTTTTGACTTTGCTAGTGCAAAATAGTATTTTTCATATTAAAATTTAACATTACGAGCATGAGAAATATCAATTTAAGAGATATTTAAATTTATTTTACGTTTTGTCTATCTAATCGGAAGTAACCCTTTTGCTAATACTTTTTATTTATAACAAGTTTTGGTTAAGTAAGCAGTACAACCCGGTTCTACAATATTAAAATTTCTTGAAATATATTTTTAACTTAAAATCCAGCTAACAAATTATCTTGAAGATATAATTGATATTAATTTAATGTCTTATTAGAAACAAATTTTATATGAATACTAAAATGTTTTGAATATTTTCGTTCTTAAAAGATTTTAAATGATACAATCGCCTTGTTTAATGTATTTACTATCAGCGTATCCAAATATTTAAATATTTAAGAGAATGAACATAGGTTATGTTTACTGATTTGATATAATGAAATTTGCTCAAATTTTCATTTAGATTAAATAATAAACATTTCATACCATTGACTAATTATTTATGTAGAACAATAATCTTTTGAATTAATATTTTATTAATTAAATTTTATTAATTAAAGGATACATTCTGTTTGTCGAAGACAATAATAAAATAATAACTCGAATTTTTGTTTCGCTATATTGTAGGTACCAATAAGTACCCAGGTTCAAAATAATAGAAAAAATTCATGGAATCGTCAATACTCCCATCTTTCCGAGTATACGACTCGCTAGTCTCCTCACAGCTATAATAAGTTCTTCTTTATCGCTGGAGAAAATATTTCATTGCTATTAGACACTGAGACCCATTGCGATCTCATAAATCCGGGCTTTAATTTCCGGAATTAGAACTTACTTTGAAAAAAAAAGACGAAACGAGAGAGGCCAAGACTCGGAGGTTGTTTTTTTTCTCCCTCAACCCTTATCATCCACTCAAACGAAAGAAAATCTCATCCACAATGAAGTCCTCGCGCGCGCGGAAGATTTTCTCCTTTTTTCGTACGTTTGTTTTCTCTGTCTATCTCTTTGGGTCTCTCTTATCAAGGTTTTTTTTTTTCTCTCTTCGAGAATTCCGAAGATATAGAGAAAGGAGCCAAGCAGAGAGACAAACGAAGAGCAGAGAGAGACAGAGAGAGAGAGAGAGAAGATAAGAGGAGGGGTGGTGGGAGGAATTTCGCTGTGTGCTGCAGCACCTCGAAACGTATTATATCGATTCGGGCCGGCGAAAGCGTTGAATTCATTGGGAATTGACGGGGGAGCCATAACTCCCATCTCGGTTTGACATTAATGCCTCCCCTACTCTTCGGGCCGGGTGCGCGGGCGCGTTCGCCCGCTCGCTCGGGCGCAGAGATAGGCAACGGGGGTTAAGCTCGCTGCGACATATTTATGGAGAGGGTGAGATGGTATCGCGCGAGCTACCGCCGCGCAGCCATCGTTTGCCGCTTTCTCTCTCTCTCTCTCTCTCTCTCTCTCTCTCTCTCTCACTCGCACGCTCGCTGGCTCTCGCTCTGTCCCGCACCCTTCCCTACAATCTACTTCGCAATTATCGGACTCGACGTTAATATTTGACCCAGGATTCAGTCCTCGACCGTTACTATATACATTTATATATATATATATATATATATATATATATATATACCTACGGATCTCTTGATGTCCTGTCCTGCAAGACCGTGTGTACGTTCTGTCTGTCTGTCTCTCTCTCTCTCTTGCTTCCACTTTACGGAGCGCGCCGAGAATTCGAATGATCCTGAAATCGCGAGGAAAGAGGACTCGTCAGCAACTACTGCTCGAGCTCCTGCCCTACCTCTCTCTTTCTCCCTCTCTCGCTTCCTCTCTCTCTCGCTTTCTCACTCTCTCTCTCTCGCTTTCTGACTCTCTTGACTAGAAACTGAAGAAAGTTTTTCTTTTTCCACGAACGTGATGAGTTTAGACCGTTCGCCACTGGGTGGTGAGATTGAAGTATGTATATATGGAAGTACAGTTTTTGAATTTCAATTTGGAATTTTTAGGAAGCTCAGTCGAAGATACGTTTTTAAAATCATTTAATACAAGATAGAAGTTGTTATGTGACAACTGTAGCTTTTAATAAGAAGAACTATTATATGATGACAGTTATGGTAACTTTATACTGATATTTTATGAAGAAATCGATATTTTTGATATTGCATAAATACAATGTTTAAACAATGAAAAATCTTTTTTACACAATATTAAATGTTATGAAGTTAATAAAAAGTTATTTATAAAAAAATAATTATTTCCTATCATAGCGTAAAAGTCAATTTTAATTGTTATGTTGTAATTTACTAAACAGCCAATCATACAACTTAATTGTCGACAAAATATATGATTGGCTCTTTAAGTGTTTCACCTCTTCTGGTCGTCACTGTTTTATAAGAGGATATTTCCTTGGATAAACTGCCTCAAACAAAACCAAGAACAGTTAAAAAATTTGCTATAATTTTATATATAATTGCAAATTTCCAAATCGTTTGATTTTAGTGTCCTACGTAATATTTTCTATGTAAATAATATGTGAAATATTTTCAAGTTTTATACTACTTAAGAACATTTAATGGAACATGTTAATAAGAAAAATGGAGTTCGCACGTAATTTACGGTTTCTATTAATATACAAACTGAAAAGTCACTTGAAAATGAACTCATTTTGCATATCCCAACTACTATATGCACATACAATTTATGCCTTAACTCTTAGGGTTTAAAATATTGATTTGGAAATTTGGCAGATGCTAGCCATTAGTTACCAAAGTATATTGTACATGTTTTATAATAAATCTGTGCAACCTACAAAAACAAAATAGCGGATGCTTGTATTACCAGTCCCTATTTTTTTGTAACTTTCGATTCTTAGAGTTTTTGGATTTTAGAAGTTTTAGCGTGTCCTGAACTGCGACTTTTGCAGTTTACACTTTTTATTTACACAAAACCTAACTTTCTAGAGGTGTAAAAGTGATGTGCGTCTAAAACTAAGTAAACTATTAATAAATTAGTCGTAATACTTTTCGCGTAATTGGTTTAAAGAAGCGAGATCATTTGATGGCATACCTGTATTTTAAGTATCTTAATGTACAAAACATGTTTGAAAAACGCTAAATTTGTATTTTGATTGGTTGTGATGAAAAACAGCTTTGTACTACAGCAATATTTTTACGATGCATCAAAACATTCACCGTTTATGCCATAAGCTTTACAGTGTTTAAAATATTGAGTGAAAACTTTGACAGAAAATAGCATTTAGTTACCAAAGCATTATGAGCATATATGAAACAGTGTATCACCTATAAAAACAAAAGGATGTCTCTGGTTTAAAAGACTCATATTTTTATGGCACATCTGCGTTATGAGTAAGAATGCCTTGAAACATCGCGTAATTGGTAGAGTTTAATGCGCAAAACATGTTTGAAAAATGAGAAACTTGTATTTTTATTTTTTGAGATGAAAAATATTTTTTTTTTAATCTATTATGAAGTGACATTTTTATGCTAATGCTAATATAACTTTGTAAAACGTAAGTTGTTTTTATCTAAAAAAATTGTTTTATTCCGAATAACTGTTTAAAATAAAGAAGTCAATAATACAGATCCATGTAAAAAAATTTATTTTTGAAAAAAATGGTTTACTTGACCCTTTAAATTTGTAAAAACATTATCTCGTTAAATTTTTAAGAGATTATAACTAAAACTCACCCTTTCAACCCATTTATTTTGTACAGTTAATAATTAAATGTCTTGAAAATTTAATTGAAGGTTTCTGATGCAAATAATGTTTTGAAAGTAAAAAGTCGAAATTCGATTCACTGATTAATTTATAGGGTTTATAATACAAATTACACTCCAAACAAGTGTAAATCCTTAGTACGCTCTAATTTAGAGTGATAAAATTCACTCTTTAGACTGGAGTGACCGCATTCACTCTAATAGAGTGAAAAGTAACACTTTTAGACTGGAACCGTCGTGCACTCTAGAATTAGAGCTAAAAATGCACTCCAAAATATTTCGATATGTGAAACCGAAATTTCGAAAAGTCGAAAAATCCGCCAAAATAGAGAAACTTTTTACAAAATTAAAAGAAAAAAAATTATAAACTTCAAAACATTTATCCCTTAGGTCAGAACATAGGGAAAATATAGGTACCTAAAATTTACATATCTTTAGAAAAAATGTACTAACGGTATTCGGATTACGGATACTTATTCTACTATATAAAAGGATTTCTTTCACAGAATTACATATATTATAGTCAAATATTTATATAAATATATAGAAGAAAATTCATATCTTTGGAGTCGATTTGCGTGTAAAATACCGTATCAAATAATATGATTAATCAAACATGAATTTTTTAGAGAATTTAATAAAGAAAACTGAAAAGAAAAACGTCATCTTTTAATCTTGTTATGTTTATAACTTTTTAAAAACAACTTTTGAGTAGTTTACAATGTCAAATTCGGATTATACGGGAAATTATATATAAGAATCACTATAAAAACTAACTTTGTTATATGATTTTTCAACTCCAATCTGTCTGCCGCCTGGACTATTTCAAAATCATGGAACTCAAACCTTTCTCAAAATAATCAGAGCTAGACGAAGTCATTGATCCCTTAGATACATAAAAAATGAATTAACCTGCCGTTAGTATCAGAATAACGTCGACGTCATTGAAAAAAAACGACAACGGTCACCGAAGCAATGCGTATGGGGCTACAGTTTTGGTTTAAAAATTGAACTAATATTATTTTATTTATTTTATAACATTTTATAAAAATATTATATTCTGATTGTTAACGGGTCAATACATGTTTCCAAATGTTTTTAGCAAAAATTTTTTTTACCATCTCAAAACTTTCTTTCTGCGAAAGCAACAGCATCGATATTCTATAATAATATTGATTTGTATCGTAACAATAATGACTCAATATAAAAGTCCCATAACTCCAACGATCGAGCAGTTCCAATCCGATCTTCTATTCGCGCACCGACCATTCCTCTGAAAAATTGCTGTCTGTCAGACCGGATTATATAATTCAATAATCTCAATCAGGTGCTCGATTCGCCTCGCTTACGCCGATTGCTCCGTCATCGATCAGGACTTTCGCGAATCCGACAGCGATCGGATTCCCATATACTCGCTGCATTCGAAGTGGCACTGGAAGAGTGAGAGAGGGAGTGAATCGAGGTCGTCCGCGCCGGTGGAAATTCCCCCGGGGTGAGCTGCCGCCTCCGTCGCCGCCGCTGCATGCCGCGCTGGCTCGACAATCGACTGCATGTATATAGCGAGCGAGAGAGATCGCCAGCGAGTAAAGCGCGCATGCAGATGTGGGACGGTCTCGCGAAGGAGAATCGGGGGGTTCGAGCTAAGGGTTTGTAAAAAGACGTCGTAGATTATGGCAATATAGATAAATATGATTGTATTATATTTTTTTAGTAACGTCTTTATGCATAATTTTGTATAGATTATTGTTTAGATAAATGTATATTATGTAATTTTATAATGATTTGGAACTTGTAACGTATTATAATAACTACGACAGAAAAGAAAGAAGAAATTGAAAAGGTGGGAAAATGAAGAGAGAAAGAGAGAGAGAGAGAGACAAAGTATTTCCATCAATTGCTAAATGTTTAAAAGGCAGTCAAGATCTAGACATCAAAGTGTCAACAGCTGTTTGTCTCTCGAGCAGGCGAGTCGGCGACTCGCCTGCGAACATCAAAGTCTTGACAGACTAAATTGTATATTGGCTGAAGCTAATAAGCCTCGATAGTGCTCTCTTAGTATGGTATTGCATTCGTTGCTGTATTCTGAAATTATCAGGGCCCTGAACGACAGGATGGATTAACAGTATTTATTATTCGGAAGAAAGAAGATCGGATATGAAGATAATGTATGAAATGTATGTATGGTGTAGAAGTATTAATTTATTACATGTAAGACCCGCGAAAAGGTATTAATTTATAATCATCCATGACCCACGAGAACCAACAAAGTACTTATTAATAATAAATAAAAATGTAATCTTTTTATTTTATTTATTTCCTGCTACCCGTTTTATTTCATTACAAACTAAGATTGTTTACTTACACGGATGGGGCAAATATAAATAATAATCAAAAAATTATCAAAATAAAATCAACTTTCTAAAACTGGAAGAGTGATTTTTCACTCGAATCGTGTGAGTTCTCACTTTTTGGCAAAGTGATAAGAGAGCCAGTCGGCTTCGAGTGATTCACCACTTTTAAAAGAGTGATATTTTCACTTTTCACTGAAAGTGATTTATCACTTGCGTTGGAGTGAAAGAAAATATCTTTATAAAGCATAAATTGTGTAACTAATTGTACTTTTTTATTACTATATTTTTCTAAGTACTTTAAAAACATTAAATAAGTTTAATAAAAAAGAAAAAAAAAGAAAAATTCAACTGTGGTTGGAATTGATCTAGATTCCTCAGCGTTACTATTCTTAAACCACTAGACCAATCAGATCTTGGAGTATAAAAACGAAGTTATTTATATAAGTTTAGACAATTATGGATATTACTTTAAACTAAGTGAATTAATATAGTTTATTAACTTTTTAATACTTGAAAAATAGCAGATGTATTAATTAACGGGATACTGCACATTCCTAACCTCAGAACCTCCCACAACTTTTACTCTTTGAAGAGTGATTTCAGTAGCAGCTATTAGATCACTCGAGATAAACTAGTGATTAGCACCATTCGTTTTGTTTGAGTGAACAGTATCACTTCATTCCAGTGAAGTATACCGAAAAGTCATTCGAAGTTGAGTGATTTAGCTCGTCATTCTTTAGAATAGTGAATAATTCACTCTTCCAGATTTAGAGAGAAGTTATCACAAGAAATTTATTTATTACTAAATTTTTCTGATATTCATATAAAACCAGCTTAATTTATTTTATAGATAAGTTTAATTTAGGGTGAACGGTTATATATATTCAATCGATTATTTTAGTCTTTATCTGTTTAAAAAGAAAAATTCAGGCGTTTCTGAGTCAACGAAATATATAGTGTGTATATTCTAAAATTTCTATATTCAATTTCAATGTAAAATTATACATTTGTTATTCTTTGCGGGTTTCTAGCTAGTCTAGCTAATACGGCGAAATTGTTGAGTTTTAAAACAAGTTTCTAGCCAGAACTGATAACGTTCAAGAAAACAATTTTTTGCTGTCAAAATAAACCGGTAATATATAATATACGTATAAACCTCACGACAAGAACTAGTCCCGAGCACATCTTTCCCAGACAATCCGTGCTGAAAAAAGGCCATCGATGCAAGAGAGAAAACGCCGATGCCTCAGAGCAGCGAAAGCCACATGAGACACAGCCCGAGCACGAAAGCGAGAAAAGGGCACTAAAGACACCTCGACGCGATCGCAGAGACAGAGAGAGAAAGCTCCACAGTGAGAAAGAGAGATAGACCCATATAGGTACAGCAGCAGGTCGGCCAGCGGTGGCGCGCGCGCGTGTGTGTAAATTAAAGGGTGTCATAGATTTTCGCGGTAGCCCGCAGGATCAGAGCCTTAGATTTGCGTCCGGCAGATTACCCCCGGGCTGAAATGGGACAATGGGCGTTAGCCTGTGCCTCCGCGACGCTGGCGTATAAATAAGGATCCCCGCGCGAGCAGAGGAAGAGCCTTCTCTGGCCGGTGTGCAGGGCCGGCGGGGGTGGTGCTGGTGGTGGGGTCGTCGCGTTTCCTCTTCGCAGCAGCAGCGACCAGAGAGTGGAGAAGAGGAGAGGCTAGTGGTGCTACTGCTACTGCTGCTGCTGCTGCTGCTGAGACCAGCCGGGCGGCCGTCCATCTTGGACGTCGTCCTGGCGGTCCTTATCTGCGCTCACAGCTCCGCCGCTGCTCTCGCTAGACGTCCGGTGATCTAGGGCAGTTCTCTCTCTCTCTCTCTCTCTCTCTCTCTCTCTCTCTCTTATACCCACTCTTCTCTTCTTGAATCTCTTGCCTAGCCAGTCTCTCTTTCTCTCCCACCGCCTCATCCTTCTCCTACTACACTCCAACGACCTCTAGCTCCTGCCTTAATTATACCGGCTGCTGACACATACACACATACAGGCAGATCCTCTAGTCTTCTCACTTGGGTGCGCGCTAGGCACTCGTCGCAGTGCCATTTCCTTTTCGCTTTCTCTGGCTTTTCGATCTCACTCTTGCGACTGCTTCTGCTGCTGCTGCTGCTCTTCAGCGCAGGGCTTACACCGGAACTGACGTCGCTGATTTGCTGAGATAACTGGTTATTTTTGCTTAAGACCTCTTTATCTTCGCTCGTCAGGAGATTTTGCGATTTTCTTTTTTCTTCTACTTTCGTTGTCTTTTTTTCGAGGCGGCTGGCGTAGTATAAAGAAGGCACTTCAGTTTTACGGTAGAAATTCAGCTAGGGATTTTGAGCGGTAACGTTCAGATTAGAAAGTGATCTAATACTGACCTGTTTTCTCCGCCACGGCTTTAGGCTAGCACTGTAGTTTATTATCAGTGATCATTGTACAGCTCGGAGTACATCATTACTATTACTATACTTTGTCGTAGTGGTTACAAAAGACGAAAACATGTTAAGGATGTTTAAAGCTGAATTGAAAATGTTAAATATGAGCACCTGTGCTATCCAAAACTTTAATTTACGAAATTCCTTATTCATTATGTTTTTTTTTCTCACCCCTATCTATAGACAATTACATTATTTTTATTCGGAATAGTTAATTAGCTTATATACGTGCACAACAAATATTCAAATCTCAAATTTAAATATCAAACTACCATGCTCTCTCATCCACATACAACGTTACCAGTTGCAGGCTCATTGTCGCTCGCTCGCTCGCTCGAGCTAATTCGATACGCTAAAAGGGAGCGGATCCCTCGCATTCTTATATGCATTCAGGTCTAAAAGACGACGCGCCTGAAGATGCGGTGGTGCGCTTCTGTTCGTGCTTGGCTTGCGCAGGTTCACGATTAAAAGATAAGTCAAAAAGTACAGCAGCAGCAGCAGCCGGCCAGTCGCGGCGTCGTAACGAGCCCTTTCATTATCTCTTGCATGCGCACCGAGTGCACACTTGTGTGTGTATATGTATATATATATATATGTGTAGGTTCGTGCACTCGTGGGTCAGAAACAGCAGCCGCGATTCTTTAGCAACGAGGTGGAAGACTACGACAACGACGACCAAGACGACCAAGACGACACCGGCGAACGAATTTATTATATCGGTTAACAGAGTCACTTATCGTCTTTATCCATCTGATCCTTAAAGTTCTGGTCGTTAAACAAGTCTCTCCTCGGCTGCTGCTGCTGCCTCTGTTATTTTGCGAGAGCGCAAGCAAGCGAGCGAGCGATCCCGGAGAAAATTCCCATTACCGAGTTAGCTATTGTTTCGCGCGGGCTCGCTACTGAATTCCATGCAAGCCTCTCTCACTCTTTCTCTCTCTTGAAAAGAGAGAATGAGAGGCAGAGCTGCACAGGAGGAGCTAAATGCGCGAGTGGGAGAGCAGGAGGAAAGAGTGACAAAGAGACGCGAAAAGAAGCAGAAAGAGAGAATGAGACACAGAGGTGGGTGCAGAGCGTGCATCTCCTTTACGTGGATTATACGTGTGCAGAAAGTTGGCGGAGCCGGCGACTGCTGCTGCTGCTGCAGAGACATTTTTCGAGCTGAAGGGGGTGAGAGAGAGCCCTAAATCCCAGTGTGTGTGCGAGAGAGAGAGAGAGGGAGGGAGATAGTCGAAAGGGCGAAGAGTGGCGCTGGAGAACACAATTACATTCTCGGACGACGTAATGCCCTTCATATAGATCGCCCGGCCAGCGGACAGGAGGAGTGCGCATCTGCATTCAGATTAGCATCGCGCGTTTGCTCGCTCGCCCGTCCCTGATATTTACGATCCTGCGGACTGCAGGACACACGCCGAGTATGGGGCGTCCAGCCGCCGCCACCGCTGCTTCTGCTAAGCTCAGCAGCTCTTCTCTTCTCTTCTCTACTCTTCTCTTTGCCTACCTTACAATCTGCCTTTCTCTCTTCTGGAACTTTCTCCATCTATGTGTATGCGAGTCTGCGTCTCTCTTTCTCTGTGCTTTGTGCCATTATTTCGGGTTTCGCTTCTCCACTTCTTCGTTATGCCGCTTCGCGGCTGCGTGCAGCTCTCTGCTCTACCTTTGCTGTTTCTGCTGGTGCTGCTCCTTCTTTTGCTTGTGTGTATTCTTCTTTATTTATGATGGCGAGTGTTATCTCGAAAATTTGAAAACGTAATTTCATTATTAAGGTTCCTCTTGTGATAACGCTCTCTTCATCTACTACTTGTATTAATTAAAGCTGATATTGCTGGAGTTATGAGTATTGATATTAAATTTGAATTGTGGATTCTAGTAGTATATTACACAAAAGCATGTTAACTCAGAAATCGCATGAAGAATGTTTCTGTGTGTATAAACATGTAACATTTTAAATTTTACCACCATTAACAGTATTCACCGATGGCAAATTCGTCGTAGTTTTCACTGTGCACGAACTCAACAAACAATGTCTGAATTGTTTATATCAACTATAGCGTTATTTGAGTTGGAAAGGTGTTCTAAGTATCATCCCCAATATCATATTCCGATTTAAATTTGAATTCTTCAAAGTCAATGTTTCCACTCTCTGATAAGTCTTGCAGAAATACTGCTCTTGCTTTTCTACATAAGCAAGATGCTAAAGACTCATTTATCATTTATGGTGAAGCAACAAGGTAGTATCTAGGTACGACTAGTCGCGTCCTCTGCTATGTAAGATATATATATCGCCGAGAGTCATCTCCGTGCCTCACTATAAATGCGCCCTAATTCAATCAACTTTTCGAAATTATCTCACGCATTTGTTCTTGAAATCAAATTTAATCAAATTTATTAATTTACAAGCGATGCCGTTCCATTATAACTATCGAATTAGAGGCTATATTTTAACCCTACATTAATATCTGGTGGATCTCTCTAAATTCCGATCGATTCTGACATTTCAGTACCTGACTGTCCTCTTAGTGTACAGTGAAAAATATCAGAACAAAGGTCATTCGCTGTATATATATATGTATGTAAAGGTACAGGTCTGCATTATTTGCCTATAAATGAAATATCACTTTTTCTAAATATTAATTCCTAAACGAGCTTATCTGGTTTAACATCTGTTAATCAACGATAGATTACTATTGGATCATTAAATGAGACTCCGACTATTCATGGACCAATTTTCTTTAATTAAATTTACAATAATGCAGTCGTATTTATCCTGGACGAGCCCCCAATTTGTTAACACCGGGTAATTAAATTAAGAACTCATTATTTATCAAAATATACCTACTCAGATTTCATCAAAGACTCAGATATATAAACGTTTGTTAGTGAACGCATCTGATCAGATCAGGTGTCAAAATAAAATGTCAGCTGCTACCATATCAATTAATAAAAGCTGCAAATTCACGAGAGTCAGAACATCTGCATGTTCAAATTGTGAACACAACAATATTAAAAAATATATATTTAAAATACTACTTAATTTTCATTTGCCAGTCTTATTTGAAGCACGCGGATATGAAATATATAACTGTTGGCACTAGCCCCTTTAAAAACATTCTTACCTGGTTGGTAACATTATAGCAACAGTTCTAATCATTTAAACTGAAAAAATCATAACGTTTTTCGTCGAAGTTAACGCTATGGTTGAAACTGAAAAAGCCTCCCCAAATAAATATAAAAATTGGCGGTATTTAGAAGAAAACAGTTTTTCTAATCTATAAGTTGACAACTTATGCACGAACTGAATAAACTATTTATCTAATTCGAGCTACATCGAACATTTTTTCCAAAAATCAGTTGGTTTATCCTACACCTCCACTGAATATTCCTGAATTCTTTTTACCTTCAACCTTGAACTTCCCTTTAACAATAATTCATGACAAATCGTGATGTCCAAATGATTCATCAATTTTGAATAATATAATGATTTAAACAGATGTTTAATATCGTATACTGACAAAAATAAAAAGTATCTGTAAAAATATCTATACAAATACACTAGAATAAAAGAAAAATAGTTCGATTAAAAGTCATACGATTTAGTATGTCAAGATAAATATTCATTTCCGTACCTTCTGTTTTCTATTATCGCTCTACTCATTCTCTTCTTATTTCGCTCTCGCATCCCATAAGTCCTCCGCCCTTTGTCCCTGCTTTGCTACGTCCCCCCCTCCCTCCCTTTCTCTCGTTAAGTATACCGGCGCGTTTCCTACATCCCATTCTGCCTCGCCTCCTCTTGCGGTCTTCGACGATCGGTTTGCGACAAAGGGCAGACCGAGCGCCGCGGTATACTGCGCCTCCGCGTACGTAAACCTGCCCTTGACCCTTTCACCCCGCATAATGAGGCAAGTAGCTCGGCACTGCACGCGGTGGTGAAGGAAAGAAGAAAGAGAGTGAAAGGAAGGATCCATTATTCATTGGGGATGTGCGTCTTGTCCTCTCTTCGAGAGCGGGCGGGGAGCTGCCGCGTGGCTTCGAATCCGCGCGCGGTGGTAACATGGGATGCCGCTCGCGGTGCGATTTACTATATATTTTCGTTGTTTGTTTTATTTAGAGGATGCCTTCTTAAGGGTGCAGATGGTCCAACAGTAAGGAACGAAGATGCTATACGAGACTGTATGCATAAGAAGAAGAATAGAAGGCAATGAAAAAGAAAATGAACAAGTGTGCAGGAAGGAGCGAAGATATGTTGGTGGTGAAATCGACTCTTTCGGAGGTTTACTAGAATTTGTGTATTTATTATATGATTCAAATTATTGATTGTTATAGTATAATGAAAAAGATTGTGTGCATTTTAATTTAAATATGTTGAACTTAGCCGGAAATTTACATATGTTTATCTTACACTTAAGCGATTTTTTTTTAATTTGAATTTTTTAATCAGACAATCATTAAAATGTATCGAAATGTTGGAATGTATTATACTGTATATGCATCCGTATTAAAGATCTATTTTTTATAAATATGTTTTTTCATTACTGTTTAACTAACATATGAATATACCGATAAACTATCCTTGAAACATCTATGAAATATTGTTAGATTTTTATAAACGGTGCTACTAATTGGTAGATTTGCAGATATATTCCGTATTCCTTATTGCTTTTAAATGTTAAGTCCTAAACGTGGTGTTGATTATAGTGCATACTATAACTAAGTATTTTCTATATCTTTGAAATTTTTTAATGATCTTACATATATTATATACAATACTACTTCAGTACGCATTGGACCCACAAAAGTTTTTGTTTTAAAATAATTATTCGTTAAGAAAATAGAAAGATGTAACAACAAAGTCAATGGACGGAGCACAAAGGAGCTCACTGGAAGAAGAATGAAAAGCAATGAAAACAAAGAAGAGTCAAAGGATAGAGAGGGGGAAGACAAGCGGACAGAATCGATTCTTTGCATAGTTTCCCAGCCATTGCGTATGGATTTATTACTGCGAAAAAGGCGGATTTACATTTTGAGAGTGGAAGAGGGGAGAATAACAGTGCGACGAGAAATGCGACAGCACGCTGAGAGGCGAGTTCGGAAGGTTATGTCGATTTATTAACTAGGATAATATCCCTTGGAACCGAGTTTGACCCAGATGGTTTATGGACTTTGGTTGGTAGGATGCCTTGAATAAAGTATTACAAGGTGCAATTTATACCGTGCAGTCGCTTTGTTTGCTCTTGTAGAGGATATTGTTTTCAAAATTAGTGCGAGTCGAGATAATATTTACTTCGTTTAGTAATGTAATATTCTTCATATTGTATGGCGTTACCCGAACACAATAAATTTTAGTAAAGATGCGTTTGCAGATTATAATTCGAAAAATTATTTCTCTATTGTGCGGATCAGTTGGATTCGTATATATTATCTGCAGAATATAATGTATGTATCACCTTCCTTAAAATAAGGTGTATTTTAGAACTCAATTAATGCAAGGTTCATAAGTTATCAATTAATTATCCGAGCTCTCTTAACTATCATTATAGTTCTCTTAAGCCTGACAAATTATAATCAACCATCATTCTATTGACTGTGATAATTATGTACTTATAATTTTTTGAAAATCCATTAGATAACTTTTGCTATTTACATGATGCATGCCTTAATTGCTGTACCATGAGTTATCGTTTTAATAAACCAAAAATATACATATCCGTCATTTTTGTCTTTCAAACTAATCACCACCTTACAAACTTACATTACAAACTGCCACTAACAATGGGTATCAAATTAATTTCTTTAATTTCCCATTTATCTTTTCACCACGTCAAATCCCCCCTACAAAATTGAAGACAGCCCGCACCAGGGCAAACGATAGGTAGTCGCGTCGCGCAGCATCCCACCGCAAATAAAGAATCGACGAGGTTGCTTGATTCCGGACGAGTCGTCGTCTGCCGGCTATTTTATTTATGACTTGGCATCGTGCGCGCGCGCGCGCCACCCGGTCCATCGGCGCGATCGGTCACGTTGAAACGCACCGCTCCGTGGACGCCCAGGACGTGCCGGGGCAGGTTGACGACGACGACTACGACTTCTACGACGATGGAAAAGGGCGGCGCGAGCAAACGCCGAGGCGGACAATGCACGTGTCCCGCGAGCTAAGTGCACCTTTGCTGACCCTCTCTCTAGCATTCTCTATTTCTCTCGCTCTTTGCACCGCCGCTCTGCTCTTCGTCTTACGGTCACGGTGCACTGGACAATCTCGGGAATCAATAGAGCAGTGAACACGGACGATGACAGTTGATGGCTGCTCGTTTTGTTTCTATGACTCTTGCTTTACTGTAGCTTTGTATTTTCTATTGGTGAATATTTAGATTACTTCGGTGGGAGAACGAAACTGAAGTTTAAAAAATTGAAGTTTTTTGCAGAATGAGTGTATCTTACAGCTGACAGCTTAGGGATATATGTAACAGAATAGTTTGTTAACTTAAGTTATTTTATGTGTTATATGTGTGAAATAAGTCATGTATTAATGTTTCTTCTGATAATTTTAATATGCTATTTTGAATACTGACAACTTAACTACTAACATACCATAAAGTTACTACATTTCCAATATTTGAGAGTTATAATGAAATAGTCATTTTACATGGTCATATCTTCAATGCAGATATTAATAGTATCCTAAATAAATTTATCGTTTCGGTTCTTGTGAATTGACTAATGAATATTGTATATTCTGTAAATTATTATTATTATCTGCAGTTCACAATGAGTATACACCTATATTACTGACAGTAAGGTATACTTTTTATATTTGGATAATTGTTAAAAAGCTGTAGCAAACAAAGTTATATTTTTATATAAATTTGTATGTAACGTTTTTGTACAAAATTAACAGTTTTTTTATTAATCTTTCATTCGTTCATTTTACAATGCCATAAAATTAGAAATGTATATGAACTATCAGCTAAGGAGAGTTGGGGGTGTTACTATTCGTAATAGGGCTATTTACTCCATTTTAAAAATTAAATGCAACTATGTCAATCTATTATTACTTACGATCTATTATCGCTCACAATACAGTTCCAACTAACGTTGCTGAAAACTGTTTGTGGCTCCTATATTATATAACAAGTGAATTTTTCCTGTCTAAATAGCAATTTGAATGGTAATATTCTTTTCTAACCGTACATTTTCAGTATCATGCTATTCTACAGCGAAGCCAAACACTTACTCAGACGTACGCTGTCTCTAGCATTTGTAGCCTTTAAATAAAACAAGAGCGTATCACGCATGCATTAGAGGAAACAGTAGTGTGTCCGCCGCACTATGACATTCACGAGCTATCCTTATTCCCTGTTTTCTTGCGGATTGCGCGCACCGTCGCCGGGTAAGCCTAAGGTCCCCAAGAGATTCGCGTATCCAACCTCTCTATCTCGCCTCTATTTCTCGCGAAGCGCGCCGCTCCTGCATAGTATAAAGGCCGCTAAAGCTTGTAGATCCTGTGGTCTAACGGAGCCTCGTTACACATGACCGTTCGTAAATGTAAAACGTCGAAGGGGCTCGCATCATGAAAGCTTAAACTAGTCGTATGAGATGTGTCTTCACTGGTTGTCATTTTATCGCCAACGTTATCAATAATTAAAATAATAATATTGTTGAGAATAATAAAATAAATTGCACTACGGTTCTGAGTGTATATTTATAAGATCAAAGTCGTATAAACATAGAGATATAGTAAGAGGTACCAGTTTTATTACTGATTCAAAAATACTTATTATTACTATTATAATTTTTTGGGATTTATCTTTTTCAATATTAAAAGATCGAAGTCTAAAACTTTATTATTCTTATATAAAATTATCAATTTGATTTAACAAGCTCTATTATACAGTCAAATATAATCACCGAATTATAGCATCTAATTAT
This sequence comes from Gastracanthus pulcherrimus, assembly GCA_949152435.1. Lineage (NCBI taxonomy): Eukaryota > Metazoa > Arthropoda > Insecta > Hymenoptera > Pteromalidae > Gastracanthus > Gastracanthus pulcherrimus. The sequence goes on from OX424574.1 coordinate 39,780,149, forward strand.
TGAATAATCTTTTTAGGGAAAACAAGCTATTACGAAAGAACGAAAATTCCAACAGAGAAAAGCAGAAAAGCTACAAAGTCCACGGGGACCTGCGGTGGTGTCGAGCTTGGGGGGTTACGTCCACCTAAATATTGAGAAGTCGCCTGGCTCTTTTCAGAATTATACATTGCAAGCAAGGAGCTTTGACTACTCTCCAAGTCTAGGCTTTTGCATTTTCCGAGTCTCAATACCGCAGAGATGAAGTTGAACGAGGTGAGAGAAGGAAGAAGACGAAAAAGGCGAATGTAGCAGCAGCAGCCAGAGGACGGTTAACCGAGTATTCGGGCGTAGACGGGCAAACGACTCTCCGATGAGTAAGCATTTGCCTGGCACTTCTTCTTCCTCCTCTTCTTATTCTTCTGCTCCGTCTCTCGGATACACCGGGCAATTGAACTCCCTCCGTTTATTGCTTCTAATTAAACGACCGAGATATTTCTGCTACGTTTCATTAGCGTGCACAGATCCCCTCCGCGTATATACACCGTTTCGTTAATGCAGCATCGCGTGTCCCTCTTCTCCTCGCCCCCTCACGGCTGCTAGCCACTTTGGGAGTGTATCGGCGTCAGAAAATTTCCTTCGCGGAATTTCTGCGCTAATGGTGGATTTTCAGTTACTTCCTGTTGCAGCTGGCGCTGCTGCTGTCCATGTCTGCACATAAGTAGCCCACTTGATAAGTTATGGTACTTTTTGTTTTTTATTGTACGAGTATGAGTTTTTCTGGGGCGGAACTAGTTAATAGAAATCCTACACTAGAGTTTGATATTTTGGTTTAAGATAAACGGCAAGCAATTTTTCTGTTACTCAGCCGCCTCAGATATTATAAATTATTAAATATACATCAAATTATTTACTAAATCTTCTGTAATTGAGTAATTTGCAGTAGATTTAGTTGTATGTAATAAATAATGGTAAAACTTTCTTCTAAGGTATTTAATAACTATCAACAACTTTGATCTCATAATAATGATAACTACAATTAGTACTTTCTGATAGTACGTGGGAGAGCAAACTCAGTAATTATTTCACGTATTTCGTTTATCTTACTATATCATAGTACCTATAACTGGTTTTGATAATGCTAATGATAATTAATTTACTTATTTTCTCAGTAATAACAATAAAAAAAGGCTCACAAATGTCAACATGATAATAATGTTAACTTTAATATGTAAACCTTATGGGAACTTTTGTAAGATTGTATGATTGTATGAACTATAAAAATAATTAGGTACTTTTTAATAAGTAGTTTACTCAGTATACAACTGTAACATTAACGACCCCTCAATTTCGTGAAAGAATTTGTTAATTTTTTTTAAGTAGAAAAAATTGGAAATATAAATCAACTCAATTAACATTGTAATTAACAATTAACAAGTAACATAATTTTCTATTAATGAAACATTCAAAATTCAGTTTAATTTATAATTTTAAATTAAAATTTTTTACATCATTTTCTTGCATATTAAATCTATACAGGGTAAAAAGTGTTATAGTATTGAAAATTTAAAATTAATACAAATAAACTATTGATAATATTAATATTCATTGGAATTAGTAATCTATAATCTATTAGTATAATATCATTAATTCTTTCATATCAATATTATTTTATTCGAGAAAATAGTATATGTAGAATTTTGCGTGGCAAAATAACAATAAACTTTTCTACAGAATAAAGAACTTTTACTAAAAAATTAAATAATTTTTAAACACTAAAAAACGATGAGTTAATGAGACTTCAAAAGTATTGCAGTGCATATATTGCGACCTTCTGAATATTCAATTGAAAAAAGGCATTAGAACAGAATCTATGTTCTTGTCTGTCCGTAAAAACAGTGAATTATACTTAAAAGTCGTCCAATACAAAGAAATGCAAACGTGAATCATCAAAGACATCCAAAATAACATATAGATCTTGCGAGTGTCAAAGACGACATAATACAAGAAGTCCACTTAGCGCAACCTGGCTCGCCCATTCGCCGCGTTTGCCCTCACATTCGCTATAATATGACGCGCTCCTGGGCCAATTCTAATTTTGCCTCGCTCCGGCGTCGCTTCGCTTAATATCTCTAGGCTAGCGAGAATCATCATTATCATAAATTGGCTCGGGGACCGATGTGACTGCAGCAGCGTGAGGCCGTCGCTCGTCGTGATGTTGACGCGAAGCGCGCGCGCGCATTACTATACACACGACTGACAGATCAAAGCGCGCGTGCACTGGCGAAAAGAAGTTCGATTCGCTCGTTTGTGTGGGCGAGCCTCGACTCGTAAAGATGTCCTTCCTCGCCCCTTTTTCTCGTTCCTCACTCTTCTCCCCAACTGTGTATAAGCTGACGTTGCGTCTCTCTTTCTCTCCCGCATTATTCCTTTGACTTCAGAGTGTAACTTTGGTTGCTCGCTTTATTTTTTTTTTCTTCTTTCGTTTCGTGCTCGCGAAAGGAGGCTTTTGTCTCTCTTTCCCTTGTTTCCTCATTCTTCAAGGACTTTGTCTTTAATTTCTTTTTCGCCTTCGTCTCCTTTTTTATGCGTATTTCGAAGTCGGAGCAGCGGCCCTCGCGGGCTTTCTCTTTATATATCCTGTGTCTCACGCTGTTACCTCGCGTCTGTATAATTTGGTTTAATAAATTTTCGTCCCCTCTTTCCGTTGTTCGCTTGCTTCTCGCTCGGAACGTCTCGTATTTTCGATCGGGACAAATTGACTGAGAATGAAGGGCGAGCGCTTTTTTTCGAACTGACGGAAATGTTACTCAATCCGGTACTGGCATAATGAAAGTCAATTGATATTTACTGTTTGCAAATCAAAAGATCGTGATTTTGTACGAAAATATATTTGAATAATTTTTCTAGAATCTTTCATTTTTATAATTCTTTAATTTAAAGTCTATTATTGATATTAATTTTGATGTGTCAATGAATAAGAATTATTATTCCTAACATACTAAACGATTAATATAGGATTATTAACAATATTTTCTTTAAAATATTAAATTCAAGTTGCTATTGACGAACTGTCGTCAAGTAAAATAAATTTATTTGTGAAACCAATACTGCTATATATAGAAATATTTAATATTTATACGAGAAAAATGTTAATATAATAGTATCATTTGCCGTAACAAAACTCAAAGCGCCTCGAAGCCTATGAAGCGATCTCCCAAGCTCTTGCGTTATAATATATACGCAAATGCAACGCGCGCGCACAGTCGCAGCCTGTGCGTGAATAATTATTGCGAAAAGCGCGATAATAAATTACGCGAGAAAGAGAGATAGCGAGAGAGAGAGAGAGAGAGAGAGAGAGGCGAGTTTCAAAAGGGCCTCGGACAGCGTAATGTCATTCGACGGCACTGGCGGCTCGCTCTTTAGCTCGAGCAGTCGTCCTGGGCGCTCTTTGACTTCGATTCGAGGGAACGAGGACGTTGGCTAACGGCCGACGCCAACGCGAGCCATCAATTATAATTAGAGGTTAATTAGAGAGCAGCGTCAACGATGAGACGATATTCGTGAGGACCGCCGGGTCGACTCTCTCTCGCGCGTCTCTTTCTTCTCCCCCCCTCTCCTCTCTCTCTCTCTCTCTCTCCCTCCCTCTCTTGAGCGCGCGGACAGCGTCGTATTATAGCCTCAACTTGTCGGCGACTTATCCACTCCCCTTGATTCGCTCGGACGTTATAACGCGCGTCTCGTTCCGCTTTTTGCGAGGGAAGAGCGAGACAGACGGTATTCGTCTATTTTTGGGGCTGTATTGAGAGAGCTACGCTGCTAGCTTCGCGATTCATGCGTAATCTAACTATACATACGAGTCTCAAAGACCTCGTCGCCCTCTTGTGACTGGTGACTGCCCTGGTGTGAAGAAAATTTCAAGCGACGTGGGAGATGTACTTTCAGCGAATTAGTGAAGGCGGATAGAAAAGGAGATAGAAAGATGAATTTAAGCTCTCGCTTACTTCCTAGATATAGTCGTGAGTATGTCTTATCTGTAGACGCGTTAAGCTGATAATAACATATATTATATTTTTTGAAATGTTTAAATGAAATGCTTGATTTTTATATTAAACATTTTCATTTCTTAAATATAAATCAAAACTGAGTCGTAAAACACTTTTGCCCAAAAGTCTGTAATATTTATAATTTTTAAATTTATAATTTATAATAATATAAAATATTCAATTCTTTTTAAACAGCAATTAAATGGAAGCGCGTTAACAAATCTTATCTTAATTTTATAACGTTTTGTTTCTTTGTTAAGAGATTGTACTCATTATCTTAATTGGATTTTATCTTGACAATACAATGGGACTTTTTTCTGAAAGTACAGTCATAAATCTATGAACTCCTAATCTTTTAACTATATAATAATAATAATACAAATAATAATAATAATAATAGTAATAATAATAATAAGTAGTAATTTAACAAAAATACAATAATTAATTATTGAAAATCAAATACAATAAAAAGTGTATTATGATTAATAAAAATTCTTCTTTTCTTAGGATAGAACTTTATGTTAAGATAGCTAGTCCCGTATTTACGCGCAGACCCTTGTGGTGACTGGCAACATTTTTTTCCTTGACCCATCACGCAATGTCGATAAAAAGAATTCAGTAATTATCATTTTTGTTGACTAAATAGGGTAAATGAGTCAGTTAGTGCTCTTCGATATGTTTATTGAATAATTTATAAAATCATATAACTCAATAGTATAGTAATCGTATTTGTTTTTATTATTAAGTACTTTTTCTTCAAGTCACTAGATGATTTAATACCTTTTTAAATAATTTTACCGACCAGGGCACAGTAAATAACAGACTTACTTACATATACGCGTATTGTTATTATTTTTCATATTTTTATAAAGAAATTACTTGTTTTCATTAAGTTTCAAGCATAAATGCTAGTTTCATTGTCAAGCATTATTTACCTCTTTAGATTACCTGGTGAAACTTCGATTAAACCAACGCCTTCGCGGGATTTTGATCTTATTTATAGTATAACTTAAAAAGAAAACGGAGCCACCTTAATGCAACATAAACTATTTCTGTCATTACTGTCCCTCAAACGACGAAGCGCAAGAGTCAGCCTCATCTATCAAGTAAAGAAGCACGAATGCAATTCGGTAGCTCGTCTACATGCAAATTCACCTCTCGAGGCAAAAGCGTGAAGTCGCACGAGTGCAACGTCTCGCGTTATGTACCGGCTCACCGCGCCATCATCAGCGGGGCCTCAAAAGTCACATACGCATACATATAACGCGGGCCCGCGCACTATTCGTTTCGCGTGTGGTGCAGCAGCAAAATGAGAGTATACAGCCGGCGCGAGGCGGTCTCCGAACGGACGCGGGGCCTAATGCGCCGTTGATTAATCGACTCGGTCACGCCTTGGGCCCTTTAATGGAAAGGTATAACGAAGCCTATTGTGTTCCCCGAGTGCACATACGCGCTGTACGCACGGGAAGCGATCCATCATGGCGCCGGATAATTAGTACAGAGCGCGCGCTCGCGTGCAGCGTCGCGCGTATAGGTTATACGCCGAGGCGCAAGCGAGCGCGGGACGCAATGTATGTAATTGAACGCGGCTGACGCCTCTTTAACGCGAGGGTCGCGAGGTGTGAAACAACGAGGACCGCGATGAGAGATCTCGGCTTGGCGTGTGGAAGTCAGGTGCCGAGGGCAAAGAGAGGGAAAGAGAGAGAGAGAGATAGAGAAAGGGGAGGATGCATCGAGGATGAAGAGACGATAGACATGCAGCATGTGCTGTTAAGAGATTGTATAAATTTATTATGGAGATGATTCTGTACAAAAACTCATAATTCGTGCCTCTGCTCAATAACGTTTTATATAATATCTAGTTATTAATTGTCAGACTTCGTTTATTCGATTGTGATTAATATTTTTTACTTTTCGGAACAGGCAAAGCCTACAAATCTCATACTGCAGCGAGTGACTCGTTTCTAATTCTTTTTCTCTACAATTGTAAACTCCGTGGATATCCTTCATCTATTACTTCTGAAGTGTCGTTATCGATTAGTTTTTCGCTTAGAAAAATTGTATATAATTAATCAAATTGAGAATGAAAAGTATGAATTCAGAAAGAGAAAAACTTAGACCTTTTCGATTCTAAACTTAGACTTACCACATTGTTTGACTGAAATTAAATATAGCTGTCCAAATTTCTCTTTTGAAAAAACATCTTTTTAAAAATTAAATTCAATGTTTACTTAAAACTACATTTAACAACTAATACAATAAAATTAAAAAAAATATATTTTTCGTTATAAAAGAATTACTTACTTTGATTTTTCAGTTTCAATTTATTATTTCGTGTGTTAATAAATAATCCGCACTCTAAGAATTAATATGTTTTCCAGAATGATAAATTCAGACAGAAAACATTTGTTTTATTAAAACTTTAAATTAGATTATAAATTCAACAACTACACTTAATGCGCGTATCTCAGTTATATTGTTTTGACAAATTCGTACAAACGAAGACATAAATAATAAAGATGTAGCGGTGTAAATCTTTCCGTGTGAAACTACCTGAAGTCATATACAACAAATGCATTTGAGAGAAAAAAGTGTTTACGCATGTTTCTCACGCACTCTGAAAATTATTGATCATCCGGATATGCACTGGAGTCAGTTCTATAAGGTGAAAAAGTGAGGATTAAGATGGTTAATGCGCGTCGCACAGGAGCCCCGCTTATATGCATAAGGCAGGTGCGTATCTCGTAAGTAGATTGTTTCCCCAACAGAAATAATTGCCTCGAAAGGATTAGAACACACGTTTTTCTCGCTGCAAATGGTAATTAATTGTTTTGTGAATTCAGTGTGAAATTACGTTTTTTTGCGGCTAAGATATATATTTACAGTGCGCGTAATGTAGCGAATACTTCACATGTGCACAGCAATAAAAAGAGTACGCAGTCCGGTTGACTGTGAATCATAATGTATAATTCGTATAATATACGAGAACACGTTTTTAAATATTTATTGTAAGTAGTTATTTCACATTTGAGGATTATAAATAAATTGTACTGAAGAAATATTGTACGGTATAATTTAGGTTAATATAAGTTAAAAAATCATTCTATAGTTAAGTATTTTTTAATTTTTAATTTTCTTCATTCTCAGTTTGTGGGAAATGTGCTTCATAAATTTATAAAATATTGCTGAAATGTATAAGTGATTAAATTCGTGTGAAGTATATCTATTTATTTTAATTGAGTTGATCTGATTTTAAAAGATATTTTTTTAATTGGATTCATTAAATTTTGTTAAGACCATTTATTTCAACGACACTTTAGCATGTAAAAAACGAATTTATAGATAAGATATGCTATCTTATTTATTGGACATATAAAATTAATTATAAAAAAATATGAGTACTCTTATTATACGATAATAAGTTTATAAGTGGACTTGACCTTATCTTGAAGTTCTTTCCGTAAATTTTAGTTAAGTACTCTAATTTATGTACTTTTGTGCCGCTCTGATTATTTTGAGTAATCTTTGAGATATTTGTATGTTCTTCGAGGTTGAATTTTATAATGACTGCAGATAAGATCATAGTCTATGATACTATAACAAATAATCTATAATATATAATCTATACTGATTATAGCTAATCCTTACTAAAAATTAAATAACATAGCTAGTTGTAAAATTATGTATTATTTATCGTTGTTACGTATCATATAAGATGCAGTAATCGAATAGAATTCATGTTAATCTGATGAGTTTTAATTTTTACACACCCTCTTTAAGATCATCCTCTTATTGACTATTCGCCCAGCTGCGCAAGCAATGATTCCTCAATTATCGAACCTCCCCCCTCAAATTGTGAAATCAAAGGTTTAGCACCTTCTCGCTTCTCTTAAACACTAGCACACACGGAGAACGCATACACTTAAAAGTGTCCGGCTGCAGCTGTTCGCGACATTAATGGGGCTTTATCGTCCCGATAACAATCAAATCAAGTTAGCTGGGCGCGCGATATTTTGACTATCCACGGTGCCCCTTAGCTCTTTGCAGCTCCTGATTACCAAACAAGATGCAACACCTGCCGCGACACCGGCAGCGCGCGCGATATGTTACGGTGATTGACGATGCTAATCTCTCTTTCTCCCCCTTCCCCCCTCTCTCTCGTTCGCCTCTACTCTTTCTCCCTTCGCGCACGCAGGAGTTTCCAAGCGTAGTATATCCGTGGTATATATACGCGTGCGCAAACTGTAAGGCGTCGCGCGTGGCTCCGCTCTCGTAAATATGCCTCGTTTCGTATACGCCTCGCGTTCATCGACAGTCCAATTAAACTCGTATATCAAACGGGCATAACTGTTACTGCAGTGCCGGTGAACTGCTATACATTTGCTGGAAACGGTGAATATGTATTTGAAAATTGTGCTTTCAGATACTCAAGAACTTTGAATAATATTTCAAATTTCAGTTGGAAAAGATGAAAATCCTACGAGTAGCTGATGAGGAAGTGAGTGAGTTAGTCAATTAGGACATCTATTTACATGTATTCGCTATGTGCATGCCACTCGCACCCCATGTATTTTATCTGTTTTGGTGGCAAATCTCAGAACTATTCGTTTGCTAAAATGTATTAGCTTAATGGTAATTTATAATAAAAATATTATGTGTAACTTTCAACATAACCCAATGTATTTTACCAATCGGTCAATCAAGCTTACTGCAAATTCATGGTGTCGCTAGGGGTGTGCTCGCAGCCAATAGATTCTAAACAAACATTAAGTCGATATTTCATAGGGTCTAAGAGATTTTTAATTCACCTCTAAAATCACATAGTTTAACGCTTTTAGCCTCCTTAGGGGTAACGTTTTGAAAAATGTACTATATTAGGGTTTAATTGGATTTTTCCATAAGAATTGATCTATTAAATATGAAAATATATACCATAATATGTTTTATACACATTAAAATTTAAGAAATGATCTTATATCAAAGAGGGGTATTTCAAGTGTCGAAAGAAAATGGATTCATAAAAATGTTGATATTGCAGTTACAATAGATATCGCGTTAACTAAAGTCAGATTTAACAAGACCACGGAATCTTTTTTATTTTCTATCCGATTTTTATTTGTAAAATCTTATTTTGCTCCTTGAACGATTTCAGAGGATATAAGAATTGAAAAATTATTAAAACCTAAAAAGTTACACCCAATCAAGGGGCGAGGTAGCGCCAAGGTGGCAAGTATGAAATTATTTGAATTTATAATATTGAATATTTTAAATTATGTTCCCTACCTGCTTAAAAATTTCGATTACTGATTATTATTAATCCCATGCATGTATATACAGCCCATTGGTAATTATTGAAGAGATATTAATTTAATAATTCATTTTTTTTTAAATTTCGAGATAAAAGATGCATTATTTTTAAATAAAGCCAATTGAAATTTTGCTCGCTATTTTTCTTTTCGTTTAGATGTTCTTTTTTGACTTCACCCTTACGTCACATCCAGATTCCGTGTATGTAAGATATATATATATATATATCATAAGCTGCAATCATGAAATATGTATATATATATATATATAAAACAGGGTATGTACGGATCAGCTGACAAGTTATATAGATATCTAAACATAAATGTAAACAAAGAGGTGCGCGAGGAACACAGCAGCTGTAGTCTTATTTCGAAGTGACGAATAATATCTGCATCGCTGTTGCTGCACGCACGTGGATACATGACTCGCAAAACCGCGTGACCCTTGGATGTTGAAACGCAGAACGTCCTGCCTTTGCAGTTATGGCGAGACCAGCGTGACGTACCTATACGCAAGTTAAATAACCATTGAAATAAAAAATTTCGTTGTTCGATCCATTTAGAATCGTGCTTGGTGCAAAAGGTCCCCTCCGTTACGATATTAAAAATGCCCCTGTTCGGGTATTGAGAAACTGACTATTATACACACATGTTTATATAACAAAAATAGTATTTTTGGAGATTGTAGCTTAAGGTAGGACAAAAAAATGTTATTGTGTAAAAAATTAGTCCACACTTGCTTCATATTACTGAAGCATTATTATTAAGTAAAAAAAATTCTGATGTATAAAAATCGTTTTTACTTGTATAATTTTTACCCGATATTGCATTTTTACGCGTAAATTAACTTTATATCTCGGTTTTCTTGTCTTACCAAGTTCCCTTTTTTTTCAATTCTTTCTCCGCCGTTTTTACTTTCACAAACCATAGATTATATTTAGTTATATAAATATTAATTCATTAGAATAATAAATAAAATTATTTATGTTTGAATTAGGTACCAGGTAGAAATTACGAACAGGTTCCAGGCGTTTGAGGAAACAGATACGTCGCCGGAGGCACATGACGAACCGAACAGCTTATGCGGGGTTATCGAAAAAAACGGTAAAGGAGGCTGCGAAGAAAGTGCTGGGTAAAAAGAAAAAGCCAAAGAGCAAACCATGGTTCAACGAAGAGTGCAAACTCTGGTTTGAAAGGCGCAAAAAGGCTAAATTAGACAGCTTGCATAATGGAAGTGATAGGGCCGTAGAAGAGCATCGTAATTAGGAGGATAGTAACAAACATCAAAGGAATAAACGCTATTAGAAAAGGTTTCCAGAGTAGAGCGCAGTTGCTGATGAAAGATGAGGACGGGAACCTTGTAACAAGCGAAAACGAATTGTTGTCGCTGTGGAGAAGCCCTTTGATAAGTTACTAAATTTACATGAAAACTGCGAAGAAATAGGAGATGAAATTCACATTGCTGATCTCCACATAGAGGAACCAACCTACAATGAAGTGGAGGCCGCGATAATAAAACTAAAAAACAATAAGGTCGCGGGAAACGACTCTATACCAGCCGAATTACTTAAATACGGGGGCACCGCGCTTACTTTCAAAATTTATAAACTAGTATGTGTCATCTGGAAATATGAAACAATACCGGAAAACTGGAAAGAATCTATCATTATACCGATATTTAAAAAGGGGAACAAGACAGACTGCAATAACTATAGGGGTATTTCACTCTTAGCAACGTGCTACAAAATTCTGTCAAATATAATACAAGCCAGGCTAACTCCATTCGCAGAAGATATAATAGGAGATTATCAGTGTGGATTCCGGTATAACAGATCGACGAGAGATCAAATATTTACAATAAAACAGATATAAGAGAAGAAGTGGGAATTTTGTGAAAACATACATCAGCTATTTGTAGATTTAAAAAAAAAAGAGTACGATTCTATTAAGAGAAGTAAAATGTACCAAACCCTTGTACTTCTCGGTGTACCGAAAAAACTCGTGAAACCTATTGAAATATGTCTAAGCGGAACAAAGGAAAAGTCCGAAAGACGGTAAGGTATCCGAATCCTTCACGATACGCGACGGTTTGAAACAGGGTGACGGGCTCTCCACGGTGCTCTTTAACTTAACGTTAGAGTATGTTATTAGAAAAATGCAGGTTAATAAACCAGGCGCAACACTTAATGAAACAACGCAGATACTAGGCTCTGCAAACGATTTAGATATAGGGGAACTGGGATGATAGGGAAACGGTGGCAAGAAACGCGGAAATTCTCATAAAAGCGGCAAAGGAGACAGGGCTAGAAGTGAGTGAATCGAAAACGAAATATATGGTTATGGATAGACTAGGCATCTGCGAAGGGGAGGAGGATCGAGGATCTCAGAATTTGAAATTTTACTTTTCAAAAGGTTAACGAATTCAGGTATCTAGGCGCAACTATAAATGATAGAAACGAGATTAAAGCCGAGACTCCATTCGGGTAATGCCTGCTTCTACGCCGTGAGTAAATTACTAAATTCAAGGCTGCTGTCAAAAAACGTCAAAATGTTATCCTGGCGTTACCAATTATATTTCGAAGAGTATAACGGGTTATTTATTTAAAACAGTTTACTTAAACGCAAATATTTAAAAAAACCATTCGAAAAACCTATCAAATTTTCATATTAATTCTGTAAAAAATACAAAAATGTTCTGCTTATCTATTCGAATAATAATAAATAATTTGTATAATATGTCAACCAGTTTCATTCGTATTTGACGAAGAAAACTTAGCGTGCTTAATTTTAATTACTATCCACTAATATTTTACATTAATTTAACCTATATTACTTTCCTTATAAATTCCTCTTCTACATTTCAAACTCTTTAGTATAATTCTTGTCCAATGACAGCTGTCTTATATATTAATCTTATTAGAAAATGTTATATATTAAAAGTTATTAGAAAATGACCGCGTCAGTAACCAAGGCGCCGGAAGGCCACCTGTGGAAAAATTCATGTTTCATCATTAATTTCTCTTTATTTTGGTCGTTTACCCCTACTTTCTCTTTAATAATTGAAAGCTTATGCAATTTTCTTTCAAGATGTAAAGTTTCATATGCATCTGTCTTTAGTCCTGGGTCGATGGATCCTTCTTAAGAGGCTGTCGAAGCTAAAATCGTGTTTTTTCTTTTAGTGATTACTTTTAAAGTATAGAATGCAGGGTAAAATCAAGAGCAGAGCCCCGTATTGCTCTTTACAATAAAGCTTTTGCATGCAAGATAAAGTTGATCTGGCAAAATTTTAATCCTACCAAACTTTAGCTAATAATTTTTTATAATGTTATTTTACAGTAAGATTCGGAGTTGAGCCCTGTAGTGCTTACTATAATGAACCGATCTGTACAAGATAAAGTCAGTCGGACTTGTAGTTTTTACAAACAATTGGAAATACAAAATAGGTCGGACAGCCAGAGGGGGGGGGGGGGGGGGGGCGACATCCCCATAACTTTTACGTTTCACTTATCATTTACTAAATAATCTGTAGAAGTAGCTGTAGCTGTCCTTTTTTAATGAAAAAATATTTTTCTAATACACCTTGAACTATAGGACGACGGGTCAGTATGTTTGTAGTTATTTTCTACAATTGAGGACATTGTACACAATTTAAAAAAAAATACAAAATGATGGTAAAGCTGAAATAATAAGTAAAAGAAATATTTTCTTTACTAGACAATTTGTTAGTTGATTTCCCTACTTTCTTTAGCATACAATTGTGTCGCTTATTTACCATTTTAAAGCATATAAATAGTAAATACCAACTTTAACCCTCCTGCGCAGAAGTTTATTTTCGTGTATATGGACTAGATCGAATGTAAGTCTGCAACAATATTTTCTGCAAATTCGTAACATTTTCTAAATAATAGCTATACTATTTAGCTTCAATTTGAGAGGTTGTAGATGTCCCAACAAAGTAAAGATTTAAATTTGTGATACAAAATGTATAAAAAAATGACGTGCGGTTTGGACGAGTATACTCGGCTCTCTGCGCTGGGGGGTTAATGATTAATAATGTTGATCAAAATTTAAATCGAAAGTCACATATAGTTTCCTTGGTGGAAAATAATCTATAACTATGTAGATGTATCTAGAGTTTGCCATGCTAAATAATTGGGGCCCTCCATGAACCTAGATAATTTTTTACCAGGGTTCATGAATATTGTTCCGGCACAAAGCAGGATTCACGAAAGGAGAAATTAATAATTCAATCACAGTTTAAACTTTCAAAATTATATTTATTCAAATGCCTAGCCGATATATTTCTGTGACGCATTTACGCTAAAATGTCGATGCTTTTCCTAATAGTCACACGATGTTAACTATACGAGAGTCTAAACTGCACTGCCTTGTTGTTGTCGAGAGCGCCAACGCTGGCCCTTTTTTTACGACCTTCTTTCGGGAAATGCACTTGAAACAAAAAACACATGCTCAACCTTTATGCGTAACCGATTTCATTTGGTTCTCTTTCTTTCATAATGCTGTAGTTAATACATTGCATCACATTAGCACTGCATATTTATTTATTATCAATTTAACATTATTTTATTCGCCGTCAATTTTACTTTACAATAATTATCATTATTTCTGTCAGTATCAAATATATTTAATATTCTACGCAGATATTTTATAATTACTACATTCCTGTTTTAGAATATTTTTACATGTGTTTCATTTATAATTAATAAGAAGTCAGAAAAACTCATACTTGCCTAGCTTATACTTTTGTAAAAAGTAAGTTTCTAGTAGTATATATTTGCAATCGTATGTGTTTACAAATATATGTGTTTAAGTAACAAAATTAATTAGAATCGTACATGTAAAAGATATATGGGGCGGGGGGGGGGGGGGGTTTATAAGTGAATATTCTGTAGAATTACCTAAATAATGTCGAATAAAGAGCTATCAAAATTTTAAAAACTTGGGTCTGACAACTGTGGTAATTAAATCTAATTCTTTTTACAAGCAAGACTCCATTATATGAAGCAAAGATCTAGAACTATCAAAGGAATCAAAGAAACTGTACTTTCTTGAAAAAAAAAAGAAAAAGTAAAACATAAGCACGAGTATATATTCAATTGTATCTTCGTGCTTAGCGAGGAGGAAGGAAAGAAGCTCGGTCCTTAATTCGACCCTTTGGGCATTTTATACAGCTAATTTTCCAAAGTGGCACTTGGCGAGGAACATTCGGGAAAGTAGTTCGGCGGGCTTCTTCCTATCTCTCCCACTCCTTCCGACTCTCTCTCTCTCTCTTTCTCTCTCTCTTTCTCTCTCATTCTCTCTCTCTTTCTCTTCTCGGAGAAGAGAAGATGCAAGGTGCAACTCTTGTCGAAAAAATCAATCCTCGCGTATATAGCCAGTGTGCGCGCGGGCGAGGCGAGAGGCAGAGGGAAGTTGGGCTAGACGGCTGCAATTCCTATGCAAATGAATTGCACCCCGCGGAGCCTCGCGACTGCATCGCCGTATCGATTTTAAGTGGACCGCCACCGCCCCCAACAACGCCGCCCGCTGCTGCTGCTGCCGCTGCTGCCGCCGCTTCTGTCCCGTCAGACGCTTGTCTCTCGTCTTTTCTCCTCCTGGACGCTGAGCGAAAGCGCGAGAGGAGCAAGTCGTCGCGCCGCTGCAGCGAGGCGCGCATGTGCGCCCTGTGGCTAGCTTCGCGCGCACCGTGCAGGACGCGCGGACAATGTCGAAGCGGGAACAGCCTCCGTGCGCTCCTCTCATAACAGAGCTGTGTTGTAGAACTTGCAGAGTTTCCTTTTTTCTTCAGCTGCTTATACTTATGTTGTTGAAGATTTGATTTTCTGCATGGATCTGTGGAAATATAGAATGATAATTTTGCTACTAATGAAAATTGATAAATATATCTGACATACATTATGTTTTAGCTAGATAATATTATCACGTTTTAGATACGCTATGACATTCTGGGCATAGAATACTGACAAAAACAGACATATATTTTTTTGTGAATACCTACATTTTAAATAAAAAAATAATTTGTTTAATTTTATTTATTTATTCAAAAACCGAGTTTAATACAGTTTTAAATTAAACAAATATTTAATTGTCGTTCAATTGTTTGTAAACCATTATCAATCTTAATAATGAAAGAAGTAAATTAAGTAAGTAAAGTCTCGAAAATGGAAAATAATCATTATCAGTTAATTTGTGAATATAAATTTAAACCAATGAACTTAAGTCTTCGTGTATTGTAATGTTTTCAAACATAGAATTATGTATAAATAATTTTTATCAAAATGGACTTAAGTCGTTATTACGGAATGTCATAGATACATAATACGATACTATCTCGCAGTAGATACACTCATGGATATTGGTTTCCTACCGCTAGATGGCATCACTTTACGGGTTGGATTAGATACAAGTTCTTGCGTAAATAACAAACAGGCAGTTACACATGAATATATGATATAATTTAAAGTAAATAGACTTACTAAACATTTTATTTTATAACTTTTACATATATTTTAAGCAGCGTTTTAAAGCATTTAGACCAAAAATACTTCTTTTTTAAACTATAGGTGCTCACACTTTTGCAAACAGATAGTCTTAATTTTTCATTTTTAATGAATACTTAATTAAGATAATTAAATTCCGTTTCTAAATTTCGATTTTCACCTACGCAATCAGAAGATTAGGGGCGGTACTACGGTTTTCCCGAGGTCTGGAAACCATGATCGCCAGGAGGGGGAGAGGGGGGGGGGTAGAATTTGATTGTGTAAAATTTTCTATAAAGGTGTATAAACCTACAAACTATAAGCCATGCTAACTCAAGGACAGACATTTTTAATTAAAAACGGAAGGTTCAAAATAGAAATCATAAACTTTACACTTTACTAAAACAAAACAACAATTTTCACTGTATAATTCAGGTTTGCAGTTTATGATTTCAGTACTAAACCTTCTTTTTCCACGTAAATAGCCATCCCTGCATTACTTAGATTTAGAGTTGATGGTTATACTATTTAAACATTATTTAATTAGAAATCGACGTCTTTGGAGAACATAGTTAGATTTAGGATTTTCGTTTTCATTATTTAAATTTATTTGTTAAATGAATTGCCCTTCGGTTAATAAAGTTTATAGTTAAATATGGTTTTATTATTTAAACATTTTTTAATTGAAAATCACACAAAATTATTTGTTTAATAAAAATGGTTGTTCTTGGGTTAGTAGAGTTTTATGCTTTTTTATTTCAAAATTTCTATTTAATTAAAATTGTTGTTTTTGGGTTACTTAAGATTTATAGCTTAGGTTAAAATTAAAAAATTTTAAAAATTATCATTTTATGATTCTGAGGTCTGGATTTCCATACCTACTCATGAGCGAGGTCTGATTTTTCTAGACCATCCATACGGGTAGTGCCGCCCTGAGAAGATACCGCCAAAATATCTATAGGTGTCCTTACTTATATCCTACAATGAGTCTCAAATGTGTGAACAATGTCAAGACTAATTCAATTGAATGCATTAAGAAAATAAAACGCTCAAAAGAAATGTTATAATCTAACTTTGCCCTAACTATTCATGCAGCTATCTCAAAGTATCTATAAATAAATAATCTATATGTCCGACAAAGGCACCTTATACATAACTTCCACGTAATCCCTTATGCAATGAGCTGCAGCGTTAAGAATTCAAAGCATCCCCAACAGAAGAACGCCTTTCTCTCTCTTTCTCGACATTGAGAAAAGGGCACGAAGATTGCATCCCCTGGTGGACAGTTCATAATGACAATAAGCCAAAAAGTTTCGGGGAAGAGTCGAGTCGCGCGCGCGCGCCGGCGCAGTCCTGGGCCCGTTATGAAGCTCAGGGGTGAAGTCAAGATTGTAATTAGCCCAAGCGCTTCCCAAGTTTTCGAGGCTTTCTCGCGCCCCTCCTACCCATATTTACATGCGGCGTACTCGCGAAACTCTCGGAGTCGAATGCAACTAGCGCAAGCGCGCGTGGTCGAATGCGCGGCACGTATCGGAACGTCGCGCGCCTTGTCTCGCTTCTGCCCTACGTGCGGGGCATCCCTTTAATGAGTCCGCGGAGCGTATCTCCGCGCGCCGCAGCTGCCTTTTGTTTCGTCTCTGCGCTCTAGGATATGTGTGTGTGTGTGTGTGTGTGTGTGTGTGTGTGTGTGTGTGTGTGTGTGTGTGTGTGTGTGTGTGTGTGTGTGGAGGTACTTTAACGAAACGGTGCGCATTTCCCGGGGTTTTCTAATCCCGCGTAAAATGCCTTAAGCCCGCGCGGCCCCCCGCACCTTTGGAAACGAGACTTGGCTATGACTTTGCTCTGATTTTTGTTCACCGGCCGCAGCCGCCGACGCTACTCCGACGCCGCGGCTTATTTTGCCCCGCAGCTTTGCATACGAGATTTAGTGGGGATAGTGCTGCGGAAGGCATCATAATGGCCGGCGCTTGCAGTTTAGTTTTACGGTTAAACAATAATAAGTAAGGAATGAGTTTGGCTCGTCCACCAGAGGTCTTATTGTTTTTCGATATGAAATTGATACATCATGATTTTTGGAAGATTATGAAAAGAGCAGCAATTATTGATTTGGCACGATGCTTGCTCAAAGATAATTTAATTATTCTAAAGTCATTACGTTTGTAAGTGTAATGAAAAATTGCAAACATTGTGCTAAGTTTTACCACAGATTCACGTTTAAGTCATAATAATAATATTTTTCACATAACGTAATCTTAGCGAATTTTGGATTCTTTTTTCTAGAAATGTAGAATACTAAATATTGTACATAATAAAACAATATATCTATTATGCAAAAAAATAATATATCGAATGAGCGTTTAAATGTAACGACATAGAGAGTTAAAAAATATTTGTTAAATTGAATAATATAATTGAATTCTATAATATCTAAGAAGATTACAAAACAAATTACCTAAAATATACTTAGCCAATAACCTAACACCTAACAAATATTCATTGCAATTTCCAAGGTATTTTATCGACTTATTATTGTTTTGACTCAAATTAATGTTGTACAAAAAAATGCATTTTTTGACATATTATTGCTTTCTCAGCGAGAAAGCTTTGTAACAATGATTTTTTTGATATCTGAGATTACAATGTATTTCTATGTTTTTGAGGTCGCTGAATCGAAATACATAGGTTTTAAAAAATGATTGTACATATGTATGTATGTATGTGTGTGTGCGTGTGTGTGTATGGGTGTGCGTGTATGTATGTGGTCAAATTTTGTGATCATCATAATTTTTGAAGGCCACCGTATTTCGGGCTGAAATTTTACAGATATATCAGATATGATCCAACATAGAAATGATTAGATTTTTGAGCTAAATGATCAATAAATGATGCAAAGTGCAGTTAGCAGCGGTATTTTAGACTAGTATATTCGGACTTCCTATGGCATAAAACGTGTTTATATGTTAAAAAACACAACAAAATCTCACCACCACAAAGCTTTCTCTTTGAGAAAGCAATATTTACAAAAATACTAATTATTCAATAATGTAATCTCCATATAAGTATACTTAATAATTATAATTTTTTACTTTTCACATGCATATTTCAACTAACCTGAATATTCATTTGAAGGGTGATTTAAGGCCTGGTTATTTAAAAACTCGTGGTAATCGGTAAAATAGTCAATATTTGATGAACATTCTAGAAGATCTGGGCACATAAGCAAGCCAGACTTATGGAAGTCCACATAATATATTCTTCCAATTGTTATTCAATATTCTCGATATTATTAAATATATTGAATATGTTCATACATTTTTACATTCAATTAAAATTGTATGTTATGTTGCAGGATTTAATATAACTTATTATTAAATTGTAACTTACTTATCGAGTACTATATAAAATTCCCACAAATTACATGAAACTTTATCATTGACTTAGCCCAATACAAAGAGACAGTCAAATTTTTCCACGACATTCAATTACTCAGGATTTACCCGAAAATTAAAGCCGCCAGTTCTCTTAATCAATTAACCAATGTACAAGTTTAAATCAGTGAAAGTGAAAAGAGCGTTAAATTCGTCTTTGCGCGTTGACGAAAAAGGCGAAGAAAGAGAGAAAGAGAGAGAGGGGGGCGGGAGGGGAAGAGCGAAAAGTCCTGGGGCCACGAGGGGTGGCTCATAGTGGGTGGCTGTGGAGGGTCGAGAGAGAAGCAGGGATGAGCGCGAGCGCGCGCCCTCAGTCTCTCTGTTAATGCATCGCCTTCGGAATGGCCGATTAATTCCAACTACGGGAAGGAAGCGACTATAACTCGTCTCCGAGGAAGCATTCTTAATCCGCGCGCACTCTTTATTTCCAGGCTCTAGTCCGCTGCCTCGCGCGTCTTTCGCTCATTCTCCCTCTCTCTCTCTCTCTCTCTCTTTCTCTCTTTGTGCTTCGCCTCTTTCAGTCTCTATCTTTATTTTTCTCGCTCTCCTTTCACTCATAAACTTTATAATCAAACTAAGTACAGCTGATTATACCCGTGCAGAATGAAACGCTTGATAATTACTCTGTATTGCTGGAATGTTTGCGGACATCGTAAATTGTGGGACATATTTTACAATGAAGATTAAACTTTTAAATTATGACTGTAAGAATAAGAATATTTAACAGATTGAAAACAATATATAGATAAATGGATGAGTAAATTACTTTATATTCCGGTACTTTTTTTGTCAACAAAGTTATGGATGTATTGTGGAGCGTTATTTATATTATTGTTTTGGATTAACTTTTAAATCGATATCTCAAGATACATATAAATTTACGTTATTAATTAGAAATAGTAAGAAACTATTAATTGATACAAGCAAATTTCTGGTAATATCATATAAAAATATTAATTAAAGTATGTTACACTGATGATGATATGCAGGAAATAGCAAATTTAAGAACTTTCGTCCTTAAAAAACCGGTTCGAAATAACTTCGATATTTTGATCTATCAAGTCACAATGCAACAAATGATTTTTCTTTAAAGACTTGCTCATATAAGACAATACAAAGGACTGGATTTAATAATAAGAGCCAATAAGAATGCATATAATCATATCAGCTAATTGTAATACAAGTAGAACGTGGTCAGGTGTAGTCAGGCTCGAGTTTAATATCTACGCACGTGAAAATAAAAAATGCCAACTAAAAATTATCACCCCAGTCCTACGTGTACCCGCAATACACGTAAAACGTGTTACCTAATCGCAGCCGCAGTACCATTTGCAATTTAATTCTCCGTAAAATATGCAAAACCGAAATAATTTTTCGATGCACGTACGTAGGGATATACGTAGGATAGCCAGGACCCGCGGCTACCGGCGGCAGCTTATACCTGATACATCGGCTCGGAGCCGGCCAGGCGTCACGGAGGTTAGATCGGCTCTCCTCCCCCCCCCCCCAGCGGAACGTACGAGGCACATACACATCCATTCGCGCGTTACGATCGCACACGGAGCATCGGGGGGCGAGGCTGCCGCCGCCGCTGCAGCGCACCGAATTGCCGCGGCGGCTGTGGACGGGCACGTACGACAATTACCGCGTGGCCTTCCGAGAAAACAGGGCGATCCTCCATCCGGGATTGTTATCTACACGTGTTGTTTATTGATTGTGTCGTTGTCTCGGAGAGCAGCTCCGAGGCCAGTACCGGCACCGGCGCGGACCTCCGCAGGCTGCACGTACCGGTGTATATACGCGAGGACCGCACCGCTGCGTGTATGTATGTGTGTGTATGTATAGTTACGTACGCGCGTGGGCCACGAGGGCCATTTCGCCTTCTACTCGGGGCACGGAAGGCGCGAGAGCCCGAGCGCTTGCCGAAAATTAAATCTGCCCCGAAAGAAATTTCGTTAATTCGGCTCTTCTTTTGCGCGAGGGTGGCACTACTTTTGCGCGAGTCGCACGTGCTTTATCTGCGGTGCTCGAGGCTACTGTTACTTCCAATGTTAACGGTTAATAGCTAGAGACTATCTTAAATTTTAAAAATCAACATAAGTACATGTTTAAGGCCCTACTACAATGTATCCTTTAAAGTTATTGTTGCTATTATCATTATTATCGCTTTAATGCATAGCTGCGTCAAATTCATCAATATCATTTTATATACCGCTTTATCACTTGGTAAAGTGACTTTAAACGTTTACAAAAAATGTGTACACAGCTGTCATAACATTCTCCTGACTTTTTTGACAATGTTTACCAAATCAACTTAATTATTCAAATTAAAAAATCAAATACTTCTTGATAAATTCCTTGAAACGTATGAGTCATTCCAACAAATTTCGCCCAAATCGTGTACTCGGGGTTCCCCAAATGTGAAGTGATATTTTTTTAGCTTGCTTTTTCAGTCTAAAGTCAATAACATACTATTAAAGTCTAACGTAATTTACTTGAAGTATTATACATTACATATAAACAAATATTTCACAGTTTTTAATCGAGCGTAACTTTTCATCCAAATATCCTCGAAGATTCTCCGACCACACAAATTAAAGATCTTAATGTCAGCATTCTTCTTAACGTACATAGAGTTGTCCGTAATGCATAATACCTCACGTAAATTATGTCAGACTTTAATAGTATGCCGTTTATTTAGATGGAACAAGCAAGCTAAGGAAAATGTATAGTCATGCTATATGTTCAAACATCTGACAAAAAACTTTCTTCGTTACAAAGTTTTCTATTTGAGAAAGCAAAATAATAACGTCGATCATTCGAGGACTAATATTAATTTGTTTATGAACAATCAGCATGCGTTAATACTAAAGTTAGGATTTTGTAAACACTTTAGCGAATCGAATTTTTGAACAAAATCAAAAATCTAGAAAAAGTGATTTATCTTATATAATTTGAGCGCAAATGAAGCAAGAATATTAACATAAAAAATAAATTTACACTTTATTTGCATAAAAAACCTCTACTTTTTATCGTAAAAACTGAAACTGTTAAATCATCTTTAATATTCTGGAAAAACATTAATGTTACTTTTTTTGCATGATAACTTTCCGTTAATCGTCTTTTGTCAGCGTCTTAAATCAGCTTATATCCCCTGCAATATTTTACATACAAAACAAACGAATTTTTAAGAATGACAAGTGAGCTTCTACAAGGGCAACAATAATTCCAATACTTGAAACGTAAAATTTTCAGTGGATGAGATGAGATATTGCGCATTTTGAAGAAGGGACCGGGTGGGCGACTCTCGTATTCTTGCTACGAGAATTTAATGAAAAATGGGCTGCGATGCTGCGTGAAAGTGGCTATGGCTGCTACTCGGAGATGTCGGTCGCTTCGTTTTACATTCAATTCCCTCGCGTGATCAGCTGCGAATGGCGTGTCTATCCATCGAGAGAAGCGGCATGCAGCGTCGAAGGAAACGAGATCAAGGGAGAGTCCGAGAGATAAAAATTGGGAGAGGAGGGAGAGAGAGGACTTCTCTTCATCATCCTCGTGCTCTGCTCAGCGCAGGATCGACGAATTCCTCGGAGAAATCTACGCGGCGTTAGATCATCCATGGCGCATGTTCGCCAACGAATTCGTATCGTATTGTGGGCTCGGAAAATGCTCGATATACGTTTACGTCGCGAGTCTTTTCGATATAGATATACGAGCTGAAATATTGCGAGAAGATGAGAGCGTAACCAATAGAACTGCCACTCAATGAATCGAACTGTAAAAAGGTCCATTAATTCAGAACTTATAATCGTTCAAATAAACATTTTGTGATGGTAAAGAAAGTTTTGCTGAAAATATTAAAGAAACATGTTTTGAGACATTAGGAATCAAAATACACTATTTTTAGAAAATGTCTGTATGGATATGTGTATGTGTTCGTGTGTGCGTGTGTGTGTGTGTGAGTTTGGGTGTGTGTACACTGTACATTTGATGACATGTCTTGGATAGAGAAAGCACAAAATAGGGCTTCTCGCTGATCTTGAGTATGATGAGACGATGAACTTACGAGATTAAATGGCACTCAAATATATAAACATATAAAAAAGATTATTCTAAATAATGCTTAAGTTTAAGAAATCGATAATTTGACTTGTTAAATCGAAGATAGATGAATTACGGACAGATAAGATTCCATGCAATCAAAATATTTCAGTGTTAGTCTTAATCTCCTTCAGGTATAAAATTAATGATAAGTTATATAGAAATTGAGCTCTAAACACTCGATATAGAACACTTCATATATATAGTAAACGGGTGGAAATATATACAGTAAATGGGGATAATGAATGATTCCTTTGCGCCACTGATTCTCATCGGAGAAATAATATTTTGAGCAGAAAAAATTGTCAATAATAGATGTTGATACGTAGTTTTCGCGGATCTTAAGTCTAGTCGTAATTCTTTGTAAATTTAATCGCAAAAATCATTGAAATTTGGATATTGACCGAGCTGTCATTTTATTTGATAATAAATAGAAGAAAATATATATAGTAAATGGAGAAAAAGTCGCTGCTCCTTTGCGCCACTGAATCTTTTAAGGGAAATATAATTTTGCACTGAAAAACTTATCCATGCAAGCTTTTGACATGTATTTTGCGCGGATCTGAGCTGAAGTCGTCATTCTTCGTAAATTCAATGAAAAAAAAACATTCAATTTCATATGTCGGCCGAGCTGTCAAAACCAAAACTTGACCATCGACAAAATATACACGCGTACGAGGGTTATGCGTATTATTAGAAAAATTACAAAGCTGAGTTGGACGAAGTTTTAAACTTTCGCCGACTATTTCAAATGAAAAACGTTAAATACAAAGATAAATAATAGTCTAATTATTATTAAAAATTATCTAATTTATTTCTTAAGGAAAACAACAATTATTAGTTTGTAAGTATTATTTATTTCTTCGTCATTCGTTGATCATTTTGCTGCTGCTGTTGTTGCCAGGTTGAAAGTTTGGACGACTGTGAAGTTGGAGCTCTTTAAAGCATAGTGCGTATTTTGTCGATAATCAATTCTAGTTTGACAACTCGAGCAATATCAAAATTTCAATGATTTTTCTCATTGAATTTACGAAGAATTACGACTTGACCTAAGATCCGCAAAAACTACGTATCAATATCTAGCAATGGTATTTTTTTCAGCACAAAGTATTATTTCTCCGAGGAGAATCAGTAGCGTAAAGCCACCTATTATTTTCTCCATTTACTATATATACTTTACCTATTTACTATATCTATGATGTGTACTATATCAAGTGTTTACAGGGACCTTAACGTTGTTTCGTCACAAGGTACGTTCTGCGGGAGGATAAAATTTGGTTATATTTGCTCTTTAAAATATTGTGATTATTAAGCAATCAGCTAGCAGGTAAGATAAAAGAATAGAAGTTTCTTTTTATACGTTACCTATAAGTATACAAAAGTCTTATGGTTTCTTGATTTTTTTTCGAATACCACTCTCAAAGACGAAAATATAATGCCCCGAAGACTACGATAAACCTTAAATTAGAGTTTCTAGAATTATTTGAAAATAGACTAGAAAAAAAACGCCAAAAATTAATTATATAGTGGGAAAAAAAATTTTCTTGTATTTCTAAGTGCTTTAAGCATATATTTTCAAGTATATACTGTACCTAGAAACTCGCAGAATTGTTTATATACCAATTCTACTTTATTTGAGTCATCAAAATAAAAAATACGTCAAAAATTAAAAAATCATTTCTAACTTAAAGTAAATTGGCTGAGCTCTTAATCTTAACCTTAAGCGGAATCCAAATAGTATTCTCATTTTTTCGTAATTTGGAATTTTTAAAGTACGTATACGGAAAAGAAAAATTGTGATTTTTGGGGTACCCTAACCTGCATATAAGAAATTTCAATAAATCTAAAAGACTTGAAAGTTTCTTAGATGAATCTAAGAACATCACAAAGGAATAATTTGAATCAAAATATATCTACCACGCACGTTAAAATTGTGGTGCACATATCAATCTAAATATTATAAGTATTGACAAAATTAAAAAACAACTTAACATTTAACTAATAATAGAATTTTGATAATAATCACTAATATAAGTCAAAAAAATTAAAAAATCTTTCTCAAAAATCAATCACACCAATTTTAATCAACCTTTTTATCGCTTCAATACAATTCATCAATACTCATCGCATTACCATCCTATCGACAGATTATTTTTCTTGCATCTTAATTTCCCGCCCATCCTTGCCACCGTTCCTTTTCATATTTTTCCCGTGCTGCAGTAGTCCCTTAATTTTCCTGCTACGTCCGCTACACTCCTACAATTCATCCTCCGCCTTCTCCGCTGCTCTCGTCTGGCGTCTTCGGAGCCATCAAAAGGACAGAAGGGGAGCAAGAGCGAGAACGAACGGGCGAGTGAGTGAGCTCTCTCGCTCGCGTAATTTAATTATTCACTCGAGAGCTAGGGTTCGCCCGTCTTCGACTACTACCTATCTCTCTCCCTCTTTATCTCTCTCTCTCGCGCTTTCTCTCTCACTCTGTCTCTTTTGCGCAGAGCAGTGCGAGCAGCACGAGTGGCGCTGGCGCTGGCTTTTCTTGCCTTCGCTGACGAATGCAGGAAGGAAGGACGTGATAAAAAATCCGCGAGACACTGCAGCCAAGCGACGACGTTTTGTCGTCGAGCAGAGCAGAGCAGAGCGGAGCGAGTGCGCGGCCCCGTTATCTCGCGCCAGAGGCGCACAAGCACAAGCACAATCGTCACTGCCGACGACCATAAATTTACGAGCCGTTTCTACCCGACGGTCTTCTCTCTCTCTCTCTCTCTCTCGCTCTCTCACGAGCGCGCTCTTCTTCCTCTCTCAGGATCTTTCTCGCACTTGGGCTCTCGTATTCTCGTTCGTTCGGCTCCAATTCGAGCCATTGAAATTGAAAAGCTTCCCTTGCAAACTTTTCTTAAAATTCGTTTACGGATTGCCACTTCGCGCCATTAACTCTGAGCCGTGTGAATTTCGAGTCCCTGCCGCCTTTTTATGTCGCATTGTAAATACTGTCAAGCGAGAGATTTAATAATAGGAGCTTTTGCAAATGTTTCCCATAGAACGACTATTTGCAAAATTAGAACATTTTAATATTTATATTTCGCTTTTTAATGACGAATATTTTATAATTATTTTATGCTATAGTACAAATTTGAAATTATTGGATTAGAAAAATTACATTATATATAGATTATTATATTAGATATAAAGTTTATATATATAGCATTAAACCTCACAGAATATTATTGCCCACGGAAGCGTAGTAAGTCCGGGAACGCGTGGGAGCGTACAAAACTGACTCTATTGTTTAAATTTTCTCAAAATATAAACATTAACAAAAGATTTAATGCGAGGCAGCGAAGGAAAACTCAAGGGAAAACTTTATAAAAAGAGGACCAAATTCAATAAAAAAAGTAAAAAATCAAGATTTTATCAGACAGATTTTCTTTTTTTTTTTTATTAAGTAGTAAAAATTAAGAGAATTCATTAATTTTTATGTTTTGCACTTTATAAAGACGGACATTTTTGTTTAAATGCTTAAGATTTTATAAATACTTCATGTTCATAGGTTAGTTTTATAGGTCCCAATCACTGTTTTACCTAGGGTCGACAAAAGCATCCTCCTTATTATAATATTTGTATAATATATTAAAGAAAAAATATTAAAGAAAAAATATACCGATTATGCAAACAAACTGCATAATTTGATTGAATATACTAAGTATAAATATGAGAAAAACAGGGTAATAAATATTAGAACAGATAGTAAAAAACTACGGAACTATACAAAAGAAAAAATTGGTATACAAAAAAGACAAGAAAGACAAATAGATAAGCTAACAGAAAATAGTAAAATAATTGATAACAGATTGGATATCGCTAATCACTTAAATTAATTTTTTAATTCTACAGGTAAAAATATAACAAAAAATATAAATAATATAAACAATAAGTATAAAAAATTAGTTATTAAAAAAAATGAAAAATCCATTTTTGTAACACAAGCACGATTTTCGCGTTTTTCTGTACCTATTAAGAGGTCCTAAAAGACAATTTTTTAGACCGGCGGGCGCAAAAGTAAATAAGCGGGCGCAAAAGTGAATAAGCGGGCGCAAAAGTAAATTAGCGGGCGCAAAAGTAAATAAGCGGTCGCAAAAGTTACTTTTGCGCCCGCTAACATTTTTCGGAAAATTGCTATTCTATATATATATATATATATATATATATATATATATATATATATATATATATATATATATATATATATATATATATATATATATATATATATATATATATATATATATATATATATATATATATATATAGCCCCGCTTAATATGCTAGAAAAACGCAAAAATCAATACATGCGTTACAAAAAATATGGTGTGCACCAAGGGCAAAGTGGGGTTTTTGACCTCGTGCGGTTGCAATATCCACACTCGGTCTAAAAAAGCCCACTTTGCGCCCTAGGTACACAATATACTATTTCTTAACACTAATAAATGTAAGAGAAGTAAATGAAATAATCTCAAGTCTAAAAAATAAAAATGGTGATACTGATGGTATAAGTGCATATACAATAAAAAATATGAGTAAACATATAGAACAGCCATTAACTAATATAATTAACTTAAGTATTCAAACAGGAATTTGCCAAATCACTTTAAAAGTGCAGAAATTGTACCAATGTACAAAGCTGGTGACAAAAGTAAAGCTACAAATTATAGGCCCATTTACCTAATATCAAACTTTACAAAAATTTTTGAAAAAATTTTACATATTAGACTTCTTAAATTCCTAGAAAAATACAAGATAATTTCTAGCAAACAATTTGGATTCAGAAAAGGAATAGAGACAACACATGCACTAGTTATTGTAACTGAATTTATATACAAAAACCTAGACAAAGGAAGCCTGTTACAGCTACTTTCCTAGACCTAGCAAAAGCATTGATAGAATTGATCATTTAATTTTATTAGAAAAACTAGAGAAGTATGGCATAAGGGGTATTGCACTAAAACTAACAAAAAGCTATCTTTGTAATAGAAAACAAATTGTTAGAATAGAAGAATTAAAAAGTGATACTTTAACAGTAGTATCGGGTATTCCACAAGGAACAATACTTGGTCCTTTGTTATTTATATTAATGATTTATTTAATCTAATGCCTAATGACTCTATCATCTCATATGTTGATGATACTGTAATACTAAGTTCCGAAGAAAATTGGGAAAAAACAACTACCTTAATGAACAAAATGCTAGACAAAGTAAATTATGGTTAGCATTCAATCAACTAGCATTAAACACTGATAAAATGGTATTCATAACTGTTGCAAGCTATAATGATAAAATGCCAAATCATATTGAAATAAAAATACAAGAATAATGTTTAAAAAGAGTTCAATGTTGTAAATATATAGATATGGATATGAGATGTTCACTTCATATATTTAATAGAGTATAACGAACTAAGTACTTAGTTTATATATTTGCTAAATTGAATAAAATAATGGATAAAAAATCACTAGTTATTATATATTATGTATTAATTAATAGTTTGGCTAGTTATGGTATAATGGCACCTTACCAATTACAAAATAGAATATTTAAGATAATAGGTACTAATAATAATAATTGGCAGAAAGATTCCATTCCTATAAATATCAAAGGAACTTATATACTCGAAACATTGGTTTATAACTACAATACCTTAAAAAATATATATAAAAATTTAAACAGCAAAACTAGAAATAAAAGCCTAGAGCTACCTAAAGTTTCTTTAGAAATGGGTAAAAAAAGTAATATATATAATGCAACAAAATATTTTAATCAATTACCAAATGAGTTGAAAAACTTAAATTAAAGTATGGAAAATATAAAGACCAAAATCAAAAAATGGGTGATATTTAATGTATAATAATATTATTTTATATATTAAGACAATCATTTATTGTTGATAGTTTTTAGATGTTAGATTTTAATTTTTAGTTTTAGTTTGCAATTTAAAATGAGATTAACTTATAATATTATTCTTAATTGAAATTAATTATTAAGGTTTAGTTATTGTTATTGTTTTAGATTTTAAACACGTATTTTAAAATCTATAAGCAAATATATAATGTAATATTAAGATTGACTAGGATTGTGTACAGGTAGTTAAACTACCTCCTGCGATCCTTGATGCTTGCCGCAATGTAAAGCATCAAGGTACTTTGTACCTGGTTGAATAATAATAATAATAATAATAATATAAAATATGCCGTATAAAGCCGTACCCGTAGCTTCGCACGTGTTCACAAATAAAAGATATAATAAAATAACCTTTCTTCAGGTTCGTTAGACAAGGGAAAACTACACGTGCGGCTTTATCTAGAAAATATACTAGATTTCTCTAATCTAAAGTTCTTTTGATTATTCAATAATAATCGTATCCGTAGCTTCGCACGTGTTAACAAATATCAGAGATATACTTTCTTTATTCGGTTTTATCTTTCTATATTATAAAAATATTTCACCGCCGCCGTTAATTCAAGAGTCGAGGCCCTTCTCCATATCTCTCTTTCTCTAAGTTATTTTGGACTCTTATTACAATTTTTCGTCATTTTTAGTTTGCGTTAGTTTTGTTGGTCCACGTTATTTTCGTATAAGAATCGAGGCTTTGTCCATATCTCGCTTTTTATACTTTATTTCGGCCTGTTTTATACAATTTCTCGTTATTATTATATTATTTATGAGATATTTCACGTAATTTACGTTAGTTTACATTGATCTGCATTATTTCTCGTAAAATAATCGAGGCTTTCTCCATATCTCGGTTTGTCTGTTATTTTGGCCCCTATTTCAGAATCTTTCGTTATTTTCCGTTATTTATGAGTTATTTCACGTACTTTACGTTAGTTTACGTAGGTCAATGTTCTTTTATGTAGCAGAATCGAGGCTTTTTCCACATCTTCCCTTTTATACGTTATTTTGGCCCATTGTTTTTAGAATTTTTGGTAATTTTTACGTTATATTTGAGGTATTTAACATCATTTTACCTTAATTTACGTTATTCTAAGTTATTTTACGTCGAAAATTTTTCAAATTTTACACTTTATATTATAATTTTACAAATATAATATATAAATATAAAAAAAAATTATATATATATATATATCATTTTACATTGGATTAGTCCTACTGAGGATACCACTGTTGAGAATTCTCTTAAAAAAAAACGTACTGTATTATCTACCTCAAAATGGTGTGGAAACGATAATGCCTTTGATTATTTGATTAGGCCCAATCAAGGGGGGTGACGCGCGAAGCGCGCAGGGGCGCGCAGCCCCCCTAATTCATAATACAAATAATACAAGTAATCATATTACAAATAGTATATGTATGAATGATTAGGGGTATATTGCATCGTCATAATATCGCGAGTACTCTGGAAAACTAAAGTATTGTTTATAATTCGTACACTGAGAGAAGAAATTAGTAACCATTACTAGACACTCTGGTAAATCTAATATGATGTAGGAAAATTTTAGTCATTACTATGAAATTTAGGATTTAATACTAGTCGTCTTGTTTTGGGTGCCATTTGTATCTTATTTTGGTTGTACGAGACTCAGTACCAGACATTCATGTAATATTTACTATCCTGCTAAGGAATATATACTATATTATAACTTATATATAAAAGGACACTGACAAGAAGGATTGGATATCACACCAATACTTTTATATTTATGTGATAACTATACCGGTATTGCTCGAGTAACCGTACATACATATTGCTGTCGTAATTATATTATGGTTGTCGGTGATATTGTATGATTGTCACAGCAAAATAATATAGTTGTGAGAGAAATGATAAAGTATTGTTGCAGCCGTAATAAGTAATTTAGTTCGATCAACCAGATTAATTTAATTTATTAAAATAATTGAACTCAGTCCTAGGTTGACTGTGAATCATTATTAGCCGTACTACATTAATTTTTTTTGTATATGGCCTATATTGATTTCTGAAGGAGAAAGCTTTGCATTTTTCTTTGAATTAAAATCAAAAAAGTTTGCTTATTAAAACCGATGTAGTAGTTCTTTTATGATAGAGTTACAAGCAAACAAATAAATTTCCACACAGATGTATGAAGAAGTATGTACTGAAAATTATTTACTACTGTAACAAGTACATTATGTAAAAAGTCGAATATTTTTCTCGCGGGTGAGTATACTGGCAGTATAACCCGAGGGAAAAATCGACTTTTTTCTTGAGTTACATATAGTACTTTATGCCCATCTCAAATGTGACCACTTTTTGACTTGGAAAGCGGAACTAATGGACTGTTAAAAGACAATATTGTTAAAAGACAAACGAAAATCAGGGTTATTGGTAGAACTTGATGGAATAAAGGAATTTGGACTAGTTTCTGGAGAAGTCACTTTTTTCCCACGAATCATTTTTGTGGGCAAAAAGTGTAATTTTGGTCTCGCATTTCAGGGAAAAAAAGTGGCCATTTTCGTTCAGATGGGCATAAATAAATCTTTATCTTGTATTTACAACGTTTAAATAAATTTCGAATAATTCAAATTTATCATTTAGAAAACTTTCTTCAAACTATGCGTTACATACACAAACAGACAACTTAAAATTTACAGAAATTTTTAAAATAAATATTGTACTCCATCATTGCATCACTATATATTTATTTTGATGATCCAAGAAATAAGTATTTTACTTTGAAAATTGACAAAATGACCTGATCGTTGTATGTACCTATAAAGACATTATAAGTATTTCTAATAGTCGTTCGTAAGTATTCTTATTTGCGTATAAACATACAAGCTTGAAAAATTAAAATCATCCCAAGAAAATGCACCATCAACCTGTACAAAAAGAACCAAACCGTTCAACCGCATCCCAGAACAGATCCACTTTATTTTCCCTCGCCGAGACAAGCATAAAAGGTGTCGACGCGACGGCATCGCTCCGTCCTCCCTCACTCAGCAACAGCCGCTCCGCGCGTGCTTCCCATCCAACCTTCTGAACAACGCAAGCACCACCGACATCCACGAGCTGCGTCTAATCGCGTCGCCGTCGTCTGCGGGGCGTCGCGACGCGACATTTTACGTAAGATGGATTTGTCACGCATCGCTGTCGCTTTAGTCGATAACGTGACGAGTTTAGCGCTCCCTGCGAGCAGCGGCAACACGGAGACAGAGAGATAGGCATGCGAGGAGGCTGCCACCGCCGCCGCGCTAACTAGACAGAACGGCACTCAATTATTACCGTCAGAGCTCGTATAGTTTAACTCGCCCTTGCAGCGAGGAGCTGCTGATGCTACTGCTGCACCCTCTGCTCGTATACCTACGTTCCTCCGAAGCGTGAGGTAGAGTTGGAGTATGTGTGTGTGTATGGGCGTTTGTATGTATTCTGACCGGAGATTCTCTCGCGTGTAGGGTCGGCTTGTGTTTGTATGGGTGGAATACCTGTTGTGTTCGACACAATGATCGGCGTGTGATTGATGGAATGGGTTGACGTTCTGTTTATGTTGCGCAGGACCTGCATTGTTCAGCCAGTTGTTTGTTTGTGCGAGTATTGTAATTAATGTTACTGCGGATTCAATCCTAAGTATTTATGAGATTAACGTATCATCAATAAGAAATTAACGTACTGTATGATTCTATTTTTTAGTTTGATTGCTTAACCCTTTGATTTACAGTGCTTCCGTTAGTATACCTGAACAGTAAATGATTTTTCCTGCTGTTTAACAATTAATCTTTAATTATAAAATATGTTAATTAATTAATGAAGTGATGTCGAAACTAAGATTGGTGCAGTAACTCCTGCATGATTGAGTAAAAAATAAGAGATAGGATTCAGATTAAGATTTTCGGACACTGAACTGAATTTTGAGCACTATTAGAGTTGTGCATTGAACAACTCATTGAAAATCATTTATATAATCGGAATTATAGCCAATGGAGGTTTTATGTTTTTGCAAAGGTTATTATTATTATTATTAGTACGATTTTATCAGTTTATAATATACATCAGAATCAAAATATCTGAGCCTACAAACTACAATTTCTTAAAATTTGAAATTAATTTGCTATAACTAAAATAAGAATATTTTTTAGAGAAGCGTATCATGTATGTAAACGGTTAATGTTGGCTTTATACATTTTTATAATGCTTCTTTCAAAACATCAAACTTTTCGTAATCTGTTAAAGATTTCTTATTTTAGCATAATCAATACTAATTTTAATATTATATAAGTAATAAAACGAATTTCAAGTTATTACTTTGCAAAAATTTGATTCCAATGCAACTGTTTAATGCAAACTTTTACTCAAAAGACTGCATTAGTAAGAGTAGTTTTTACTAAAAATGACATTCTCGAAAAATTACATAAAATGGAATCAAATCCCAAGGTAAAATAATTACACTTCCTGTGCATTATCGCACACATACTTCACATGCTCCCTGCAATTTACTGCAGAAAACGTCCTCGCGAAGCGATTTACCCATCCCTACGCACGTCTCCCTCCGCCTCCACCCTCTCACTTATCCCTGCGTACTACATCCTCCACCTTTCTTCAAGCTCTCTCTCTCTCTCCCTCTCTCTCTCTCTTTCTCTCTCGCTCCCTCTGCACACTCTGTCGTCATCATCAGCATCAAGCTTCCCCTCAACTAAACACTTTACGAGCAGCTTGCAGGCGCTCGCGCGCGCATGTACGTCCTGCACGATCAGTGTCATCCTCGGAACGGCGCTTTATCGAAAATGGCAGCCCGTTAACGGCCGCTCCACCTATAAGCAGCAGCAGCAGCAACAGTCTCCGTCTGCACACTATATCTCTCTCTCTCTCTCTCTCGCTCGCTCTCTGTCATCATGTAGGTTGCGCTGGTGCCGCTGCCGCCAACATCGTCGTCGTCGTCGTTGTCAACGATGCAGAGAGACAGAGAGAAAGAGAGGGAGAGA
The DNA here is from genome assembly GCA_949152435.1 of Gastracanthus pulcherrimus. Taxonomy (NCBI): domain Eukaryota; kingdom Metazoa; phylum Arthropoda; class Insecta; order Hymenoptera; family Pteromalidae; genus Gastracanthus; species Gastracanthus pulcherrimus. Next base: position 39,814,451 of record OX424574.1, read on the forward strand.
GAGAGAGAGGCTGTGAGCTGCGCAGCAAATACGACGATCTAAGATGCTGAGCGCGACGATTAAACGTGTCAACCTGCGTCTTGCTTATACGCTGCGTCGAGTCGCTCCTTGAGTGTCTCTTCGCGATCGTGTGCATTGGAAAGATAGAGAGTGAGAGAGAAAAAGAGAGAGAGAGAGAGAGAGAGAGAGGGGGAGCTGTTGCGTCGCGTCGTAGTGATATACAACAGCCCCCGAGGAATATGTATCTCGAGCGAATCTGTACTTCGTTAGGGGACGTAGTCGAAGATTTTCGTCTTCCCGCGGTTCAGCTGCTTTTTTCTCCAGTTTGCTCATTTCGTTGGATTGCAGGAGCGCAGCGAATGCCGTTTGGCTATCGATAGCAGTCCCTTCGGGAGCCGAACGTCTCGTGTGGAGCAGTTGTACCGAGCAATCTTGCGGCTCGCGGAATAAGTGACCCGTCTGCAAGATTCTGCGAAATCGTAGGTACACACGCTGAACTTTGCGACTTGATTCGATCTGTTGCGGGGTTATCGGGGATGAAAATTGTGGCTACTTGGAGAAATGGGACGGTTGATTCGAGCGCAGATCGCTTCTAAGAATTTACTGTACCTTAGTGATAGATGCATTTTACAGGTTGAACATGAATGAGGAGATTGCTGCATATTGAAGTGACGATGTGTGTTTTTTGAATAATAAAATAAAAATAGATAATAGTGAGACTCAGATTTTATTACTTCGTAATATGGGTAGCAAAAAGTAAAATATACTATTGGGAGTTTTTAATTATAATAATTCATGTATAATTGTGATGAGCTATCGTTGACATATACTTTATTAATTTAATGTATATTATACCTAAAACTTACTGTTTACAAAAGTATATGCTTGGCAAGTATGAGTTATTTGCCTTCTTATTAATTCATGAAACATATATCAAAATATATTCTAAAAAGGAATTTAGTAATTAGATAATATATGTGTAGAATATTAAATATATTTATGAAACTTTATATTAGTAGATTTTAATTTTGATCAATCATTATTAATTATTAAAGTTTGTATTAACTATTTATATGCTATGGAATGATAAATAAACAACACAATGTTATGCTATCGAAAGTAGGGAAATCAACCAACAAATTGTCAAGTAAGGACAAAATTTCTATTACTTGTAATTTCCGCTTTACTATCGTTTTGTATTCCTTTTAAATTTTTCTACAATGTCTTCAATTGTAGAAAATAACTAGAAACATACGGGTCATCTTCCTGCATATGATAACAGTTCCATTTGAATGAGTGTACTTGGCTTTCTGTACTGGAGGTTAAGACAAGAAATTAAAATCGTTATTAAGAGGGTCCAAAAGTCAATTAAAAATTCAAATTTTTCGCCATGTTTTTTACAGACTGAAAAGGGAATAATAACTTATAATTATAATTATAACTATATTAAAATTTACACAAAATCCAAACTCGCTCGTCCTTCATTAAGCAGTACCTAATCGACTTTTATCCGAAGTTTTAGACGTCAAAATCGATGGCACCCTAAAAGATTACTGGAACGCAAATTTCAACATTTCCTTCCAATAATGATTCAAGGTGCCGTATATTTTGTCGTCTGTAACTTTTACATAGGTCTATTTATTACTAAATCAATGAAGATTAAGCGAGTTTATATTTTGTCTAAATATAAGTATTTTATAATTATAAGTAATTTTTTACTTAAATTTTTATTTAAATTTGAAAGTTTGATTGAATTTTTGATAGTATACAAAATTAAATCTTAAACAGGTTTTTCTCAAGACTACATTTCTAAATTTAAAAAGTGAGTTTTGCAAAAGGTTTTAATGAATCTTTTTGAAACTTTCGAGATAAGTTGTTCATGTTCATTACTTGTAACTTGTAACACCCTGTACGGAAAAAACTCTGAAGTTGAGTGTTATTTCGTACTCTCAACTGAATTTTTATATTGTACAAGTCTAATGTACAAATCTAATAAGCCCACTAAATTTTAGTTGAGGGTACGATATAACACTCAACTTGAGAGTTTTTTCCATACGGGACAATATTAATATTGTAGCACAATTGATTGTGTTATTATATACTGAACAATGTAAATAGAGTTACTTTTTTAAACTTATCGCTTTATTTTTCTACATACTTTAACAATTTCTAACTATTTACATTAATATAAAATATTACTTTACTAGTGCTTTGAAATCGTTTTGAATAGTTTAAGATATGTGTATCATAAATTAGAACAAATTTAATAAAATTATTATTGTTAATCATAATTTTATACTTTTAAACACAATTTAAAAATGTTTTGAGGTTAAATTTTGTATACAATACTATTAACATTCTTACGTTTACCTACTACAAAATATATTAGCTTTATTTACACTATTATACCAGCTGATGCATGCTTGATCAAATGAGAATCTTTCTTTATTTACTTTCATATTCAATCACGCACCTGAACCGCATATGATATAAAACACATATTACGATACCATACTATAATTGATATTAACTTGATTAGTTGTTCAGCTCCATTATCACTATCGTAAAAGATACAGCTTGTCTCATTAGCATTTTTTTATTAGTATTCTAGTAAGTACAAATTTTGCACTTAAAGTCCTGGTTTCGGTATCTCGAGACGTGATCCGCGCTGAAGCTATGCGTATGCAGCGTTCGTCAGTCTACATGCACGAAAGTAAAGCATTTTACTGCACTGCTCTTGCGTTCAAGGTTCTTCTTAGTGTGTCGCATATTCGCGCACGAGGTAGAGCGACGCAGAGACAACACAAGCAACGATGCGCGACTACATCAGGCAGCTTCTGCATTCCTCGCGGAACTCTATAGCTTAACTTAAGTTAATATCATCCGATCATAGCTTGTTTCGCGTATCGCGCGCGAAGTAAAGCGACGCGGGGACGGTACGTAGACTCGACGTGGATATATTCTAATCGAATGTTTTGAAATCGTGCTAAATTTTTTTTTAATGAAAGATTAATTTAATAGCTCTTTAAAAAGTGCCAATGTGTTGCAGAATATACGAAATAGACTTACTATATTAATATTCGAATTTTTTTATAACGTTATGGAACCACAAATCAAAGTATAAACTCCGCAGTGCGACCACGAGGCTTCATATAGTACGAGTACTTAGTACTGATACTTGCCTTCATGGCGCTGCCGCGCCCCTTGATATTTATCACTAAAGAGGGCCGTAGTCGTTCCATGATGCATATTGACCGACAAAATTAAATTTATAAGAAAAATTTATAAGAATATGATTGATAAAACTATTACCTTCAATCGTCTTAACTTATAATTATGGGTAGGGGACAACGGGGTCAAACAGATCACTTAATTATGAGAAATATTAAGTTTATTGAATGATGAAAATATTTTTATATTCTTTAGAAAGTATCTTTCAACTTAACTTGTACAAATCTAATGTTATAAATAATGAAATATATATAGTTATATAATTATTGTTATTTTAAAAACAATAATAAAAACAGAATAATGTAAGTTTTGACGAAATTTGGAGAATTGAAAAACAAATATTTGTAGTTTTACAATGAACTTTTATTGAATGTTATTTCGCACCCTCAAGAAAATATAAATTCATATTCTTATAAATTATATTTTCGACATCATTGACAACATTTTTGTTATAAGCACATAAGTCTTTATTTGTATAAAAAATATGTATTTTGGCGGTAAACAATATTGAGCATTCAATAAAGTATAATAATGTATATTTTTAAAAAGTAATAAATTTTAGAAGCAAAATTTAAATATGTAATATTTACAAACAAAATACGTACTTGATTAAAGCATACTCTTAAGCAGATTCTAGCCAGATATTAGCTATAATTTGACTTATTGATAGCTTATTAATCCGGCTAATAATTAAAAAACTAACCAGCCATTCTAGCTAACTTTCTACCAGAAATATACATTGAAGGGAAATTTAAGTTTATTTTACGTTTTGTCTAACTAATTGGAAGTGACCCGCCTTGTATGATTAACGTTGAAAAACCGATTTTTTTATTGTGATAAAAAAGTACGAAGTTTATGTATTCCTGTCAGATAAAACTATCAAAATTGAAAAGATAAAGGTTTCAAATTATCCTTAAACGTATAGAAAGCAAAGAAATGCTATTAATTTTCTATTTATAATATTTTTTCCTTGAGGTGAAGCTAAAGCTACCTGTCACCGATAAATACGAGGAACCACTTTACTCATTTAATTTTTAATTTTTAGCAAATAACTTTATGATACATTATTGTCCTAATAAATAACAACAACTTTCCAGAGAGATATTTTCTCAAAATTAAAATTTGAATGAAATAAGTGGTTCCCCGTATTTGAAGATAAAAGGGGGTTAAGCATTACCTTAAGTGATCGGTATGTCCCCGTTCTACCCTATATCTAAAATAATACTAAGTAACAAGGTTTATTAATTTTCACAATTTTTGATTTGCTGTAGGAACATCGTAAATACTACTTCTTATGTCAAACTTATTTTCAATACATAACAAATGAGTCATATGCAAATAAAATGTCGACAGACCTTTTATTCATTTATTTTTTATACGTTTTTCCGTCTTTAAGTTTCCTTATTTTAATGTCACTTACGAACACTTTGACAGCAATCAGATTAAGTAAACATATAATAGTCATTACTAGTGAATTTATAATATGGGCTATTATTACGAAACTGTTAGTTTCGACCGCGATAGGTATAAATTCTATTAAGAAGCAAAATAATAGAATTCTTGCGATTGTATACGACAAATATAATACTTTAACGTAATATTCAATGACATTAGTTATAAAAATCAGCACCGTTCATACAATAAGTAGGTCAAATATGCCTAAAATGTCAGCTCCATGGTATTTTTTTTTAATATACAATTAATTTGAGATATACCTACCAATATGTAAGATTTAAGTAATTTAAAAATTTTGCTTCTCAAAATATACGTTAATGTGAACATCTTGTATCCAAACAGAATTGTTAAATACTTAATTTATTCTCTTTAAAAAATGAGTTAAAAGTGTCCTATGTACCAAATGTCAGCTCCGTGGCATCAAATATCCATGCATATCTGTCCATAATTTTCTGTTTGTACATGAATTCGACGTAAGACACCTACATACACTTATCAAACCTATAATATGCACCCTTCAATAGACACATAGGTCCGTAAATAACAAAGTATGGTACACCGGAGCTGACCAAAAACTAACAGTTTCGTGATAATCACTCATATAATATACTAAAAGCGAGAAAAACATTGCATTAAAAAATACTCTGCAATTTTATTGGCACTTTTATTGGAGCTTCCTCAAAATTAATAAATTATTCATGTACGAAATTATTTGATGTAATATAGTAATGTTAACCGCTATTGATTATTAATAACAAAATTATTATAGAAATGTATCATATCGAAAAATTTAAGATACCATGGATAGTTTACAAAATATAACCTATTTTAAAAAAAATATAATTTCCCTTTATAACAAAATAACGATGATAGTTTAGTTTAGTAGTAATTCTTATCACAGTTACTTTCTTTTCATTAAAATTATTTAAATAGTTAAATTAAATTAAATTAAATTATGTAAGCAGATGTTAGTACGTCTATTCACTGAATATTTTTCAAAATGTTACTAATACCTCCAATTTCTTTTAAAGATTTTCCGTCATATGTTTCCGATATATAACTGTTTAAACAAAAAATGACATTTTCGTATATATAATAAAATAAGGGAATAACCTTATCCAAACTTTCAGATCAAAAAGGATAGGAAACGTACGCATCGAACATAGAACCTCCTCCTTTTTGAAGTCAGTTAAAAAGGCTTCCGTAAAGAAAAATTTTAAGGGACTGAAAAAACTTTAATTTAGCAATTTAGGTTGTTTTTTTAAAAGACATGGTAACTGAAAAAAAAATACATGTATTCTTATAAAAAAGTATAAAAAACCGCTGTCAATTAATTGGCACTTAGCTTCCTCAAACTAAATTAATTGTTCCAATATGAAATTTTTTGTTACAATAAATTAGTTTTTAATTGCTATATCTCTTTCTAAATAATAACTCAAAAAGGGTCAGCTTTTTTTTATCATTGATGGTTGTGAAAAAGATAATTTTTTACTAAAATTACAGAACGATCGGTAATAATCCTTATCACAGCAATTTTTTCTCTGTACGTAATTTATTAAAATTATTTAAATATTGAAATTAAATGTAATCAGATATTAGTACGCAAATTCACAGAATTCTTAATCATGTCAAATTTTGTGAACAATTTGCCATCATAGATTTCCGAGATATAACCGTTTAAACTAAATATGACTTTTCTTGTTTAACAAATGAAGGGAAAGAGTCTATCCAAATTTTGCGGTTGTAAAAGATAGGTGATTTTATGGTCTGTTTAATACATGTACACTAAATTGATCATAACGTACCAAATAACTTGAAAAACTAAAAATAAAAAATCGTAAAATTGAGAAAATAGAACCGTTTGAAAAAATGACGATTTCTTGAATAACAAAACAAGGGAAATTGCTTATTTAAAGTTTAGGATCGAAAAAGATAGGTAATTTTATGCTATTTCAAATGCATTATCACTTAATCGATGATATTATTTTTAAGTTATCAAAAAACCCAAAAAAATAAAAATCAAAAATCAAAAAACCGCTAAAAAACAAAAAACGCATCGGAAAACAAAAACAATGTAACCTGCCTTCCTTAAAAAAACGAAAAAGAATTAACACCGAAACATTCATTTTCACCGTGTATATTCAGAGTAATGTTGATGCACATCCATATATATGCATATACACATACGCATACGTGTACATACACACACACGCACATGCACACATACATGCACACACACGCGCAAACGCACACGCACACGCACACGCACACGCACACGAACACTCAATATCTCAAAACGTGTTTCTACCATGCTTTTAGCAAACCTTTTGTTTTACCATCACAAAGCTTTCTCTATAAGGAAGCAAAAATTTCTTATGTCACGAGCATTTCGTATGACCTCAAGTATTTACTCATTGTAATTATATTGACTGTTAATCTTTCCTTAAACAGATTTTTCCTCAAAAAATATTAATTAGAAGTTAAAATGAACCAGATTGTGTGATTATGCTAATTTTTTATTATGATAACATTAAAATATTCTGTTACGTATTTTTCGTTATCAAAGAGCCCCTGAAAAGGAAATTCGATTCTGATGCGCATTTTTAAGAAAATTGAAACATTCTAATAAATTATCAGCAAATAAAGTTGGTGCATCAGCATCGTCTTAATTATATTTTTGTTCCGAGCTCAATTCAAAATCGAAGTCAGAGTGATCAAATATGAATCAATAAAATTTTTCAAATGGGTAAAATCACTGACTAACGGTGAGATTAGCTGGTTAGCGATTTTATTTATTCAGCTCGAAAATCATCTAACGTTGTACTATGTATAGGTTTATTGAAGTTTTCATTAAAAAACATTGTAATTCTTTCAGTCATTAAGATCTTATTCTAAAAATGTCGATCACACCGAACGCTCAAATTACAAAAAGTTTTCATGTATTCAAAGATATGAGAACTCCCGCACTCACCCTGAAAAATCAAAAAAACATTACTGCTGCGAATCTCAACTGGCAGTGGATAAAGCGCGCGACACCGTACATAACCCGAAGAAGCTCGGCAAAGGCGACGGAGCGAGAGGCACGCAGCAGGATGTGGAAGAGGAGAAGGAGAACGGTATTAGGACAAGAAGGAGAGAGAGAGAGGAGGAGGAGACGGTGGAGGTGGCGGTGGTTCAAAGTTGAAATTTCACGCGCCATTGTTCGATTCGGGGCGAAGGAATAGGAGAGTTAGGAGCATTTAGGAAGCGGCGAGCGAGAGGAGAAGCACGAAGCGCCCGCGTACGTGAATTACGGCCCGAGATTCGCAGAGACGCAAACGGCTCGTCGCGCTATATAGCTGAAACCTTAATTCCGTAGCCGCGATCGCGAATCGCGCGATGCACGCGTTTCAAGGAGTAGCATAAGCTGCATCGATCGATGACTTCGATTTTTAATTGAGCTCGGAATAAAAATATAATTAAGACGATGCGGATACACCAACTTTATTCGCTGATAATTTATTAGAATGTTTCAATTTTCTTAAAAATGCGCATCGGAATCGAATTTCCGTTTCAGGGGCTCTTTGATAACGAAAAATACGTAACAGAATATTTTAATGTTATCATAATAAAAAATTAGCATAATCACACAATCTGGTTTATTTTAACTTCTAATGTATATATTTTGAGGAAAAATCCGTTTAAGGAAAGATTAACAGTCAAACTAATCGCAATGAGTAAACACAATTATATTAGTTACGACAAATGATGTCATTACTAATACTTGAAATCATATGGAAAGCTCATAAACATAAGAAATTTTTACTTCCTCATAGAGGAAACTTTTGGATGGTAAAAAAAAAGTTTTGCTAAAACATGTTAGAAACACGTTTTGAGATACTGGCAATCAAAATACACTATTTTTAGAGAATGTCTCGTGTTTGCACTCGCTCTGAAACGCCTCCGCGCCTTGCATCGCTTGTATAATATATTTATTAATGTAAAAATAAAATAAGAAAGAACAATATATGCATATAATACAATTGAAAAAAAATACAATTTCACCGTGGAAAATGTGATAAATATGTGAAATTTATTCAAGATACAGCTAAAATTCGAATTTTCAATATACACAATACTTATACTATATGGTAATACGCTCAACGAATATGACTCAAAATAGATACGTTTACTTATTATGATGAGACAAGTAAGCTATTTAAGTTTCAGCCGGTTTGACCGTGGTTGGATTACATCCATACATACATTTAATAGACTGCTTGAAATGTGTTCCTATAGTGTTAAAACATGTTATTATGTAATAATTTGTTAGTTTTTAAGCTATTACACTGTTTGCTGTAACGAAAATATAAGGCTCTCCCTTGGAGCGGTAAAACTAGCACATTTTACATCTTCTGACAAATACTAACACTTTCTTAGAACCTCTGAGAAAATAATAGTTTTGGTCGGAGAGACAGAAAATTGTTAATTTTCGTAGGAGACTCCTGTCAAGATGGAGTATTTTTTAAGAAATCTGAAATGTGCTAGTCTTCGTAAGGGACGTCGATATATAATCACATATACTAAGAATTAAAAAGTGCCTTATTTACAAAAGTGTTATTTTTTATTAGGATAAAAATCTTCAATTTCCATTTTTAATATACTTTTAATAAGTTCTGGTTTTTATATTGAGTTTCATATAGGATGGACTATTATACTAACTAAGTAAAATAAAAATACTTAATGTATTACCACTAATTAAAGTAATTGATCAGTTTTAATAATTTTATTTATTTATTGTTTTAACATTAAAATGAAAAGAATATAACGTTTTTAAATATTTTCAGGGTATACCCAGTTATGTAGTTAATTAATCAATGATTAATTATGATATCTTCAATTATCAGGAGAAAAATGCCAGTCCTAATTCAGAAGAATTGAGATAGTTCTTGTATACTGTCTCCGTAAGTTATTAGAAATTTATCATTTCACATTTCCTTAGACTAATGAAAAATCGTCCAAATTCACCTTCTTCATCTTACGAAATTCTTAGAATTCGTTCCGAGTTAGAAAGATGTTATCTGAATAACTACGCCTTTTCACATCGATATACGAATTAACTTATTCAATTTCACGTGTGTGCAGGCCAGTCATAAATAACTCACATGGTAATTATTCTTGTAAAAAAGTTGAAAAAATAGGAGTAGAGACTTATTCCGAGTCAGTCGAGTTTTTGAGAAATAAATCATTTCTCGGGAGAGCTACAAAAATCGATGAAAGGCCTGATTGAAAGCACGCGGCTAACCAAAATATTTTTACCCCGCATGCGAAGTGTCTGTAAAGCCAGGCCACAGTATATATACGGTAAGGAAACCAAGCGAAATAACAAAATAATGAAAAAAAAAAAGCAACGGACGACGACAAGGATAGAGAGAGAATCAGAGGAGAGGACGCAAAGTTTATAAACGACCCGAGAAATTTATGCAGTCCGAACTCGTATTTCGAAGATGCAAATTCGGGATGCGTTTAGCGAGAAAGAAGGTCCCTCTAGGATGGATGAAGGGGTGAAGCAGTTTGCGCTCACCGTACGGACAGTGGAACAAGCGCGCGAGTGAAAGAGAGAAAGAGAGACGAATAAAGAAGACGAGGAGAGGTGGGTAGAGAGAGAGGGAGAGAGAGAGAGAGAAAGAGAGAGAGAGAGAGAGAGAGAGAGAAGGGTCCCGCATTCTCGGAGATTATCGTGCTCGCCATCAGCGTATCACGGCGTCACAGGACAAGATTTATATGTAGAGTTTATTGTCGCCGAGTCCGCCCTACTGCGTTTTATGGATGTTTTTCGAAGGAGCACACTGCCGCCCGCGTGATCTATCGCGGCGAAACCCTCCTTCGCCCCCCCCCCTCTCCTCGTCTCTTCTCTTCTCTTCCCTCCCTCGACCTCTCGCACATTCACTGCCTGCCTCGTGCGCACGTCCTCTCTTATAGATTCTCTTTTCTCCTTTGATTCCTCACTGCCTCTCTTTCCCTATCTTTAACTTCTCCTCTTTACCTCTGCTTTCGTTCGTTCGCCTCTTTAACACTTACTAGAGCGGCGTTTGAAGGGTTATTTAGCGTAATTACATCATTTTGCTAATTTTCGATCCTGACAACAATTGAAGTGGTTACTTCATTGTTTTCAATAAATATTGTAATCCTTCAAAAGAAATTTGATTCTGATGATACGTATTTTTTGAAACCTAGTCGTTCACGTGAAACAGAATGAACCTAAGCGGAATAAATTTGTTTAGTTTTTACATTCACTCAATGCTCCCTACAAAAAGTAACACCTGCCCGATTTGCGGCGAAAACTAACACGATTAATTTTTCCGATGAAAAGTAGCACGACAAAATAATCAATGTGTTTCGAATTCGTACTCTCAATCTCTCTCTCATTGTATCTCTTACTTACGGTGTAAGTTAGTAAGGTGAACCGATTCTGACTTCACTTCTGTGATCTTATTGGCCTGTTTCCCAGGTAACCGTGTGCACCGCTAGCGTTTCATATGTACCATGCAGCGTCGCGAATCTCCTTACTAACAAGGAAAGACCACGACCTCCGAGAAACGGTTTTCGATGAGGCTTTCGGAAGTGGTATCTGGTACCTAAAAATGATGCCTAGCACCCGTAGCTTCATCTCATAGGCCCTTGGAGACAAGATATGACCTTTTATAATAACAATTTTTTGCAATTAGAGTTGGGTAATTAACGACTCAATAAAAGCAAATGCATACAAATCATGTCAAGTTACTTAAAAAAAATAATTATTTATAAATATAACTTTTTGGAAAATATGTGTGATCGAGAAGCTCGATTTATCACGCTTAAATAGCATGCGAAAAGTGCCCGATCCATGCAACGTGAAACAAAGTGTTTCTCGCAAGCTGCAAAAGAAACACTTTGCTTCTCACACGGTGTCCATGCAAGTTTGTTTTTATATTGTTTTATACATTATAGCAATATTTGAGCTAATATCTCGTATTAGAACTTCTTATACTCGTTTCAAAAAATAGTATTTGCATCACGTGGGCTCAGATAATATTCAATCTTGTGTAATTGTCGAATCATTATATATAAAAAGTAGAAAACATTGGTTTTTAAACCGATATATTATATATTTACGGCTGAAAATATTAGCAAAAAATAAAAACACGAAAGGTTTTCTACAAATCACTCATACTACCTAATAGAAATGTTAATTTTCATAATATATACAGTGGACTTTTGATATATGGCCGCGGTAAGGGGCTGTAGATGAGGAAAATTCTCAGAAAGGGTCATACGTGAATCTCCCTCTCTACGCGGCAGTCTACTGCTCATCTACTGCGTATCTAGTACAGACGTGTGAAAACTACGGAAGCTTCTAGTGGCCACGCACACACTGTGATGGGCGTGATGCTTGCACAAGCACATTGTGACTACATTGACTGAAAAGTACTCCTTTTTGTAAAAACCATTGATTTCATTAGAAATGAGTACATTAAGATTTTCTCTCTTTGCCCCTTTTGAGCTCTAACTTTCAGAAAATATAGTTAAAACATCCAAGAAAATAATGCTTTTGGTTTGGTGATGAGTATTGAAATTATTAGCATAACTGTGAATTATTTTTCCAGCTTGTTTTTTTCAAGTAAACGTAAGTATTATACTCGTACTTTACGGACAATTATACGTATGGTAAAAAGAAAGCTGACATTAAAACCTTTAATTTGAGTGGTCGGAGTATCATTAAGGATATTTGGATGAAAAGTTATGATAGATTCAAAATTGTGGAGAAATTTATGTGGAAAAATGGGAGGCAGCAATATACCGGTCATTTAGGGGCGCAAGTCGTTGACCTCTTGCGGCTTCCTATTTTGTCACCTAAATTTTGTCACAATTTTGAATGTATCGTAACTTTTCATCCAAATATCCTTAATAATGCTCCGACCATTCAAATTAAAGGTTTTGATGTCAGCCTTCTTTTCACTGTACGTATTATTATTCGTAATACGTTACGTGAATTGCGCCACACTTCAATAGAATGATGTTTACTTTAGGTGAAGAAAGCAAGCTGGAAAAAAATTCATAATTATGATAAAAAGTTCAATACTCAATACTAAACCAATAGCACTCTTTCTAGGATGTTTTAATTATATTTTCTAAAAAAAGCTTTTCAAAAAAGTACCTATTTTTAGGAGGCTGTATCTTTAGCTATTAGAATTTGAACGTTTAAAAAAAGGAATTGAAGATATTTTAAAGACGAAGAATTTATAATGCGGAAAACCTGAATCATAATCTAAAAAACGCAAAATTTTAGGTTTATATTTAGCTCTATAAGGGTGACCCATTGAACTTACAAGGGAGTCTAATATTTGTTTTCTTCGAGATGAAGGATAAAAATATAACTAAAGTTGAAAAGTGCAAATGATTAGGTATACTATTTGAGTACAATCTAAAGTGGGATATACATGTTCAATACATAATACAAAAAACTAAATATCTACCCTGGTAGAAAATTAATCTAGAACTATGTAGATCTATCTAGTTTGCCAAGGAAATAATCGAGGGCCTCGATAAAACTAGATAATTTTCTACCAGAGTAGTGTATATTTTTTATAAAATAGCCAAATCAATGCCAACAGAAACATTATTAATGATACACTATGCTTTCTTTTATAGTGTAATACGTTATGAAATATTAGCTTCGGGTGGAGCTTATAGAAATAATAGAAATTTATTGATAAACCTACAGAAAAAGATTTTGAAAATAATTAATAAGAACAATTTTGTTATATAAAATAATCCTGTGAACATGGAACAACTGTTGATATCTGAGGCACTCAAGTATCATTACTCAGACTTAAAAAACCAATATCTCATATCATCTAGTATAATTAGAAACAAATTTAATTATACCTAAAAATAAGAAAAGGGTTAGCGACAAAAATAGTTATAAAAAAGCAATTACAATTTTTAACATTTTACTAAATGAGTTTAAAACTGTAGATATAGATAGAATTTCTCATAAAAAATTGTTAAAAGATTGGATAAGATGTAATTAAGAATCACTGTGATACATTCTTACTGTTTGTATATAGTATATAATATATCAATTTATATAATTATACGAATAATGTTTATAGTTAAAACTTAAAATTTTATATGCATAGTTGTTAAGTTAATCTTAGTTTTTAAATTAGTTTTAAGTATATATATGTTTTTTATACTTTTGTATAATCTTTTTTCGCTATGTTGTAATACCGGACCTGCGTATAAATAACTAAGTGTAGCTCTGCAGAGTTTTGTAGTTAATTAATGTATATACTGTAATTCTTATCTGGTTTTGAATAAATAAATAAATAAATAAATCATGTTTTATGGACATTTGTGGTATTTTTGTTATTTTTGACGTTTCTTATCAATATCTTTATTTGCGAATAACTTTGTACGGAAATAATATTTTTCAATACATCATATTTCAAATTAAAGCTCTTAACGTCTAGTTTAATTTTCTGTTGTGAAAAAATTTTTTTAGTAATAAGAATGTAGTTATTAATACTCAATAAGAGCCTTTATGAACGAATATGTTTATATAGAAATATCTAATGAAATTTTACAATCATAATTATGAAATAAAATAGGTCTACATTTGGAAGTTACTCCTTGGAGGAAAACTCTTAGAACGGAAATAAACATAATAATTGTTTGTAACTCTCTAATCATAGTTCCCAACTAATACCTTCATTTTGTTCATATATATAATTATTTACACGCAAAGCACAAAAATGTTAAAATTTTACCCTTTAATACTAGAGCTTCAGGCTTCACCATCAAAAGCCGCTGACTCCATGATTACCGACTGATCGAAGAATTTTCTCGCTTACCCCTGTTCTCGAAATTCCTGATAAACTCCAGACTCGCGACGCGCACTCCCCTGTGCGTCAACCCTCGGTTTTCTCCCTCCCGTCACCTCTGCCCCTGCCCCTCGAATCCCCCCGTGCGCGTTCGTCGACTTTCACCCCCGCCTCTTCGACTCTCTTTTCCACACATTAACGGGAGATTTATGCCTCGAAATCCCGCGACGATATCGCATTTACATTTTTGTCGCATCACTATAAACTCTCGGGCGTGCGCGCGCGCATGACATAGTTGCATGTGCTCTCGCGAGCACTTAAATATATATTTTTCGGCGCGTGGCGCGACGTATTTCACGATCGGGACGAGTTCTGTGTTTTTCATCCCTCTCTCTCTCTCCCCCCTCTCTCTGGCGTCATACGCGATCGCGATCTGCGCGCGGAAGCGATTCGCTCCGAAATTTCGCGCGTTCGGCGAACTGCAACGACGAAATATGCGAGCGCGCGCGGGCGCTTTTTCAGAATATATACGCGGAGGTAAATAGCTGCGGGCCGCAGGCGCCGTTTTTATGCCCTGACGCCAATGCCCGCCTCCCTCCCCCCATTCCGTGTATATGCGTTGTTGTCTGTATCTGGCCGACGATGACCGCGTGCGCTAGTCCCGACAAATTACGTTTGCGCCGAACTGCTCGACATTTAAATTAATAGCTGAGTTTGGGTGAAGTCTGTTGTGCGTGCATCCGTTTTTTTGTCATAAAAGGCATTGGGAATACTGTTTTCTTGTTTATGTTCTTTTTTGATGCTGATACAATCAAGTCGCAAAGGCATTTCTCATTGTTATTGATAGAAAAACTCATCATTATATTAAATATATCAATACAAACATAAACTGATAAATAAAATAAGTAAATCAACAATCAATTGTTTTTTATAAAATGCAAACTAATTGGGTGCGGTGACTAATACTACTTTTAGACCTATACTTTTTAGATAGGAATATTTCTAATAATAAAAGATGACTAAGAATCACTTTTCAGCTATTCTTCAATGATCACAAAAGCGGAAATATCAAATGTATTTTTGGAGCTTTTATAGCATTTATGTATGTTTCGTTACTGATAAAACAGACTAGTCTTAGTATAGAATACCAGTTTTCCAACCGCAACAAAAGTGTTAAGCAATAATAGCAGCGACAAATGCACCCTTTATATGAATTTCTCTGCAACACGCACAGCAATTCACTTATACCTCGTGCCGTCCAAGATTTCATCAACGCGGTCGGCTGCACATATCGGTGGCGCAGCGCGGACAAAGCCAATGAGCGTATAAATACGAGCGGACGGCGTAACTACCCCTAAAAACGAGAGACACAGCAAGAGAGAGAGAGAGAGAGAGAGAGAGAGAGAGAGAGAGAGAGAGAGAGAGAGAGAGAGAGAGAGAGAGAGCAAAAAATGAGAGAGCAAGAGGAAAAGAGACAGATATATTATCGCGAAAAAACGAGGGATCGCGCAGATGTGGCAAATAGTCAGAGAGTAGAAGCTCCGGAATCGGGCATGTGCGAAAGCGTGCGGCGGGGGAGGCTGGTGCACTGAGAGTGAGTGAGAGAGAGAGAGAGAGGCTGAGCGTGTATGTAGCGGCGCGCGGCACATAAACACGAGGCGGCAGCGGCAGCGTGGCGGTGGAGTCGGCAGGAGATACATGGTAGCAGTACGTTACACGTGTTACCGGCCAGCACGTAGCCAGGTTACGTCCGGCAGTCAATCGCTCTAATACTCGCACTTTGTGTGCGCCCTGCGGTACGCCGGCGGAGCTCGCTCTGGCGTTACATCGTCCGCGGCTCGCTTCTCTCTCTCTCTCTCTCTCTCTCTCTCTCTCTCTCTCTCCCGACCTAACTCTCTTGGACTTCTCGTCGTATGAAGTTTCTCTCTCTTTCAAATATGAAATACAAACTTTAATAAAAATGCTAGAAGTATTCTACGGTTTTTGTTTTTATAACGAGAAATGCCTTTTGACGTACTTTTATATATTTTTGTCACCCCTTGGGCCATTATAGTCAGATTTTTGCTTCCAAAGTTACAGTTTTTCTTAAAGAAAGGTATAATACACACATTTAAACATGAAAATTTCTGGTGTTTCTATAGTTATGAGACGCACTCAAAAGTAGGCAAAAAATCTATAATTTATGCTTTGTTTCGCATACAAATATCAATCTGGTCCAAAGTTATTAACAGTTAAAGATGGGTACAGATGAAAATGCATGAATATATGTGAGGAAAATCTCTTATAAATTCTTTGATTTTTCATGTATTTTAAATTACCATTTTCAATTGTTAATAACCTTGGATTGGATTGATATTTATGTACAAAACAAAGTTTAAAATAAAGCTCTTTTTGCTTACGTTTATTTACCTTCTGAACAATTTTTCCAGCATCGAAACTTATATAGTAATGATATGCAGTACAGGTACCATGCTTCATTAAAATAACACATATTCGGAGTAAAATTGCTAATATAAAATAAATTGAAATCTCCTTTAAAAAGCAGAGTACACATCTATTTAATTAATCTAGTTAATCTAGTTAATTAAAAATCTTTATAAAATAAAAATTACAATATGAGTAGACACCTACATTCATTAAAAAAAGCTTGAAATAATTTTTTACTAAAAAATTATAGACAAGTTCTTTATTTACAATTTTTACAAATATTTGAAAGAAGTAACAAAAATAGTTAATTATCCATAATACATCCATAATACATCGGTAAAGTCACGCACGATAAATGCTCGAATTTACTCAACTCGTCGAGCTGTAAAAACACCGCCGACACACCTGTCCGGAATCCTCGTTTCTCCTGCTGTCCATCGTTCGTCGCTTAAAAGTCTCCTCCTCTCTCCCACATATCACTCCTCCTCTCGCAATCACTCTCGCCTCGTTTCTCTCTTCCTCGTCGGTCGGCTTCTCGTACTCCTCCGTCCCCCTTCCTCCCGCCACGACTGCGCTCGCTGCAGCACATCGAGGGGACTACATCACCAAGTGATTACCTCCACCTCGCGCGGCCGGCGCCCGCACCGTTCGCCTATACGTGTCACCGCGCCGGCCTCACACCCTCGCGCGCGCTGCGGACTGCACGCGACGGAAAAGAGAGAAAGAGTCGGACAGAGCGAGCGAGAGAATGAGAGAGGATCAGTGCAGACTTTTTTGCAGTAACTCTCGAAGCTTGATGGACTCGGTGGAAAATAAAGAATTCACTCGCATGCTTGTTTCCTGCTCGGCTCGCCTCAACCGCGTTACTTTTATAGCCGTTTGAGCTGCGTTTATTTACCATGTATGCAGAGAAACTTTTTACCTTTGTAATTAATACTCACTACAATGTTATACTATTATTTCAATGTTACAAATAATTCATGAATCGATCGATTTCAGTTGAATACATAATCGGAAGTATTGATAAACAACAATAATTCCTTTATATTTATTATTATCATCTTCAAACTTTATTTAATAAACACAAATAAAAATTAAATATAAATTTCTTTTGTGAATTATTATCTAGTGTATTATGCACCTAGGGACTAAAGTGAGCCATTAAATGCCTGAGTGTGCTTTGGCGCCGGAGCGGAGCGAGACGATTTTTTAACGTACCTACCAAAAAGTTCGTACTCGTTCACCGCCGAAGAGGGAAAATAGTGCTACATATTAATTTCCTAACAAGGGCACATGCGCGTCGCGGCTGAGACTAGAGTGGGAGTAGGGATTTAATGTAGCGCTTTTTTCCTGGCTCGGCGGGAAAAACGTACGTACTTTATCGCTGGGTGTGTTAAAAATAAAATTTAAGTCATATATTATTTTCTTAGAATAATCCTTTTTTTATTAATACTTCTATAGATCCGCTCAAGCGAAATCGAAAGATGGATCAAAATCTAAATCCACGATTACCAAATAACATCATCTATTAATTTGCATTTATTATACTGTTTGTATTTTGAAAGTATATAAAAATAAATTATTAGCAGCTTTATATGATAATAAGACATTAATTATCAATCTTCATTGTCCAGCGTTCACATAAATTCCCTTACAATTTTCCTAATTGACGAGAGTCCCGTGCGAATGCCCGAATGAATGTCCATGACTGATTATATGTACGCTCGTTCGCGATAGAACGAATCCGAACAGCAGGGGCAGCAGTCGTAGAAGAATCGTTCCGCCTTCATTTTCCACTCCGTTGAGCAGTCGAATTATCGCCTAAGTAACGAAACGAAGAATGAGAATCTGCACATAAGGATACTTTTAATTGCAAAATAAAGCAGGGGAAGAGAGGGCAAGTGCGATATACATGCGAGAGAGCGTTGTTATTTGCGAAAACAATAATTATATGAAAGTCGCATGGAACGAGGGGGCGGAGGGGGCGAGAAGAAGAGCGAGAACGAGAGGGAAAGAGGGCAACAACGGGCAGCGGACACTTTCGCGACGTCGCGAAGTCTAATTAAGGTTGCTTTTCAGCGGCGCGTGAATAATCCGCCACTCGTGTATGCCCTGCTCCTCCGCCTTCCCATCCCTTCGGCGACCCTGCCTCGTGACGTCCTTATTATGCGTGTTTAACAAAGCTGAGCTGATTATATCAATAAATTAAGGGGGCAGAGAAATCTTGAACGCTCGCGCATATAGTCGTCCTCGTCGGCGTCCCTCCGGTTATTATAACGCGCGTGCAGCGCAGGACGCTCGCAGTTTTCGCTTCAATTTACACATCGCTTCTAATATGCTGTTGCTGGTGCTGCTGCTTCTGCAGCTCCGTGTGCGCACCGCTCCGTACTCTTCATTTTCCCTAATAACCCCGGCGATTCGATATTTTCTTCCTGCTTTCTTTATCTTTTAATTCCGACTTTTTTTCTTCGCTTCCACCGAGCTTGACGATGCAAGGTAGAATGCGTATTTTCTTATGATAATGATTTTAATTGAAAGTGCACTTTTTCTTGCCTCTTATAATGCTGAGGTTGCTTATATCTTTCTATTTATGTTAATATTGCTGAATAATATTGAATAATAGTGTTTCTTTAGATAAATTTTGTTGCAACAGTATTTTGTAAAATGTTCAAGACAATATTTAATTATCACAAAGCTATAGAAATTTATTTTTTTAAAACAATTATGTTACCTTTGAAATACTTTTATTTTGTTTTAAAAAACTATTTGCACTTTTTTGTCAAAACATTTTTTATGTCTTACGTAATTAACAATATCAAGATAAAAATATCCTTCAGAATTATTATATTACAATAACAATTAGTTTATGTAATTAATGAAGTTACATCGCATGATGACAATTCGAAACCACATTTTGAAGCAAATCAATGTCTAAAATATAATGCTTGGTGATATTTAAATTTACAAGTTAATATTCTTAATCTATGTATTTTCTTATATACGATATCATTGAAGACTAGGCACTTGAAACAAAAACATCAACTTTATTCTTTATTTCGGAGTACCTTTTGATCGAAGGCACAATTGGGCTAATAGATTTGATGCATAATCTCATACAAAGCTTGTACATCTCTATAATTTTAATAGCGTATCATTTATTGATTCAAGCGATTTCCAGTATGACAAACGAGCCTGCGAACACGCGAATTACCAGATTCATTTCCATAAGTCCTCTTCTTATTTTCGTGTATCGAGGCTCGCTGCGCGCGCTCCCGCCGCATATAATGGCTTGTTAAGTGAATATTGATGAATCGAATGGTATCCCTTTCGGCGCCAGAAGCAATAGAGAGAGAAAGAAAGAGAGAGAGAGAGAGAGAGAGAGAGAGAGAGAGAGAGAGAGAGAGAGAGAGAGAGAGAGAGAGAGAGAGAGAGAGAGAGAGAGAGAGAGAGAGAGAGAGAGAGAGAGAGCCCGCAGCCATACGCACTCATATTATACATGAGAAACTCATAACTCGCGCAGACACAAGATTGCGGCGATGTGTGTACATTGAAATTTTCGATCGCTCGATAGTGGGTTCCCGATTCTTTAAGCTGTCTTTTACTTCCTATATATTCTCTTTATCTTCATATTTTCATGTTACTCGTATTTTGACGTACGAGTGATGAGTAATACCTTCATGTGTGCTTGTACAGTGCGTCTTATAACTATAGAAACACCAGAAATTTTTACGTTTAACTGTGTGTATTATACCTTTTTTAAAAAAACCTGCAACTTTGGAAGCAAAAATCCGAGGATAATTTTATAAATAAAAGGAAAATGCATTCTCTTTAAAACATTACTAGAATATTTCTTTCACATCAACATTAAAGAAACTTACTATAGAAACACTTTCAATTTTTAGACCTATTTAAATCAATATAAATATTTTATTTAGTTTTCAAATTATGGTAATGTAGAAAAGGAATTCTGGCAACGTATTAAAGATAATATAATTTACTGGTTACAAAGTTACAGGTTTTTTAAAAAAGGTATAATACACGCATTTAACTTTGAAAATTTCTGGTGTTGCTATAGTTATGAAACTCACTATACAATGCTTTTATCTGTATTAAACGGTATTATATATAGCATAATAAGCTTAATAAGTATAATAAGCTTTAATTTGGAAGCTCAAAAGTAAAGTTCTGCCAGATTCAAAATTATGTTAAATAAAATATAAATAAAAGAAATTTTAAAACATGCTTTTATTTTGTACTAAAAATTACTTTTTTGATTTTAGTACAAAATAAAGCCTACCCTGGTAGAAATTTATCCCGTCCACTTTATAGATCTATGTAGAATAATCTCGCGCTGTGTAGATCTATGTAGGCAAACTAGACAGTTACTATAAAGGCGTGTAATGGTCGTCCCTTCTAGTGTCCCATATTATTTGCCCCGATAAAACTAGATAAGCAAAATTACGACAATAACAGCCACTTCAAGGTTATGTTTTAAGAAACACAAGCATAATCTATTAAGATTATTATGTATTATTTTGATTTAAAGGTATTTACATGTTATTGTTCACCTATTACCAATGTAAGTAAATGTAAATAATCTCTAAAGTGTAAGGTTATCAAATTTTAGATGCATCGAGTTTTTGTATTTAAGAACTCAATAATAATATTATGTTACACATATATATTAAACAATCAAAATAAGAAAATAATCTGAATATCCAAATAACTATATGAAGTAGGGGAGAACGGGGTAATGCCGGTCACTGGCTAATTCCGGTCACCCTTATTTTCAATAATCTAAACAATTTTAGGTAATAATTCGAATAGTATATTAAACGCAACATAAAATGCAATTAATCTAATGTCCAAATAACCTTCTACTAAGTTTTATTAAGGAATTATACACAATCAAAGTGTAGGCCTACATTTCTTATAAGAAATCTGGTCTATAAAATAAGTTTTTATGCATATTATTTGTTGCTTTATGCAGTTATTTTTTGCAGCTTTATGAATTTGAACAATCTAAGAATATGAAGTAGTGAAGAAAAAAGAGTATAAACCTATTACTTTTTTAGCATTTCAATTTAAATTACTAAGCAGAATGGGGGTAATTCCGGTCACAATGTTATTTATATGACGCTCCCGAAAGTGAGACTAAGAAAACGTTTTGCTGTGCTCTCAGGTAGGGTAACTTTGCTTAAGTGTTTATGATTGAACAGTGGTTATGTTATTATATGTTTCACTATGTAAGTGCGAATAATAATGCGACAGATCATATGAAAGTACATATAATTCATTTAAAGAAATTTTTCACCTATAAAAGTAACTTTCTAATAGTGATCGGAATTATTCCAAGGCTGACCGGTATTACCCTTTGATGTGGAGTAAATTCGGTCAAAATGCTTTTTTTTTTATTTCGACTTATGGCTTCGATATCTTACATTTTTATATTAAACCAATAAGAAATATTTATAGTCAATGGTTTGAACTAACATAATAATTATTTAAAGTTACAAAAAACAATTTGAAAGTGAAAATAACGAGCACGTTTGCTTAGGTGACCGGCAATACCCCATCCTCCCCTATTAGTGCATATATTTATTTTGTTTATGTAAAATTAGTTTCCTTACATTTGATTATGTTCCATCCTAAATACAGGCTTGTTTTCAAAACCTGTATGGTTTATGTAAGGAAAACTATTTTCACACACATTTATTATCAAGTGATTAATTATCTATTTTTTAAAAAAAATAATGTATTTGAGTTATTATATGTATGTTCTATTTTTGTATTTCCTACTGTCAATCATTTATAATCAAACACTTTTATTTGACATCTATGGCTAGTTAAAACATAGTAATTTGTTACTTATAAAGAAAATTATCGTCTACACGTGTTCGACTAATGTGTTTGTCTTTGAAAATGTTGTCACGGATGAGCAGTTTATGTATTATAAGAACTCAAATATGGATACAAAATTATTTGCAATTCTGAAATTAAAATTCTAGTTTTTAAATAAAGCATGTCATAAAGTACATATTTGTACATATGATATTATTACTATTTATATATTACTTTTCAAGAAACAACTACATTTATTTATTTTTATTTATTTAAATCAGAAAGATTCACATACATAAAATTACAGTATGATGTAAATCCCTACAGAGGTAAACTAAGTTACCTGTGCGCAGGTCCAGTACATAAAATTAAGAAAAGTGATACAAAAAAAAACTTAAAGCATAACTAATTTACTTAAAACTAACTTTAAAACTAAACTAAACTGGTATCTACATCAATCAAGAACATTATTTTGTGATCATTGTTTTTCATATGCAAGGAACATTATTTCTAAATTTTCATTTCTTAGGTTAGATATGCTTTCTGACTACTTTTATATGTAAATAGTATGAATAGAACTATAGATATTATTATTATAATTGAAAACTTGCATGTTAAACTTTTTTTAACATTAATTATTACAATAAAAGTTCTGTTCAATAAATAATATATAACCTCACAAATTTTATACGAACATATTATTATTGAGAAATCTATGTAGATCTGTGTGGATTTATCGAGTTTTGTATAGTATAGTACTATCTAGTTTGCCTATAAACGCCGTTATAGCGAATGTGGGCGCCACGATAAGATTTCTACCAGGGTGTAATTAAAATAATACTTTTTAACTTATTATTAATATTTTATAGGAACTTCATTATCTTTGGAAAAATAAACCACACACCACAAACACACCACTACATGGAACCCTTTCTCATAACTCCTTTTCCTTCGATTTCATATTTACATCTAAAAATAATTATTCAGTTATTAAAAGTGCTTTAGATATAAATTACTGTTAAATAAAATTAAGTAAATACCTGTACATGTGTCAGTTATTCTGTTTTGAATTTCTTTCAAAATACTTGTTTCCTGATAAACATCTTTATTTTTTAATGATATATTCAATATTTCATTATTCGATTCTTGTGCAGGCTGAGCTGGTTGAGCTAGGTTGTGCTCATCTAGCATAAATGAATCCTTTTTGGTTGCTGGCTGAGCCTGTTGAGCTGGCTCTTTTACAATATAATGATCATCTTATAGAAGTGGATTCTGTTCGGTTACAGACTGAATCCATTCAACTGGCTCCTTTCCACTCTGATGATCAACTTGCATAAGTGGATCCTCTGCGCTTGCAGACTGAATCTTTTCGACTAGCTTCTTTCCACTCCGATGATCAACTTGCATAAGTAGATCCCCTTTGCTTGCAGACTAAACCATTTCACTTGGATCCTCTTCGCTTACAGACATATATAGTTCAGGTGTATCCTCTTTTCTTATAGGCAGAGCTGATTCCCGTGAACCCCCTTCGCTTACAGGCAGAGCTTGTTCAAGTTGATCATATTCGCTTGCAGACAAAGCTTGTTCAAGTTGGTCCTCTTTGCTTACAGACTGAGCCTATTTATCTAGGTCCTCTCTGGGTTGTCGATCAGTTTGTCGAAGTTAGGGTATCTCGATAATATGCTGGTTCGCATCTGTTAAAATATACATATGTTATATTACACATTTAATATTTTATTAAACAATATCTGTATTATAAAATTATTTTACAAACCTTCTGAGAAAAATTGATGGTTGAAGACTAGAATCTATTCTGCAAACAAATTTTCTTCATATAGTATTTGGAAGAAATTTC
This sequence comes from Gastracanthus pulcherrimus, assembly GCA_949152435.1. NCBI lineage: Eukaryota > Metazoa > Arthropoda > Insecta > Hymenoptera > Pteromalidae > Gastracanthus > Gastracanthus pulcherrimus. The sequence continues at coordinate 39,839,105 of OX424574.1, forward strand.
TTCCTATAGTATTCTTCATATAGTTTTCTTCTGAACCTGAAGCCAAAACTATTGATGTACTTTCCATATTTATAATTGATTCAGCACTTTCATAGCGCGTGGATATCATTGAAATATCAATCTTAGACATATAATTATCACTATTCGTATTAGTATCATTTCTATCAATAGACCCTGTAACAAAAATTAATTGAACAAATAGATAAAGCAACTGTCGTAAAAACAAATTATTTGAACAAAATTAATTATTTAACACACCAGAAAGCTTTTTAAGATTCCGCTAATAGTTCAAAAGTCCTTGGTTACTACTTTTAGATACTTCACATTTATTGCTGAGTGCATTCTTGAAATCTTAAAGAACATCAGAACTCAACTGCTTTTCTATAAACATCAAACTTATTTCAACTTCTTTCTTTACACTTGAATTTACCCTATGTTTATTAGCTGCATTTTGAAATTCTAGATCATCATTCAAACCACTTGTGTTACTCTTATTTAAAATATTGTAATCTATAGCCTGTGAAGGACTATAAAGGACTCAATCCTCAAGTCCTAAAACCATTTTATAGGTATTACTCAAGTTAAGCAGTGTAGATACAATACATAGATATCTCCTCCTTCAAAACTGGAGCAAAATTTTCTCTCTTCATTGCTTGAAAACCAGAATCCAACCTTCATTTGTCGACAGTCTTCATTTATCTGGGGAAATACAGTTACATCCACTGATTGTAGGATGCGTGTCGCGTTTGGATATAGAGCAATTAACTCGAATTGTTTGACGTTACAAAATTGAGATGATTCTAAGATCATGTGCGATACATGACCAACCACGTACAACACCAATGGGAAAACAATTTTATTGTGCACAAGCCAGGGATAATATCTGGTTTTGATGTACTGGATAAAAGAATCTGATGTCATCTAGCCTATATATGTATTACCTGCTATTCATACCGATGGCAAGCTGTTGATAATATTCTCTGTAAGTCGCTCATACCAAAAGAATACCATGGGAGGTGATACAGTAACTGCGGCATTAACAATGAAAAGTACCGTTAAACTTTCTTTGTCATCCCATGCACTACCTTTTGAACAGTTTGTGAACCTTTGCATGTTAGCAATTTGTCAGCCTTAGGAATCAGGAGAAAATCAGAGATTGTATATTCTGGAAGGATCGATATTCACTCAGTCAAGTTTCTTTTAGATGTGTTTTCATTTCACAAAGATAAAAACACTTTCGTAGAGTAAGCTCTGTAGCAGATGCTCGTGAATTTGATAAATTTGGAGGAACTCACGTGGTTATCTCTGCATGTCTACGACAAAATGCTTTCCACCCGTGTCTACCTGGGAGGTTATTTTTGAATGGATTCGGCCTTTTCAACTCGATAATAAGCTTCTGCACATGCAATAAGAATTAGCTTTTACTAATTGGAAATCCACTTGAAGTGCTGTAAAAACCCCAGTAATTATGCTGCTCTTGTTCCGCTGTCATGTATGTGCTTGGACCTCGTGCAGCTTCCATTGGGATTGTAAATGTCAGCTTGGCAAGCAATGTACTGTGTGGAATGTTGAATGTCTTTGCAGTTTGACGTAGAGGAACCCTGCTTGGGTATACCTTTTTCATAAACTATTTTACCTTTCTTTTTAGATGTTTTCCCAATCTTGATTTCACTGTAACAAAAAAACAGCTGCCAATTTATTAGCACTTAGCTTCTGAAACTAAATAAATTGTTCCAATATGAAATTCTTCGTTCTAATATGTTAATTTTAAATTGCTATATATCTGCTTCTAATTAATAACTCTAAAAAGATGTACCTTTTTATCATTGATAATTTGTCAAAAGATAAATTTTTACAAAAACTACATATTTAGTTTAACTCTGTAATGTCGAGAATATTTTAAAAGGGAGACAAAATTTTCTTTTTGTATTTAGTTATCCTTAGAATGATCTTAAACTTCCAACAGTTTATTAAAGTAAAACTAATCTCTAAATAAGATTTTTAGGGGGACTTTTAAAAACGACTAAAAGTCTTCCTAGTCTTAAATTAGTTAAATTTGAATAACTAACATGATAGATGGTTAGTTTAAGTTTCCTTACGCAACAATCCATCAGAAAAATTACAAAAGAAAATTTTGTTTTTGTATCTTTATGGAAAAATCAGCAGCGCCATGCGCATTTCTTTTCCCCATACGCATTGCTTTGTCGTTCTGGAATCACCATTTTGAATTTTGCGACAGGCAATGAAGCTTTTTTTTTTCTATTCTACCGCAAGTATTGTCTTTCTTTTGAGTAGGCAGAAGAAATCTGACCGATTTAGGACCTTAACTTTGTGTTTTGATTTTCATTTTAACTTGGAAAAGTAAGTGGCCTCCAGGGGGGTGAACAGTTGTATTTTTGTAATTTTCTTATCAACTTTAGGCATTCTTTTCTCGAAAACTAAAGGTGCTACGTAAAATTTTGTAACAACCTTGTTAACAACAAAACAAATTCTATAATAATTCTATAATTCTATAATAATAGTTTAAACATGTACTTTCAACTTACGGAAAAGCATCTTCTTAATTCTGCGAATAAGAAGTCATGACCGAAAGGGTCGATACATGCTTTTTACTACCTGACTAAAAAATTGAAGTAAATTATTAACACTAGTGTTGATATAAGAACAATGTGCATATATTATTTAACTTCACATAATTCCTATTTACTCTATATATTGAAGTAATATTAAAGCTATTCTTGAGGGGGAAAAAGCAATCTTTAATAATTAACTTTAAGGTAAAAAGATTGAACGAATATTCTAAAAGTAACATTTAAAAGAACATGTTTATTGATTTTAGGACTAGCCGGACCAATCGGCTACCAAGGACCGTTTGGTCGTCCCGGACTAGTCGAACCGTCAGGCGAGATAGGTTGCCCCGGCATAACCACTACTGGTTCACCAGGTCGAGATGGTTATCCCACTGTAGACAGTCATGATGGGCCACTAGGTGATCACGGTGAACCCGGAGCACCAGGTAAAATACCATTTTCTACACATTTTTCAAATTGCACGTCCACACGCGTGATTGCTGGTTTCGAACCTATGCGTAATTACCGAGTCCAAACGCAACCGGCGGGGAGGGGGGGGGGGGCGGTTACTTGCGAAACATCTACAACGGAATAGCACATAAAGAAAGAAACCTGCTCATAGGAAAGGGTATGTATTTTTTTCAACATTTTAAGTTCAAATTTTGGAAAATATAAAATTTTTACATTATTTTCAGAGATTTTCAGGAGCCAGAGGGAATCATTTCCTCCTGCTCCGGCAAAGACACTCGGAATGTCTAGTTTTCCATTCGTTTTGCCAGCATGGAAAAGGGTATTTTTCACGCACGTGTTGTACTAATATATGCTGCGACATTGCTGAGTTTAATTTTATAATTCAGTCAATATGTTATTTTGTCTGTACAAATACTTGATAAAAAAGTGTATTTTCTTTTACTATTAAATAAGTAAGATAAGTATTATAGTTTTATTAGTAATCTGAATGTGAGGAAAAATGAATTCTTTTGTATTTGATTTTCTTTCTCGGTAAAGCCGGCACAAACAAGGAAAGAGACTAAGAGTAAATAGTACCTTTTTATAAGAGAAGTTTTTACATATGAAGATATATTATCAAGAAAGTTACACACACACATACACACACACACGCGCACGCACGCACGCACGCACGCACGCACACACGCCCGCACACATACACACACGCACAAACATATTCATTCTGACTTTTTCTAAAAAAAGTGTATTTTCGCTCCTAATGTCTCAAAACATGTTTTTAACATGATTTTATAAAAATTTGTTTTCACAATCACAAAGCTTCCTCTATGAGGAATCGATCAAACGACGAAAATTAGCCCTGTTTGGTAAAAATTGACCGTGCCGTTCTCGAGATATAAGCGATCAAAAATAAAAGTAAAAAAATATATAACCTCAAATATCTTGAAATATAAAGAGCTGCTATCCATTATCGTATCAGCTAAAGAATAATCTATAGAAAAGATAAATTTAGGAAAGGATAAGTTAATTTTGATAGCAGTAGACAAGCTAATATTTATTCTTTGAAATTTCTGCATCGTTTTCGATAAACTTCTGGTTCTCTTTTGTACAACCTTTTGGTTCACTTGTACCTCTCATATGATCAGAGAACCTAAAAAAAGTAAGTTAATAGGACACAAATAGTCAGGAGATAGATACGGACTTTTACATAAAATATTACATATTAATAAATAATTATAACAGTTATTATCTTTACCCCTGGAAATATACTAGTAATAATGCTATTTAATAATTCATAATATGTATATGAAAAATGATTTAAACATAGTCTTATAAATTTAATTTTATTTTTTTGATAAAACATGAAAGTCCCATCTGAAGTAATGCTTAAATGTTCATGCGTTTTGATCGTCATTATTACGCTCGCTTGTTCTCTCTTTCTCTCACGCTCTTTCTGTCTTCGTGTCATCTCTTTCTCTCTGCTTGCTGTAGTTGCAGCAATCGGAAGCGCAGCCAGGCACCTAGCCTATCAAATGAGCGTGAAAGAGCGAGCGCGCGCGCGCGAGAGAGAGAGAGAGAAGGAGATGGGGAGCGAGCACGTCCGTGAAAAATCCCTGAATTATGATAATGGTGCGGACATAATGCGATCCAATGAGGCAATCAAGGGGCGGCGGCCGTTTGACGCTATATCGCGGGCGCGCCGCTGCGCTGGCTTGTCTTTGTGGGCCAGTGTGCGTGTGAATTCGAGAGAGAGAGGGAGAGAGAGAAAGAGAGAGAGAGAGAGATTGGCAGTACGCGGGGACGCGCAGAGAAGCGGTATACTGCTGCTGCCCGTATTGCGCGTTCCCCCCGACCAGCGGCGGAACGGCGCAGGAGAGAGAGAGAGAGAGAGAGAGAGAGAGAGATCGCGCGACCGAGGGCGAGGGTGGGCGCGAATTACGAGTCCGGTGGCTGCGGCCGCGCGCTGCTGGAACGGTGTTAGTGTTAAGCCCCATGACTCTAGATTCGCAGATAGCAATCTAGAAATGGCACGCGCCTGCTCGCTCGCTCGACCTGTAACTCCATTTTACAACGCTGCGGCGCCGGCGTTTGATAATGTTGTTTGTCATTCACGATAAGATGTTTATTGTCGAATTGTGAGTTTTCGAGCGGGCGCTAGGGACGCCGGAGTTGCGGGGTGTACGCAGAGGGCGCGAGCCAGATTTGCGCGCGGTACACTATCGGCTGAAGTTTATGACGAAAAATGCTTGAGCTGCGTTGATAGTTTATGGGGTTTTTGGGTGGTTCGTTCGGATTGAATTACTTTAAATTCTCGTGCGAAGAAAGTTTTGTGGTCCGGGGAATTCTTGTTTTCTCAAGGAGAAAGTATGTGTGTTTGTGCATGTGTATATGCTTGCGTGGAAGTGTGCGTGTGAGCACATGTGGATGTGGGTACATGTGTATCTATACATATCGCATCGCATTGCGAAAACCACTTAAGATAACCATAATTTTGCATGATGGATATTAATCACTGATATTTAGGTATTGCTTTAAAGTGTCAGTGAATTCGGTGAAGTAGTTTTGTTTTATAGTCGTTTTTCTAGACTTTAGAAGTTTCAAAGTCGACTTTTTTGGACGATTTATCTATGAAAATAATTTCTTACTTCACTCAACTTTCTATGATAAGAAGTACTAACATAATATAATAATACAGAACTAATGTAATTCTTCGATTTGAGACCTGAATTGATGTGATCAGTGTCGTTAATGATTTGGTTTAGTTATCTTTTTAAAATTTTATAACATGAAAACTAAATATGTAAGATAATTTAATAAAATTTTAGTTAAATACTACGTGAACCTGAAATATAAAATGATGCAATTTATATGCAACTGTCGCTGTACTAATTTTGTATGCAATGCTTTGATATTTACACTGATAATTTGTTAGGTTCTAGAATATTGACCCATTTGGAATAATATTTTAGTGATTTAATGAATTCTTCACATTATAAAGAGAATCTAGCTTACAATTAGAGAAAAGTCAGTTTACAAAATTTCATTGAAAAAACTGAAGTAAAAAGACTTTTAATGATCAGTTTCTTCCAAACAAAGTTCTCCGTCTGAAAGGTTTTCGATTTTTCTACTGATAAACATTTAATATTCAATAAACACCCTGAGTTTACCTATAACCACATTAAATCGATAATGCACGATTCAACGTGATCCCCAATCGTAATTTAAAAACTAATCGCAGCTGGATGCGCAGCGTGGGCACGCTCATAACCGGGCAGATCGCTAATGCGTCCCACAAGAGATAATTACAAATGAAGGATAGCTTTAATAAGGGTCGAAGCCGGTCGCGCGCGCGCACGGCGAAATCCAGTCGGAAACGTACGAGCTCCGTATGACGCATTTATCGAGGGCGACTGCAGTGCGAGGTGCAGGGTTAGGGAGGGAGGGGCGGGGAGGAGGCAGAGTGAGCGAGAGTCGCATTTGCGCGGCGATTCCCTAAATCCACTATGAATTTCTAGCACAATGGACACACGCTGCGGCGGCAGCAGCAGCGTTTGGTACTGCTGCGTCCCGCGCGTGCATACGGTGGGAGAGGGATTTTACCGGGTTACTGTATGCAGGATCGTCTCACGCGAGTGAGAGAGAGAGAGAGCACCGATACACACGTGGATGTGCGTCGTATACACGGCAGTCGTATAGTGCGGCACGGCACGATGTATGTGACACGAGGACGCGGGCGCGGGCGAGCTGCTGCGCGTGTTGCAGCCGAGTATAATTGCCAGGCAGAGCAGCAGCGCTGCTGCTCCAGGAGCTCCGTTTCCATCAATCAGGCCCGCGTTAAATGCCCGATTCTCTCTCTCTCTCTCTCTCTCTCTCTCTCTCTCTCATTCTCTATAGTTCGTCCGGTCGCTCGCTTGCCCTCCTCACGCACTGTATACGGCGCGAGCATCGTATAAACACGTGAGGACGGTGGCTATGGCGATTCGGCAAGACAGGGTTTTCGATGAACGCGATTGTGTGAGCTGAAGTGTATGCTATCTACGTTCACCGTTTGTGACAATCGTCCATCCTGCAGCGATCTAGGGTAGAAACACTGGTAATTGAACAACGAACAAATTTGCCGATTACACAATTTATTAAACACGAAATTAACTACTAACTAGAGTTGTGACACCAGTAGTTAACACCCCCCAGTAGTTGGCCACTTTGACTTACTTTCTTTTAAAAAATAAATCCGTAGACACAACATCGATAGGTTAATAATTTGTTAATGATCTATGCCATTTAAACATTTAATTCTAGTTATGGTGAGGTTTAATAAATGATTTTTGCAAACCAAACAGACAATTTTATTTGTCAGCGACGTTTCGGCAACATTTCACTGCCCTCATAAGGCTATACCTTTATTTAAATATTTCATATTACACCATTATTAAAAAGTATTGTAAAAAAAATATATTTATATGTGATTTTATATGAAATTTGTTGTTAACATAAATACTTACAATATTTACATGGTACGGATGTTACATTTTTCACCATATCAATATCAGCAAACGAAGATAATGATCTATTTTATACATTTAATTCTAGTGTTAAAACAGTTAAAGAAATATAAAATAAAAATTGTTTTCGATATATCTTTATCGATATGTGCTTACAGGTCTTCGACTACTAACATTTTTTTAATTTTTGCTGAATTTTAGTAATCGGCCAGGCCTGGTCGATAACCTATGTCCAAAGTCACTTTTAATTTTAATGATCATTACAATTAATTAATATTTATTTTCATTCTTTTAATATTTATTCAATCTTTTATAGCTAAACTTAAATCATAGAACTATTAGAAAGAATAAACAACGTTTTTAAAATGCGATGTATTGCCTTAAATTGTCCTGGTCGACTACTAGCGATCAAGTATCAATATATCAAATATCCTGTAAATATTTAAGCAAGAATTGTAGCTGATAGACACCCAATAATTTTTTATGAATTATTATATTATATGCGATTTCTTATATAAAAATAATTTCGTATATAAAAATAATTTTATAATTAAGAATTTACATAAATGAACAAATTCAAATGAATAGTTGATCGAAAATTGAACATTAATCTTGAAACAAAGTAATCGTCTGATGAGGTTATGTATAATCATTGTTGGTCATGTCAGCGAGCACGTAAATAATACATTTATTATAATAATCAACAAATGAAATATAATCAATAATAATATATATGATCTTCATAAAATACACAAATATTTAAGAAAAAGCACTTTTTGAAGTAAAAAAATCAGATTTTGAAAATTTTCATAATCAAATTTTCTAGTTTTTGTCAACAAAATCGTTTATATTTATTATAATCTAATTAACATTACTGTATCAAAACTTTACATAATGAACATTAGGACATGTTCCAATTTACATTAAAATAAGAAGCTCTAAATCATAATATTTATAAAATTATAATTGTTGTTACATTTTTATAAACAAAGATATTTCTGAATTTTTTTTGTAATGGCTTGAATACAAGTTTTTTCTTATATGACCGACTACTTGGGTCACTACTTTACAAATTAAAGTTTTTTGGTATATGATTTTTGAAAATTTAAAATTTACTTTATTTAATAGTGATGAATTTTTAAATTCTGTTGGAATAAGTAACGTATTCAAAATAAGTAGAATATAACGCTTATGATTTATGTAAAATATAAATGAACCGTTTAATACTCACGTAAAGCGATTTTTTATATTTTTTACCCTTCTACAATCCCCCCTGATATAAGAATCGACAAAATTGTGGTGACCGTTCTCCACCCCTTTTGTGTAAAATTTTAGAAATCAATCATGGTCACATAATTTTTTTTTCAGTTATGCAATTGTTTATTATTTAAGAAAAAATAATAATAGATTTTATTTGACTTATAGTATTATCTACGTTGGAGAAGGTTTCACTTGTAGGAAGATTAAGGCGATGCTAAAGCCACCTGTCACTGTCAAATACGAGGAACAATTTTTCTCATTTAATTTTCAATTTTTTGCAAATATCTTTATGAAACGTTATTGTCCTAATCAAAAACAACAACTTACCATAGAGATATTTTCTTAAAATTGAAAATTGAATGAAATAAGTGGATCCCCGTATTTGACGGTGACAGATGGTTTAGCATCACCTTAAGCGCAACAGAGTTGCACCGAAAACAATAAGTGAATGGGAAGAAAAAAGAAAGACAATGATTTGGATGATTGTCATTTATTGCGCGAGATAAATAGTTTGAATTGGTACGAACCATCTTATACAAAGGTTTTTGGGGTCGTTGATTCCAAATTTATCGATGAAAAATCGACATTCAAATCGGCATATTCAAAACAACAGATAGAAACTTAAAAGAACGGTTTTCATTTATACACGCAGAAAAGTAAGCTAGGATTTGTCTAAAATCAAAAACCCCCAAAAAGATCTTCAATCTTATAACAATGACTATCGCAACACGGACCAGTTTTGTAAAAAGAACAAATGGCGGAATTTATAATAAAAATGCTATCCTTACACTTGCATTGGTTTATACAATGTGCTCCAAATACCGTTATTATGCTTTTTTACAAATCTGGTCCATGTTACGATAGCCATTGATATAAGATTGAAGAATATTTTTAGTATTTTTATTTAGACAATTCTACATCGAGTTATGCTGGGCACTGTTTTTTTTTGTAGTAGCGCACTGTGCGCTACAAAAATAAACTAAAATTCTATTTTCCTAAATTTAAAAGTTTACATATAAATTCCAATAAGCTTTTATTTCAATTTGTTTACTTAATTATTTGATTTGCTTCCTCATAGAAGAAGGTTTGTGATGCTAAAAAAGAAGTTTCACTAAAAACATGTTAGAAACATGTTTTGAGACATTAGGAGTAAAAATACACTATTTTTAGAAAAAGTCTCTACGGATGTGTGTGTGTGTAATTTTCTTAATAATATATCTTTATATTTACTTCTCTTACAAAAAGGTACTATTTACTCTTAGTTTATTTCCTTGTGTTTGCTTTATCGAGTAAGAACTTTACCAAAAATTTATTTTTCCTCACATTCAGATTACTAGTAAAACTATAATACTTATCTTACTTATTTAATAGGAAATGAAAATACACTTTTTTATCAAGTATTTGTACAGACAAAATAACATATTGACTGAATTATAAAATTAAACATAGCAATGTCGCAGCATATATTAGTATTCTCAACACGTGCGTGAAAAAGACCCTTTTCCATGCTGGCAAAACGAATGGAAAACTAGGCATTCCGAGTGTCTTTGCCGGAGCGGGAGGAAATGATTCCCTCTGGCTCCTGAAAATCTCTGAAAATAATGTAAAAATTTTATATTTTCCAAAATTTGAACTTAAAATGTTGAAAAAAATACATACCCTTTCCTATGAGCAGGTTTCTTACTTTATGTGCTATTCCGTTGTAGATGTTTCGCAAGTAACCGCCCCCCCCCCCCCCCGCCGGTTGCGTTTGGACTCGGTAATTACGCATAGGTTCGAAACCAGCAATCACGCGTGTGGACGTGCAATTTGAAAAATAGGAAAATTTAATAGGAAATGAAAATACACTTCTTTATCAAGTATTTGTACAGACAAAGTAAAATATTGACTGAGTCATAAAATTAAGCGTGGCAATGACGCATCATATAATATTTAGGATCGCAAGTCGTTGGCAACTGTAAAAAAAGGTCTTGCTAAAACCATGTTAGAAACATGTTTTGTGTGTGCGTGTTTGTTTACGTATGTGTGTGTATGTGTGTGTGTGTGTGTGTATCTGTGTGTGTATGTCTGTTTGTGGGAGTGTGCGCGTGCGTGCGTGTGTTTGTGTGTGTCTGTGTGTGTGCGTGCGTGCGTGCGTGAGTGCGTGCGTGCGTGCGTGCGTGCGTGCGTGCGTGAGTGTGTGTGCGTGTGTGTGTGTATGTGTGGGCGGATGTATACGAAGATTACTCTGAATATTCACAGTCAAATTTAATGTTTCAAGGCTTAATGATTTTGTTTCTTTTAAGGTAGGGGACTGAAAAAAATATTTGTTATTTTTCAAGTTTTTTTTTAGTTTTTTAGTGGTTATTCAATGTTTTAGTTTTAGTTTTTCGTTCTTTTTGGGTGTTTGAAATAATATCATTGATTCATTTTGTATGCATTTTGAAGAGCATAAAATTACCTATCTTTCCCGACCTTAAATTATAAATGAGCTATCTTCTTTTTTCTGTTATACACGAGAACGTCGTGTTTGGTTTAAACGGTGATATCTGGGAAATATAACATGGAAATATTTTGAAAAAAATTGAGGTGATTAGGAATATGGATACAAATATTTTGTAAAATTTTCAAGCCGTTATAATTTTCTTTTTTCGAGAAAAAAATCCTTTTGTAAAAAAAGTTGAAAAAGTTGTCTTTTTTTTGGCAAACGATAACTGTAAAACGTTATTATTCCTTCTGAAAATTTCCAGAAAGGTAGCTTTTTACTATCTCTTGAGCCTGTTACAAGCCCAGATTATAACTACCTTTACATTTCGAGTTATTTGATTATTGGTTATATTTAAAAAAAAAAAGTTTCTTTTATTATTTATATCTCGAGAACGGCGCTTCATTTTTTGTAAAGCAGGGCTCATTTTTATTTTTTATTTTTAACGAAGATTCCGAATTAGAAAGATATTTTGAGATTTATCGATCCATTTTTGTTTTACAATGATTTCTTTATTTTATGGTATTTTACGATATTCTGAAGTAAATTATTTTTGTATTTTAGAATTAATATGATTGTTTAATTATTTCTTTCTTTGTATTTAATGGCTATGGGTCATCTTTTCTTGAACTTCGATATGTCACAATGTATATTTGAAATGCATACGTTATTTTGTATTTTACATTTGTATTTTATATACTTGTTTGTTGTGTTGTACGATGGCGGTCGAGCGAAACCCATCACCTGCTTACTATGGCGTCTCAGAAATTTATTTATTTATGTATTGTTGTTACTCAAGTTAAAATATTTTTTCTAAAAATATATCTTTAATTGTAATCCTAAGCTCTATAATCGCTATATTTAGCAACAGTTATATCACTTTTCAAATTACTGATGAAAATGTTATAGATAAAAAAATCAAGGACACTAGTGTATACCTATGGAAAATTTCAATACCACGCATACTATGATAACAATAATACTAGTAACTTTTTAAACCATTGGTTCAGGTACTTTCACTTTGAAATTTTGAACAAAACACTATATTACAATATTTATTTGTCTTTTCTCTCACTCTTTTTCCATGCAATCAACAAGTTTGAGTATTAATATATTTAATACTAGTAGAGATATAAAACTTAAAAAAATAAATAAATCCTCACAATCATTTAATTTCATAAAGTTGATTTATTAAATTTTATTATGATTTTTCTATTTTAATATTTTGAAATCGATAATTCAAGCGTAAGCAGAAGATTATAATTTTTTGTAATTTATCTTTTGACAACAATTGGTGATAAATAAATCCACATTTTTTAGATATAATTAAGAAATATATATAGTAATTTCAAATAATGTATTAGAATAAAGAAATTCATATTGGAAAAATTAATTTAGTTTGAGGAAGCTAAGTGCCAATGATTTGGCAGCGTTTTTTTTCAATGATTTAGGTAGAAATGCCCCTAAGGGGGATCTTGACCATTTTTCTCAAATTTGCCCCTTAAATATTCGTTCTTCCAAATGCAGGAGCAATGCGTTTATGAAAACGATTTTTACAAAAAGGGCACGCAGTTTTATCGCAGATGGCATGCATTTGTATCCAATCGCTGTAAATGTGATGCTCTCGCTTTTTACATAGCAGCTGGAATACCAGTTGAGATAAAAGAGCCCATAACTGTCTTTCCGCGATTAATAATTCTTTTCTTAGGAATAGGCAACGATAATGACTTCAAAATTTTATTAAATATTATTCTCGATGTTACTAAACACTTAAAATCTTTTCAATAAATTTTAATCACACGTTTCAGCAATATAACCGTTTAAAAAAATTAATGTTTTTGGTTATCAATATTTATTACAACAAAACAAAACCGCTGCCAATGCATTGGCGCTAAGCTTTCTTAAAGTAAATAAATTGTTCCAATGTGAATTTCGTTACTCTAATACATTAATTTTAATTTGCTATATCTATTTCTTTACCAAATTAACATCAATTTAGATCTAGCACATTTCAAATTCTTCGTATTAAAAAGAACATGCTAGAAAACAAAGCACTTTGTTTGGTTTTGTGTATTGTACGTATAGTATGACTGCGAATTCCTTTCTAGACTGTTTTTTCTACGTAAAGTAAACGACATACTATTAAAGTCTGACGTAATTTACGTAAAATATTATACATTACGGGTAATTCTACGCACAGTAAAAAGAAAGCTGACATTAAGACCTTTAATTTGAGTGATCGGGGCTTCATTAAGCATATTTTGAAGAAAAGTAACGATAGATTCAAAATTGTAAAAAAATTTAGGTGGCAAAATGGGGAGTCTCAAGATGCCGGCAATTTAGGAGCGCAAGTCGTTGGCAACTTGCGGCCCCCCATTTTTCCACCTAAATTTTTTAAGAATTTTAAATCTATCGTAACTTATCAACAAAATATCCTCAATTATTCTCCGACCACTCAAATTAAAGGTTTGAATATCAGCTTTCTTTCTACCGTACGTAGAAGTATCCGTAATGTATAATGCCTTACATACATTACGTCAGTCTTCCAAATAAAGTGCTTTGTTTTCTAGGATATTCGATCTATGTTTTCTGAAAGTTAGAGTTACAAAGGTTTATATAGACACTAGTTGCAGGAGTGCCAACCTGATGATTTTCGAAAAAGTACCTTTATTGTACGAGCTGTATTTTTGGTTATACGTAACAGATTTAAATACACCAAAAAAGGAATTAAAGGTCTTTTTAAGACGAAGATGTGCTAGACCTAAATGTATGTTAATTTCAAAATTTCAAAAATTCAAAATTTCGGGTTTATATTCAGTTTTGTATAGATGATCCATTGAACTATCGGGTGGTCTAATAATTTTTTTCTTAAAGATTATAAAAGATGAAGAAATTCTTTTTTCGTACGTTCAAAATAGTGCTATTCTGCGTTCTGTAAAGTTTTTGAAAAATAGCCAATCTTTGACCATTTCTTGACCATCTTCGAAAATTCAAAACATTCTACTAGATTACATATGGGGCCGTAGGGGCTAAAACTTTTTTTAAGATCTTTTTTTGATAGGTAATTTCATATAAAAAACCGGCAGAAAAAACTGAGAACAGGTGCGCACTGATTTGTTCATTTTGGCTTGCCTGGCTCATATATATTTATTATATATAAATAAATAAATATATATATATAAATAAATAAATATATATATATAAATAAATAAATATATATATATATATATATATATATATATATATATATATATATATATATATATATATATATATATATATATATATATATATATATATATATATATATATATATATATATATATATATATATATATATATATATATATATATATATATATATATATATATATATATATATATATATATATATATATATATATATATATATGGGTGATTGTCAATAAAGTCAGATGCATGATGTCCTATCTATTTACATGCTTTTTTAAGAAAATAGAACTTGGCGAAAAGGTTTCAGAGTATTATAATATATTAAATAGAAAATACGTCTTTGGTTTCGAAAGTCTTGCCAAAAAAACAATTGCCAAAATTGCTGTTCTTTGAAAATTTTCTTGATTTTATATATTTAGACTTTCGGGACTAAATATATATCTTCTATTTCGTTATTTCTTAATAATATCATTGAAGCAATCTTGTTGCATGTTACATATATAGTACAGATTCCAAATCTGTAATTGAAATGACACGACATTTACAATGTCTGACAGGACAATGTAATTATCGTGTCATTTGTCTTCCAGATTTAGCATTTGTTTCTACGTTTTCGTATATAACAAAAGAAAGGAATGACTTCCAGGTCAGAAAAGTTAGGTAATTTTATGCTCTTTCAAATTCCTTTTCCTATGTCAATGATATTATTTCTAATGTTCTAAAAATCCCGAAACACTAAAACCCAAAAATCAAAAAACAACTATAAAAACAAAAAACATCGGAAAACGAAAATAGTATATTGCCAAGGGCTGCAACCAGCATGAGCGTTAATGCCTTTCGCCCGTGGTGCATATGACACTTTTTGTCCTACTTGGACCGAAAGGATGATTTTTCATGCATATATGAAGCGGGCGGAAAAGAGCTACTTTTCACCCCTTTATATGCACGAAATAGTATATTACGCATTTAGGAGGGTAAAGAATTGGCGAGTCCATAACATGTGTAAAGTGCCACTCTAAGGTGAGGGTGGCAAACACGTGCTATGGGGTCGCCATTTTATCTCCCATGGTGCATATACTATTTTTATTCCACACTCAACCGATATGACCGCTTTTTGCCCCTGAAAATCGAGGCAAAAGTAGCATATATTTCTCGTAAACCCATTTGCGAGGCAAAAGTAAAATTTGCGGAGCGAAAGTAAAATTTACGGGACGAAAGTAAAATTAGCGGGGCGAAAGTAACATTTGCAGGGCAAAAGTAAAATTGAAATTTGTTTCGTTTTATAATTTGTTTTCTTTACAATTATTTTTGTTTTATAATAAATTGATATACATCTAGTGGTTTTTACAAAAAAATAAAGAAATTATAATTACAAAATATACAAAATCTTTATTTACATATTTTCTATTTGAGCGCGCGCATACGCATTCTTCTAGATCAACCTAGAAAACTTACTTTTCAGGGTCAATAAGTGGACACGGTCGAGAGCGGAATAAAATACTATACGCATCACGGGACGAAAGTAGATTTTTCCCTCGGGTGATTACTGCCGTCGGGAGATGGAACTTTCGCCCCTTGTTGCATAATGTACTATTCCTCACACCAGCGCCGAAAACACACATTTCTTTCCAAGCGCCCGGAAGGAAAAGTGGTACTTTCGGTGCAGGTGTGAGGAAAAAAAATACGTTCGGTACAGGTAGGTAGGATAAAAAAATTAGTTTTATCTCCCTATCCTCTAAAAGCAAAACAAATAAAATGATCTTTGGAACATTATGCTTCACCGTGTAACGGTTACACACACGCCCACACACACACACATACACATACGCGCACGCCCACACACACACACATACACATACGCGCACGCACACATACGTATGGACCCACACGCACGCACAAACACGCAAACACGTACCCAAGTACACAGACACGCACACGCACGCACGTTGATCCTTGAAACATTAAGTTTCACCGTGTATATGCAGAGTAATGTTGATCCACGTCCATACACACACATACAATCACACACACACATATACGCTCACACGTACGCATGGACACTCACGCACGCACACACACGCACAAGCACATACACAAGCACGCTCACACGTACACAAACACATGCAAGCATGCACGCACACGTACACACACACGCAACCACGCACGCATACACATACATGCACGCACACATACACACGCACGCACGCACTCATATACATACACGCACACACACACGCAAACACGCACACACAAACACAAAATACACACACATATTCACACATAAATACGAACAGACATTTTTTAAAACCTATTTTGCTGACTCAGGAACCTCGAAAACATCGAAATTTATCGAAATCTCTGATTAAAAGATTTTCATCGTTTGAAAGCTTTCTCTTTGAGAGAGCAAAAATTGGTGAGAAAACCGGTGATTTAGGTACGTAGCCTTTCTTTGAATTCCACTGGCCTGACCCATATTGCATATATAATATACATATAGATATTAGGTCTGCAAATTAATTCGGTGCTTTTACATTTAATTAAGTTTAATACTGTTTTTAATTTAAATTATTTGCCCGGTGCTTTAAATATTTAAAGTGCTTACCCTACCATAAATAAATTGATATTTAGTTCAACTATGCAAAAGATATAATCTTAAGAAACTAGAGTGAGCATGGTGGTATTCGATACGTAGCATTTCAGATACCGTATTCTTTTCGCATTTGAGTTAAAAAAATCGCTGCAAAAGTTGCAGAATTGATCTGCTCAGCTTTAGGCGAAGGCGCCGTAATACATAAGACGTGGAAAAAGTGGCTTCAGCGGTTTCAATTTTTCTGGTCGAGAACATCCAGAAATGTCAACGAAAATTGACGATGAGGAATTTGAGCAGCTTTCGAAAGAGTGTGGAGCACGCTGAGAAACTCCAAGTAACACAGCAAGTAATTTTCATCCGCTTGCGTCAACTGGAAATAATTTAAAAAGCAAATAATCGGTTGCTCACGTTCTCAGATCAGACATAAAAGAAATACAATATTATACGACTTTTTCCCTGTAAACCAAATTTAAAAGAAAAATTTTCTGTATAAAATCATGACTAGTGATGAAAAGTGGATGATCCGTGACAATCGCAAAAGAAGGAAATCATGGGTTTACTCAGGTCAGCCGTCAACTTAAACAGCCAAATCCACTATTCATGCAAATAAAGTTTTATTTTGCATTTGGTGGGATATGCAAGGTATTTTATAGTATGCCTTGCTTAAACCTGGGGAAACTTCTGTTGCATAACGTTATCTAGAGATGCTTATGCGTTTGAGTGACGAAGTTATTAAGTAAATACCGTATACAAGTAGTGAAACAAGGTAGATAATTCTGTTATACAACATTGCACGGCAAAAATAACCAGGAAATATATACATTATACTCTTTAGGTTGGAGAAGTTCTCCCTCATGCAGGTCATTCGTCAAATTCAGCCCCTTAAGATTACCACATCAGGTCTTACTTAGGTCACTACAAAATCATTTAGCCAATATACACTCTAAAATATTAGAAGAGGTGGAGAAAAGCATCATTGAATTTATTTACTCAAAATCGCCATAATTTTTTCTATAAGGGATTCATCAACTGATTTACAAATTGATCAAAGCAACCAAACTGACAATCAAAAAAATGACAAAATAATGATAGAAAACTTTATATTGTCCAATACTGGTAGTACTGGCCAAGTACCGACATAAAATTGATATGAAACGAGTATGACCAATTTGTATGTTACTCGATGCAAGTATATTGTATCGATTAAAAATAAATTATCCGAATCTTTGGATTTAGCGAGAAGTTATGCTTTAATAGACTAAAGAAGACCATAGAGATCAACTTAAGTAGGGTTATTCTTTTTGTTAAATGATGAAAAGAGAATTATTCTACTTTAACCCTTTAGTGACCTGAGTGACATATACGTCCATCCGTTTTCAAGCACGCGGATAATTTTGATAATTAATAAAAAATGTTTCTAAAGCACATAACTTGATTGTTTGGATGGAGTCTAAAACCCCTGAAACAAATTCAGCTTATCCTGTGAGAATAATATTACGCTGGCATGATTAATTCAGTATTCGCCTAAATATATATACGTGCTCACACGCAGAAATACAGCAGAGCAATCGAGCAATGATTCTGTGCGCAAGTGGCGCAATACGTATGCGACTACGCGGCAAGCTCTACGTCACGAGCCGCAGCGAGATGCGCACATCTACACGGACACAGGCATACGCGATGCACAGCACTGTATATATGTATATATATGCAGTCCATAGTCTCACCCTCTTTGTTTATGCATGCGTGTACGCGCGTCTATCTCTCGCTCGCGCTCGCTTCGTACAGAGCTCGGTCAGTTAGGCCGGGCATATGGCAGGTCGTATCTGCGTGGCCAGACAGCTGGAGTGACTCATGGTGGATTACAGTGATTGCTTGTTTATGGTCATTAACATCCTCGTGGTCCCATAACTACCCCGCATGGCGTCCCGTCCCATCAACGGCCGACCCCGACGATCGCACATGCGTGCACAAACGCGCACCGACATGCCCATGCGTGCACATATACGCGCACATACACATTTTCCTACTAACCGTGCAGCGCAAACTTAAGCGTACGTGTATGCATGGATATGTGTGCGCGAGTGCATGTATCTGCAGGTAGTTAGGTGTATGCGCACGTTGGCGTTACTGCACACAGCGAATGGCCGGACGAAAGGAGGGGTGGAGGCGGAGAGAGAGAGAGAGAGAGAGTGGTCTATGCGCAGACATGCGTGATGTCAATGATTATGCTACGCGTGGCCTCTGTGGCCACGAGAGAGAGAGAGAGAGAGAGAGAGAGAGAGAGAGAGAGAGAGAGAGAGAGAGCGTATCGAATTGATGCAATTACCCGTCTTTGTTTATGCGCTCCTCCGCTCGAGGATTACACCGGCGAATGGCTTTTCGCTCGATGTTGTTATATACCTTGACGTAAATTACACGCGGAATAATGAGGCTAGTGTATTTTTGGGAATTTGAATCGTTCGACAATTGTGACTTTTTTATCGGTGTTGTCGAAAAAAAGCATGGCTGAAAGGAACGCAGAGTCGAAACAGTTACAAATTTATTCTGATTCATCTTGGAATATAAGGGTTGTTTTTCAATGAAAATTATCCATTGCATTTAATGAACATATTACTTTTTTCAAAGAGTAATAAATATTTATATTTACAAATATAAATTTATTTTAGACCAAAAATCAAGTACGATTTAATATTGTAAGTTTAGTAATATAATTGAGTAATACAAAATAATGCTGTATTAAAAATAGCTTTTTCCTGCTTTTGAGAAATGCTTGCACAAAAAGAAGTTAGTAATTCGTAATCTTAATATTGAAAATTTTTATTGCCAAATGTGGTGCTTAAAATCCCTCCCACGATGCAAGTGCTCAAGCTACATATATATGTGCATTGAATGTAATTTCTTAATGTTATTTAGTATTTAGCAATGATGACTTTCACCACCTATTGAAAATAACAAAATTATGAAAATATTCTTAATCATATTTTTTCATGTAATTATTCTACTTTAAAAAGATAAATAGATGTAAATAAGAATTAGTCATACTATAATTGCCATGTATTTAGTATTTGTATAAAATTTTATTTTATGTACCATAAAAACTTACATAAAATTCAGTCTATGTAAGTTTTATATAAGTTTTTCCAAAATACCAAGACCTTGAAAAAAAATGAATGTAAAATTACTTCGAACTTTTCCCAAAATCATATTTGTGTACTAAAAACATATCTGCAAAATTTCGAATAAGGTTACAAATTCTGAGATCGATGAAATTGCATTACCTCCTTCCGTTAAGAATTAACTTATTTTTCGATTTATCTTATAATACCTGCATGTCAACCATAATTTGTGGCATAACTTTAACTCTAGTATATATTTCATTTACTTGACCAGTAAGGGGGATTGCTCATAGGGTCTTCAATTCCAAAGTTGATAAAAACCTATTGGACTTAAATTGTATTACTGAGGAACTCAATGATTTTGTAAAAAAATAAAAATAAAAAAAATTATGACGCTTTTTAATGTTTATAACTTTAAGAATATTTTGAGACCTGCGAGATTTAAAAAATCAAACTTGTACCAAAGTTGTAGCTAAATATGCGATAGCTATATTCTATAAAATACTAATTTATATTAGATTACATACCAAATTGAAATTTTAAACGCGTATTTCTCGAAACTTATTTTCCCTATTTCAACAAGCTCGTTGCGCAACCCATGACAATGTATAAAATAGCTAAGATGATAATGACACTCTAATTTCTTTTAGTATGAATATATGACTAATTGTCTATTCCGATGACGATCAACCCCATTAAAGTGATGTTAATTCCACCCGTAAGTAACCATTACAGTAACCATTAAATATCTTTCTTACGTGTTGTCTCAATCAAAAGCAATAACGTTCTTAAGATATTTGCTCAAAATTTAAAATTATATGATAAACCGCTGCCAGTTCATTGGCACTTAGTCTCCACAAACCTTATTAATTGTTCTACTTGTATTTCATTAAAGGTATTCACATAATAAAATAAAAATAATTTTATTATATATTATATCAGTATATATATATATATATATATATATATATATATATATATATATATATATATATATATATATATATATATATATATATATATATATATATATATACACACACACACACATATATACAATAACGTGTAATTTTGTCGCCTGTGTGAAGGACGCCAAAATCAGCCGTATAATCCAAAGTATAAAGAATAGAAAAAGTTAAGCCATAAAAATTACTTCGAACGATAGGCAGAAAGCCATAATCGTTCTGGACTCTAGGCACTGATTTAAAATTATACATTATACTCAAAATCTGCTCTTCAGCAGTGGTACTGATGCAGAGGAAATTGAATATATTAAACGAAGAAATAAAAGAAAATGATAATTGCTGGACTACGTAGTCGTCAAGTCGTGGGATCAAACGGCAAGAGTTATTTATTCCAAATTGAATCACGTCAGACAGTTATACGCATGTACACCTAATGGTAGAAAATAAATAAGAAAACTATGTATCAATTAAATTTGAGCCTTTAACGATACCTATTTAATGCTTGCGTACCATTACAAAAACAGGTGCTTTTAAAAAGGCAGTTTATCCGCTTTCTGATGGAGTTAGATTAGGCTCCGTCGCTCTTAAAATTAGCCTATCTATCCCAATTATTAATCAAACTCAAAGCAAAATTATCTGTCCCAATTATTAATCAAACTCAAAACAAAATTAATAATCCAAATATTATAACAAAATAAATAAAGAAAATGATTTTAGCAAAATTAAACAATATAGGAAAATATTAAATTAATGGCCCTGCGGTACTCTATGCAGAAAAATAAATTACATGCAAAACATAGAATGATTAATTACTAAATAAAAGGTCCTGTAGGCACCTATCTAAATTTAAGCTATCTTATATAATAGCGCTCGCACTCTACCTCATTTCCATTCGCGAATCGAGGTTCGCTCTCAGAGCTAACTAGAACGATTGATTTTAAATTTAAGACTTTGAGACAGCGCAAGAGGAAGAATTGCGCTGGTGTATTTTGCTACTGCCTCAAGGTTGGCACGCTTGGAAAAACTCATAGTTTGTCAGCGGAGCGAGTCTTCTCGTTGAATTCGGTACCTGGAGGCAATACTGACAATAATAAGTTATTAAAAAAAAGATTTAAATTAGGGGGAAAAAAACAATAATTCAATATGAAAAACAATAAAAATTGATTGAATGTAAAGCAAAACGGGTTGAATGATCGCGGCGCAGGAGTTACGATGAATGGCGCGTTTCCGTAGATTTAGGTCCAGAGGTCGTCTCTCCGAGGCAGCCAGGAAATCAGTGAACAGCCCAACTTCTCCTGCGTGTCTTCGAGGCTCCTACTGCTACGCGGGGACGGCTGATTGGCCCTGGGCTTGATGCGCCGTCGTCGTCTTCGAGTCGTTGCACAGTGCGTCTCTCGTCTCCTTCTCTCCCACTACTGCTTATGAGCCACTGTAATGTACACCGACTAGCAGCTTTGTGAATCATAATTCCGCGGGGGAATTTTAAATAATTTAATTTTGTTGACGGAATAGGAGCTTTAGAGCTGTAAACAGTAAGCACGACTGCTAGTGTGTTTTCCTTATTTTAGAAAACACGAAAGTCTTCAAAGGAATTATATACGGGTAGAGAACTTAGGAAGTTAGAGAGAAACAATTTAACTCGGCCCTGCTCAGGCAATTCTTGATGGGGTCGACGATCAGTAGCGTAGGCAGGCCCATATAGCGAAAGGCGCTCGGAGTATGTGTCGGAGGCGTTGGAGCGGCTTGTAGATGTTGTGGCTGAAAATGCTGTAAATCTTTCCCCGACGGGATGCACTCGCAGTTATCTAGGCGGAATGAAAAAAAAAATAAAAAAATAATAAATAATAATTCGCTTTTCTATACGGTCCTAGGTGAGAGGTATAAGGATTGATATCCTGGTTGCTGGATGGCCGATTTCCATTCGAAATTGGCCTAATTCGCATTGCAGCGCGTGCGTAACAAGCGACGAAAAATCACTTCGTTATGATATATATGGGTCATTCTAATAATTTTCGAACAAACCTTGCGCATTCATATCAGGGATTTTGTTGACGATTTTTCATATGAAAGTACTCGTCAAAATAAGCTCTCAAAAATAATTTTAGCACCTAAGGTCCTCCGTGCGACCTAGTGGATTGTTCTTAATTTTCAAAAGTGACCAGAAAATGGCTATTTTGAAAAATTCGTGGAAGCTCTCATTCATACCAATTTGAACGTATCAAAAAAAACTTTTTTTTTTCTACGTTCTTTAAGAAAACAAATATTAGACCCTCTTGTAAGTTCAATGGGTCACCCCTATACAGCTAAATATAAACCTAAAATTTTGCGGTTTTTGGGTTATGTTTAGTCGCCTACCATTTTACGAAATCGAAACGAATTCGGACCTTCCATATTTGAAATTCTTCGTCTTTGAAGGACCTTTAATTCATTTTTTGAATCGTTGAAATTGGTTTTTTATAGCAATATATATTATATATACCCATACTTCACTTTTATCAAAGTCTTTTTCATCTCTTAATCTGCGTTTTGTGTATTATGTCTGTGTGTCCATGTTGTGTATATTTGCGTAGTATCAAAAACTAGAATAAAATAAGAATAAATTTAAAATAAACAGATTTTTTTTCATCAAATAACTTTCGTTTAATCGTCTGAATAACTTAAAATCTGTCATGCTTTTTAATATTTTTCTTCTTTCTTCTTCTGATTGTTTGCACATTCTTCCTTGTATTTTCTTTTTTGTTTTTCGTTTTATCCTTCCTTATCTACGAGTTCTAACTTCGCTTCTTCCAACTCTTACCTCTCTTTGTTCCACTTATACCATACTTCGTTTACCTTTACTCTTCTCCTTTAGTAAGCTTAACATATTGAATCTATCCACTTTTCTAGTTCATCTAGCCAATCATCGATTCTGAAGAAACCTTCTTCCTTTATTTCTTTTTGTCTTCCTTATTATCTTATCTTTACTTTCTTTTTCTTTGAATCTAATTCTGGTTATAAGCCCCTTTCTCAGTTATTTCCTTTAGTTTTTCAGCACATTCTTTTATTTATTCCTACATCCATTTTCTAATTCTTATGTCACTTGGCCATCTCTTTGCTTTGATAATTATGATTGTTCTTTGTTTCCAATCCTCTGTAATGCGTTGGTCCTTACCGTTACTTTTGACATCTTTAACTTCTTTTCTTACATCTTTCTTTTCTTCTTTGTATCTGTCCACCTCATTGTTTCTCCCTTGTATAGTTATTGCCTCATCTTCTGTTTGGTCTTCTATCTCCTCTCTCATTCTTTTGGTCTCTATCTTTATCTTAGCCATCTCATTTTTTAGCGTCTGGACATCCTCTTTATCCTCTCTTAATTTCTTCTGCCATTCTGTCTTTTCTTGTAATCTCAGTTTATTTTCTTCCTTTATGCGCTCTTCTATTCTTACATACTTTTCCCTCAATTATTATACTGTAGTTTCCAGATTTTTAATTCTTTCTGATTTTGCTGTTTTACCTTCCAGCTTAGCTGACACTTTACAACTCTCTTAAGCTTATTATATTCGTTTCTTTACTTATTTGCTTCTTTTTCTTTTCTCTTTGTGAACTTTTTAACTGCTTTTTTCTGCATAGCTAGTATCATCTTAACCTCAATTTCTATTGTTTCCCACGTGTTGCTCTTACGCCATACTTACGTGTTTACTGCGCCATCACTGCGGACTTGCCTTCTGCGGCCTTTACTGCATTCGTGTCGTCCCTCTTGTATTTTTAGGGACTGTCTATATTTATATAATATCAGCAATATACATATCTTATTTTCCTGTTTTTTCCTTCAGATTTTCATTTCTCTTTTGATTCTTTACTGATATTTTCTCTTTATCTTATTTGATCACTGCTGTTTCTGTTTTCCTTTTCCACTCTGTTTCATATAGTTTACTAGGTTTTCTATTTTTTCATTAACTCTATATTTCCATTCTTCATCAGATTTTCCTGTTATAGGACATGTTCTAAATATATGTTCCATTGTTTCTTCTTCTTTTTTATACATCCTACATGTCTTATTGTCCTCCGAATATCAGTATTTGTTTGCTCTTGCTTCATTTCCAAGTCTGAATCTCCCTATTCTTTCTAGCGTGCCTTTTTCTTTATTCCGTATTTTCTTAGCTATTCTGGTTGCTCTCCAAGTTCTTTTATTAAATTTTTTATTGCTCTTGCATATCTTGATTTTTCCAGGTCCGTCCATAGGATTGTTCTTTGAATATGTATTTCTATTTGCTCATTTCTCTCCACGTGGATTCCCCTCCTACTATTATTCAATGATATTCTCTAACAGATATTCCTTTTCTTTCTATATAGAATGGCTTCCTCCTAAAGGAAGCTTTGTAATAGTAAAAAATTTTTTTTTTAAAAACACGTTAAAATTTGTTTTGGGCCATTTGGAATCAAAATACACTATTTAAGGAAAATGTCCGTATAGATGTGTGGTTGTGTGGGTGTGTGTATGAGTGTTTGTGTGTATGTGTGTGTGTATGTGTGTTTGTGTTTGAGTCTGAGTATGCGTGTGCGTGTGCGTGTTCGTATTCGTGTTCGTGTTCGTGTTCGTGTTCGTGTTCGTGTTCGTGTGCATGTGCGTGTGCGTGTATGTACATATATGTATGTGTACCACTATATCTCGAGTAATCCAAAGTTAAATTTGATGTTTCGTGGTTCATCTTTTTTATTTTTCGATATGTTTTTATTTTTTTATTGGTTAATAGATTTTTGAGATTTAGTTTTTCGGTTTCTTGAATATCTTAGAAATAATATCATCGATGCAATGATAATTCATTTGGAAGAGCTTAAAATTACTTATTTTTTTCGACCGAAAATTTTTTAAAAGCTATTTCCCTTGTTTTGTTTTTACGGAAACGTTATGTTCTTTTTAAACGGTTATCTCTCGGAAATATATCATGGAAATATATAGAAAGAAATTTAGATGTTCAGTAGCATCGAGGACAATATTCAGTAAAGGTTTTGAGCCATTTTATTTTTCTTTTTCCGAGATAAAAATCATTTTGTGTCAAGATCAATCGATTTTCTACGTCGAACAATAACTTGTGTAAAAAGGAATTATTCTTTTTGAAAATTTCCAGAAAGGTACCTTTTAACTATCTCTTAGCTAAAATATTTGTCCAGATTATGTGGACTTTTATTTCTCAAGATATTTGTGGTTATATTTTTCTTCAAACTGTCTTTTGATCGCCTATATTTCTAGAACGTCACGGTTATTTTCTGACAACGGAGGCTCAATTTTTTCATTTCTTAAGGGGGAACTCCATTGATTTTTTACCAAAAAGTTGAAATAATTTTTATTACATATTCTTCATATTAATAGTTTTATGAACACTTTGAGACCTGCTGGATTTTCAAACGCGGTTTTCACGAAACTTTCATCTCTAACTTCAAAAAATTCCTTGCGGAACCCATGACCATGGATATTTTTGAAACTTTCAGAAAATATAGGTTAAAGTATTGTGAAAAGAACCTAATTGTTTGTTTTGAGCTATTTTGAGGTTAAATATTTTATTCGTCACTTGCAAGTGTTGAAACATGTAGTTCTTTTTATATTTTTTTAAGTTCAAAAAACGTTTTATTTATTTCAAACCATTAATTGAGTTTAAATAATTTCAAAAAAATTAACTCTTGTTCATTTTAAGTTGAAAATTATTCTAGAATTTTTTAAAATAGTTTTTATTAAATTCGTATGCTCAAGGAACTTTTCTAAAAACCCGCGTTTTTGTTAAAAAAATATGTATTTTCTCCAATAGCTAGTAGAAAAAGTGTGTGTACTTATGGACACACGTAAAATGTTTTATAACATTTTTGATTATTGTCATAATATATGAAGATTTAGAAGATTTAATATACATTTAAATGAGCATTAAATTACTCTCTTAACTGGCAAAAATAATAAACTCTTTTTATCAATTGATTTTTTGATTTCGGTATTTATACAAAAATAGAACCTTGTTTGCCAAACATTAGTAAGAAATAAATTAAATTCAAAATTAAACCGAAAAATTGCGTTAAAATTTTTTTGTAATATACACTATGTATCATGCTTTATATATATATATATATATATATATATATATATATATATATATATATATATATATATATACTACGAATATAAATTGTTTCACTCAACTGGCTATTATTTTGGTAAAATAAATGGATTTTCCAAAATTTCCAAATAATCATCAATTCATGCTAAAAATGATTAAAATCATAGTTAAAACTTTTTAAAAAACAAAAAATTTTACAAAAAAAGTATGTATACGTTTTTTGTGTAAAATGCTTCCCTGAGGAGTTATAAATTAATTAGTATGTCCAAAAAATGCAAAAAATGCTTAGATGGCCAAGTTTGACCCTCTGTAACTCGGAAAATAATGATGGAAAAAATCTGAAAAAATTCAGGGATACTCATACATACATACATATATAGGAACATAAAAAAAATATTTTTGGAAAATCCATTTTTTTTCGCGCACGATTTGTCAGAGAACCACCCATATATACATATATATGTTTTCATAAAGTAAAAGTGATAATTTTAAATGTTTCTTTTTCAAAAGAAAAAGAAAAATGTAAATATTACGAAATTTGTAAAAATTAAGAAAAATATTCTTTAGTTTTTACGTCTAACTAATTGAATTTATATACATTGTCTCGAAATAGACGTAATTTTCTTCCAATTTATACATATATAAAAATTACCTTAATACTATTTTGCAGGAAGAAATATAATTAAATACTGAATACATACTTTTCCAAATCGTTAATTTTAGAAAATTCAGAAATATTTTTTTAATCTATTCTAGTACACCTGATTTCCTTTTGATTCAATATAAACAAAATTATTATCGTTATTTTGCAAAATGAAATAATATATATATAATGAAAATGATATAAAATAAATTCTTATTCGTAACATAAATGAACAGACAAACATTTAAAAAAATTAATTAATATTAAAGTAAAATATTTCATCTACAATCTACATATACATGGGTGATTACCCTAAAAGTAAAAATGGATATTATAATCAATGCTCTTATACGTCAAACGTGTTAAAAATATGTGAGTTAAAAAAAATACGCAATTTCTTTCCAATTTGTATATCTAACAATCATCACAAAGACATTTTCGTACAAAAATAATATTATTAATTTAAAAGAATAATTAAATATAAATTTTTAATAAACTTATCTTTTTGAAATTAATGAACTTTCAGACATGTTGAACATTACTTCGACTTATAATATATTTTTAGAAGGGCAATATTTAAACGCATGTGTTTAATGTGTTAATTTTAGCATTATTTAAGAAAATCGGTAATTTTAGTAAACTTAGAAATAATTTTTTTTTCTGATATACCTCAACAATAAAATATGCTGCTAAATATCAGTATTGTATTATTTTTTAATGAACAATATTAAATAAAAAATGACTATAAGAAAGGATGAGAGCCTATATGGGTCTAAATCAGCCCCCACCAACACTTTCGTAAAATTAAAAAATTTTAAGAAAAAATCCTGTGACCTGACAGTACTGTTGCGGATCGGTACGGTATTTTTTCTAAATGTTTTTCTTATTACTAGAAAGGTTTTTACATAGTTGAATTAGCGAGTATGGGTGGAATTCTATTTAAAGACGGAAATCAACCTCGCGCGATGCATTATTCTCCAGGTACTTAAATCATATTCAGTGCTTTATCGCGGTTTTCCTGATTTTGTACTGGGCTTTTCTATAATTTTGGAGCCAGTTACAGTGACCTACATAGCTGTTAGTGCGAAATTTTTTGTTGTACAAATGGGGTGATGGGAACCGATTTCGGCCCTTACAGGCATTCATGCTTTTCGTAGAGATATTGGAAAATTATTTTAATTAGTTTTTAATATTATCTCAGACTGGAAAAATTCATGTGTCTAATGACTAATGATTTAAGTTTAGCTTTACTTTATTTAATTCGAATTTTCATTATTAAATTCTCAAACTCGATTTATTAGGATCTCTCTTGTAGAAAGCATTCTGCTAAAGCAAATAACAGCGATTATTTAACTATGCTGTCTCAAAGTTTATACGTTACACGTGTTAAAAATATGTGCTTAAAAAGAAAGACGCAATTTATTTCCAACTTATATATTTAACAATTATTACAAAAATATTTTAGTTGCAAAAAATAAAATTATTAATTTAAAAAAATTTTATTAATCGAAATTTTTAACAGACTTATATTTGTTCAAAATCAAAATACACTAATTTTAGAAAATGTCTGTAGGGGTGTGTGTGTGTGTGCGTGCGTGAGTTTGTGCGTGCATGCGTGCGTGCGTGCGAGTGTGTGTGTATGCATGTGTGAGTGTGTGTATGGACGTGTATCAACATTACTCTGCATATGTACAGTGAAACTTAATATTTCAGGGCTCATTTTTTTGTTTTTCTTAAAGGAAGGAGGAAAAATAATTTTTTTTATATATCGATGTTTTTGTGTTTTTATAGTGGTTGTTCGATTTTTGGGTTTTAGTTTTTCTATTTTTTTAATACATTTGAAGCAATATCATCGAGTCAGCGAAAATGCGTTTGAAAGAGCATAAAATTACCTAACTTTTCCGACCTGAAAGTTTGGATAAGGTCATTCCATTGTTTTGTTATACACGGAAACGTAATTTTTTGTTTAAACGGTTAAATCTCGGGTATATATGTCGGAAAATGTTTAAAAAAAATTCAGATGATTAGAAACATGGAGAAAAATATATAGTATAATTTTTGAGTCTTGACCCTTTTGTTTTCTAGAGAAACAAATTATTTTGTAAAAGAATCGATTTTTGATTGCTTTTCTCCGACGATAACTCAAATAAATCGGCAGCATTTTACCTGAAACTTTCCAAAAAGGTAGCTTTTTACTTTCTTATGACCAGTATATTTTTTCAGATCATGAGATCTTCTATCTTGTGAAATATTGAGGTTATGTATTTTTTTAAATTCTTTTTTAATGCTGTATAGGGTAGTCTGCCCAGTATATACACACTGACCAGTAGATTGACGGTTTATAAATATTATTATATCTACGAAACTAATGATTTTTCTAGAAAAATTTCAAATTCTAATTGCATAAAAGCTTCTTACGATTAGATTTAATATGATATTTATGAATGAATTGTTCATTTTATATGCAAAAAAGTATCTTCAAAAATACCGTCTATCTATTGGGTCTTCGCTATGTATAACCTAACAACCCAATAGATAGACTAACAATGTAAATGGACATTGACAATCGTCTATCTACTGGGATATACGTGCTCTTCGCACTATTTTTGTAATTTCTAATTATACAAAAACTTCTAACACTTCTAATGTTTTTTACTGATAAATTGCAGTTTCTTACAATCGATAAGTGTCAAGTTGTTTTAAACAAACGATATTATCATACAAAAATCTGATGTATAAAGTGAGAAAATCCTTAAGCGTCTATCTATTGGGTATCTCGAGATCGGCACGGCCATTTCCAACTAAGAAGGGACCATTTTTTTAATTTTTAAGTGTAGATTGAAAATTGAAAAGAAATAACATGATTCATCAACTTGGTTTATTTTTAAAAAGATTTTATAATTTTTCGATTTTTGAGTTTTTTGGCGTGTTAGAAATATTATGATCAATTTAGTGTAAATACATTAAAAAGAGCAACAAATTACCCATCTTTAGCCACCGTAAATTTCGGAAAGATAGCAATTTGCAATTAATTTATAAGAATAAAGAATTTCATATTAGAATAATTAATTTGTTTTGAGGAATGAATTGGCAGCGGTTTTTGAGACTGGAAATATTGAAACGCTTGTGTTTAATAAGTTAATTTTATTATTTAATTTAAAGTGAATTTCAATTATAAAATTCTGAAACTTAATTTTTTAGGACCTCTCTTTGAGAAAGCATTCTGCTAAAATAGTTAGATTCAAAATTTTATAGAAAATTCAAGATTCATCGACTTGTTTTTGTTTTATAACGATTTTTCTATTTTACGATATTCTGTAATCGACCATTTTATTTATTAATATAAATGTATATATAGGTTTATAAAAATTAAGGTTTTTTGTTAATACAAATGTACCTCAACCTTATAAGGCGATTCATTTTCTTATAATTTACTTTATTTTTACTAAGATAATTCAATAGAAATCCGGAAATCATATATTTATTCTTATATCCACAAGCTGTGCAGCAAACCAGATGTTTTTTGTTTATCTATGATAAGATTATCATTAGAAAAGCGTTCAATTCTTATAATTGATGACGTAGAGTATGTTATGGACGCCGCTCCATCTATATATACGACTGAAGTTGTGTCTTTTTTTATAGTTTGAAACTTCATCTGCTCCTTGTATATTGATTTTACAATTGCAATGACGAACATGATGAAACTTTACTTTTTGGCACTTGTTGCTCTGTTTCTCTTCGTCTCAGTAATACGTACTGCTGCTATAGATAATCAAGAATTAGGTAAATAGAAAAGTGCAAAATATTTATATAATTTATATACGTTTTTATTTTAAGTTTATGTATTATATGTCCATTTTAATGGATGCGGGGTCTGAAAGGGTTAAGTGTATTTACTTAAAACGACAACACTTGACTAATATAGTTTTATCGCAAAGTATTTCAATTATATCGTTGCCCAATAAAAAGAATAACGCATTTCAGTTTTGCCAAAAAATACTCTATTTCATTTTATGTTTATAAAAAAAAAGTATTAAGTATGTTTGGAAGTTTCAAAACTATATGAACTTGTTCACTTTATCAAAATATTTTATTTTTGTGTATGTTGTTTTTATGTGTTATTCACTTCATGAAAATAAGGCTATTTTGTTAAAGTTTTATATCCGTTAGTTTTTGTATGAGGCGTCAATGTGAACAGTTTCATGAATAACATAGCAAATATTTTATATAATATTATGAATGTTTTTTTTTAATTTGAACTTTCATTTTATTTCAGAACCGCCATCAACCACAGATCCATTCGTGTTCTACAATCCACGGTTGGGCTAATGATACAACCATAATAAGAATTATTTAGTGTTTAAAGAAATAGAATAATGTCATGTGATTAGTTTTTAATAAATTATATATTTTTAGTAAATAACGTGTTAATAGCTTTAATTTTTTTCTCTTCCTTAATGTTAATATTACCAAATATACATGGGCATAAAAGGAAACCGATACCGTTTTGAATAAAGTGGTCTATAATTTTTTTGCGTTTAAAACATTTTGAGTATTTAATGATTTTCGTACAGTATATTTTATCTCTTAAGAACATAACAGTTAAATAATGTAAGGTTTTGTCATGACAATTCGTGACGGTTAAAATAGTAAATTTTTATTACTTATCTATATAATACTTAAATGTGTTATTTCTTACAGTTTGAAAAAATATTTTCTTTAAATATTCCGGTTTATCTGTCAGATAGATTCAATCAGACATCATGAAACATTGCTTGTATTCAATTGTGTTTCTTTATCTTCTAGTCTTAGTAACATCCGATTCCGATTTCAAGCTCAGGTATCAGAATTCAGTACCAGGTGAATAAAGTAATCATGTACCCTAATCCAATTAAAGTCGCTTGTCAGAGTAGAAAGTATCACAAGGTAGTTCCAACTGTGAATTTTGAATCAATTTATATTGCTTATATTTAGCCATCTTTTTCTATTATTAAATATGAAAATAGTTAGTGAAAGCAAAAATTTTAAAGTTATATATACAGACGCGTGCGTGCGTGCGTGCGTGTGTATGTTTGTGCGTGCGTATGTGTGTGTGTGTGTGTGTGTGTGTGTGTGTGTGTGTGTGTGTGTGTGTGTGTGTGTGTGTGTGTGCGTGTGTGTGTCTGTGTGTGTACGCGTGTGTAACAGGGGATGGCTACAAAATTTTTTAAAAAATATATGTTAATAATTTTTTTAATTATTGATTTTTAAATTTTTATATAATTTTTTTAATTTATAATTTTTAAATTTTTACATTATCTTTTTAATTTTTAATTTTTAAATTTTTATATAATCTTTTTAATTTTTAATTTTTATATTTTTATATAATCTTTTTAATTTTTAATTTTTATATTTTTATATAATTTTTTTAATTTTTATATTTTTATATAATTTTTTTAATTTTTAATTTATAATTTTTTATATAATTTTTTCAATTTATTGTTTTAATGAATTATAAGTATATGTTACGGGAGGGGGGAGGGCGGCTGCGCCTCAGGTCCCTGCTAGCAGTGCATAAAATTTGCTCTTAGCGATGACTCGTGTGTGAAGTTGTTGTGTATTGGTATTATTATAATTATTATTACAAATTTTAGTTATTAAATATATTTTTGTTTCTTTTTATTACTTTTAAAATATAATTGTAATGAGTTGAGTCATAAAATATTTATTAATTTACGTTAATTAATAATGAATACGGAAATATTCGAAGAATATTCAGAGAAAGGCTCTAGCATCTACAATGTATAGATGTTTGAGATAATTCTAACAGCACCTTAGTTGACGAATAATTTCTTTTATATATATAATGTTTAGAGCGTCTTGTATACTCTTTACCGAAAAAGGGGTACTTCTCGAAAACTTATGTAGGAGAGAATGGGGTAAACTTATCGGGTGGTTCAAACCGATCACTTAATTATGAGAAATATTAAGCTTATTGAATGATGAAAATATTTGTATATTCTTTCGAATGCATCTTTCAACTTAATAAATGCTAAAAACCAAACATATAAAAGATTTTTATAATTATATTCACATCGATAGGTTTTAGATACATTTCTTATAAGAGAATTTTGCGTTAAAACCATTTTTACAACCTATTATTATTATTATAGAAGAGGTAAATAGTGATGATAGGCAGTAACAGTACCTACAGGGGCACAACTATTATATATTCTGTATGGCGGCAGTAGACGTAATTGCATCAATACCATAGCTATTATAACTACTTGTTGGGACTAGCAATCCGAAGTTTTGTAGTTCATAGCCTTGTTCACACATTCATGCCATATTTCTCTATTGTTTGCGAATTGCATCCAATCCACCTCACAACATCCTATTTCTTATAGATCAATTTTAATATTGTCTTCTCACCTTCGTCTCGGTCAATCTGGGGGTATTCAGCCTGTCGGCTTCTCTACAAGCACTCCAAGTGCTGCTCTTTCATTTTCCATCCTAGCTACATGCTCAGCCCACCCTAGTCTTCGAGATTCAATCACTGTTAAACGGATAAAGAATGTTACGTTTTTAGAGTGTTTCATACACTCTTTAATAAAAATCTACTATACTCATTTGAGCAACAGAAACAACTACTCCGCGGGCAAATACCACTCCCAGCATTGAATTAAACTGTTAATTCATAAAATATGTAGATTTATTTTAACATTAAAAACCAAAACATTTTTTGTATTTATCCTGCAAATTGAAATTTCTTTTTAGTAATAAAGGGAAAACCATTTTAAAGTAGGTTTTTGCTAAACCTATTACACCGTATTATTAGTTTTTCACTGTATTTATATGTAAGGCTCATTCTTACAGAGAATGAAGCTCTTCATTCTCTGTAAGAATGAGCCTCACATATAAATACAGTGAAAAACTAATAAATCGATGTAATAGGTTTAGCAAAAACCTACTTTAAAATGGTTTTTCCTTTATTGCTAAAAATAAATTAACACTCTGATAATGTTTGGCTTCTCGCGTAGCTCACGTATTTCTTGGTTATGTCAAATTTTCCATTTTCTAGTATTATGTGCTATTGCCATATAAGTATTCTTAATATTGACGATCTGTGATATGGATCAAAGTTCCAAATATAATTGACTGTGAATATAATTTTAATTGTATAACTGTGATACCGCTTAGCAAGTAAATGACGACTGTACAATTTTATACCAAAATGACTGTATATTTTGTTTTTAAACAAATAAAACATCTCTCTCTCTCTCTCTCTCTCTCTCTCTTTCTTTCTCTCTCTCTCTCTCTCTCTCACTTTCTCTCTCTCTCTCGTTTCCTTACCAAGTCGAAGTTGATAACGGAACATCTGAATTTTATTTTACATGTTATGGATATTATGTAATGTCTAGAAAATGTAGTCAGTTGCTGCGTAGGTGGTAGATGCAGCATCAGCTGTTCATATAAACATTTTAATAAAATCATTTAATCGAACAATACTAGACTAGCTGAAATTTTTATACGTTATTGTTGACTCAATTTTATGTACGAAAATAATAATTAGCTGGGTGTATAGCGGGGATAAAGATTAACTGAGGTAATCAAAGGTGCAGCGTGCGCATGTCCGTCTAAGCCTCGCGTCATATTTTAAATCACGTGAAGTAAGCCCTCGCTATCTACTCAACTTGTAACTACTATTATTAAAGTAGCTGTGCGTTCGAAGACATTAATAGTTTGAAAAGGATTTTTCAATTCATTTTATAGCTTTTCTATTGAAGAGTATTGAATTATTGAAGTATTGAGACTGAATTATTATTTATTACAATGATACAAATAATGTACAATGCTACGGTGAGCGACGTTACTCCTGCAACGTAAAGCAGCAAATCTGTATCGTATTTAACCCTTCGCTCTGTACTCGACACATATGTCCTTTCGACACTGATACCGCAGATCTCCTTCGAGAAAATCGTGATCGAGCTCAATCGCGCAAGACCTATCGCGTGAATCAACCCGATCCCCTATTGCTTGTCGCGATCTTCTTGATCGAGCCCTTTCTTCGCCGTTTCTTCACTCGCCACATACCAAATAATAAGAATCAGCCGGAGCTGTTCGCCGTGTTATGCGATATTCCTAATGTGCGCCTGCTCAACTACAGATTCTGAGAACCGGCAGCTTTGCCACCACGGCATCTTTGAAAGACGCGTCTCCAAGCCAACCATCCGCGAGAAAATCCTATACGCTTATCCTCGCCCTGTAGCCTCCCCTTATATGAGAGACATACGCGGCCCCGGATGACCCAAATGATCGCCGTGCATGCGACACACGCAGCTCGACTGCGACAAAACGCTCATCCGCAGAGGTTGTCTGTCACTCTAATCGAGCGGTTTACGCACATCCCGAACACAACTGACCATCATTTCGTACAAGTAGTTGAGTTAAGAATGACATAATTAAATTTTAGCTTGTCTGATAACGAATTGATAAATATACATACAATAAAATGTAAACATTCACTTATAAATAGTATACATTCTTTTAAAAATAATTTTAATGTAAAATAATATTTTTTGTGAAAAAAAAAAACAATAATATAAATATTAAATATCACTGATAATCTAGTGTGCATGTACGCATCCATAAAGTGAGAGTTATAATATTAGTTTCATTCGACTGAGATTGTTTTGAGGATTTACTTATAAATTCTATATTCAATGTTTATGACAATTGTTTATATATCGATAACTTTTACTACTTCTCTGAATAGGTACTCATAAACAGTAAGTCTGTATTCTTAAGCTTTCGATTTTTGTATATTTGAAAAAATAATACATTTTTTAATAAAATTACCCTCAGACAGTCCTCAAATCCATTAGCATCCTGAGATATATGGTTTCGAATATATTTTGCTTTCCCGTAACCTACAGATTTATCCGATCAATCAATTTAAGTTTTTCAGGACTCAAATCGTTCGTTTTGGATCCTATTTTGACCCTATGCTGTTTATATTAGTTACAATTAACAATATCTTGTAAGT
The DNA here is from genome assembly GCA_949152435.1 of Gastracanthus pulcherrimus. Taxonomy (NCBI): domain Eukaryota; kingdom Metazoa; phylum Arthropoda; class Insecta; order Hymenoptera; family Pteromalidae; genus Gastracanthus; species Gastracanthus pulcherrimus. The sequence continues at coordinate 39,875,989 of OX424574.1, forward strand.
ATTACCTTGATAACACAAACCGTTTTTAAAACGGTATAAAAACGTTTGAAACTAAACTTTGAGACATTAAAAAATAAAGATGGAAAACGTTTGAAATATGTTGGAACAACGTCTGTATGTGTGTAGATGTGTTCCATATAAGACGTTGTAAAACCTTTTCTAAAACGTTTGACAACCTCTCCGAAGACTATTGTATGGTAACAATTTAAACGTTTTAAAAAAGTTTTCAAAATGTTTTGATTAAAACGTTTAAAAAAGGTTTGAAATAGGTTTGAAATCGGTTTGAAAATGGTTAAAAAAAAGTAGCATAGAATATATAAAAAAAAATTGTTTAAATAGAATTTTATGCTACAAATCTTACCAATGTTGAAGGTACCATCTGGATGATGCTTAAAAAAATGGTAATATTTGTAGCATAAAATTCTATTTAAACAATTTTTTTGGATATATTCTAAGCTAGTTTTTTATCAAACCATTTTGTATTGTACATGCTACAAAATTCTCTCTAATGTACTGCTAGATAGACTCACGCCTATCGCGGAGGAAATCTTCGGGGATTACCAGTGTGGATTTCGAAGAAACAGGTCAACAAGCGACCAGATGTTCATGGTTTGGCAGCTCCTCGAAAATAAATGGGAATTCGGGGAAACGATACACTAATTATTCATTGATTATTCAAGAAAGCGTAAGACTAAATAATGAGATGCAGAATGTTTTACGTATTAGTACTGTTAGGAGTAACAAAATAGTTGGTCAGTTTAATCGGAATGTGCCTAGATAACAGCCGGGGCAAAGTCAGGTCAGGTAAGAGCCTATGGCAACCACTTGGCATTCACAACGTCCTAAAACAGAGAGATGTTCTATCAACCCTCCTATTTAACTTGGTTTTAGAATACGTGGCCAGGGCGGTACAAGAAAGTAAAGAGGGAAATAATAATGAATGGCTCTCTAACACAATTGCTATCATACGCATATGACATAGACATTATAGGAAAAAACAGAGAAACCGCAATAAAAAACGTAGAAATACTAATAAAAACAGCTAAAAAACAGGCCTATTAATAAGTGAAGGAAAAACCCACTACATGGTCACTAGCAGAGCAGGGTCCGAGATTGCTAATACCAACTTGAAAGTCCCTGGCAAAACTTTCAAAAAGGTAGACGAGTTTAAATGACACGATAATAGACTACAAAAATGAAACTCATAAGGAAATCAAGAAAAGGCTGCATTCAGGAAATGCATGCCTATATTCGGTAAATAACTTACTAAAATCATGATTACAATTGCGAAAGACTTAATTAGAAATATATAGAAAAATCATAATGCCAGTCTGCGTATGCCTATACGCATGCATAACGTGGTCATTAACCAAACGGGAAGAAAATAGATTTAGAGTATTTGAGAACAGAGTCCTTAGAAAGATACTTGGGGGCAAAATAGATGAGATTACTAGAGAATGGAGAATTTGACATAACCAAGAAATACACGAGCTATACGTGAAATCAAACATTACCAGAGTGATTAAATCTCGAAGACTAGGATGGGCTGGGCATGTAGCTAGGGTGGATAACGAAAGAGCAGCACTTAGAGTACTCGTAGGGAAGCCGACAGGAGCAAGAACCTCAGGTAGACCGAGATGAAGGTGGGATGATAATATTAAAATGGAAAGATGGCGTGACTATGTGAACAACGTTATGAACTACACAGCTATGGATAGCTAGTCACAACAAGTAGTTATGGTAGCTATGTTGATGATGCAAGCACGTCTACAGCCGACATAAAGACTATGTTACAGCTGTTGCCCTGCAGGCACCGTTGCTGCTTATCATTACTACTTGGCCTTTATAATAATAATAATAGTATGTAGTGGCCACGCCCCCGTGTCAGATCCCAATACAACCTTGTTGCATCACCATAAGTGAGAATCGACATAAGCGCAATCCCGTGCTGTGCTATGCTGTACTGTGCCGTCCAATTGTAGAACGTAGACGTCTATCTATATCTATGGTCATTCAATTAATATTTCATAACTACCGTTACGGACCAAGTTCCTGATAGGGACCCAATTCCTGATCATTTTCTTACTTAAAATATTACTTTAAACTTGTTGCTGCAAAAACTTTCTTGAAGATTGCAGATATAACTATCTACTATTTAGATTTTCTTGTTCAAAGTCTAAAAAGTTTATTTGTAATTGACTTTTATGGAAATCAAAGTTGATCAGGAATTGCTCTTAGCTGATCAGGAACTGGGTCAGTGACGGTATCATTTAGATTATTTAATAAACGGACAATTTTTATGAAAGAATAAGAAAAAGATATATATGGTCTTTGAATTAATATTTTAAAAGTATTATTTAGATTCTATAATAAATTAAAGATTTTAATAGAATATTAAAACAAAAACGTTATCAAACAAGATAATGAAAAATTTTGATGATTTTTAATTTTTATGATATTATTATATGAATAATGTTGTTAAAAACTGATAAAGTAATACGTTATATTTTTTGTTGTAATTACATAATTATAAGTTTATTAATTGAGATTTCTAATAAAATAATATTTAAATAAAATTAATTCTTGCAATACACTTATATCACTATTTATATATAGTATATAGATCTTTCTCATGTATACATATATATGTACAATACATACAAAAGTGAAAAGAGCAAAACGTATAAATATTCAACAAAAACTATACGCATTATTCTATGTAATAGAATATCATAAACTCAAATATTTTCATTACCTTACTTGATAACATATTTGTTTTAATATTTGATTAAAATCTTTAAGGGGTTATTCCTATGTTCGGGTTACAATTTCTAGCTTATTTCAGGAATTGTTTTTTATAGTAAAATGAAATACAATCGCTTCAACCATTTTATATGTTTTAACTGATATCTCAAATTATACAAAATAGTGCATTAGGATACGTGAGACCTAAGTAGTCCTTCATAGCACGGTGTTTAGCGCCCTCGCTACGCTCGAGCGAGTATGATGACACGAGTATCGTAAACTATTTTATAGCACTGCCTGCCCTAAGTCCGCTGTTACGCCTAAGCAGTCCATAGTCGCACCGTGCGGTAGCGCCCCAGCGTAGCAAAGGTGATAAGCACGGTTTATTAATGGACTACTTATGTCACGGATAGGTGTGACATAAGTGCGGACTTAGGTCATGCAGTGCTATAAAAGATTTTTTAAATCAATTTAATTTTGTTTTTGTCCTGTCGGTCGAAGTGGACCCTTCAAAAAAATGGTAGGTGGCTGATCCGGGTAATTGTACATTTGTAGTAGTCTGAAACAAAAAATTCGGATTGATTATTGTTCTATACGCTAGTCATTCTACCCGGTACCAGAATCAAACAATTTTATCGAAAGAAAAATGGCGGACTTGTGAAGAAAAAGTTTGAAAAATCCAGTATTTTTTCGTAAAAAATCAAAGAAAAAGATAAGAAATTTTTGATAAAAATGTATAATTTTAATACTGACCAGAACTATTCATGTGTAAAATAACGTGTAAAACTTTCAGCCGGATCGGTTGGATAGGTTTTTTTTAATCACCCGGCGGAAGAAAAATGTTTCAAGTTTTAATAACAGATTTTTCATGAAAAATTAATACTTATACTAATTATCTATGCCTGGTCCGTACAGTATAATACATTTTTAAATGTTTTCGAGTCACTATCGTCGATGTACGTTGCATATTTCGTACCAAACAATTCCATAGATCTGCTGAACATTTCAATTATTCCATCTACCTACGCCATGCTCTTAATGTGATATAACTTCGTAAATACTTCGAGAATCGATCTGATATTTCTACGGTTCTCAAGATACAATACTTTCAAAATATATAAAAAAAACATAGAAAATTTTGACCCCGGACATAGGAATGCCTCCTTAATTTATTAAAGAATCTAAATAATACTTTTAATACAAATGCAGATAAACTTGTTCTAAAATTGGACCGCACAATACAGCACAGCACAGCATAACACAGAAATTTTGTCTAACTAATTATCTTACTTAGCATAAATCAAACACACGCAAAGTTTGTCTGTTAGTTATAATGATATTGTTGTACAATAAATCATACTACTATACTAACTATACTACAACTATAGACTATAGTTCTAGTACTATTTGGATGCAATTGGTAAAGTATACCTAATTTATTAGATTTTTTCGAAGAACCAAAAAAAGAACTAACTCTTTCTCTATATACAATAGTAAAATTGTGTTTTTACATTATTTTAAGCTTATCCGATCGTTGATAACTCATAAATACATTTTGTTAACATCAATATTTTATTTTATTTTATTTATTATCAAGCGGCAAACCTACTCTTTTTATATGTTAAAAATGTGTTAAAAAAAATTAATGATTATACAAAAATTTCGTATAGATATATAAATATTATTTTTTGGGATAAAAATTGAGGATATCAAAAATTAGTCACGTAATGTGAATATATACCTATTTTTTATTTCAAGTATTAAAGGTGCATGCTTTACTCACGCTACACATGCGCAGGTCACACCACTATACTCAGCGCGCGGATATTTAAAAATGTAGTAAACAAATTTTCAAAGATATTGTATAGAAAAGGATATGAAAATAAATTACCTTGTGTAAGATTTTCGTACCCCCCCCCCCCCCCCCTCGACCCGTACGTAGTTTGTACACGGACCCTAAGACGATTCACCGAAAGGTGCCTATGACTCACAAAAAAACTTTTAATTTACAAAATCTTTTTTTTTGTATATATATAACAGTAGTATCGAATGAACTACATTGTTTTCAATGCTAATCAGACGAAAAAATAAATAGTATTAATAAAAAGAATTTGAATAGAAAAATTTGTCAAAATCATGGAATAACACCAGGGAGCCACCTTAATACTTTTCTCTATAATATATATCAATTCTTTTAGATCAATTATAAGAAAAGTTGTAAATGAAGCCAAAAATGGTAATAAGCTGAAATTATATGAACATATATGAACCCAGGTAGAAACGGCAACCAACCGTTCCGCAAGTGTATACCAAATCGCAATGATTTAGCCAACGGTTTAGCCATCGGTTGGAAACAAATTCAGCTTATTTCGTCACGGAAAAACCATAATCGTTCGCCAATTGAGATTTAATTTTAAAAATCGTAAAAAAGGAAATTTGTCACGATTTTATAATTAAAATAGTTCATAAAACATTCACTCATTGATACAAAGTTGCTAAATCACATACAGAAAAGAACTATACTTTATAAAAGTAGGTTATAATAAATATACTGTTCTCAGATTTTGATGTTAAATTGTTAAATATGAATATGTCAAAGTCAATTGTTAAATGAATTAATAAATAAATTATTAATATTAAATTGATGTATGATATTTAAAGTCAAATGATAATTACAAATTTATTTAATTAAAAATATATTGGAATAGGGTTATTTAGCGCCTAATTTATTCAAATGTTTTTTTTGTAACACAAGTACGATTTTCGCGTTTTTCTGTACATATACCTATTAAATGTGGAAAGAAAAAAATTCGGAAAATATCAGTATTGAATATAGAAATATTGAAAGACTAAAGTATAGAAGAAAAAAATTCGTAAGGGTGAAAATATGGAAACTAAAAATTCGTACAGCCAAAATATTGAAAATCAACAATTTTATAGATTAAAATATTGAAAATTGTTGATTTCTGTTTTTTATTAATATACGGGTATTACTGCCCTTTCCAAGTTAGCGGATGGTTAGGGGGTAAGTGTGTGTATGTGCGCGCGTGCGTGCATGGGGACGTGCGTGCGTGCGTGTATGTGTGTATGTGTGTGTATGCGTGTGCGTGTGTGTACGGATGTAGATGAGTGTTACTCTGAATATTCGCGGTCAAAATTAATGTTTCAGGGCTCATTATTTTTGTTTTTTCTTTAAGGAAGGGGGTTCAAAAATAGTTTTCTTTGTTTTTCTATGTTTTTTTAGTTTTTATAGCGGTTGTTCAATTTTAGAATTTTAGATTTTGGAGTGTTTTTGTGCATTTAAAATAATATTATCGATTCAGTTTATATCAATGCATTTGAAAGAGCATAAAAGTTCCTATCTTTTTCGTCCTGGAATTTTAAAAAAGTTATTTCACGTTTTCTGTTATACACTGTTAAAACGTCGATTTTTATTTAAACGGTGATATACACCAAACATAAGATGGAAAATTGTTGATAAAATTTGAAAATATTAGGAATATGGACAAGAACATTCTGTAAATTTTTTAAGTCTTTATCCTTTTCTTTTTTCGAGAAATGAATAATGTTGCGAAAAAAATAGATTTTCTATGTCATACGATAAATTGAGTAAAACAGCACCATTGTTTCTGAAAATTTTCAAAATGTAGCTTTTTACTATCTGTTTGCTTAGTTCTTTGTCCAGATTATAACGACCTTTATATTTTGAGTTTTTTGAGGTTATGGTTTTTTTCAATATTTTGTTTGATCGCTTAGAACGGTGCGGTCATTTTTTACCAACTGTGGCTCATCTTTTTCGCTTTTTATTGAAGATCCGGAATGAAAAAGAAATTTTACGATTCATCGACTTGTTTTTGTTTTATAACAATATGATCGCTTCAGTGTAAATGCATTTGAAAGAGAATACACGAAATTTTTTATAAGCTATCTTCCTTCTTTTGTTATACACGAAAACATATTTTCTTTTAAACGGCGATATTTCGGAATTATATGATAGAAAATAGAAATCTTTAAAACAAATTGAGCTGAAAAGGGTGGTATTCTACTATATATTTTAAAATAATACAAATTATATTTTTTTATTTTGATTGCTTATATCTCGAGAACATTGCGGTTATTTTTATTAAACAATCGAATTCTTATTTGCTTTCTTTTATAAATGTACGAAATCAGAAAAAATAAATAAAGATTCCTCAATTCTTATTAACTTTTTCAGTTTTTATACAATTCAAATATTTTGACATAATATAAATTATACTTTTGCCTGTGTTTAAATAGTAGGTAATTCAGAAGTTTAAATCTATCTCGTCATTTATAAAAAAAGGACTTATCCGTTTGACTTTTCAACACAGAAGTAAATAGAACAAATAAATACATATAATAGCAATTAATAAGGTTGGAGGAAGCTAAGTGCCAATGAATTGGCAGCGGTATTTATTTTCGAATAAATTCGCTTATAATAGTGAAATTAACATAATGGAATTCTAAAAATATCGGTTCGTATTACGAACATTCGGAACTTGACTTAACGAATAATATAAATCGTCCAAATATTTATTTCTCCTTCCGATAGTTCATAGCAATAATTTTATTGTTACTAAATCTTTAAATATGCTTTCGGTGATTCAATCCATTTTCATTTTTTAAAATCACAATTTTATATACGCTTTTTGATTAATAGAATTAAAAACAGATATTTTGTTAAATAACATAAAATGTTTGATTTTACAAATACCGTATAAAACATTTCACACTTTACTAAATTTAAGTATGTTAAGAACCATATTATTTTAGTAAATATATTTCATAGTAAATTGCTATTTATTTTTTTAGAAGTGACGACAACTCCAAAGAACACATATGACGGTTCTACAATTTATTATAATCCTCGCTTGGGCTAAGTACAGTAATATTTATTTTCGAATAAATTCGCTTATAATAGTGAAATTCACATAATGGAATTTTAAAAATATCGGTTCGTATTACGAACATTCGGAACTTGACTTAAAGGATAACATAAATCGTCCAAATATTTATTTCTCCTTCCGATAGTTCATAGCAATAATTTTGTTGTTTCCAAATCTTTAAATATGCTTTCGGTGATTCAATTCATTTGCATTTTTTAAAATCACAATTTTATATGCTTTTGGATTAATAGAATTAAAAACAGATATTTTGTTAAATAACATAAAATGTTTGATTTTACAAATACCGTATAAAACATTTCACACTTTACTAAATTTAAGTATGTTAAGAACCATATTATTTTAGTAAATATATTTCATAATAAATTTCTATTTATTTTTTTAGAAGTGACAACAACTCCAGATAACACATATGACGGTTCAACAGTTTATTATAATCCTCGCTTGGGTTAAGAAATAGATACAGTAATGATTCTGTAAACCAATATACTAATAATAAATAACATTTGTCCAAAAAATTCAATTTATTTAACAGCTTTCTGCAACAGTTTAAAATTGTTCATTGAAATTGAAGTGGTTTTAGTGGAGGACATAGAACTTATTACATAAGATTGCACATGGTTCATTTAATTTTCAGTATCATTTACATCAGGTATAACATTGAAAATATGAAATTCCGGTACACAATAAAGTGTATGTGCGAGTGCATGTGCACGCATGTGTGTTTGTCAAACTCGAACTTCTTCCTTCTATCGCTAAAATAGCAATTCCTATTGCTTCCTCAAAGAGGAAGCTTTGTGATAGAAAAAAAAAGTTTTGCTACAATCATGTTATAAACATGTTTTGAGATATATGGAATCAAAATGCACTATGTTTAGAAAATTTACATATTGATGTGTGCGCGTGTACGTGTCTGTGAACGTGTGTGTGTATGTGTGTGTGTACGTGTGTGTATGTGTGCGTGTGTGAGTGTGTGTGTGTGTGTGTGTGTTTGTGTGTGTGTGTGCGTGTGTGTGTGTGTGTGCGTGTGTGTATGTGTTGTGTGTGTGTGTGTGTATGTATCTATGTATCCATATCTCGAATAATCCATTATTTTATTTGGTTTTTTAAACGAAGGGGCGCAATAATAATTTTTATACTTGTGGTTTTACGGTTTTTGGCTTGTAGTTTTTCGTCTTTTTGGCACGTTAGAAATAATATCATCGATCTTATACACGAAAACGTAATTTTTTATTTGAACGGTGATTTCTCTGAAATATATGATGGAGAGTTTACGAAAAATTTGAGGTAATTAAGACAACGGAGAAGATTATTCTGTAAAATATTTGAGACAATTCATTTTTTTACGATTGAGAAAAAAAATCATTTTGAAAAAGAATCGATTCTCTATGGCAAACGATAACTTGAGTAAAATGGCTTATACCTTCTGAAAATTTCAAAAATGTAGCTTTTTACTATGTCTCGGCTAAGTGCTTTGCTCAGATTATGAGGACTTTTATTTTTTGAGATATTCGAATTTTTTATCAAGGAATGCTTATTTTCGTCTTTTGAGCAAGAATTTAAATCCAAAAGAATTTTTAAGATTCATCAAATCGTTTCTGTTTTATAACGATTTTTCATGTTTTATATTATCTTTTTCAAAAAAATTTTGATCGTAGATTTCTTGCGTATTACGCGGTAATGTTTGACGAAATAAAGCTCATTTTATACGTTTTTTGATTTATCGATTCGTTCTGTTGTATAACTTTTTTCATTTTTATGATATTCATTTTTCTTCAAAAAAATTTTAATAGCTATTTTCTTCAGCGGAATTTGGATCTGATGAGGTGATTTTTGGCCATTCTAAGATCATTGTTTGCGTTTTTTGATGAAGATTTAAAATAAAGAAGAATTTTTAAGATTTATCGATTCATTTTTTTTATAACGTTTATTTCATTTTGATGATATTTTTTTTTTCAACAAATTTTTAACAGCTTTTTTGTTGAGCATCATGCGGTAATTTATGGCCATTCAAAGCTCTACTTTTATTTTTTTATGAAGATTTGAAATAGAATAAAATTTAATCAACAATTATAGTGTAGTAAAATTTATTATTGTCAATTGGACAAAAATGTAGCTTGATATGCAAAACTTTTTAAGTTGCTTTTTAAATGCTATACTTTGGCATAGGATTATTTATAGTTGAAACACTTTCTTGAATTTTATAAAATAAATTTTCTCTAATAGGTGTGCAGAAATGTTTTTTTTAATACTCTTGCTTCTTTTATCACAAAAGTGTGCTTTTACTCCAATAAGTTGTAAAAAAAATTATGTATTAAATAGTTTCAAAATAAAAGAAGACTATAGAATATTATTTAGTTAATCAATATATTTTTGATGTTTTCTTTTCCAAAACAAATTGTTAGGAACAAAATTTAATCCTATATAATAAAAGTGGTGGCTGTTTGTAACGTAATAAATAGGAAAAGTATATAGCGAGAAAATAGAGGGGAAAATAGGATGTGGGAGGGTATGTGATCTAATACAATTAAAGGAGACGGTACTTATGTATATTATATATGTCTAAATATATATTTATGGGTCTGTACGTGTAGTTATTATGCTTGATTTGTACAACTATCGAAAAAGTGTAAAATTAGAAAAAAGAAGAAAAATAATGATGGGGGGGGGGGGGTGAGATAATAAAATTAAAGTAGGCGACACTTATGTATAGTACGCATATCTAAATGCATAATTATGTGTTTATATGTGTAGTTATTATGCTTGATTTGTACAACTATCGAAAAAGTTACGTAACGCAATATATCGGAAAATTGTAAAATTTGAAGAAAGAGGTAAAATAATATGGGGAAAGGAGAGAGGGGGGGGGGGTGTAGGTGATAATTTTAAAGTAGGCGACTTTTATGTGTAGTACTCATTCTAAATGCATATTTATGCGTTCGTATGTGTAGTTGTTTTGCTTGATTTGTACGACTATCGACAAAGTCGTTTAACTCAATAAATACGAAAATTGTAAAATTAGAAAAAAAGGGAAATAAGGAGGCGGGAGGGACATTGAGGTGATAAAATTGTAGTAGGCGGCAATTATGTATGATCCACATATCTAAATACATAATTATGTGTTTGTATGTGTAGTTATGCTTGATTTGTACGACTGTCCACAAAGTCGTGTAACGTAATAAATCAGAAAATTGTAAAATTAAACTCCTCGACACTTATGTATAGTACGCATATCTAAATGCATATTTATGCGTTTGTATGTGTAGTTATTATGCTTGATTTGCTAGACTATCGAAATAGTCGTGTGACGCAATAAAACGGAAAAATACAAAATTAGAAAAACGAGGGGTAATAATGTGGAGGGAGGGGGGGTGATCTGAAAATGAATGTAGGCGGCACTTATGTATACTACACATGTCTAAATGCATAATTACGTCTTTGTATGTGTAGTTATAATGCTTGATTTGTACGATTATCGAAAAAGTCGTGTAACGCAACAAATCGAAAAAGTATATAATGAGAAATGTGTAAGTATGTGAACAAGTTAACAACTATCCATGCATCCCATTATCTATACATACTACTATCCACATACATTACTATCCACACGTTTCTACTAACAAAATAGGTTTTCTCTCAAATAAAAAATATGAAAAAGTAACGTAATTGAATAGTCACTTATCTACATAGAAAATTATCGGAATTCTGATTTAAATCGATTGTAACTTTTACAGTTTTGGTGTTTGCTAACTACAAATGTATTTTTCTTTCTCAAAGAGAAAGCATTGTTTTGATAAAAAAAAAGTTTTGTCATTTTTAATGTAAATACATACTGTATGACTTGGGGAGTTCGAATAAGCTACTCTCTAAAAATGTCCGCTGTATTGATATGTGTTTGTGTCGCTCATCCGCGTTCGAATATTCTACGGTGAAACCTGACCAAACTTTGCATGCATGTTTGTCATCGATGTCTAGAAGTGGCTTTAAAATTTCAGTGGAAATGGTTGACTCATTTTAATTTTATAACCATTTTTCAAAAATAAAAAATTTGAAAATTTTGAATTTATGAAAATTTTTTGATGATGGAATGATTTTTGGTTAACGATTTTTTTTGCACTAAAGTACTCATAAAAATTCTTTAATTTAAGGTAAAAAACGATGCAAAATGTACCGTTTTTCATTTATTATACCTTGTGTTAAAGAATTTCTCTGTAACCTGTATATCTCGAAAATTAAAGGAAATAATTTAATGAAATTTTTACTAAATATTAGTTTTATATAAAAATACACTCATCTGGGCTCAAATACCAGTGGATATAATCTAATCAATCTTTGTGAAAACTTAATTTTAAGGTAACATTTAAACTTAATGTATATGTAATTCTTATGAACTTCTTACTCAAATTTGCCTTTGTTTCGGATGGTGGGTGGGTTTCTCCTATGCCACCAGAGAAGGACGTGCAGGAATCAAGGAGTCCTGGTGATCGGTAAAGTCGTAGCTTTATTAGGATAATGGAGCATCTCTCGCTGTGAGTGTCGCCAGGCCTTGCTCCGCCCACGAATCTTACGAACTCGCCCTGGCTTGCGAGGATTTTACCTGCCTCAAAATATGATTTTAAATTAATTTTTTGGACGACCTTCCAGTCTGTACTGAATGTAGTCAAGGGAGCCATTTTCTCCGTAATCAAGCCGGGATTGCTGGCGAGCTGCCTGAGGAATCGCTGGGGCGTCTCCGTTGTCTCCTCGCGGCTCGCGACTCACGCAACGGCGATACTTGCCCTAAAATAAAAACAGTGTTTTCTGTTAGCTGCTGGATATGGATCTTTAACTAACGCGCGAAGCTTGGATAGTTTACCTAAATATCTGTACGATTACCCGTTTAGGCTTGATTTTATTTCGTGGCGCGGCTCGCCCGGGGTCGCGTAAAAAAACAATAAAAAACGGCTGCTCTATGTTTGTTTATGTGATTGCCTGGCCAATTCGCCGGGCCTTTCGAGTTTGTTAACATGGACGGTTTTAGACACGTCGGCGTTACGTACCATGACGTTGTTTTTCTTAAGGTTTATCTTTATTGTTTCGAAAGGGCCAGTATATTCTTTTACGAATTTTCCCTTCTTTGGCTTATTGAGGACGTAGACCAGTTCTCCTTCTCGGAAGTGTTTCATATTCACATTCCTGTCATAATAATAGTTCGAGCGATATTTCACTTGTACTAAGTTCATGGATGCTGTCGTCTGTAGGACTGTAAGGTGGGACAGCACGTCTTCTATGTAAGTGTTATAGAACAGCGCTAACTCTTTCATTGGGAAGCTCGATGGTGTTCTCGGTTTAAATCCGAACACGAGCTCGTGCGGCGTGTAGCCCGTGCTCTCGTGTTCGGTGCAGTTGTAATCATGCTGGCATATTGTTGTCCAATTGTCCCAGTCAGTTACGTCTTTTATATATTTTCTGAGATATTCTGTCAGCGTATGATCCATCCTTTCTATTGAGCCATTTGATTGGGGGTAGTAGGCTGTAGTGAAAAACTTTTCGATGCCGAATATCTTGGCAAATTCTTCTAACAACGGTTCTGAAAATGTATCCGCTACTCCGTAAGGATCGCCGCAGGTGTTCCGAATATGCAGATTATTTTTTCCGTCAAGGCTCGTGTTACTTCCTCCGTCGTTGCCTGTTTTGTTGGTGTTAAAATTATATATTTTGTGAGCGCATCTTGGCTGTCCAACGCTATTTATTGTCGTTCGTATCGTGGTGTGCTCGACCCTGTCCCGTTCGCTGCTCGCATCGCGATTTTTCCGTTATTCTATTTTTGTGGGGTTTGCGCGCGGTAATTCGGGATCTCCGTTTTTCCACACTATGTTTTTTATTCCGAGTAAATTCATTACTCCATCATTACACTTATCGGTTATGGCCCAGCGCTCTGGGACCTCTAGATCGCCGTATACCGAGTTTTCGACGTCACTTCCGATCTTGCTTTCGGGCGATCTGGATTCGGCGGAGCTGATCTTCGATGGAAATCTCGAGACATAACGGAGCCGCGTTAGTCTCTCCTCTAATTGGCGGCCAATTTCAGATGGTGCTTTTTCGATAGCACCTGCTACATTGAAATCTATCAATGCGTCTATTGCTGGTGGATGCTGGTCCGTCGTCACCAATTTCGCCGCGGCTTGATCGCGGTCGCCGACGATGTGCGCATCTCTGCTTTCGTGCGCATTTGTTTGCGCATTCTCGCTTTCACTTGAGATTCCAGCTCGATCTCACCGCGTATTAGCGCCCTGCGTGCTTCCGGGCTGAGCTTGCTTAAATGTTCCAGCACTTTTTCGGCGCGCTTAAATATTTTCTTATTGCTCGCCAGGTCTCCCGATCTATGCGACGTGCGTGACCATATGCCTTGAATTAGCAGGCTCCACGACGAGAGGTCGAACTTACTTAGGCGCTTTAAAAAATTTTCTATTAAACGGTCTTCTCGCGCGATACTTTCGGAGCCGCGTGAAGCTCGGTTCACCGCTCCTCTCCCCGATTGTGCGGTCGGATCCATCGCGACGGATAATGGATCGAATCGGACGGGGGACATTTTTAAATTGTTCGCTCAAATAAAATATTAAGTTTTAAAAAGTCCCGAAGCTGCGCGCTAGGATAAAAAGTCGACTTACAAATTTGCCGCGAAGAATATGATGTAGCTGCGCATCGTTGGTGTTGCTGGTGATGGCGTGCGAAGACAGCTGCTACCTGCTGCTGCGACTGCTCTGGGGTTGTCGGCTGTCTCGCGCGCGTCGGCGGCTGGTCCGCACAGACGACTGAACTGCGCGTGGTGTCTGCTGGACTAGCCTCCTTTACCCAGGTGGGTTTAGATGTCCCCGATGGGCTTAGTTGGCCTAGTGTAGTCTTGCGGCTTATTGCCAGTGGTCCGCGCTGATTGCTGCTTGATTATAGCCCGGTGGCTGGCTTGCTCTGCAGAACCACTGCGCTCTCGATCGGCGGGTGGCGGACATCGTTTCTCTCTGATGCGCTGCGATAGCTGACTTGCGAGACTTGTTGGCGCCTGCTAAAGATGTAGCGGCGTACAATTTCGGCTACAGGTGTGTAAGGCCTTGAAGCGTGGTCCTTGGTTGTTGGAGAGTTGCACTGTCGCACTACACCGCACACGCGCTCACCCCGTATCTTTTTATTTTTTTTTATTTTAAATTTAAAAGTCGGGGGGAAAAAGGGGGGAGTCTGGGTGATTGGTAAAGTCGTAGCTTTATTAAGGTACTGGAGCACCTTTCGCTGTGAGTGTCGCCAGGTAACTAGCGCTCGCTCGTCGTCGCGGCGCGACGGCGATGAGCGTCTCCAGGCGCGAAGTACAAGCTTGCACTTCTGCGCCTGGAAACCTTGGCAAGTCAATGTTTCTTGCTGATCGTGCGTCTAGCGCACGGCCAGCGTACGGTTACCCGAGCCGCCACGGTTGCGATAAGCGCATCCGTGACACCTTGTAATATAACCTATTTTATCAAATCCATCAACAGATATTGACCTATGCATAATAATATAATATAGTATATGACATGACTGATACCTATTTGAGAAAGCTGTGTGCCAAATCAGTTGGCAGCGTTTATTAATAGATTCGCGGATAATATGATTTTGTATTAAAAATACTTTAGATGATAAATCAAATGAGAAAATGTATTAAAATTTCTTGTGATTTTTTACATTATTTTACAATTAAAAATCATTATTATTCTTTAAGTGAGAACACTTTGATTCTCATATTTGGCTATGAAATCATCATTTAATCTTTTCTTCTTCAGCATATTGTTTAATAGTTAAGTTAAGACTACATAACACGATTAGCAATCATCTGCATTATATTATACGAAATTCGTATACAAATATTGTGTACAAAAATATATTATTATCTATTTCCTGTAATTCATATGGACGGAGAGAGCGCTGACAAAAAATTGTGACACGTAGCGCGCCTGAAATGCCTAGTATAGTTGCCATTTGGGTTCACAGTTAAAATGAGTTTGAATAAATTATTTTGAATAAGTAAGTCGAATAATGACACATAATGAACATTTTTAAGATTTTCTTAGTTACATATTATTATCTTATCTTACATTTATTTGTGAAAATCGTATGCATTATATATATTAAAAAATATTTTAAACGACAATACTTTTTCATAATTTATGCTATATTTTTGCATAAGTTTAAATTATTAAATTACAATATATATATATATTATATTACTTTTTAATATATCAATATATATATATATTGATATATTAAAAAGCAATATTTTTTTTTAATATATCAATATATATATATATTGATATATTAAAAAGTAATAGATGTGTCATTTTTATTTTTCACCCCAGTATTATATATAATAAATAGTTTCATATTCGAACATTCTTTAGAAATCGATATCTTTTTTCAAACGGTTATATCTTTGAAATATGAGAAGGAAAATTTTTGAAAATTTGAGACGATTAGGAATATAGAGAAGAATATTCTGTAAAATTTTTTAATTTCATCTTTTTTTTGAAGGATAAAAAATATTTTTGTAAAGAAAAATGGATTTTTAATCAGCTGCGAACCTGGAGTAAATAGGTACCATTTGATCTAAAACTTTCCAAAACGGTAGCTTTTTACTATCTTTTGAACGAGTTATTTCTGCAGATCACAGCGACCTTTATATTTCAAGATATTTAAGGTTATGCATTTTTTAAAATCTTTTTTTGACCGCTTATATCTCGAGAATGGCACGTATTATGAATTATTAAAAAGCATCATATTAAAGAATTTAAAAACTCACTATTATTATCTTATTATTACTAGTATATTTTCAGGGTCAAATATAATAACAGTTATAATCATTTATTAATATTTAATATTATATGTAAAAGTCTGTATTTATCTCCTGTCTATTTGTGTTCTTTTAACTTACTTTTTTTTGGTTCTCGGATCATATGAATGGCACAAGTGGACCAAAGGGTTGTACCAAAGTAAACCAGAAGTTTATCGAAAACGATGCAAAAATTTAAAAAAATAAATATTAACTTATCTACTGCACTCAAAATTGACTTATCCTTCCCTAAATTTATCTTTTCTGTCGCTTATTCTTTAGCTGATATGATAATGTATAGCAGTTCTTTATACTTTAAGATATTTGCGGTTATGTATTTTTTGACATTTTTTTTATCGCTTATATGTCGAAAATGACACGGTCATTTTTTACCAAACAGGGTTGGTTTTTTTCGTTTTATAACGAAGATTCGAAATTTAAAAGGAATTTAAAGATTTATCGACCCGTTTTTTTATAACAATTTTTCGATTTTTGGGTTTTTGAGTTTTAGTTTTTAGAGTTGTTTGGTATGTTATAAAGATTATGACCAAATAAGTGTAAATGAATTACATAGAGCATAAAATTACCTATATTTTACAACTCAAATTTTGAATATGCTTTTTCCCTTCTTTGTTATACAGGAAAAAAGTCATATTTAGTTTAAACGGTTATATCTCGGAAATGTATGATGAAAAATCGTTCAAAACATTTTGGTGATTAGGAATTCAGTGGATCTACGTACTAACATCTGATTACATTTAATGTAAATATTGAAATAAAAAATTGCTGCGATAAGGATTATTACCTATGGCTCTGTAATTTAAGTAAATAATTATCTTTTGCCAAACCATCAACGATAAAAAACACCTTTTTTTATCTTTTAAGTTGAAAGAAATATAGCAATTTAAATTTAATTTATTTGAACAAAGAATTTCATATTGGACCAGTTAATTTAGTTTCAGGAAGCTAAGTACCCATGAATTGGCAGCGGAGTTTTATAAGCTATGTTCCTTGTTTTATTATACACGAAAGTGTTATTTCTTGTTTAAACGGCCATATTTCAAGAACATATGTTGGAAAGTCTTTTAAAAAAAATTGAGCTAATTAGTGAAGGAAGTAGCTTTTCACTATCATTTTGCTGAGCTCTTTGCCCAAACTATAAAGTCTTTTATATTTTAAGATATTTGAAGTTATTTCTTTTTTAATTTTGATTACTTATATCTCGGGTATGGTGATCGCTTCCGTGTAGTAAATGCATTTGAAAGAGCATTAAATTACCTTACCTCATATTTATTTATCTTATATATTGACAATAACAACGAAGGTTCTCTAGTGTCCGCCCATATGGCGTATACGTTTAAGATTAAGTTGTAAAGCTAATGAGATTTGTTGATTTACTTAAATAACAACAACGTATTATAGCCGAATTGTCGGGATTGTGTTAACCTCATATGACAGCGCTGATGGATCTCCGTTCTTTTATAATTGTGGAAATTTTTTTATTTGTTATTCGATTTGAATTTTGAAGGTCTCATTTTGTTCCTTAAATGATTTCATAGTGATTTACCGTTATGAAAATTAGACAATTATCAATTCAATTTTAGTAAATACCCTTTTCGCCGGCTGGGCAAACCGTTTTTGCGAAGACCGGGCTAAAAATTTTTTTTTGTAACACAAGCACGATTTTAGCATTTTTCTGTACCTATTAGGCGGGCCTAAAGGACCATTTTTCAGACCGGCGGGCGCTAATATGCATAAGCGGGTGCAAAAGTAACTTTTGCACCCGCTAAAAATTTTCGGAAAATTGCTAGTATATATGTATTTAGCCCCGCTTAATATGCCAGAAAATCGCAAAAATCAATACATGCGTTACAAAAAATATGGTGTGCACCAAGGGCACACTTTAAAAAAAAGCTTTTAAAAAATTTTTTTAAAAAAGCCCACTTTGCGCCCTAGGTACGTAATATACTATTGTTCGCCCGGTCGGAAGACAACCGCTTTGCACCTTCTTTTTAGGCATAAAAAGCCGCAAAAATCATGCATGTATGACAAAAATATTTTTTGTAATGACAAGTTTCTCAAAAAGATTTAGTGGTACGGAATATTCTAAATCATGATTCATGAAATATATGTATATAGTTTACTGGCCAAATTCAAAATTAGGCAATTTGGGTTTTGCTTAAGGTTATTGAGTAGGCAAAGCTCACAACGCCTAACTTTGTAGTATTATTTAGCACACATGGACAAGCAAATATTAAAAACAGAACCCTTATTCGAAATTTAAAAGAATGAACAGCATGCGATACATTTACTCAGAATATCATGGCATAAGAATCATTTAACTTTATTATTTATACATATATTTATATTTATTATATCTGTAAAATTATATTAAGACTGTAAATATTCCTCGTAAATTTATATTTAAAATGTATTCCTTCACTCTTATCTGCATACTAATATAACACATTCCGGGTTTTACCTAATGCAAGTTGTGCATTTTGGGTTTAGCCTAATCAATGCTAGGTAATCAATCTTTGGCGAAACCTGAAATGCCTAAATTTTTTTTAGACAATTTGAATTTCACTCGATGTTTTAGGCATTTTGCCATATATACGTACATACATACATTTTTTAAAACTTACTTGTTCTTATTTAGGAACCTCGAAAATATCAATATTTATCAAAATTTCAGATCTCAAAATTTTAAATGTTACAAGGCTTTCTCTTTAAAAAAATAAATCATACATCATCATCGAAAAATTTATAAATCTTAGCTAATATAAATCCGTAACGTCGAATATCTGGGACTGATAGTGTGAGCTGATCTGGGGAGGTGAGAAAATTACGTAGAAAGCAAGAAAAGACTCTGACGACGACGAAGATAGTGGCTCGATATCGATATCCATGGCGAGTAGAGAACGAGGCTTACGTCGATCGTAAATAAGTCGACGATACGGCCTGGTGTCAGAAGGTATGGGGACCGCGAGCGAGATAGAATTATATGACGCTTGTTCGAACATGGACCGATACGGAAGGGAGAGGTATGTTGATAGTAGCATGATGAAAAGAGAGTGAGGAGTTGTGGTGATAGATCATCGCTTCGAAAAATTTTAACACACGATTTCTGAAATTGAAAACGTAATATGCATTATAATTTGTTTATTTAATACAGTTTTTAAATTTATTTAATTTCTATTGTTATCCGATCTTCCAAAAAATACATGAATAACATATTACATAACGTAAAAGAGCTGATTTATTATTAATGGTTTTGAATTTTGATAAATATGCTATCCCTTGCAACTTGAGATAGATCGATTTTTCAGCAAGCCGCGACATTTAAGGAGGTTCGGGTGCTTTAAATCGATCAATTTCTTTTCCTACATAATTAAAACTTATCAGTGTCGATATTTATATATGTTAAAAAAGTGTATATTCTGAACATTAAAAATACTTTTCTTATTAAAAATTGTGATGTAAACACAATTATTTCCAATTGAAAAAAAAATACTAAAAATGCAAAAACTTATTCGGTATTCATACAATTTTATTGTTTGAAATCTTATTTTGTATAATAAATGTTTTTATTATAAATCGACAGATACAAAATTTTAAAATAATTTTTTTTGCTTATTTTTTAATTTTAGAATACACGAGTTCATATAAGTTAGGTTTAAACTATAAGCTCTTTATTAGCAATCAAAAATTATTTTATAATTTTGTTTCAGCCGATTTATAAAAAAAAACATTTAAGGGACAAAATAAGATGTCAAACATTAAAATTGTATGAATACCGAAAAAGTTATTGCATTTTTATTAATATCTTTTAATTGGCAATAATTATGTTTGTAACATCACAACAGTAGATAAATACATTTTTTAATGTTCATAATGTACACTTTTTCACGTATATAAATATCAAAACTAAAAAGTTTTAATTACGTAGAAAAAAAAATTAATCGATTTCAGGACTCGAACCGCCTTAATAATTTGTTCAATAGCTCGGTTGCACAACAGCCCTACGAAAATTATTATATTATTTTTTCTCGAATCGTGCATGAAAGAGTGCAGAGCTGTATACATAGGACACACGTGGGCAAGTCCGCGTGATAACTTTTTTCTCTGCTCTGCTTGGCTCGGCGGCGCGGCGGCCCCGGCGGCGGCAGCTCTCGTGTACCGGCGCTCGAATTTATGCCAGACGTAGAATTAATGTGTGACAGATTTGTAGTTATTACGAGAAGAGAGAGGAGAGAGAACAAAGAAGGATGTAAAGAAGGAGAAGGTGGCGCTCTTGCTCTCGGTCTCTGCTCCGCCACGGGGAGATGGAGGTGGACGAGAAAGAGACGGGGTAGAAAGTGCAGGAAGACGAGTGGCCTCACCTCTCTCCTCCCATCCCTTAACTCCCATTTGCTTCTCTCTCTCTCTCTCTCTCTCTCTCTCTCTCTCTCTCTCTTCCTCTTCGTACTACTTTCAGCCACACTCGTGAGAAATCAAGAGAGGAGGGAGAGGGGAGAGAGAGAATCGGAGTCGGGCATTCAGGCAGCGGCAGCGGAAGTGAGCCCATTACTTATTATAACTGCCTGGCGAGGAGAGAGAGCGAGCGAGCGCCTGTCAGGCATCCATCATCGCGACGAATGGCCCCGCTGCCAATAACATCCGCCGTCATCGCCAACTTTCGCGCGAGCGCGGTGTAGCGGCCTTGCCCCCTCCCTCCCCTCACCGCTCTCCCTCTTCCTTTCTACCTCGCTCTTTCCGACTCTCGCATATAGAGTGAGACAGAGGGAGCGAGCGAAAAAGCGTCAGCCGGAGGTTATTTATTTGTATTAATTTTACGCCCGACGAAGGAAGCCTATCAAGGACGTTGACGCTCGACGACGTCTACGCGATACCCTCCAACTCTTTTTCTCTCTTATATATATGTGTGTGTGTGTGTGTGTGTGTATACGCGAGCGCGAGTGACAACGCGAGCTCGTTGGCCTTTGATTCGCCGGCTTGACGGATTATGGCAGAGCAGCGGCGCGCGAGTTCGGCCGCGGCTGAGCGATCGCCCGATGGGGGGATTTTCATTAAAGTTCGACAGGCGCGATTTTTCAATTGCCGACGCCGCGGCTGCTGCCTGGTCGCGAGACTGCTGCCATCGGTCCGCGTGTCTGCAGTGTTGCTTGCTTTTCTTTTTCTCTCCTTTTGTTTGGCTCGAGTGTGTATATATACAATGCTGAATTTATGTCATTATCGAGCCAAGGCGAATTAATCGCTTTAATATCTGACGATTAAATTTGACAGTTTTCTTTTGCCGGCGGATTAATTAGCGCTTACTCGGTCGTAAATTAAGGCATTGGGTCGTACATTTTCACTCGGTTTATTATACGAAGGCTACGAATGTTATTGTGCTCGTCGTGTTTGAATTAATTTTTGATGCACTGTGCATTTTTCAATTCATAATTTTACGTTGATAAATTTTTGGTACGTACGCAGAATATACTATAGTCATTTAAGTAAATAAATACGAATACAAACTTCGAGCGAGTAATATAACGATGATTTTTTCGAAAACCAAGATTTTGATGAGTTCCATCTTTTTGACGTCGCTGAGTCAAAATATGTAGGTTTTCCGAAATGTCTGTCTGTATGTATGTATGTGTGTATGTGTGTGTGCGTGTGTGTATGTATGTGGACAAATTTGGTGGTCATCATAACTTTTGAAGGCCACCATATTTCGGCCTGAAATTTTGTAAATATATCAAAAAAGATCCGACATAGAACTGACTAGATTTTGGAGCTAGCTGGTCAAAACTTACTGCTAATATGAAAAAAATTTGAATTTAAATAAATGTTGAATATAATATGTCAAAAAGCTGCATATATCGTCAAAGTTCATGTAATTTTCTTACTATTAGCGTACTTTATGATTCCTTTAAGAATTACAATTTTGAATTTATAACATTTTTAAAAATTAGAAAAAGTATTGTCATATTATGTATACGATATGTCAAAAATATGCATATATCCGTAAAGTTCATGTAACTTCCTTTCGACTAGTATACCTTACAGTTACTTTATAGTTGTTTTTGTTAAAGAAATGCGATTTTGAATTTAGAAAATTCTTAATTTGAAAAAAAATCTTTTTTATATTTATGCATTAGATAAGTAAAAAATATACTTATTTATGAACAAGGCGTTATTTCCTTATAATTTATATATCTAACATTTACTTATTTTATTGTTGTCCACGAAATACGATTTTAAATGTTGAATATGCATCACATATTATCATCACATTTTGTGGTCACCATAACTTTTTAACGCATTTGTATTTTTTATTAAAGTTTAGTGGGTATATCAGAATTAATTCAGTATTATAGAACTGATTAAGTTTTTTAAGTTTAACACCGTATTTTTTATTATATCATTTAAACAATACGTGTAAAATAATTTTTTGGGTTATGTAATTTTTTATAACCTTTTTACAATATTAAGGGAACTTAATCTTAAAATTTCAAATAAATTAGTTATATATTTTTAGGTGTGGATAAACTATTCATCAAATTATCATTGTAGGTAATGTAACCTACTTTTTTCGGTAAATTTTAACACTTTATCAAAATATGACCTAAACTTTTTTTTTCAATATTTTTCATGATTGTTAGATGTTTTTGTTTAGCCATAATACAGACGTGTATATTTTTTATTCTGCCGCAAAGTTTTGAGAGTCAAACTGATCGAATTTGAGTTTTTAAGGTTTTATTGTGTCCAAAATACATATAATTAGGATACGAGTGTGGAAATTTGAATAACAAAATTATTGACCAAATTTAAAGCTTATTTAAGCCTAAATTATTCAATTTTTAAAAATATTACTACAATTTAAAAAAATTTTCTTCTAATTATTATTAATTTACACATACACAGAATATAAGATAAATGGGAAGATATCTGTGACTAATGATGTTTATCTGGTGAAAAGTTGAATGTTTTGAATTTATTACAAGATAAAACCGCTGCCAATTTTTTGGCACTTAGCTTCCTCCAACTTGAATTTTGTTATCGAATAAGTTAATCGTTTGAGTTTGAAAGAATACAGTTATGTGTGCTAAACTTTGAAATATTAAGGGGTAACACCACTCTAGCGGTCCGAAAAAATGCCTAATTTGTACAATTTTTTACAAGAGTAGGAAAGAAGGGATCAAATTTCTTTTTTGAGGGTTTACTATACATATATTGAGGTACAAAATTATATTTTTTTTTACATTTGAATACAAAATGGCGGCTATACAGCGAATCTCGTGAGAAGCCTTTTTCAAACTGGGAGAACAGATTAATCGTAAACTATTGCATGGATTGGATTCAAATTTTTACGGTAGCTTCACAAATAGATTCTCTGAAGAAGTACGTAACCGTTTTTCGATTGAATGTAAATTTTTTTTATAAACAATTTCTACACAAATTGAAATAAAAAAAATACGTACTTCCAAAGTTAACGTTATATAGATTAAGAATTTCTTCGGTTTTTGGTTCCAGGTCTCATACTTTCCGAGAAAAGTGTTCTCCCGTTTGGAGGTTTGAGAAAAAGGCTTCTCACGAGATTCGCTGTATAGCCGCCATTTTGTATTTAAATGTAAAAAAAATATATATTTTTGTACCTCAATATATGTATAGTAATCGCTCAAAATAGAAATTTGATCCCTTCTTTCCTACTCTTGTAAAAAATCGTACAAATTAGGCATTTTTTCGGACCGCTAGAGTGGTGTAACCCCTTAAATGATCAAGTAACTATTTTTGGTGTTTCTAATATACTGTTTAAAATTCATTCGTGATTTATTAAAATGTAAAGAGTAATATAAATTGTAAAAAGTATGTAATAGGTAAAAAGGCATTATATTGCTAATTGTCTTTTCAGTAGTGTAATTGTTAGCTAAATCGAAAATTCAAATGCAGTTAACAGAAGGCGCAGCGGTGCGCAAAATCGAAAAACAATAAAAGGGGAAAGACCAAGGGAGAGCGAGAGATCGAAAGGTATAGGCTGCAGAATTGGAAAAGCTCAAAGCGAGTCGTCGATGAAAAATAATCGCGGTCTCGTCGGCCGATCGTCGATCGGGCGGCCGGACGTGCGGCAGTTATTTGTAAGTGTTGTAAAATTTATACGCAGCCTGGTATGAGAGATGGAACAGATATGTAGGAACGGAACGAACATGCGTTGCCTACACATGTCCAGCCGTTGTTTAAGGCGCGCTCGAAGCCGTTAAAAATTAACGTGCCGAATTTATGCGCTGCCCGGATGCATATCGCAATGAATACATTCATTATGAGAGAATGCGCGTGATAACCATTAAATGCTTGCATGATAATGTTAAAAATTAAATATTTAACTTAACAGTTTAATTTTTTTATAAAAGATTAAGTTGTCTAAAATACAATTAGATATTTCAAATAAAAAATTAATTGCGAATTTGTAATATTTTTGATATACGGAGAAGTCGCAGAGTAATGCATGATAATAGTACATTTCGACGAGGGTACGGAAGTAGATTATTTGCCGCATGTGACGTTTTTCGCTCGAGCGAAGCGAGAGTCAAAAGTCAAATGAGGTAAATAATCTACTTACACACTAGTTTCGAACAGTATTTTATACCACAAGCACCGAAAAATCATATCGAAGTTGTGATTTTAAGGTTAGAGTGGTATAAAGTTTTTAGTGTATGATTTCAAAATGTTGATATGCATCGAAATCCGATCCATTTTTAAAAACATGAACTAAAATTTAAATGAATGTTACGAAAGTTGAGATAATTAAAATAGATGAATTATAAAAAATGCCAATTTTCATTATCAAATGCTAGACGATTCTTGCCCAATACTTATTTT
Organism: Gastracanthus pulcherrimus; assembly: GCA_949152435.1. Lineage (NCBI taxonomy): Eukaryota > Metazoa > Arthropoda > Insecta > Hymenoptera > Pteromalidae > Gastracanthus > Gastracanthus pulcherrimus. Next base: position 39,901,354 of record OX424574.1, read on the forward strand.
TATATTTAAAGACAAGAAAAAATTAAAGATAGACGTACGCAATTTTGTGATATATACCATATGCATCAATTTTTGTCGAATTACGATTTTAACCCTTTGTGCCCCGCGTCCATTAAAATGGACATACTCGAAAAATGTAAAAATAATTAATTATTAGTTCAACGATTCTTTAATCTCGACCTGAAGGATTTTAAGGTGGCTCCATCGCGTAGTCCCGTATCTACGCGGGGCCCCGCGGGTGACACAATTTTTCTTTTCTAATAATCATCACAATATTAATAAAAATGAATCAATATACATTTTCAGACTTATTGACCTAAATGTATATTATAATATATGAGAAATAATAATAATACGCATAATATGTATACAAAAATACACTCATTTTATTTTTCTTAAACAATCGGAATCTATAATTAAAAAGATATAATTTCCTGGTGGTTTTATAAAGAAATCATGGGATTTCATATAGTTATAGGCATACATGCATAATTCGCCATAAGAGCCCATGTTAAAAGTTCTATTTTCAAACATTTTTTTCTCTTCAGTTTACCATACCCAACCAAAATTGCAATAGAATGTATAAAATGCTCACTTTCAGTGGGATTTTTATTTTTTGTTAATGATGGATTTTGAAGAAACGACTGAGCCCCCTTAATTGACATACTGAGTAGTACGAGCATGTGTACGCACTTGTATACATGTATGAATGTTTACATTCACTCATATACATGAATATGTAGACAAATTTTCTTAAACCACTTAAAATTCTTAGGTAGACCATAATACGTCAAAATACACTTGAAAAAGTGATATATCATGACCAGATTTAATTCAGGTCTGAAAGGATTAAGGGGTAACACCAGTTTAAATTTTCAAAAAATCGTTTTGGCTGAATCAGCCACCACGGCGCGCTCTGATTTATCGACTATGTAGTACTCCTACCTGTCGAAATTCTATTGCTTATGGTCATTGCGGTTCCTCAGAAGTCCACCGAGGTGTACTAACACTGAATAGAAGTGTGTGTGTGTGTGTGTGTGAGCTAGTATAGCTACCAAGCGACGCCGTGCAGACGCTTTATTTTCTTTCCGTACATTTTCGTTCAAATATTAATAACGTGTTTTGTTATTGTAAAAGTTTTCGAATAAACAATGTATTGTGACAAAAAAACCGGCCAAGGAGGAAGGAGTAGTGCAAAATGACCGAGAATATCAAACCGACGGCCGCAAAACCGTTACGAGCTGGAGAAGCCAAGCCTGGAGAACGTTAGTACATCAGCTAAAAATTATCAGATGTAAACTTCGATGATTTTGAAGTAAATGAAGGTTTCGGTTACCGAATTCTGAATTTTTTAGCAGTGTTCTCCGCGATATCGCAAGCTCTTGTATGTAAAAAATGCAAATCCGATGTAACGTTCACCGAAACTGGAAAGCGAGGCTTGGGTTTCAAAATTGTGATTTCCTGTAAAAACTGTGATCAGATTACTATTCCTAATTGTCCATTTATTGAGAAAGGATATGATATTAATCGAAAAATTGTTCTTGCCATGCGATTACTAGGAATAGGATTAAATGGCATTATAAAGTTTTGCGCCTTCATGGATCTCCCTCGGCCAATTTTTCAATCGGTTTACGATACAGTTGTTAAGAAAATTGCCATTGAAGCAGAAGCTGTTCATAAGCTCAGTATGAAAACTGCAGCTAAAAAAGACGAGAAAAAACTGACGATCCAAATGGCATTACTGTATCTGGTGATGGTTCGGGGAGGAAGCGTGGTTTTTCATCTCTTTACGGGTTTGTTTTACTTATCGCCTGGTATACTGGCAAAATAGTCGATGTTTTGGTGAAATCTAAATATTACAAAGCTTGCGAATTTTGGAAAACCAAAACTGACACCATCGAGTTCAAGGAGTGCAGCCAAACTCACAAAGATGAATGCCAAGCGAACCTCGTCGGCTCCGCAGGAAAGATGGAAGTGGACGCCGTCATCGAAATGTTCCAGCGCTCAGAATCTTTACACAATTTGAAGTACGCTAATTACGTGGGCGACGGAGATTCAAAACCTTCAAAGGAATCATAGATTCTGAGCCCTACGAAAAGTTCACCGTAAAAAAAAAGAACGCGGCTTCACACAAAATAGCAACGAAAGTTTCAATGCGACTGTCTGGTCTATGGCTCCAAAATCTTTCTCTAGTAGCAAACACGTGCTCGATACCGCAGTATATATTGCTGCAGGTATCTACAATGATGGCCTTTCAAGTGTCATGAAGCTGATGCAACACTTGGGCTTGACAATCGGACCGAACTGCTATAATTTCTGCGTGGAGGCGGACGCGCGTCGCATCAAGTTTTCTGAGAGATCCCTAACAGACGATGCCAGAGAGGCCCGGAAACTGCTCCGAAAACTTTAAACACGTTTTTCTCGAAACAGGTTTTTTCAAACTGGGCGCACTCATAGCTTCAACACCATTGCATGGATCAACTTGCAATTTTTACTGTAGCTTCACAAATATATTCTCCATTGAAGTACGTAGCCGTTTTTTGATATTTTGAAAACTACTTGTTTTATTAACAATTTACTACTCTTTTTTTTGTCAAAAATTCATACGTTTTGTTCAGAAGTGCACAGTTTCTACAAAAATTGGAATAGAAAAAAAATCCTATGTACTTCGATAGCTATTAGAATGTAGCTACAGAAAATTTTTGGTTTTTTGTTCCAGCTCTCACGGTTTTCGAGGAATTGGTGCGCCCGCGGTGCACCATCAAAAAAATCTTTTTCCGCAGATCTGCTGTAACGCCGCCATTTTGTAGAAAAATCATAATAAAAAATTTTTTTTTCATACATCAATATGTGTTAAATGAACCATCTAAATATGAATACTATTCCTTTTCCCATAATCCCAGAATAAATTGTCAAAATTAGGTATTTTTTTCGGATTCTAGAGTGGTGTTATCCCTTAAGCGTCACTAAAAACAAACTTTATATATGCATAAGGTTGATACCATCCCTTATTGAGACGTATTCGAAAGTGTTACTGTCTAGTACTGGGGACTATTCAATCACAGGTAAATCTCCAGTTCCAGTTCATTCACAGTAGCGCGAGCATGAGTGAATTGCTCGCATGCACCTTAGCCCACGAATATCGCGACTGTAACATGGGAGGTGAACTTGCCATCGGAACAGGTGTATTCCGGAAATTTTCTCGCGTCCTGCTCTGTAAAAAATGTCTTGTAATTTAAAGTACTTTTATGTTACATGTGTCATTAAATTTAATGTATTTGTAACAAAAAATTGCATTGGTGTACATTTGCATAAAATTTAGTATATATTTACATGAAATTTAATGTATGTTTATATAAAATTTAATGTACACTTACGTGAAATTTCAATTGAGAGACTAAAAGTTAATTAATGTACATTTACAGGGATTTTAATGTCATGTGCATGAATTGTAATATAAATTTGCATAAAATTTTATGTGCTTTTTCATTAAATTTAATGCATATGTACACGTCATTTGATGCATATGAACAAGAAATTTGAATACATTAACATTGACATAAAATTTTAATACAGAAATTGAAAGTAAAATAATGTTAATTTACGTAAGTATTTTTCATAGATATTTGCAATATATTTAACCTATTAAAACCCATGGCTAAAATAGCTGCGCTATCGAGAAATTAACTAAGGAGTTACATGTTAGATTCAGGAGTGTCACTGTGTGTGGGGAAGAGAGAGGGACTCCCCCCTTTCCCCACGCGCCGCTCCGCTCCCCGCGCACCACCTCGCGCAGCCAACAAGCTTGAGTTTTTGTTTACGTTATCGTTGATTTCTCCGAATTAAATGCGGTAACACGGGTTCAAATTTTGCATGAAGTTTTCTAAATATTCACTTAATAAGTATGTCGTTTTTCATTGTTGCCTCTGCATTTTTACACACATCACACCCTATGTCAATCTGTTGTTATGATTCGAGTCCCATAAGAGCCGATGTATAACGGGTAAACTTCTAATTACAATATCTTGACAATATGTGAGGTATAAAATATTAAAAATTCAGGAAACTTTATGATACTCTAAGCAATTATACTTTTTAATTTTATCAAATTTTCTGTGTTTTTTGTAACTCCTAATCTCCTCAACATGAAAGAACATTATTCATAAGAAAAATTTTTTAAATAATATATGTTGTTATAATAGAAAATATAGTAAATAAATAGGCTATATAACAATACTTACTATCACTATACAGTTCTAATCCCCTCAGTAAATATTTTATTTACGAGTTATTTAAGCACGTAAACACTCTTCATGTTATAAAGAATTTGCTTCTGTTTCGTTAATCTGTTTTTAATGAATAGTACAAAATACTATTGAAATGTATCAGCATTCAGTCTACACCAGTACTGGAAGTTTTAACTTTGAGTTTTAGGTAAGTTGAATAAAACCATTTAAAAAATAATATCCAAACAATAATAAAATTGTAATTTTTTAAGCGTATCACTCAGAAATAGTCATTTGCAAAATTTGGTATTATACATGTTGGTATAGAGAATTTTTAAATCTAGATATCCAAGGAGATTTTTTAATACCTTATTATTTAAATAAAAAATAAACAACTGTAAACCCTACTTCTATGTAAACACAGATTGGTTAGTTAATTATAGGTAGTTATATTTAAACAATATAATTAAAAAATTAACTCTAAGAAATACTCGAGGAATTATATTTCGTGAAAAATGAAAAAGACGCTTGAAAATATCTAAGAGCCATTTGTACTTCTATAACCCAATAGAAGTTTAATTTGAATTAAAGGGCTCCTAATATACTGGTTCAATGCACAATTATTTAACAAAATTTATTAAAAGAAAGTGAATAATAAAAAATGTAAGAATAAGATTGTAACATATAGATGTACACAACGAACATCAGATCTAAATATCCGCGCGTATTCGGTGAATTGGCCGTCCATAAAGGGTAAAGATTATCTGAATTCGCAGAAATACGGACATTTGGTAGAAATAATAAATAGGCCCGTCTGGAGGTACTCGGCCTCTTTTAACTGTCTGGTACCGCGCGTGCTCCATCTCGTCGGAGCCTCGACCACGCAAACTCCCTGACCTTTTAGTGAGAAAAGGTCAGCGTCGGATGGGGTAAATAACGTTTGTACAAATCGTAAACTGAATACGCCGATCTTGGCTCATTAAAATCTCGCGATGCGAGAGTTGCGCGACGACGGGGAAAAAGAAATTTTCTTGGAGCGGTGTCGTGGCGAAGCTCCGGTGAAGGAGGAGTGTCGACCACGTGTTGGGGCCACGAGTGGAAGGAGCCGATTGCGCTGCGCATCTCTGATAAGTTGAGTATTCCAAATACAATATGATTTGAATTGTGTATGGGTAGCGAGACGGTAGTTACAACATGGGCGTGTGAATTGTATGTAAACAAATTGATGTATAAATTTTCTTATATAATACATTTCGGAGTTTTATATATATATATATATATATATATATATATATATATATATATATATATATATATATATATATATATATATATATATATATATATATATATATATATATATGTGTGTGTGTGAATTGTGTTTATTTCCACATAAGCGATATATTTATTATAAGATTTTCGTAGAATACATCATCAATAACGAGATACGTGGTTCTTTGAGTAAATATACTGGATCGTCTAACCTAAAATTGTGTACATTAAGTAATCTATCATAATAGTTTTTGTATTTTTCTTTAGATTTTTGTAAGTTTTCTGCAGCCTTTGACTGGGTGTACGATAATTGTTGAAAGAAACCGTCTACTAGTTGGATATATGCTTCAGGTACTTCTTGTCTAGTAACTTTTGAAGGTATGCGAGATTTTCTTCTAAAGAAAACCTCATGAGGATTATAAACATGAGATTCATGTCTGTAATTATTGTAGGAGAACATACCAAAGCGTATCCAATGGTCCCGGGTTTCATTGGTGCAGTAATGACGCAGGTATTCTATGAAGCTATGATGGGAACGCTCCAAGTAACCCAGAGATTGTGGATGGAAAGCAGTAGAGTTGATGTGCTTGATCATAAAAATGTCGCATACACGCTGCATGATTTTACTGCAAAATTACATGATTATTTTTCATTAGCAGTTTATCATTCGTATAGGTTATTAAGGAATAGACCATGACAAATATTACGTATTTCTTCTGTTCGTTATCAGTGCTTTTTAAACGATCCCTTGTACTTCGTCTCTCTGTACCCGGAGTTCTAGAGCTCTCACGCTCTCCTTTCTTCTTATTATCATTAGAGCTCTCAGGCTCTTCTTTCTTTTTCTAATTACTAGAGCTCTCAGACTCTCCTTTCTTTTCATTATCACTAGAGCTCTCAGGCTCTCCTTTTTTAGTATTACTAGAGCTGTCAGGCTATCCTTTCTTTTTACTATCACTAGAGCTCTCAGGCTCTCCTTTTTTATTATTACTAGAGCTCTCAGGCTCTCCTTTCTTTTTACTATCACTAGAGCTCTCAGGATCTCCTTTTTTTATTATTACTAGAGCTCTCAGGCTCTCCTTTCTTTTTACTATCACTAGAGCTCTCAGGCTCTCCTCTCTATTTATTATCACTAGAGCTCTCTTGCTCTGCTTTCTTTTTACTATCACTAGAGCTCTCAGACTCTCTTCTCTTTTTATTATCACTAGTGCTTTCACGCTCTCCTTTCTTCTTATTATCATTAGAGCTTTCAGGATCTCCTTTCTTTTATTATCACTAGCGCTCTCAAACTCTCCTTTCTTTTTATTATCACCAGAGCTCTCAGGCTTTCCTTTTTTTTATTATTACTAGAGCTCTCACGTTCTTCTTTTTTTTCTTATTATTAGAACTCTCAGGCTCTCCCGATGCTGGCAATTCCTTAACACCACATTGTTTTCCTTTTTCTCCTCCCCGCTGTATGCGACTTGTCTCAGAGCAATCGAGCTCTTTTGACCTTGGCAACTCATAAGCGGGGGTATTCGAATCTTTTTGTCCTTATATTCTGTTTCTGAGAGGATGGTGTTATCAGGCTGTAGTCTGTGAGGAATACTCGGATATTGGAATTTGTATTGTTGGTACTGCATCATCTTTGTAGAAATCTGTAGCTGATGGGGAGTCTACGCAGACATTCATCTTCTCCAGGTCCTTATAAGTGACGCAAGCTACAGCTTCAATTTCTATAGGATTTTTGGATAAAGTTTCGGCATTCTCAACAGTGGATAGTGTATCTATATTTTCTACAGTAAGTTGTGTGTCAGTATTCGCATACAGTATATTGTGTATCAGATTTCTCTACAGGATTTCTAGATCTAGTGCAATAGCATTTGAATTTATTCGACCTTGCGTGTATACTACCCCAAACGTATACTCTTGAAGGCGGATTCGCCATCGGGCTAAACTAGAAAGGGGGTTCTTTAAATTATGCAACCGTACGAGTGGTTGATGATCGGTCACAAGGGTAAAGGTAAAGAACCTTCCATAGATATATGGTCTAAAATGTTCAACCTCAAAAATCATTCCTAACAATTCTTTTTTATTAGTTGCATATTTTCTTTCAGCTGGGCTGAATGCACGAGAAGCGTAGGCGATGGGCAAGTCCTGGCCGATGATTCCTTGGTTTAACACTGCCCCAACAGCTGTTTCGCTTGAATCCGAAGAAACAATGAAATCTTCATTAAAATTAGGGTTCTGGAGGTGTGGTTACTTATATTTTTGAGAGTCTCGAAGGCATGTTGCTGATCGGAATCCCATCGGAAGGTTGCCTTCAGTTTAAATAATGAATATAAAGGTTTGGCAGTTTTTGGAAGATCTTTAAGAAAATTCCTATAATAACCTACAAGCCCTAAGAATTGTTTAATATATGTTTTATTTATAGGTGTGGGGAAACACTTGACAGCTTCGACTTTCATGGGGTCTGGTTTAACACCTTCGATGGATGTCACATGTCCCAGGTATGCAATTTCTTTACGTAAAAATGAACATTTTTCAGGTTTGAATGGCAGTCAAGCATTTCTCAGTGCTTTTAATAATGTATTAACTTTTCATAATGATCTTTTAGGTTATTTGAATAGATCATGGCATCATCCATGTATATAGGTATTTCTACTCCTTGGAGGCCAGAATATATTTTATTAATAAAATTCATTAATACTGCTGGACTTGTACGTATGCTCATTGGGCTTCGATTGAATTCCCAGTGCCCATAGGGAGTCGAAAATGCTGTCTTATGCTTGGATGCTGGGTCAAGTGGTATCTGATGGAATGCGGAAGCTAAATCAAGAGTGGAAAAATACTTAGCTCCTCCGAGTTGATCCAGAATGTAAATTATATTGGGTAGCGGGTGAGAAATGTTAACTACTTTTTCATACAAAGCTCTGTAATTGATAACAAGACATCATTTGGTTTTTTTAGGATCATCTGTCTTCTTGGGGACTAGGAAGCAAGGTGCGTAATATGTTGAATCTGAGGGCTGAATGATGTTATCACGGAGGAGTGCATTTACGTGGTCTTCAAGTATTTGTTTATGTACATGTGGGTATCGAAATTGCTTTATATGTACAGGTATGTTGTCGGTCGTATCAATTTTGTGTGCCACTAAGTCTGTTGTTCTTAATTTATCACCCTGCAAGTAAAATTGGTAAGGGTAACGTATTACGATAATCAAACTATCCCTTTATTCTCTATTTAATTGATCTAATTTAATTATTCTTAAAAGCATACCGATTGTTCTAGCTTCTTCGCGTTTGTTAGATATTTTACTGTCCTCCGTGTCAACATGGTTCATATCCATTTCTTATAATTCAGGGGTAGAGAATGTGGCTGTGATATTATCGGGGGAAGAATTGATTGCCCAAACTCTAACCTTGCCGTTTATTGGCGTAACGAGGGCTTCGCCTATGTAGACGTCTGTCCCAACATCTATACGCGGCAGAATTCCCTCTTTAATATTGCAGCATCGCACAGGTATCTCCACTACTTTTCGGGATCGTGCTCCTAATTCGATTGTGGTGTTGGGCAAGTATGGGTATGTGGTGGAATTAGATATAATTTCTCGGCCTCCACTTTTTCTAAGAATCAGGTGGGCTTATTTATTTTCGAGATAGTTAAGTCCAACAATGCCACCTTCGTCTATTAGAAAATCATCAGGGACTAACTGGAATTGTATGCGCTCACTATCAAAAGTAAAGTCACTTCTCCGAGTGTCTTCACTATACCTTTCCGTATTCCGATTAGGTGGTATATTTTATTCGTGTTAGCTGTTATATTTACACTTAAATTTTTAACTATTATCATATTTAGTCCTGTATCTATTAAAATGGGTAGTTTTTCTTGGTTAAAATTTGTATTATTTAATTTAATTACCAATGATTTTAATTTACTTACTTTTTCGACATTATAGAAGACACGAATACTGAGGGACGAAGATTGGGCATTTCCCGGATGCTTGGCCTCCCATCGTTTGACTGAGCATCTTCCTCGTTTAAATGCTTGGAATCGTTATGTTTGTTGCCGATTGGTGGAGGATTTTCAGCGCGACCTTCTCTCGGGTATTCGACCCGTTCACGATTGTTTATGTAATACAGGTTTGATTGGTATCTTTGACGCCCTTGATTGTCGCGCTATTCCACGTCCGTCGTGCACAGGCCTGTTTCTACAGTTTTTCTGAATGTGTCTTGGCTTATGGCACAGATACCACACATTCACACGTCCGTGTCCTTGTCTAGATACGGAGTGACGACCGTTGTCGGATCGCGATTCCCGAACGTGCGCGACGCGAATGGGACTAAAGGTCCGGCGAGCCTGAGGTACGGCAGTACGGTGCGAGAATCGAGTGTCTCTAATATCCGTGTTTAGTATTCATAATTCTTCACGGTATTCCAGCAGTTTGTCGGCATCTAATGCGAAATGAATAGCTTCTTCTAATGTAGCGGATAATTCTCTATCTATTCTGTCCGCGACACCCGAATTACGTAGTCCAGATACAAAACAACATTTCGCGTTATGGCGCGCGCCTTCCACGACACCGATAGCCTTGTCGCGAGTGTAAGTTCTATTGATCGCGTCTACTATTTGGTTAAAAAGGAGACTGACTTGTGTCCCATAATCACGCACTGATTCCGTTTCCCTCTGATAAATGCGCGAAAGTTCTGTATGTAAGTGATTATAGTTATCGCGTGGCCCGAACGTCTTTCGTAAATCATTTAATAAGCTATCTATATCTTCATGATCGCTTTTACTTAATAAATAATTCTGTGCATCTCCGGTGCACTTCGTGCGTATTATTTCCAAAAGAAACGGCCTATCGTTTGGTACGATGGATCGGCTCGCTCTTATACACGCACGGACAAATATATCTATAGAATCGCTTCTTCCCTTAAATTCAGGTACGATTGAAATGGCCGTTCGTAGATTCACTGAATTGGTGGAATTTGTTAAAGAACTGTTCATATCGACGGAGGCGGTTTCTGGTCTCGTGCTTCCTGGTCCCATCGTAACAACCTCAGAAGAACCTAATGTGAATTAAATTAACTAATAAAATAAGCAAAATGACCTCTCATCAACAGAATAATAATGTAGAACACCTAAGCCAGAATGGTAGACAAACGCGAAATAGTAATAAAAATCCCAAGCTGGAAGCGACGGGAGCTCTCCTGTAAACAACGACCAAACCAGTCGCGTGGTTCCATCCCGTGACGATACCGAGTTACAGCTTGATCATTTATTATTATCTGTACCGGTGTATTTGTATTACTATTTCGCGTTTGTCTACTATTCAGGCTAAGGTGATCTACATTATTATTCTGATGATGAGAGACCATTTTACTTATTTTATGAGTTAAGGTTTTTAATTTAATTCAAGTTAGTTTAATTTACTTTAATTGTTTATTTGTGTAAAAACACTGAGAAAGTAACGAATCGATAGCAGCTACTAGATACTTTCAACAAAACAAATGTATCGTGGTCATAAAGGTATTCAGCTACTTTTACTACTTGTATTATTAATCCAGACTTTTTAAGGAATAAATATATTATTATTTGTTATTTTTGAAAACTTGAAAATATTATAGATTTTTATATTTATTTTATGCTAGTTATGGTATGTACTACAATAATTCATACAAGAGAGATAATATTTTATTAATTCAAGAAATATAATTTGTTTGTTTTTCAATTTAACTTATTTAGCAATTTATTGAAAGTGTTCGCATGATCCTTGAAATATTTTTGTAATGTAATATATAATACTTTCAATTACTCTTTTTATTCCTATTATATAACAACAATTACTATCAATTTGTCGGTTCTCAGTGTTGATACAATAATTAATATAAGTAGTTATTGAGTTGTGTGCGAGTGAGTGATCTTTATTTGGATTATTACATATATATATTTCAATATTTCAATATTCAAGATTCAATATTCTACGATTTCAATATTCGATTATGCGCAGCTTGATAAATAAATATTGTTTTACAAGTAACTATTATTTTATCTCCTATTTTGCTATCTACCCTGAGAATTATAAATTGAATATGCTACTTAGTCTAAATTAATATAGTTTTTATATTAGGTGAATCGAAGAAGGTATGACTACAGTCTAACTAACTATATAAGTCTCGGATTATTACTAACTGAACTCATAAGAATTTATTGTGATATATGCCTGTCGAATAATTATATTAATCCTATTGTTTATTATTTATTGCAATATAAGATTTATGGTAATAATATCCTTAGCTCGGAATTTAATACTAGAATCTTGTTCGATGTTTCAATTGTGTGCTAAGACGCTTGTAATTGAATATTATTACATGAATGATAACAAGAATCACGACTACTATTAGTAATTATACCTGGCTTCATTGTACAATATATAAAATTGTTGCGAAAATGAACCATCTCCAATTATGTAATAGTGCAAGCTTTAAGATTAATTTACTTCAAAAACATGTGTAATTTATTTTGAGATTTTGTCAGTACATTATTAGTCTATATACCTATCTTCATATATGTAAAATTAAGTGCTAATGTTATAAGCTCGCGTTCGACTACCTTACTTTTTATTGGCTAGAAATAACAAATTTCGTTTGCGCTACTATGAGCGCACTGTTATAGTTAAAATATTTGTGACCTATAGGAATATTATTATTACACTTTCCGTACTGCCGAAATCGAACTCCATGATATTATTTTAATCAGTAATTCGGTTGAAAAAAAAATGTTTTGTATCGGCATGGATTTATTTGGTAGAAATCATAAGCCGATGTATAATGCATTTGGAATTTTTGCAATTGAACTTTATTTGAGAAAGTTATAGGGTTCTAAAGTTTCTTTATGACGTCACGATCATAACGACATAAAAGGTACCGCCTTTTGATCCTGATATCACCAATAACTTTGGAGCGTCATATCTCTTTCAATTTTCAAGATATAGATAAAATTCCAAAAGTTTACAAAGGAAATATACTACGATCTATTCAAATATGTTGTTAGAAAAAAATGCTTTCACCCAATTGAAAACATCTGACGCCAGATGTAAGTTAAACGGAGCCTCAGAGAAATAGAGAATAAGAGACAAATCCAAACAACATATAGCGGTGTAAGGAAGAGATTGAAGGAGCCCGAGCGGGAAAGCGAAAGCAGACGCAGAGCAGGAGCAAGAGAGATAGAAAGTTAAAGCTCACCAGCAGCAGCTCTCGCGCAACCGTCCCGTGACAAATAAGTCTCCTTCAGCGGAGTCTGCATCATTTAATTTTCCTTAGTCTTGCCGTTACCGTAGTGGCGCCACGGCGCCGAAATCGATAATCTCCTCTCACGAGCATCTTACCTAAGACGAATGGGATGACTTAGCCAGCGTTTCGCCACCTCGGCTACCGGCTCCGATCGATCACCTGATCTCAATTATTCTCGGTAAATTAAGGCCAAGCGATCGAGATAGAGCGGCATCGGCCACCGCGAGTGTGCGCTTTCTGCGATTAATTATGCTTGTAGCTTTTCTCGTTTTTCTTCCTGTCACTTTTGTTGTGTTCGAAGAGAGCTAATTCGTGAGCGGTCGTTATTTGTAACTCTTAAAGGTTGGTTCTTTGCTTTACTGTGGAGTTTACGGAGAGTGAATTAAATTGATATTTGACGGTATATATATCAGCATTGTTCTATTTCTTTTTCAAAGAGGAAGGTTCGTGGTTGTAAAAGAAAACAAGTTTTCAATAAAACATGCCGGAAACATGTTTTGGGATATTTGTAATCCAAATACACTATTTTTAAAAAATGTCCGCATGTATGTGTGTATATGCGTGAGTGTATGCGTTCGTGAGTGTACGAGTGTATATGTTTTAGGTATGCCCTATACCCATACTAAGATCCTATATGAAATATAGTACCTCTGTATGCCATATACTCCCTATATACATAAAAATGCTTATAGTGGGCGAATTCGTTTTGGTATTTCCTTAACCTATTTCAAGCCCTGAATCGCAAGAGTTCTAATATGAAAGAAAATTTAAAATCGAAATAAGTGACCATTTCTCCCAGCATATCGCACTGTAGAATCAATCTAAATAAACTGAAAATTTTTTCACGAATTTTATATTCGATCCTTTTCAGCGTTATACCGTAAGAGTTTAATTTCACCGAATATAATTTCAAACAGTAATATTAGATAAAATACCAGAAATTTCCAATTCAAAAGGAATGAAAATTCCATTCAAAAATACATGTTGTTTTATTATTTTATTTGGTGAGGTTCAAACGAAGCACTCGTGGTTTTAAATGACTGCAATTTATTTATTTAAATTGCCTTTCGTCGAGCTAGGTGTTAATTGCTCGTGATCCTAACTAACACTGAGTGACGAGTAAATTTTGGATGGAAAAAGGGACTTAGTCATCTGACGAATAGAGGCACATATAGTGTTACTGACAAAAATAATGATATTTATTGTAAAGTAAAATCGACGGCGAATATAATAATGTTAAATTGATAATAAATAAATATACTGTGCTAAAGTGATGCAATGTATTAACTACAGCGATATGAAAGAAAGAGAACCAAATGAAATCGGCTAAGCGTAAAGATTAAGCATGTGTTTTTTTTGTCTTAAGAGCATTTCCCGAAGGAAGGTCGTAAAAAAGGGCCAGCGTTGGCACTCTCGATAACAACAAGGCAGTGCAGTTAGACTCTCGTATGGTTCACATCGTGTGACTATTAGGGAAAGCACCGGTTTTTTAGCGTAAATGCGTCACACGAAAATATCGGCTAGGCATTTGAATAAATATAATTTTTAAAGTTTAAACTGTGATTGAATTATTAATTTCTCCTCTCGTGAATCCTGCCTTGTGCCGGAACATTTGGTGCCAGATTCCCGGAAAATTATCATCTTCGATCACGGAGGAGACATTTATTTGTATCGGTCGTTAATTCAAAGTGATTTTAGTGAAAAGTGTTTTTTATTATCGTACATACGTTGCATGCAACTGTGCAACGGTGGCTGCTGTATTTTATGACGATGCAAGTACGTGTACTTGGAAGATGACCGGTCCCCAGATCGCATCTATATTGATGTTCAACTGGATAAAGCGCAAATAACCAAGTGCTAGGCTAAGTACATTCGTATCATTAAATAACATGGTTACATGTTATTTTATATTTATTTAGTTAGTTACACTGTGCAGTGGTACGGTTTTGTTCGTTTGGTTTTATATTTATTCTGTGTCTTGATGGAATAAGTAGTCATATTTAGTCTAATTGTTCATTTATAGTGATATTCAGTCTAATTGTTCATATATAGTAATATTCAGTCTAATTGTTCATATGTAGTGATATTCAAATGATCATAATTTTTTCTTATATAGAATTGTTGAGATTGTTAAAAGATTATACGAAAATAATTGAATTTAGAAATTGTTTGTACAATTTACTAACGTTTAAGCTTTATTTAAAATATTTTGAGTACGTATAAAAGATAAAGCGGTGTTTTTTGTGGTCGAAAAATGTATTCTTTTAAACGATTGTAAATTAAAGTTTAATTTTAATACATAAATCTGTTATTGTTATCAAGAATAGGGCAGAAACTGTGGGTATTCACTTAAGTATTTGTTGACACGATTCTTTAGATAAATCAGTTTGTCGGTTTTGTTAGTAAATTTATATATGTAAATAAAGTCTAAAAGTGCTTATTTAGAACTAGACATTCAAAATTAATTAACGTGATATACATTATTAGTTGTATTTATTAGATTATAAAAACCGTATTCCATTGTATTTTCTAAAATCTTTCTAAAAATAGAACAAGCACTGAATTAAAAATAATGCATTGAAATTCGTGTGACGGCACAATGGTATACACTGTAGTACAGTGTTGTACATCTGGCAGCAGCGTTGCTGTAGAAAGCTGCGTGCGGAGCAGCGCAGCGCGCTCGAACGCGTTTACGATTATTGGGACTGCAGCATCGGGTTTCAGCTATAGGTCATACTTGTGACGAACTGAGTAAAGAGTTTAGTTTTTATAAGCAATGTTATAGAGTTTTCTTTGAAAAGTAAAATATGAAAACAGAGACTGCCAAACTTTCTCGGAGTATTTAAATGTTTATCGTAACACAATATTATTTGGAGATCGCGACGTGTTATTTTTCCTTCAGCCCACACTGTGCTCTTAGAAATTAATTTGGTGTTTTATGCAAAATTCTAATTTTCGTGTTTTATTTAATTTAGAGAGTTTTTTACAATTTGACAATGGAGAATTTTATACTGCGTTTCGAGCTAATAGAGTCTTCAGCTATTAACGAGCTGAGACCATGAGCGAGATCACGCGGGAAAACGTGCTGTGCTAAGCAGCAGCAGAGCATCCGCGGTTTCGTGACGACGACGGCAATGCGGAAGCGTTCTATGTCCAACAACATCAACGTTAGCCCGAGAGGGCGTGCTCCACTGTTCAACAGCAATATCGGCAAAGCAAAGCTTTTTAACAGTGACGGTGGCAACCATCGCCTTCAACAACGAATTGGCGAGGACGATTACCGCCATCTACAACGCCGACCGCGTGTTTGCGCACGTTATCCTCTCTATCGAAGGCGACGCGAGGACTCGAGCTGAGTACTCTGATAACGGCAGCACACGGACGCGCGCCGATCTCCCCAGCAGCGGCGGCGCCAGTGGCAAGGGAGCGCGCCGTGATTTGGAGCCACTAAGCAGCCCTCCAGGACATTGTCGGTTGCGCAAGGATGCGCGCCGTCTCGCACAACGACGATGGCACGTGGACGTGCTCCGTCTTCCACAGCGACGGCAGCGCGTTCACGCGCGCCGCCTCCCACAGCAACGGCAGGGCGTACACGCGCGCCGTCTCCTACAGCGACGGCAGTACGTAGACGTGCTCCATCTTCCACAGCGACGGCAGCACGTTGACGTCCGCCGCCTCCCACAGCAACGGCAGTGCGTACACGCGCGCCGTCTCCCACAGCGACGGCAGAACGTAGACGTGCCCCGTCTTCCACCGCAGCAGCAGCATCCGACGCGAGTGTGCTTCAAGACGAGTACACGCGGTCGCGTCTACACCAGCACCGGTAGCACGAGATCACGCGCCGCCTTCTGCAGTAGCAGCCAGCGACAGTCGACGCGGCGGGGCGTGGACTCCAGGTCGAGTGCGCGAGGTCGCGCCTGCATCAGCAGCGGCAGCGCCAGAGCGCGCACCGCCTTCTAGAGCAACAGCGGCAGCGCGAGGGAGCGCACCGCCGTCTGCACCTGCCGCAGCTGCACTGGGAACCGTTTTGCTTGTAATATAAAAATGTTCTTGCTGTTCCTGGCGTAGGTTTTCTCACAGAGTTTTCCCTACGCCACAGACACTAGTCTGGGTAAATGCAGGAACAGTAAAAATATTTCAGATAGATTTAAGGGGGCAAACCACCTTTAAATTTTCAAAAAATCGTTTTTTTTTATTTACCTTATTTATAGGAAATTTCCCGTAGAATAAGCTCCCGAAACCCGTTTTAAGATATCATAATTCCTTTTAAAGTTACAATATAAATACTGAGACAGCTTTTTTGCCGATTTTGCGAAAATTCGGTATTTTATCAATTATTATTTATTTTATTATTATTTATAACTAAATGTTTGATTGATTATTTTATTTAGTTATAAAGCAATTGAGATAAAGGTCGATAAATCAGATCGAATTTTTGACTAACCTTACCCGTACATTTTTGCTACTTTTGACAGTTGGCTTTTATGTTTACAAACCACCTGTTAGTAAACACAGCTAATATTTTTATTGTACTGAACTTATACAGTGTTTTAATTGCAATTGACAATTTGTGAATGTGTGTGAATCAGTGTAGTGAAAATGTCTTCCAAAGGATATAAAAAAGGAAGATTCCAAAGTACTCACCCTGACCAGAAATATTCTCGAGGTAGAAGCAAGAAAAGGGTTAGAGAATTTTTGACTAAAAAAGAAGAAAGCCCACAAAAGAAGCCAAGACTATCCACCAGCTCAGCGAGGAAACTCCAAAACACAGCTAGTGCTAGAGACACCAGTGATACAACAAACAGAATCATTGACACTTCAATTTTATTTTCAAAACTTACAAGTGTTCTGTGTTGTAATCGGTGCCATGGCAGTGTTCAATTAAGTGAATCTGGTGTGCAGGGTCTTGGTTTCAAAGTAGATATTGTGTGCTCAAAGTGTGGTGAAATAGCAGCGATCAACTCCAGCAACAAAGTAGGAGCCAAAGGAAATGCATATGAAGTGAACAGATGATCTGTGCTGTCTGCTCGTGCACTTGGATATGGGCACGCTGGCCTTTCAACTTTTTGTGGGATTATGGACCTATGCAAGCCAGTTGCCTAGTCGGCTTTTGATGAAATAAATAAGCAGCTGAGTGAAGTGTGTGAAAGTGTCGCTCAAGAGTTTAGTATGATAAGTACAGTTTACTCAATTTATTCATTTTTGTGTTTTTTTTTTTCATTTCAGGTTATTCAAGGAGGAGGAAGACTCATGGGACTCCACGCACCAGAAAATATTGATGTACACTGCTGAAGATGTTTGTCTGCTACGTTGAAAAGAAGAAAAAAGTAGTTTCAATTGATAAGATGAGTATAAATTATATCTATTAGAACTTGTAACTTAATTGTTAAATAACTCTAAATGTTGTTTTTATCAATTTCAGCTTACTGTCCGTAAGATTCCAAGTGAACGCATGGACAGATTGGGCTCAAAATTTATGGAGATACTCATTATAGTAGTACTTTTCATGTGAGCGTAGGGATTTTGATTTGAACGAGTAGAAAATTTTTTACATCTATAAAAGTGATGAAATTATTAAAAAATAAGTGTTATATTGACAATGTTCATATAAAAAAATACTTCTACTCGTTCAAATCAAAATCCCTACGCTCATATGAAAAGTACTACTATAATGAGTATCTCCATAAATTTTTAGCCCAATCCATCCATGCGTAGACTTGGAATCTTACGGACAGTGCTTAAAGTCTTCGAAAACAGTCTGGTTTGCCATGGAGTTATAGAAGGTCCAACGAAGGTAAAAAATATACAAATTGGTAGGTTTTTATGTATACTTTGAGGAAAAAAACCCTTATTAAAATAAATATCAAAATAAAAATTCTTAATTAATTTTTTTGTTTCAGATTTTAAAGGTGCTGTGCCCCCTTAATTCATGTTACGCATCAGATACAGATCAGAGCAGGAAATTCAAATAGTTTACATTAAATGTACAATAAACAGTTTCGTTAAAGATTTTAGGAACCTTTGTATATTAAACTGATTACTTCATTGACTTTTATTTATTTATTTAAACCAGAAAGATTTACAGGGTAGTTGAATGCCCTGTAAAAGTCCTGTAGAGATAAACTCGTTATCTGTACACAGGCCTGGCAATACAAAAAAAGAGATACAAAAGAAGAAAATATATTAAAATTATATACTAAAACTTAGATCTAAACTTAAAACTACTTTAACTACAAACTACATAAAAACTCGCTTCGCTCGTGCGAAACCCCTCGAGCAAGGTAGAAAACCATCTCCCACAACAGTGTCATAATATACTATTTGTTGTGACTGAAACTGAATAATTTGAAAATAGTTAATGTTTAAAACATCAGATAGCTTCTAAAAGATATTTGTATTAGAGATGAATAGTGTACTTGTGTAATTTCGTAATCAGAACTCAATGTATAATTGCACTGAATTTATTTAAGTTGATTCATATTAAAAAGAAAAAAAAGACTTTCGATAAAGAGCGAATATTTTGAAATTGAAAGAAATTATTAGAAAAATGGAATGCAAAAGTTGAGTGTAAGCTAAAATGTCGTTCATGATTTCCACAATATAAAATCTGTAACGTATATCTGCACCGAGTGACAGGAGTAATATTCTTATGGTTTCAGTTTTTGCAGGAAAATGGCGTAACTGATTTCGGAATTTAGAAATCGGTAACTTATAAATGCATTAAAGTAAGAAATAATCAAAATAATTAAAGTTGTTAATAGAAAAGGTGGGGTGCATTATTTACATGTATGTCTACACGCGCGATACACATTGAACTTGCTCATAGTTTAAGCATAGACTCGGCAATAATGGCTCTGCGTCGGATTTCAGCTAGGAGAGGCACGCCGTTATGTATATACTCGGATAATAACATAGAGCGAAATGAATGGCGCAAAGGTGTTATCGTGAAAGTTTTCTCTGGCTCTGATGGCCAGATTCACGTAGCCGAGATTAAAACTGCGAGCGGGGTACTAAAGAGGTCCACTAGAAAATTGGCTCAGTTTGCATCGGTGCAAGATACTGAGGTACAAAATCCGTAGGTTTTGTACGGGGGGAGAATGTTCCTGACGCATTTTAAAGATGCTAGCCAGAGACGACAGACTTCGGCAGAAAGGCATCCGACCGCAGCGATTGTCGTTGCGTAGGCTCGCGTACTCAATGCGATTGCGCAGGAGCAGTCGTATTGGGTCCGTTGGTTCCTCTCCCCGGTCGATTACGGACGTTAATACGAGAGGCCCCACGTGGAGGAGAGGACTGGGTTGTTCTTTCGCTCGGGCGTTTGGTGGCTACAAGGCGCGCTTCGTGAGAAGGGGTAGGAACCTAGAGAGAAACGGCTCGCCTGTCGTGCTCGTGGCTGGATCAGATTTGTGTAGGAGACATCAATTAGGTTCGCGAATCGTTATGAATTGGACAATGGCGATGCATCGCGTAAATTTTAAAATATATGATTGCTAAATACAAAAACGATGATTGTTTAAATAGAGTTTTTGAAGTAAGTTGTATTTTATGTAAATCTTAAAATAATTTTTGATTTGTAAAATCTAATTCATGTATAAAAACGAAATTATTGATGAATATTTAGGTAACGGTTAAAAATAGCTACTTAAAATCTGAAATTAGTTTGATTACGTAATGTATAGGTACGCGTCATATGGTGCACTCAGTTTCATAGCAAATATATTTTTTAATGAGAAAATGACAAGGCATTATGAATGGTCTTGATGATTATTTCAAATTATGAGTGAATAATATGTTACTCCTAAAACAAGTGATGAAAAGAAAGTAAATCTTGGGTCCTGTGAACGGAGTGGTAAACTCTACCTGAATAGAAAGTGTATCTTCATCACAATAATGACATATGTATGGATATCAGTGCAGTCATCGGTACACTTCTTCTTAGAATTAGTCAATTTTATAATTTATGTTTGTATAAAATAAAACAAACATGAAAATAATAACGAATAAAACAAAATGTAAATTTGTCTAGCAATCTTTAAAAAAAGGTTATGGTACTAAATTCGATAACAATAATGAAAAACTAAGAACTGGTGCATGAACAAACTGTTTTCGCGCGGCCGTATGTCGGTTGGCTAGGGCCCAGCTAACTGATTTGGAACTGCGTGAAACCAAATTGATTTATGATAAACCTTTGACGTGCACATTTAAAGAAATCGTGTACACGAGGCGTCGATGGGGCGCCCGGGGTACATATTTACCCTCTGTATGGTGACGACCATCGGAAAGGACAACCTGAATGGGGTTGTATGGAGATAAAACACGGAAGTAAAGGCATTGGCCTAGCGAGACGTGTATCACTGAAAGAGTGATAGTAAATGTAAAGAATTCAAGTTACTATATATTATGTTAGTAAATTTTGCAATCAGATGTGATTAACATTACAGAAAAGCTACGAAAACGAGGGACCAAAAAGCTAGTAAATAGGTCGATATAATTGATTCAAAGTGTTTCTTGCATTATGTGTTGATTTAAGTATGAATTACTGTAGCTAGTTTAAAGCTCTTCCAGCTCTGGTTGATTGACATTACGGTGCTTTGCCCTGAAATTCCGAATTTTTCTGCTTTTTAGAAGATATACACAATTATTTGCGAGCTATTTTAAAATAATTAACGTTTCTATTAACGAAATAAAATATAAACTAAATAATCAGAGTTTATTATTGTTATGTAACACGATTTTGTAATTGGTTTCTTTAATGTCTTGATGTCAGTACACAGAATGAAGATTCTTTTAGGTCACTCCTTGATGTACGTCTATGGTCCTAGCTAACGGCCATTCGGCAGAAGGAGTGGTCTCGTTTCTATTGAGGACCAGATCGCCAGAACTGATGAGTGTACTAGGCATCTTCCATTTGTCTCAACGCTGGATCAACTAAAGGTGCACCTGAGACAAGCGTTACCAATAACTTTGAATCATCTGTTGTACAATTTACCAACGTTTGGATAGCGGTAGTTTTTACACTGTAATATCAGGTTCTGGAACAAAATATGATACGGAATGAATTAAAAATATGCAGGGGAGAGAGGCTGTAAATCAAAGGGATCATCGGACATAGTCATGAGGGATCATAAATTAAGGTAAGCTTCAATTTGTTTTAGCAAGGTAGAAAATTCTTCATTTGTTAGCTTAGCCTCTCCAGTGATGCTTCGGAGATAATGTTTCCTTCCTGATTCTGGAGGAAGTAATGATGGTCGGTAGGTAACAGGGATAGTAAACTGCTTAAAAGCTGAAACTAGCCCTGTTGATATAGCTTAGATAATTTTCAGCACTGCTCTCCGTACCCTTCAGAAGAATGATACGAGTATAATTATTGTTAAGTTAGTTGCTCTCTCAGTTATGAGGGGTACCTCCAGAGGTGTATATATATATATATATATATATATATATATATATATATATATATATATAGAGAGAGAGAGAGAGAGAGAGAGAGAGAGAGAGAGAGAGAGAGAGAGAGAGAGAGAGAGAGAGAGAGAGAGAGAGAGAGAGAGAGAGAGAGAGAGAGAGAGAGAGAGAGTTCTGGTTCATGCACATTATAATTATGCACAATTTATCATTTTTCGAATATTGATATATTGATCAATGTTAAACTGTGCACAATTTAGCATTGGTCGAATATTGATATATTGGTCGATGTTAAACTGTACACAATTAAAATGCGCGATTCTTATATGAAATATTACAACAGGCACTCCTACGGACAGCCATTCACCCACGCATATACTCATCCACCTGCATACCCCTGACAGTATTATAGTTAGTATTCGCCCAGATGAAGACTTACAATTTAGTTTCGAGGAAATTCAGTCTTATGATGTTTTTAACGTAGCTTATTCTTTACTAAATAAATGAAGAGGTCGGAGACTCGACGATGTACCGCAGAAGCATTTTGAAAAGATTCTATTTCCATTTCTTCCCTATCTTACTAGGATAATTAATCTCTCAATAACGACGTGCAGTTATCCAGCAGCTTGAAAGGGGGCATTTATTATTCTCAACAATAAGCGTGCGTCATCATTTTCTCCAACAGATAATTTTCCGATAGCTAATTTACTACACATTCCTAAAATATTTGATAAAATTATTACTACACAGATAAAGAAAGTATTTTGACACGCACAATATTTTGTCACCCTTTCAGTTCAGATTTCGCTCTGATCACAGTACGCAGGCTGTTCTACTTTATATAACTACTATAATTAGACACGGCATTGAAAATGGATTAGTTGCATTAATAATACTCTTCGATTTCCGTAGAGCTTTTGATACCATTAAACATGATTCGTTGCTCTTAGCCTTAGAATCTCTTGGTTTATCTCATAATGATTTAGCCTGGGTATTAAGCTATTGTAAGTGATACTGGAGAGATTTCAGAGTTTCATGAGGTTACGTTAAGTGTCCCGCAAGGGGTAATTTTTTTAAAAAATATTAAAATTTTCATTTTCAAAATCTCGATTGGATCTCCGAAGAAAAATAATAAAAAAAATTTTATCGAAAAAGTGCTTCGCTCTCTTTATAATAAATGTCAAAAGGAGTCAAATAACCGTTGAAAAAGGAATTTTCGTTCATCATATCACCTAAAATCGTGTGAGGAACAAAGTTCCTTTAATAAATATGGTATTGAAAATAGAGATTTATTGTTACATGTAGGATCAAGATTTTGAGGTTGTGAATGGTAAAATTTAAGATACTATTAAGTGTTGATAGCACAAGAATTTTCAGAGTGATTGCTTTTAAACATAAAAAGTTTTCTGGACTCGTAAAAAAGTCTTTTTTGGATTTAACCCACGCCTGCCCCTTAATCATTTTGTCCTCTGCTTCGCTATCTTGCCTATGATTGCCACTTACATCTCCTCTCCTCGTATTTTTACTACTCACGATTAACAAAGGCTGCTTTCTCGATGACTCGACTTTCGCTGTTACTCCAATCAACTTTTCTACAGTCCGCGCGATCTTTCCTAATTTTGAGAAACCTAGCTCTTCTTCTCCAATTGTTTGCCTCTCCTGCTCCCGTAATTCATCTCCCTACAACTAATTCAATCGCATTTCTTGAATACTCATCCTCTCTCCAAGCGGGAAACCCGTTGATATCTATGATTACATACCTTGCAAAGATTTATAGAATTGCAAAACTCAAGTAAGTGCTTGCTAAGGCCATTGTAACAAAGATCATTATTTTTTACAAATGAGTGCCTTTGTTCAACAGTTTGAGCGCGAAAGATGTCGCATGAAAGTATGAAATTGGAGTATGACTTCGCTTGCAATATTCTATATAAGGACCCTGCGTGGACGACTATAGTTTTCCCAAAGAAGAATTTTTTGTTGGAGTTTGTATAGTAGTATATATATGTATATGATAGAGTATAGATAAACTGACCAATAGTCTTTCCAACAAAATTTTCGGCAACAATAAACGCTAGTGTCGTATTCTCATTCCATGCAGGGTATCGGGGGTATTCCGAACATGCATAAGCAGCTTTATTCTTAAGTGCGCTACCGAATGAGAAAGACCCCATTTCCCTAGAGTTCGAGCTATTGGCAACCGGCTTTCGTGATAGACACCAGGACAATTTTTTCAAATTCGTTCATGTACCTGTATTCGGAAGCCAAACGACAACAAATTAAAGAATAGGTACATGAGATACTGGCCACTGTGTCTGACTCGAGCGCGCGCTCCGCCTCTCGATTTGCTACTCCGAATTTCATACCTGAAAAACTTTAACGGTGTTTCAAAACGATATTTAGAGTTTGTAATAGTGTTGTAGTCGTGTTAAGCCATAATACGGTTTATTGAAGTATAAAGGTGCATAATACTTTTCTGTGTACGTGAAGAATATCATGGCGAGTTATCTGAAAGGTGAAAAATCGACCTCCGAACGTGCTTCGAAGCCGCGTAAACGTAAATTTCACGGTAATCGATTCACAACTCGATCAGACGATGAAGAGTTGGATACAAACCAGTTGGAGTACCATGCAGTTACTGAATTTGAGTATTGGCCAGTGCGCAACGACTTGAGAGGGAAAACAGGCGCCACTCATTTTCCAGCAAGGAAGCTCGTACGGCTCGTAGACTCGAAAAATGCATCAAAATGAGTTTTTTGATGAAGCTGAAGTCCTATTATATGGACCAGGAATAGCAGATTAGCGGATTATTAGTGTAAGTAATCGAAAACTGATACTTTTTCTTTTCAAAAACTTTGAAGCGCATTTCTCCAGTTTTCATTTTTACCATTTCTCTAAATGCACGAGCGTGATTGCAAAAAAAAAAACTAAACAACCTATTGGAACGATTTAAAGCTTGTCATCTTCAGTATTGTATCTTCTTCTATTTGAACTGAAATGATTATTGAAAAAATCTTTTTAAACGACTTTTACAGCATGTTGAAGTGATTTTTTTTTCAAAAAGCACTTTTCTTTTAAACCTGGAAAAATATAGAATTTCATCATTTCTTCCGGTTCATCTTAGTTCACCCAGAAGAAAAATACATGAAAATTAAAATTCTTTTTGATGTTTCTGTTTCAGACAAGTTTCAACAATTGAAGACTTCAGTGGCGAGGCGCTCTACGAATGTGCTTATAAATGTTAAGAAAATTTGTTTGTAAAGTTCAAATACACATGAAAACATCCCAAAAAGTTCGCTGGGTTCGGTTGTTTTTTCTCTTCCAAAAAAATTCGCGAAAAATAGCTTTTTCTAGGCCTTGTAAAGCAAGATCCCCCTTAAAATAATTCCGCCCCTACTTAAACGTCTGTCGTTCAACCTCAGAAAGGACAGTAAGGTATTCACGAGGCTGGACAAATTCAAAGTCACCAGAGTTAAATGAGATGGGCGCTCCTGCTATAAAAGTTCAAATTTAATTTCTAATTTTTAGGCACAACCGCTCTAAGAGAGAGCCTACAAATTATTGCATAAAACATGATTTAACAATATAGGAACACATTTTAAGAACTCTTTTAAATGTATGTATGGATATATGTATGGATGTATCAAGTTACTCGATTAACTCAGCAAAACCACGGTCAAACCGGCTGAAACTCAAAGAGCTTACTTGTCTCATAATATTAAGTAAACGTGTCTATTTTGAGCCATATTCGGTGAGCGTATTACCATATAGTATAAGTATTGAATATATTTAAATTTGAATTTTAGCTGTATCTTGAAAAAATTTCATGTTTTTGTTAAATTTTCTACGTTAAAATTGTAGATCTTGAAGAAATACAACTTTTTTGTAGTTAACATTTTTTATGAAAACGTCAGTTAAACAAAATTTATCGTGAAAACCTAAATTAAAGCGCAAAAAGCCCTCGAAAATAAATTTTTAGGCCACAATTAAAATATAACACATTATAAGCAAAAAATTTCCACAGTAAAATTGTAGAACTCAAAAAAATGCAACTTTATTGTATTTAACATTTTTTACGATAACGTCCATTGAACAAACTTTCTCGAGAGAAACCAAACTTTAAACTCAAAAAAGCATACAAATTCGACTAAGGTCACAATTATAACACAATTCATGATAAAAGTATCCACCGTAAAGTAATAAATCTCGCAAAAATATAACTCTTCTGTATGAAACATTTTTTATGAAAACGTCAATTAATGAAAGTTTGTCGAGAAAATCGAAAAAACAAGCGCACAAAAGGTATCAAAAATCAATTTTAGAGTTCACAATTGGATTATAACATATTATACGTAAAAAAATTTCACGGTAAAATTATAGATCTTGAAAGAACAAAACTTTTTTGTATTTAACATTTTTTACAAGAACTTATTTTAAACAAAGTTTGTAGAGAAAACCGATATATATATATATATATATATATATATATATATATATATATATATATATATATATATATATATATATATATATATATATATATATATATATATATATATATATATATATATATATATATATATATATATATATATATATATATATATGGACGTTTCACGTCAACCGGATCATCAGTGCACCCAAAATTTGGGTTAACCTATCAAGAGGTTTGAGGTCTCAAAATGTTCGTCTGGTCAAGAGCTTTCGAAAAAGTTCTAGCCTTTTCAAAAATCCAATATAGCGCATAAAATATGACACCTGAAAGCGACGTTTTCATGGCACATTCAACAAAAACGATAGTAAAATTGTTCTAATTTGTGAAGTATACCTCCAAAAAGCATGTAAAACTCATTCTGGGACTTTTTATTGAGAATGCTGAAGGAATTCCAAATTCAAAAGTGGCGGATCCAAAATGGCGGACATTATACGACCACCAAACCCGTTGTAGCACAACAAATGATTTTAGATCAGTTTAATGTCGCAATATGGGGATTTTCTTTTTGTTAAAGAATTACAATTTTTATTTTTTGAAATTTATAAATTAGCAAAAAATATTTTTGTCATTTTATACGTTTGATATGTCAAAAATATGCATATATACGTAAAGCTCACGGAATTTCCTTTCAATTCGTTTCCTCATGTATTTCCTGTGATCACATTTTGTGATCACCATCGCTTTTGAACACATTTGAATTTTTCATTAAAATTTTGTGATTTTATTAGAAATAACTCCGCTTACAACTGATTTAGCTTTTGAACCAACATTGCACCATTTTAATCTAGCTTAACACCATAGTCTATAACGTTGTCTATAGCATTGTTGATTGCTCGTAAAGTCACTTGTATCTATGTAAATATTCAATAAATGATTGTGCATTAAATCTCTCTCAGAAAGCATTGTGCTGTTATAAAATTATTTTCTGTATAGATTCTAAAATTGTACAACATGAAGAATTATTTTATATAATAACTTTAAAAATGTATCTCAATTTTTTACATTGAAATTTAAAAATTGAATAGTAAAATGTAAGAAATAAATATACTCGTATACTTAATTTCGATTTCGAATCCGACCATTTTAAGAAGTTTGTTCACAAATTAAATCCTTCCTACAAGCTTCCACCGCGCAAAACATTGTTTACTACTATTCTGGATAATGCGCACATTAATGCACACACGCATGCACGCACGCACGTATTTTTACCAAGCAATATTGTAAAGGTGCCCACAGATTTATAATATTTGAGCCGTTAAAGGGAAACGTATAAAACTAATATTATTGTTTCGAGCTCGTCAAAACATAAATTCAAAAGAAAGAAATGACCCTCTTAAGGTTATGCTATAATATATATACCCCCTATCACCGTCAAATATGGGGACCATTTATTTCATTCAATTTTCAATTTTGAGAAAATATCTCTCTGGAAAGTTTTTTGTTTTTTATTAGGACATTTAACATTACAATATTAGGACCTTTAACATTAGGACAAATAACATTTCATAAAGATAATTGTTAAAAATTGAAAGTTAAATAAGAAATGTGATTCTTCGTATGTGTCGGTGACAGTTGGCTTTAGCATCACCCTAAGTGTAGGAAAAATTGAGAAAAATGCGATAAAAATTTATAAAAATAAGTATAAATTCCTGAGTATGGTTAGACGTTTTACATTGCTTTAAATGGAATAAATCAATAGATATTATTTTTTTCAGCTTTACTCGCACTTAAGGGTATTAATTTTTTTTATAAAATTAACTTGTAATAGCTTTAACCGATTAGGTTGGTCTCATATGTTCCCTCGAGAGGGCCGCTATGGGCATCCGCCTTTATATATTGGATCAGTAAAAAAAGTGCACTTAGTCATAAAAAAGGCATAAATTCCCTACAAATTATATATCTAACAATTACTTTAATTGTTTTTTTACGATTTTCTTCAAACGATTTACATCCATACGGACGTTTTCTAAAAACAGTTTATTTTGACTACGAATGTCCCAAAACATTTATCTAACATTTTCTTTAATTACATATACGGGCATTACTACCCTTAACCAGGTAGCGGGTTGCAGGCTCAATCTCCGCCGCGGAAAATTCCGGAAAAACATTTTTCTCAAAATGTCCCTGAAAAATTCAGACTAACGGGAATTTGAACCGGAGCCCCTTGAGCAATTGTTGTCTTAAGAGGTATGCGTTTACCACTTAAGCAATCGACCGCCCCGTTTTTTAAAACTTTTTTTACTATCGCAAAAGCTCCTCTTTGAAGGAGCAATCGATTTTCTTCTGAAAAATATGTTAGGCTTAAACTGGGTAAGTTACGGCGTAATCAATGAAATATGACATTGATATTATCATTAATTTTCAAAGTTTCTAAAAAGTTTACATTATGGACAGAATATATCTTAATAAGTTTGTTTATTTAACAACTTTGTTTTGCAAGTTTTGATTTTGACTAGTATGCCCCTTGTTGATGACTAAACGTCATGACTAAAGTTTTCTATGGACTCTAAAATGTCAATTGATCCAACCAAGTATTGAACCATTTTAGTGATATTAAAATCAATTAAAAACCCTTTTAAATAAACATTAAATCTTATAAATAATGAGATGAGCCGATCGACACACTAGCATACTAAGCTATAGCTCTAAAAGAAACCTGGAGAACAGCAGTTAATCCTACGAGCAAAAGTTATCTAGCTTGTCGTAGCAACCACGAGCCATGCAAACTACGTAGCGTTAATTGATATTCCGAGGTAACTCCATTAGTTACGAAGACAAAATGCTCGTCAAGTAAGATCGTGATTTAGAGTGTATAGCCAGTGAGCACGCCTTGCCGACCGAGGCTGTTTAGCCATCGTGGCGTGCGGCCCCCTGCCCGCAATCTGCAGAGCGCGCACAGAGCCTCGGCTAGTTTTCCGCGGACAGCGTCGGCTTGAGAAACTGCCGAGCTCGGCGTTATACGCCGCCTCGGTGCTTAGTCGTTCGGTGGAAATTGAAACCTTAGCTGTGCCAAAGACGGAGGGATATCGAGGGTCCGTTAGTGCGCGGAGGGGATTTCGCGTGGCCGCAAGTTTTCCAACAAAAATTAGGATTGCGATTGTTGCTGCTGCTGCTACTATTCGGACCTGCGGACACGCGTGCATTTGGGAATTTCGCAGGGCTGCAAAGTTTGTGGACTTGTGGTCCTGGATGCTTGGGGGATAAGCTCGGATTTTCTGAATGGACCTGCATGACAGATAAAATTGCACTTTAGAGGTATGTGCCAAAAATTCGTTCTCGTTTGAGGATTCCTGAAGTTGGACGATGCTTTTAAAGTTGCTTCGCAAAGGATAATACTTGGCGTGATTCGCAGTTTATTCTTCTATTTATGATGATTTTAAGGGGTTTATTTACATAGGATTATTCGTTTACTTAAAAATGTACATGTCCACGACAATAATGAACCATATGAATCATATATTTTTAAAATTACTTCAAAAACAAGTCCAAAACGTAAATTTTGAGAAAAACAATAAAATCTGTCTATTACTACAGAATTGCGATAAATAAAATTTCTACAGTTATATTTATATTCTATAACATTATATTAATATAATCAAAAATGTTTTTTAAAAATAAGTTTTATTGTTTTGACGTATATTTAGTATTTAAGTCAGTGGAGTTAAGCTCTTTTAAAAATGTACGATCTGAAATATTGCTTTTTACTCACGTTTTTTAATAATTTGCGATTTGTTAATGTGTAAAAGGATTAATATGCAGAACAAGTGTTTGAAAACAATGTTTTGGAAGTCATTGGTTTCAAACTAAAAAATCTAATTAACTTAAGTATTTTTATATTTTCATATTATATTACTTCTATAAACAATAAAATAACATCATATCAGAAATCACAAACCATTAAGTTCGAAAAAATATATGATTATACATATAATTTACCATATGATTTTTTATTGCTCTTAAAGATCCTGTCTAATTTCATATAATAATCAAATGATTTTTCTAATGATTATTTGTATAATTAATTAAACATATACATTAACATATGAGCGATCAACTTCTATTTTCTTTTAATTGACGAGAAAATTGTAAACAAAAACAAATGGATTTTTATGTATAAATATGCCCACTTTAAGTCCTATCATCCGGATGATATAACTCGAACTGAGCATAACATATACAAAATGCACTGAGAAAATAGTTTTACTCGCACATCAATACTTTCAAATTTACGTGACACTTATGCTGATGTGTTGCTAGCAACCATATAATTTGCTATTGCATGTTTGTCGCGGTAAACCAGTACAGCTCTGAGAGCGAAGTTCAGTTGTAGGAGCAATAGACAGTTTGATTCGCTCAACCAGAATCTAGCTGCTCGAGCAATACATTTTTCTAAGTATACTTAGAATTGTATTTTTTATTAATTCAGGAAATTAAAAAAAATGTTACTTCATATCATTCATATTATAATATATGATTAATTTTATGATTAATCATAAAAACATTCATATGATTAATCATATCAGATCAAACAGAAGTATTTAGAAGAATGAAAACCATATGAAAAATCATATAAATAATCGTAATCGTAATGTTTCATAAGATTATTCACGTAATTTTAAATAATTTTCATATTATTTTTATATGAAAAGTCACATGAATATCTCCATTTTAAGTATTTATATACATGTCAATATACAATTATTGCATAATGTAAAATACAAATTTTATGCATGTGATTATCAGATCTTCTCCAGCTTGAAATTTTATTAAAAAAGTTAATATGTTCACTTGGTACATGTTTTTTTTAGTTCTTAATTATTAGTTTTTAATCGAGTTTATTATATCAAATCAAACGTTGTTCATATTTCTATACACTTATTTATATTAAAAAAATAAGATATATTTAAGAAATAATTACTGATCGTCTTCAAAATAATATTTTTATTACCGATCAGGCTTCAAAGTGTTCCAGGTAATGAAATATGCAACGAATGCAATTGAATTCTTTTATGCTTGTTCTTTAGAACACTACCCACAACTTTGTAGTGCAGTTTTACAAATTAATATGTTTTAGAAATAAGATGAACATTTATACATTAAAATTAACGAAAAAACACTGAAATACTTTCTAACACGTATAACTATAAAATTAAAAGTCTCTTCTTCTGCTTTTATATACTTTTTGAAAACAAAATTTTCCATCTTTCTATTGTATAGTTAATAACTTCACAGTAAAAACCTTTTTTTTTGTTAGATATAAAAAATACCTAATTTGCCAGAAAACCATCGTCACGTGGCCAATTTTCATTGTTTCAATATATTTTTTTTTCATTATTTGGACCCTAAAAAAATAAAAATGTTTTGAAACCCCAGCATTAAAATTTTCTTTTGCGATTGCTGGACTTAAAAAAGTGTATTTCTTTTAAATTTCGTCATATATCTAGTCAGTTGTAACGGTTTAACAATTTTTTTAAATTTTAACTTATACAAAATAAATTAATCGCGCAAAAATTTGTTCGTCGTAAATACTTTTCTCCGCCATTCTTGATTTTCGTTCGTACGCGGCCGCTAACTGCATCTCCGACACTCCGCGCGCGCGTGAGAATTCCAAGTTCAGATGGACGTGTGAAAAGAGCTCTAAGCGGGAGGAGGGTTATAAAGGCAGATCACCTCGTCGAATTGCGGGAAGCGTGCGGGCGACATTTACAGCTTTCAATTTTGCCCCGCGCACTTTCGCACCCGCGCCCGAGGAATGTTAATTAAATCCATTCGCCTCCTAGATCTCGCGCTCGCGACTAATTAGTCGAGCACAATGCCGTTTATATCCTGGCCAGAGAGCAAGAGAAAGACAGGGAGAGGGAGAGGGAGAGAAAGAGAGAGAGGGAGAGAGAGAGAGGCTGTGAGGGATAGAGTGGAAGCTTCCGAGCGAAATCTCGACTAGCGTGAGCTTCGATTGAAATCAGTGAGTTCACTTTTCGCCGCTCGAAAGGTGGTGCGACATGTGTCAGAAGCTATAGCCACCGCCACTGCGTCACCTCGCCTTGCCTGCTATGTACGTAAGAACAGTTCTCTCACCAACTAGCAAGTGACACAGAGGGCGAACATTACATTAATAACTGAACTTACTTTACTTACATCATATTAAAATATATATAAATCCAGAATAGTTATTAAATTAAATAATATAAAATGTTGATTGTTATAACATTTGGAATTACATTTTTATAGATATGACACTATATATAAGTATATTATATATAATAAGGATGTCTAAAACAGGTCTTTTACATGAGTTTATGCGCAAAAGCATGTACAGAAGAATGATAGTCGTGGGAGCTTACCGCTTTATACGTTTATATTTTTATGCAATCGTAAACATGAAAGCAACAACTCCTTACTAATTATGATTATTATAGTAATAAATACATACATTATTCACGTACATCTAAACAAAAATTTATGTTTCCTTGTATTGGAATTAATCGCAGAATTGGAAATATTATGTATATAATATAATGAAATATTAAAGGAAATACATATAAGGATGTTCGAGTGCGTTTGCGTGAATGTCTGTGCGTACTGAAATGCATGTGTTTCTGGAATTGTCTCCTCTCTATAGCTCATCGTCGACTGGTCGGCGGGAGAACAGATACAAGCAATTTCGACGACGAGAGGATTACGTCGCCCTCTCGAGACCCTTGATCGCAATCAGTCGATCAAAGAGTTCAAGGTACTCGAAAGGGGTGAGAGATTTAGAAGATGTTTGATAAATTAAGTTTTTATCGAATAGTTGCAATAAAAATTGGGAATTATAATTTGTTATAAATTAGAATAGTTTCTATATGAAAATTCGCTTGGAAAAAGACGTCGCAAACGGCTTGTGAAATTATCAACCCAAATAACCCTTGAAAAGACTAGATAATAGGTACAAGAGGCAGCTTCTAAAATAGCTGTTAAAATAAGTCGAATCGAGTAGCAGATATTAATTTGGGCGATAAATGGAAAATGTACTATTTATGTTGTTTATTGAAATGTTATTATGAACAACCGTGTGGTATGAGCGTGCTTACATAATATATTAAGTAAATAAGCGCAAAATTATCTATTAAAATGAATACACGACAATCTATTTTTTATTTCTGCATATGATAAGTACATTTTTTTAACTATATACGTAAAAAGTTTGCCGTTACTTCGACGGTAGTCGGACCACAGGAACTTCTTCGCCTATATAATAGTACATTATGTAACAAGGGCAAAAAGTCGAATATTTTTCCCGCGAGTGAGATTCAGTATCACCCGAGGGAAAAATCGACTTTTTTCTCGAGTTACACTTTTTGATTTGGACTAGTTTCTAGTGAAGTGACTTTTTTCCGCAAATGCGGAATCATTTTTGCGGGCAAAAAGTGTAATTTTGGTCTCGCTTTTCAGGGAAAAAACTGGCCATTTTCATTCAGATGGGCATAAAAGAATTTATTTCCCAGAGTTACATATATTTTGGTCAATTATTTATATAAATATAAAAATACTATATTATGCAACAAGTGCATAAAATGCGGTTTTACACAGGAGTAGTGATCGCCGCGCACGATTCGCAGACGAGTGTAGAAATCATACGCACAAGTAATGCATACGATATTTTTCGATACACTGTGCGTAAAATATCGCAAACTTGTAACTTCGGTACTTTTCTCAAGTACTCCAGGACTTAAAAATGTACTTCAAGTACTCTTTACAAGTATTTTATAATTTTAATTATTAATTTTATTTTTTTACAGGAATATTCAGTTTTAAGTTATTACACTAATTGTTTCATAGACTTGTTGTCATAGAGTGTTTCTTACACATAAGAATTATACACGTAATTATTGTACACAGTTTAGCATGGGTCAAATTATATATAGATATATTTTACCAATGCTAAATTGTGTACAATAATTATGTGTACAATTCTTATGTGTAAGAAACGCACTATGCCGACTTGTTTAAGGGAGTAAAAGGGTGTCTAAATATGTAAATTTAAAAAAATGTTACTGAATGTATATCTTTTCTAAAAACAGCTTAATTGTTTAATTTAATGCTTAATTATATTATGTACATAACAAGAAAGTTGAAAAATCATCAAAAGAAAAAAATTATCCAACGTAAGGGGGAACTCCACTGATTTTTAAAAATCTCTCCCTTTTAACGAATAATATTAAAACTTCGGTAACATTTTTTGTCATAATTAGAGAAGCTAGTAAAATAATTTTGAGAATTTTTTCCTAAAATTTGTTTATTAGGTATTGGAAAAAATACATATTTTTGTAATAAAAACGAGGGTTTTTAGAAAAGTTCCTTGAGCATACAAATTTAATAAATTCTATTTTAAAAAATTCACAAATGAAATGAACAAAAATTAATTTTGCTTCCTCCCAGAGGAAGTTTTTTTTAAATTGTTTCAACTCAATTAATGGTCTGAAATAAATTAAATGTTAGTTAATATAAAAAAATGATAAAAAAATTACATGTTTCACTACTTACAATTGACGAATAAAACATTTAACCTCAAAATACCTCAAAACAAAGTATTAACTTTGTTTCACAATACTTTAACCCATATTTTCTGGAAGATTTAAAAATATCCATGGGCATGAGTTGCGTAAAGAACTTTTTGAAGTTAGAAAAGTATGTTTCGAGAAAAACGCGTTTGAAGTTTTAATTTGGTATGCTACGCAATGTAAATTGTTTCACTCAACAGGCTATAACTTTGGTATAACAAAGAGTTTTGACATTTAGCAGGTCTCAAAATGTTTATAAAACTATTAGCATAAAGATTATGTAATAAAAAGTTTTTCGATTCTTTGGTCAAAAACCAGTGGATTTCCCCATTTATGGGATAGCGGAGTCCTATACCTTATACCCATTGAAAAAACAAAGAAAAGCCACTTTGCTCTGGTAGAAAATTCTCTAGTTTTATCGAGGCCCTCGATTATTCCCATGGCAAACTAGATAGATCTACATAGTTCTAGATTAACTTTCCACCAGGGTGGTTAAGGAAAAATTAGGAATGATCCCCGCTTTTTGTTCCGCGAACAAGAAAACGACACGTATACAATAAATGATTTAAATTATTATTAGCTTAGCCCAGCACGGATCTCTCGAAACTCAAGGCATTCAGAATCGGATAAAAAGAGAAAAAGAGAAAAAGATGTAGGAAAATTTCTAGCTATCGGATACGAGAGTCGACGCAGGGTAATACAGTTGGAGGGTGCGCAGCCCGCAGTGGCGGGGACCTCATCTAAAGTTACAAATCGCAATTCTTCCGTGGCCGTGGTTCCGATTCCACGCGCCGAGTTATGTTATGGCGCAAAGTAAGCGGGATTTATCAAGAAAGTTGGTATAACTCGGTACGGCGTCCCCGCCACGCTGTACGACTATTGATGCAATGAAACGATTGGCCTCGCCTCATTTACTGCCACCCTTTCTCTATGCTCTTCTGGCCCGATGACAAAGCTATTCTCACTACTCTTTGTGTGCGATCCACGTTAAGCCGGGCATCTTTCTATTTTATTTTTTTTTAAATTATTTTTTTTGCGTATCACTCTGATTAGTCTGTCTCGCTGTTCGTCTCTCGACAAAATCTGCTGATATGAGTTATTTGACAATTAAATGTGATTATTTAGAATACTTTGATGCCTGTCTTATTTTGTACTATAGATTAAATGCGTCATTTGTTTAGGAATATTCGGTCGAAAATATTGTAAGAAAATCATTCCATAACTATTTTAGACAAATTTAGTGTTGCGAGGCCGTCTGAAGTCCCGTCAAAATATGGTTAATTGGCCGTTCAGGAACCACTTATAAATTTGTGACATTTTTTGTGACGATACCATATGATCAAGTATGTTAGATTTAATTCAAATGCACCAATATTCATGCAGTCTTGTCACATCAAGTGTTTGTATCGAGTAAGGGTCAGATTTATAGTGATGCGCGGAGTTAGCTCTCGACGATATATGTATTCATATTTACTTTTACATAGAAGATACAACTAGACGCATCTAGATACAGCCTTGTTGCTTACCCAAACGAGAATATAAAGAGAGAACTTCATAACTAAAAGCATTTAGTAATAAAATATGTTTGTGATAACATTATAAAGTATTATTTCAATCCATTGATTACCAAATATTGTCTAGTCAAGGGAAATCATTTGTTTTGTGTAAATGTCTTTTTTATATCAAAAATTGGTAAGAAACGCAAATTTGAGCGTTGCAAAAATTTTACATATTTTCTTTTTTGTTGTCCATAAGAAATCGCCTGTCATGTTATTTCTGGTGAAAACATGTTTCGTCTATAAAAAATCGGTTGTCATGTTATTTATAGTGAAAAATGTATCTAATATTTATGAAATGGTACTGAAGTTTTTCAGAATTTTTCCTTTCATAATAAAAACGTTGTTGTAATATATCATGAAAAATAGGTCTCGCAATATATTGCCTAAA
Source organism: Gastracanthus pulcherrimus (assembly GCA_949152435.1). Taxonomy (NCBI): domain Eukaryota; kingdom Metazoa; phylum Arthropoda; class Insecta; order Hymenoptera; family Pteromalidae; genus Gastracanthus; species Gastracanthus pulcherrimus. The sequence goes on from OX424574.1 coordinate 39,938,501, forward strand.
TGCAGTCAACGGATGAAATATAAAACAATGTTATGATTTCATAACGATTTGGTAAGAACGTTCTAAAAAAAGACTTTTGGAAAAATGAGTTTATACAAAGAAAAAGACATAGTGAGGCAAGTTGACTGCACATATTATTATTTAGTATTTAATTAGAAATACGTCGAATGTTCTTTGTAAAAACAGTCGTTGCATGTAAGATAATTTTTTTTAATAAAATGAAATTTTATAATTAAACATAATAAATATTGATGTATTGCATAAGAATTAAAAAAAAATAACGGTCATTGACAGTCACAACAATAGACAAATTAAATAGATATTTTAACAAGGTTAACAGAAATTTGTAAAAGTATTATAACATAATTTGTAAAACTATTATAACATAATTTGTAAAAGTATTATAACATCATTTGTAAAAGTATTCTAACATAATTTGTACAAGTATTATAACATAATTTGTAAAAGTATTATAGATAGAATTTTGTGATATTAATTATTCGACTTACTACTTATTCCCGCATATATACGAACGGGATTGCAATCGTGTCTGTGTTACCCCTGAGTGTCCTGTTGGGGTAATATAAATATTGTACGGCCGCCGTCGATGCTGATGGCGCCTGCAGAGGTGCACACGTACACGCACGGGCCAGGTGGGTGTGGACGCGCTGCGGCGCGACGCGCGGAGAGCATTGCGACGAGGGGCGGTGAGGGGAGGGTGACGCGCGAAATGCTACAACCGCAAGAGCGGGACAAAGGGAATGCAGCGGTGGCGTTGGGTGACAGGGAGAAGAAGAAAACGGGCCTGCACGCTGCTGAATTTTCTGCTTCGAAGAGGCCCGGTGTACAGGCGAAGTTTCATGAAGTTGTAGTGATTGCCTTACCGTAATTCGATAGAAGAAGTGTTCGTTGTAGAAGAGGTTCTGTGTTCATTTAATTTAATCCTTTGTTCGCATGATACATTCTTTGAAATGACAAAGCATTACACACATTCGAACAATTTCTGAAGCAAGTGGCGTGTAATAATGATTCAATTTTGTTCAGAGTATCTTGTAGGTTTTCAAGAGGCCTATGATTCTCTCAACATGAACTCTGTATTTTGATAACTTACGATCTTTCATAAGAATATATTGGCAATAACATTGTGAATAACTACTTTTAAAGTACAATCGTTTTTGTTGTGATTAAAAACAGCCTATTGGTGTGCGGGATTCTCTGAAGTTTGATTTCTGTGCCATCGATAGTCACCTATGTAGATGGGAAGTCCTTTGTAAAATTTTTGGCATGTAATACTGAACAAGTTGTATACTTGGCCAGATATCAGTTTTTGACCATTTTCAGCTATAAAAGTGATCCATGTTTTAAATATCACTCCAACAGAAATTTTTGTCTCCAAAATGTATACTAAGCTCAAAATTAGTACAATTTCGCCTGAGTTTCGACAGAGTTAAAAAAAGTTGATTTTGAACAGATAAACCACCTGCCTGTCGATTTCTCACATACTTTAAAAAGTTTACTTTAGGTCCAAGACTGTGAAAAACAGTCATAAGTTTGTAATAATTTTCTAGACCAGTAAATTGTAAGACTGCTTTTGGATTATTTTGGAAATCGTGAAATCGTGATTTTATCTTGCTTCATTTGCACATTATGATAATTTTTCCCACTATATCACAATTTTTACTTGTTTCGTTATAACTATTAACTCCACAACTTTTACTAATATTTTCTTCACCATATTCTCTTTGGAATTGCTTACTATTTCTTCGTAAACTTCAACACTCATATCTGATGTAATAAAAGGTACATTACTAGTTAAAGAACAGCCTCCAAGATATTATACACTGAGATTTTTTTGCTGTATTACAAAATGTAGTTCTGGCTTCTACCAACTTATCTGTGCTTTCTATAATTTTGCAACAAATTCTTCTATTTCACTGCCAACTTGTGCGTTGCTAGATGTAGTTGAATTTTTAATACTCTATGATAAGATTGATGGAACTTCCCCTTTACATAAATCAACTCTTTTTTTACGTAACCTGTAAAATGATATTGAATATCTCGTTAGAAATGCTTATACTTCATTATATGTTAAACAAATTTTTTAAAACGGTAAATTTCAAAACTTGTCTATAATCGGACTTTCTCTAAGTACATCTTCCTTTTTTAAATATTGCTCACACAAACGACGATGTATTTTGGATTTAAATTTTAATACATGGCACTTCATTTTACAACAGTTACTATTGTACTTAAATTAGAGCAAAAACTATTTACGCTTGCTTGTTTGTAGGTTATATTTACGTGTGGTTCTTACCAATGATTAGTTCGCCACCTGATGGGAGATTTCTTTGTTAAAAATCCTAATTATTACTTTCAATAATATTTTTAAAATCAAAAAGATACGCCTAAATAATTGAAACTTTGGTCGCGTTTCTAAAATTAGATCAATAATAACAAAACTAGTTATGATAAAGACAAAGTAAACCTATATTATACGGAGATAAATAATTCTCAACAATAAAGACGTATGACTTTATACGTACGTCGTGTATTATAATGCTACGAGTAACTTAATCTATTATGTATCATATACAATGATTGTGCAAAAACCAGAACTATTTAAAATGCTTGTTTTCATTCTGCTATGTTTTATCAAAATCAGTAAAATAAAAGTTGTAAACTGACACAATCTTAAGCAATTAACCAAAAAATTTATAGCATATTCACTATAAAACTTTCTATCATAAAATGCTATTTTCATTTAAATCCGTAATGCCTTCAAATTGCTCAATTTCAATATTGTACAAGTTTACAAGCATTCTTTGAATACATTACAAGTATTTCCTATAAACATCTCAAAAGTCCACTTAGCGTATAATTTTCGAATCCCTACACTAGACTCGCTGCGAGCTCCAAGAAAAGAAGGACGAATAGATAAGAATAAGCAGCAAAGACGTCGTAAGAAACCATGAGCGAAGAGTGAAAGAAGAAGTAGAAGAAGAAGAAAAAGAAGAAGAAGAAGGAAAAGAAGAATAAGAAGAAGTAGAGGAAGAATAAGAGGAAGCTGAAGAAGACTAAGAGGATCTAGGAACACAAGGCAGCAGCGTCATCCTTTAGAATATTAGCCGATATCCCCTGGTTATCGACTCGAGTATTTACGGGGAACGCAGGAACGTCCGAGAGAACAGAGGAGGACGCCTGTCTCTCTCTCTCTCTTCTTCTTCTTCTCTCACTCTCCCCTCTCTCACCTTTTATCGCTAAAGAGCAATAAGCCCGGAGATCGAGCGAAATATCAGGATGTCGATAGTATATACGCGAATGCTGCAGCGACAGGGATCGGCGATGTCCAAGCGACGCAGCAGCTCTTCGCGTCACAAAAAGATCAGCTGGATGTATGTATGTGTATAAGGTGCGATAGACGATGAACGAAGGAATAAGAAAAACGCTAGGGCAGACTTTGCGAGTAATGCGGATTGATAAGAAAAGTACTGAGGTACAAGTGACAGATTACTGAAAGTATACATAGATATATATACTGATTTAACAATAAACTAGTTTAGAATAAAAGGATCGTGCACATCCTCTGGGAAACGGATTTAGATCAGGCTTTGGGATGTTCTTAATGTTATCCATTTCCTGAAGCATATGTTACTCTCCTTTTAAGTTTTGTATAGTGGTTAAAATATGTATACACGAACTTTTGTAAGCTAGCTACTCCAAAAAACCATAGTATACATAATATTCTAAAGTTTTCATAATATAACATAATATAATATAATATAATTTACAGTAGTTTTCGTCCCTAGGGCGTAAAGTTGAACTTTACGCACCGAGTTGTGATAGACACGCACAGGAGCCTCCGCAACCGGCCCAAATGTGGCGCGAGGATGTAATGATTACACCCGTGTGGCGAATATTATTTTTCTTTTATAGTACGTAAAGTACGCCCTCACGGATAGTACCTATACCTGCATGAATAATAAAATGAATTAGGAAAATTAGGATAAAAATAAATAAAAAGAGAGGATAAAATAAATAAAGGGAGGGATAGGGAGCAAGGGATGGGATCCAAGAGCGGAGCCCGGCGGAGACCAGGGGGTGAACCCCCCAGGAGGGGGGGGGTCCAGGAAGCAGAGTCCCCCTCCTCCAAAAACAAGAATACTTAAAAATCATTAAAAAAAATTTTAAATATATATAAATTTTAAATCAGACAGAATTATTAATTATATATATATATATATATATATATATATATATATATATATATATATATATATATATATATATATATATATATATTTATATATATTTATATATTTATATATATATATATATATATATATATATATATAGCATTCCAAGCGCCCTCTGATGACCAAGAACTAAAATACCATTTTCTTCTTTCAGCGCTTCACGTCTATAGTGCTCTACTCGCGCATGATTATCAGGGCCGAATTCATAGTCGAGACTTATACTTACACTTACACTTAAACTTAAAGTCATACTTATATATACTAAAAAATGAATTTCACCCATTCTAAAGGTTTATGTATAATGTAAAACTTAGTGGTAATTCTGCCAAAGAAAGATTCTAGGTCGATAATTGAAAAAGAGCGTACGTCAATGTATTACTTTATAAATTTCGAGATTAATTTTGAGATTAAGTGTGAGTGTAAGAGTAAGTATAAGTGTAAGTGCAAGTGTAAGTCTCGATTATGAATTCGGGCCTCAAATCAATGACTCTAATCAGCAGCAATAGATCAAAACGGCCTCCACCTCAGCTCCGACATCCCCTTAATATATATTTTCATTTACGATTGTATAAAATTCATTTTGTTTCCTAATCCTTTCAATCAGCTTAAAAAAATAGTTTTTCATTTATGATTACATCAAAGAACATTTTATTTATTGTATTTTAATTCATGAAATTAGTTTTATTTTGTTATAAATAATTATCTATACATACGTATCCATATACATTTATTTTTGTAATTCTACATATATAGTTCATAAAAAATCAATTTATTTATCAATCATGTTTTATTTATTTTTATCCTAATATCTCTAATTTATTTTATAAAAAAATATTAATATTTTAATATTATATTATATTTATATAATATTAATTAATATTAATATTATACTCTTAATATGAACTTGAAATTATTTTTCATTCGTAATTGTGTAAAAATTCATTTTATTTCATTTTCATTCATAAATTTAGTTTCATATTGTTGATATGAATATTTGCATATATATATATATATATATATATATGCAAATATTCATATCAACAATATGAAACTAAATTTATGAATGAAAATGAAATAAAATGAATTTTTACACAATTACGAATGAAAAATAATTGTGTAAAAATTCATTTTATTTCATTTTCATTCATAAATTTAGTTTCATATTGTTGATATGAATATTTGCATATATATATATATATATATATATGCAAATATTCATATCAACAATATGAAACTAAATTTATGAATGAAAATGAAATAAAATGAATTTTTACACAATTACGAATAAAAACAATTTCAAGTATATATATATGCAAATATTCATATCAACAATATGAAACTAAATTTATGAATGAAAATGAAATAAAATGAATTTTTACACAATTACGAATGAAAAACAATTTCAAGTTCATATTAAGAGTATAATATTAATATTAATTAATATTATATAAATATTAATATAATATTAAAATATTAATATTTTTTTATAAAATAAATTAGAGATATTAGGATAAAAATAAATAAAACATGATTGATAAATAAATTGATTTTTTATGAACTATATATGTAGAATTACAAAAATAAATGTATATGGATACGTATGTATAGATAATTATTTATAACAAAATAAAACTAATTTCATGAATTAAAATACAATAAATAAAATGTTCTTTGATGTAATCATAAATGAAAAACTATTTTTTTAAGCTGATTGAAAGGATTAGGAAACAAAATGAATTTTATACAATCGTAAATGAAAATATATATTAAGGGGATGTCGGAGCTGAGGTGGAGGCCGTTTTGATCTATTGCTGCTGATTAGAGTCATTGATTTGAGGCCCGAATTCATAATCGAGACTTACACTTGCACTTACACTTATACTTACTCTTACACTCACACTTAATCTCAAAATTAACCTCGAAATTTATAAAGTAATACATTGACGTACGCTCTTTTTCAATTATCGACCTAGAATCTTTCTTTGGCAGAATTACCACTAAGTTTTACATTATACATAAACCTTTAGAATGGATGAAATTCATTTTTTAGTATATATAAGTATGACTTTAAGTTTAAGTGTAAGTGTAAGTATAAGTCTCGACTATGAATTCGGCCCTGATAATCATGCGCGAGTAGAGCACTATAGACGTGAAGCGCTGAAAGAAGAAAATGGTATTTTAGTTCTTGGTCATCAGAGGGCGCTTGGAATGCTGCGTTGAAGACACGCTCGAATTTGAAAATATAGAAGATTATATTTCGTCAAAACGATACTATCTGAAAGCGTGCTTGGAAACTATACTATCTGAAGTTTTAGTTCAAAATTGTGCTATCTGATATTTCGATTGGTAAAGGTATTACATTCAGATGCCCTACGCGTATCGTGTTTACCTTAAAATTGCTTAGGCCCCCCTGAATGTGGGGTATCACACGGATGGTACCTCACGTTTAGGGTAATATGAAACGCGTAGGGCCATCCGAATATAATACCTTCTCCAAGTGAAATCTCAGATAGTACAGTTTTGAACAAAAATTTCAGATAATATCGTTTGTAAACGAGCTCTCAGATAGTATTGTTTTGAACGAAAACTTCAGATAGTATAGTTTAAGTCTAACCCGTCGATTTATTTCAATTTTCACATTTCTAAAAATTTTTACTTTATGTACACTATGCGTGAAGATCAACTTCACGCACCGAAAACGACGCGAATAGACGTACTTTACACATACTATATGAAAGAAAATACATTTTAGATGTGTAATAATAATAATAAAACCGTTGCCAATTCATTGGCACTTAACTTCCTCAAACATTAAAAAATGTTCCAATGAAAAATTATTCACTCTATTTAAGGGAGTACATCGGTGAGTCAAATGTGTGTTTGGTCGTTTTTGACTTTCGTCGTAGGCCAAATCGTGTACGTAAACGGTTGAATAACGTGAAAATTTTTATTCATTTGCTTATATTAGCTCACAAAATTGGTGAATCAACTTTTGGATTTTTGCATTATATTTATGGGATATAAAATACATAGTTTCGTAAAATACAAACTTTCGTCGACATCGCAGCAGTTTTCATGAATTTCATGATTGCGACTGTCAGAAACGTGAGTTCTCATAAGGCTACTCGTTAATAACGTAAATATAAAATTCTTAATATCTTTCTCCTTGGTTGGTGTAGCCTTCTAAAAATTTATATGGGTAAGTTTGAGGTCAAAACTGACTAGTATACAAAATTTCAGAGTTTTCTAAACACTAATTCGAAATCGATAGTACTCCGTTAATACTGAGGTGAAAAATAAAAATTACAAATTTATTACTTTTCAATATGTCGAAATATATATTTATTAATTTAGTAATTTAAACGTATGCAAAAGTATACCATAAATTATGAAAAAGTATTGTTGTTTAAAATATTTTGTAATATATATACTGCATACCATTTTCACAAATAAATTTAAGATAAGATAATATTTAACTAAGAAAATATTAAAAATGTTCATTGAGTGTAATTATTCAAGTTAATTATTTAAAATAGTTTATTCAAACTCATTTTAACAGTGAACCCAAATTTTAACTCTATTAAATTTTATTCCTTACAAATTGTATTGGAAAAGAAAACATAAAAAATATATTGATTAACTAAAAAGTGATCTACAGTCTTCTTTTATTTTGAAACTATTTGAACAAAATTCTCTTTTACAAATTATTGGAGTAAACGCATGCTTTTGTGATAAAAACAAGAGTATTAATAAAAATTTTATGCACTTCTATTAGACAAAATTTATCTTAAAAAATTCAAGAATATTTTTCAACTATAAATAAAACTATGTCCAAGTATAGCATTTAAAGAACAACGTAAAAAGTTTTGCATATCAAGTTACATTTTTTTTAATTGACAATAATAAATTTTGCAACACTGTTTTTTGGCACTATCTCAGATTTAAAGTCTCATAGGATAAAATTACGGATACTCGGCTGCATTTTTAGGTTCCAAAAGTCGATCCCGAAAGTTTCATAAAAATCCAAGACCCGGAGTCCATGATCTCCCCTTATCAGTAACGTATGATCACTTACGTAAGTACTTTTTCAGCTTAGAAAGGAAAGTCAAAAAGTAGGCGGGCAATCGAAGAAAATCGATTTTATGACGTTACTACTCCAAATATGAAGTTCACTTCCAAATGATTATTCTAAATAACGGGTTCCATTATAGTGACCATTAACATGTACACTCGATGGAAAGTTCTTCTGACACGAACAGTTTGAATATTTTTTAAAACCCCCAATCAGGTTATGGGAAACGTATGATCTATACAATGAAGTTGCAGAATTTTATAAATGTTCAAACGGTTCGAGTCAGATAAACATTCCATCAAGTGTACAAAAATTTAGCGGGAGAGCTAAACATTTTTCAAACTAGTGAAATAATTAAAAGATTTTATTAAAATTCAATTATTTAATGGCAATACTAAATTATTAATTAGTTATTATAGTTATTAGTTATTATTAGAGTAGACTCTCGATATATCATCACAAATTTGAGAAGGAGTGGAAAATAATGATATAGTTTATACTTGTACACGCTTAAACTTACAAAAATATACGTATGGGATTATAAACAATTGATTGTATCCTTGCAAGTTTTTCGATATTTCTTAATTTTGATATGGGTAAGTCCCCCTGAAATCTTTCAAGGAACAAAATGAAACCTTTAAAACTTAAATTGGATAACAAATAATAACAAAAAAGTTTCCACTGTCTTGTCAACTTTTTCTCTTTTTAGTTCTAAAGTTGAAGATATCTAATTTTACAATAACAGATTTTCGATACAAATTCTTTTTTTTAGTTTGACAAAAACCTCTTATTTCATAATATATTGACTTTTATATCATTATGTGAGATTCCATTGCAGTAACAAAAAAAGCTCCTTAAAAATTAAAAAAACATACGATAAAGTTTTGTCTTTTGCCAAGTTTGTCGCGGCAAATTATGGAACACACCATCAGTTTTCCACCTTTGAATATTCCATTTTACAACATTAAGATAAAAGCAAATATCTACGAGGCAAGAAATGTAAATTTCGCACTTCAAAATAGCATAATTTCAGGTTGTCACATGACTCGACCCATCTCCCTATAAAATCACGGCAATACTGCCCCGCGAAACGAGCGCAGAACTCCCTAACTAACATCGCCATACACCTTCATAAAACGTAATCGAACGATACGTGAGCGTGCGCGCGGGCGCACGTCCTATGCAGCTACGACAACTGAGCAAAACGACTGTACGCCACGGAATAAATATCCCATAGAAATGCAAACCGAACTATACATGCGCAGCCGGTCCCCGAAGCGAGCCGCACGTTACATAAACAGAGGAGTAGACGCGAAATTGAGCAACGCAAGACAAAGGGACGATCGAGCGAACACGAGAAAGTCAAAGAAAAACCAGAGCGCCAAACAAGAATTATACAAGGGAAAAAGAAAGAGGACGTTGCGCGAGAAGACAGGATCGAAGGAGCAGCCTGCGTTAGTTAGATAAGATTGTAGAAGAGAGAGAGAGAGAAAGAGCGAGAGAGCGTTCGCCAGGTCCCAGGTGAGCCCTAGCTCCTGCTGGTCAGCTCGTGGACCGGGGGGACAAGGACGCAGGCGCCGAGCCACGAATTATCCGAGGTGTAAGTAAGCGCCGGATTCCGCCCCCCGTTATACGTCCTGATTTCGCGCAGGAGTCGATAGGACAGTGTAATCACCGCTCTGCTGCACGCGCGCGCGAACGTCGACTAGTTTTCGCGTATAGTCGGTTCGCTAGCGTCAATTGGATAAAGGAGATGCGAATAGTGCTGGAGAACAGTGGTAACACGATGACAATTCGATTAGAGAAAAAAGAAGAATAATATTAAGATATACACAGATTATTTGTAATATGCAGGCAATAAGTAAAGATTAAATTACTGTAATTATGATTATTTTTAAATTTGTTTTAAATTTGTTTTCCTTCCTACCTGTATATCCTTTCGGGTATTTACAGGATACCCCCACGACTTCTATGTGGATGTATTTGATTCTAACAAGCCCATCCCCCTTTCCCGCAATGATTCCGCATTCGCCCAAGTTACCGACAATGGCAGGATTCTCTAACCATGTCGGCAACCTGTGACGGAGGGAAAACACGTAGGAAAAAATCTTCGCCAGGACGCGAGGCGGTAAGAAAGTCAACTTGCTAGTCAAGTATAATATCCTTACTTACCTACCCGAAAAGGCCACCTTTGTTGTTGCCGTTGGTTGTGCGAGCGGTCATACAAGCGACCTCCCACGTAACCACTGACTCCACCACTGGTGCCGGCTGCCTGCCACCAAGGTATTAAGCACTTAACAAATTTTTCTTAGAAAAAAGTCAGAGGTGCCAGCAGTGGGAATCGAACTCCGGCCCGCCGCGCGGCAGGTCGACACTCTACCACTATGCTACCGAGAGGCCCTGTAATTATAATTATATACAGAAGTATTTATTCATTTATTTATTAAGGGGATGTAAAAGTCAATTAAGAATTCTAATTTTCCAGCTGTAATAAGTAAATAGTTCACTATAATTAAAAAATATGTAATATGTATTTATGTAAAACTCAAATTCACCTATCCTTAATATTGAAACGATTTATCATTCTACAAAGTTTCAAGCATGTATATTTTTTTTTTTTTTTTTTAACGTCGCCATGTTTGTGCTCCCATGTGGTGCTAATTGACGACGGGGATCTGCGGTGTGTTTGTAAACAAAGCACATGTAATTTTTACAGTGGTGCTTGTATCAATCGGCAGAGACTAGGATTCGAACCCGGGTCACCAGCGTGGGAATCCGACACTCTACCGACTGAGCCGCCGCAGTATATTTTAACCCTACCTTTAAATAAACAATCGGAACGAAATTTCATCGTCGTCCATTGAAATTAGGTTTCCAATAATTTTACAGGGGCAGTTGAAATATGTATAATACTTGACACATTGTAGAATATGTAAATTACTTATCCTGTTCTATTAATGACTTTCATAATTATAGTCAATTATTTACTACTTGATCGATAAAATAGTGCACGTTGGTAAGAAAAGGTCGGATTGGCATGAGCCCTTAAACGAAAATATGACGACACACCATATTTTCAAGTTAAAAAAGTAATCACAAAGGAAATACGATAACAGTAACTGTTAAGACATTATCAATCACGATTTTGCCGCAAAATTGCTTTCAGCGTTCCGAAGCTTAAATCACTTCTAAAAAGGCAGAGAAAAAGTTTGAGATTAAGTTTGAGATAGAAATATGTCCGAGAAAGATAGACACTGCCGTGCAAGAGAGATATCGCCGGGCCGGCCGGGAGGAAAAACACATTTTGGGAGGAGTGGGCGGCGGCCTGTAAGCAAACTGTCGTGATGTACAGCCAAACAAACTTTTCTAATACCGCGTCGCCCATCCCGGATTACGCCGGAGATTGAAACGTATATATGTATTTGCGAACGCGACTGGCGAGCCGCGAGAGCCCCCGGCAGTACTGCGCTCGCGACGAAGCAGCCCCCTCTGGGGACGGAGAGCGACTTCTGGACTTTCTCGTTAGCCGCCTTATCGCGCCTTTTGTTTTTACCCCCGCGATTCTCCCGGTCTCATTGTTGTATGTTTGCTGCGTTCAATTTGTTCATTTTCTTTTTCTTTTAGTTCATTTTTTTAACTAATAGGAATTAAGCGTATCTAAATCGGGATTTTTATCCTTGGTCTATTTTCGTAGATAGTTAATATTGATCATATTAAATATATTTTTCTTCTCTTTGTGATAATTCAAATCTGCGATATTAAAAAAAACAAGATTTTATGAGTTGTTAAGTAAATGTTTGTCCGCTTTATTTGCCCTTTATCTAATTGAAAATAGTTAACAATTAAACAATGTGAAGAAAACAGGATAAATAAGTGTAAATAAACGTGTAGGCACAATAACTATAGATGATAAACTAGTCATCGAAACGTCTATGAAATAACATTGTCTTTATTAAAAACCGGACTCATCTAGACAATTCTAAGAAATACCTCATTTTTACTACAATATTATGTATTATTTATTGTAAATTGTGGGATAAAAAATGGAATATCATTGAGCCGCCTTCTGCTTTTTATTCGTTTCAGTTCATTTTCTTGTAAGGAAAATTCTTTTCCCTTGTCAAAGTGCGCACAAGTATATCCAAAACCGTCCGAATAGTATTCATTGTACAAGCTCTTTCAAAAAATTTCCCAACTCAATGTTTTTCGCCTTCTAAAGGATAATCCTCCCATAAATCTCTCACCCACTAAAATGTTCCACAATTATCTTCGCCTATAAAGTAGTAAATCCATCGCATCATAAAGAACCGCAAGCCGGGCCAGCTGCGCTGACAATTGAAACTTTAATTACACGCATTAAAGTGCCGAGACTTATTCGACTACCGCTCCGAGTAACTCTCCCCGCGAGCGTCCTGGGAGCGGTGGTCGTCCCTCCTTCCGCTGAAGAACAAGAAGAAGAGGGACGCCGTCTACTACTCTCCACAGGCTCGCGGCCCGCAAGGAGACAAACTTGGCGCTGCAACAGCAGCAGCAGCAGCAGCAGCAGAGTATGGCGACTTGAAATTTCATTCGAGCCGCCGCAGCCTGACCCAGCAGTACAGCAATAGCAGCAGCGCAGCAGCAGCAGAAGCTTGGAGAAGGACATCCTGACGAGCATAACCGCAGGCTGTCTCCTAGGAGTGAGGAACGGCGACGTCGCATAGTTGCCGAGTAGGACGAAGGAGGCGAGGTACCGCTGCTGCCGTGGGAGTGCGAGAGAAGTTGGGCGCGAACCCCCTCACAAGCTGGTACCGAGGGAAGGGGAAGAGGGCTGCGCTCCTGCAGGCCAGGTTACAAGGGGCCAGTATTTATGCACATTGTTGACTGGCACGTGGATTTATGCACGTCCGTTATATTATGCGTCCTGTCGTCCCTCGCGCGCGCGCCCCCGCATAGTAGTCTCTCTCTCTCTCTCTCTCTCTCTTCGCGGCGAACACGCAACAAATGCAATTCGCCGTGGATGGTAGCTTTGCATGGCTCTGCAGGGGTGTATATGTGTCCACTGGTCTTGGTTAAACTGCTACACCTTCTCGCGGAAAAGCTTGGGATGAAACTTTTTTTTTGATTTTTTGGAGGGTAACCGAGGGAGGAGTTGACCGAGAATCGTTGCGATTTTTTTAAGTACAGCTGCGAGTTGAATTTAATTTACGTCAGGGATACGCAAATTCAGTACGTACTAGAATTAGTGGATGAATTTTGGGAGTTTCAAATTAAATGTACATTGTATAGGGAGTTCACTTTAACGGGTAAGTCTCGGGGATGGTTCTTTCGCCTCTAAAATAGCTGGAATCGGTGTGGTGTAGAATGAAAGAGAATTTATTGGTTATTGCAAATTTGTATTTGATTTTATTATTACTAGCGACTAAAACGATTTCAAATATTATTATGTATTATTATAACGAAAAGGAAATAGAAAATACTAAAATAAATCTACAATCTAAATGATGTAAATATACGTTGTTTCCTAGGTCTGCGTGCTGGATTAATCAGTAAGGTAAGGTAGGCTCTACCTTAGAAGCTAAAAATTAATAAAATTATCAGATTAATAGGTAGCTGATAATTTAAAACGTATGTTATTACGATTAACTAACTAACCTCGATTATTATTCCCTTACTTATCTGATTTCCATTTCGAGTCCATTGTAATACGAAAGGTATTTATAATATTTTAATGAGCTGATATATAAATGTTAAAAAGTAATATAAGATTATTAATTCATAAACAAATGCAAAAATTAGTTTCTTACTTTGTTTTTATATTAGTTACGAAAATACATAATAACTATTGCACAGATTTGAGTAAACTCTATTATTTGAACTCATGAATGATATAGCATACATAAGAATTATAGATATTCCTATCATTTTTCGTAAAAAAATACAAAGTACCTTACATAAAGATTTATATTTTTGGCATAAAATGTTATTTATTTGTTAGTATTTAATTTTTTAAACAATACTGTACCGATCTCAATAAAAAGTGAGCGTGAGGGTCGCAGCCATCGCTTACTCTGTATACACGTGTAATAAATGTGTGATCAGAAAGAACGATGGAAAGAGTTGGGTGCAAAAACAAATTAACCCGAGTTAAGTTTTGGGAAAAATTTTGAATACTGAATAATATTGATAATTTGAATTTTTATTCGAGTAACGAAGAGTATCTGACTAGTGTAGTCATATGCGAAATTCGATTCTTCACAAGTTCATTTGTATACATCTTTTTCATTAGAATGCCCCTATCCGAATTATTGTTTGTATAAATTTGTTTTATCACCCTTAGGTCTCTATTATTGGCCGTAATGGAAACCTGTAAGAAAGAGAATCTAGTTTCATAGAAATTTAAATTTAAACTCTGATAATTATTTTCATGTCTGAAGTACAAAATATCCATAGTCGAGACATAACTCATGAATGTAGCCGATGTTTACGCAAAACTAGCGTATATAATTAATATTGAGAGTAATAAGAAAAGTCAGTTCACCCGGAAAATTCTTTCTATACATGTTTTCATTTATTCATTAGTTTATGCTCAGATATCGTAGAAAAAGTTTGATATGAAATGTATCTAAATATCTATGTCAAAGGATCATCCAAAAACTCACTCACTAAGATTGCAGATTATTATTGCGAAGATAATCGTTTACCAAACGTGATCGACTAATGAATGTTACTATGAATTCTAAAACAGAAAAGACAAATCTCAAACCAAAAATATCTACCGAGGATATTAAGTCGGAGCAAACTTCTCTTTATTTACAAGGAATATATCCGATAGTGTTTACTACTCTTTGAGTTCCAACTTGCGCCTTATAGAAAAATTTTTGAATCCAACTTAAAAGAAAAACTGGAAAATGAAAATCATTTGTAGGATGAATTATAAGAAATAAAAATAATTCAAGCTACGTCTTCTAAGAAGAGTTAAGTGACGGAATATTCTGATAATCTTATCATTTGCAATAATTTGTATGGATTTTATCGAATATGTCAAAACATTCAGACAAATAAAAGATGAAATACATTTAAAATTCGGTATAGATGGTGGTGGCGGATTTCTAAAAGTTTGTTTGTTGATACAGCTATTGAATGAAGGTACAATTGAAAATGACCGTCAAAGGCGTCAAACTTACAATGAAGGTGTTACAGCTAAAAAGTTGAAAGATTCTTGCGCAAAGAAACTATTGCTTCCTCCTTAAGGAAGCTTCGTAATAGTAAAAAAAAGACATAAGAAGTTAAAATACACTATTTTTAGAAAATGTCCGTGTGTGTATGTGTGTGTATGTGTGTGTGTGTGTGTGATTTTAGATGTCGTTGAATTCAAATTCAATATGAAAATTATTATTTTAAAAAAATAATTTTATCGAAAACTGCTTAAAACAGATGCAATTTATATATAAATGTAAATTAATATATATATAAAATAAAAATAAGATTATGGCTGCAACTAGTTTAATTAAATGTTCTGAATTAAACCATCAATGATAAATCAGCACACTTTTTTGAGAACCGAATTAAAAAGAGATATAGCAATTTAAAAAAACGAAATATATGATCATGGAGAAACTGGGCATTCGCGAAGCAGAGGGGGATCTCAGAGTCGGAAATTTCACTTTTGAAAAGGTTAGCGAATTCAGATATTTAGGTACAACTATAAATGATCGAAACGAAATTAAAGCCGAGATTAATAAGAGACTTCATTCGGGTAATGCCTGCTTCTACGCTGTGAACAGATTACTTAAGTCAAAGCTACTGTCGAAAAATGTCAAAATAAGGATATATAGGACTATAATAATGCCGGTAATCTTGTATGGGTGCGAAACCTGGGCGCTCACTAAAGCGGAAGAAAATCGTTTTAGGGTATTTGAAAATAAGGTTCTGCGGAAAATATACGGGCCAAAGAAAGATGAGGAAACTGGGGAGTGGAGGAAACTGCACAATGACGAGCTACATAATTTGTACGCGTCAGCAAATATTAACAGAATAATACAATCACGGAGACTAAGATGGGCAGGGCACGTGGCAAGAATGGGCGATGATCGTACAGCAGCGCGCATAATGAAAGGAAACCCGAAAGCAACGCGACCTCTTGGTAGACCTAGACGCAGATGGGAGGATAACGTAAAATCAGACGTAACTGAAATTGGGCGGGAAGGTGCGAAATGGATGGGGTTGGCACAAAATAGGGAAACGTGGAAGGCTTGCGTAGATGAGGCGATGAACTTTCGAGTTCGAAATGCCATTTAAAAAAAAAAAATAGCAATTTAAAATTAATTTAGTTTGAGGAAGCTAAGTGCCAATGAATTGGCAGCGGTTTTTTCGTAGGGAGCGTCGAAATATTGCCAATCAACGAATTCAATATAATTGATTAAATCAGAATTTATGGCTGGTATAAACAAATTTCTAATATCATTGATTTCAGCGTTCTGGCTTCCTGAATTTTTTATAAACCATCTTTTCTTATACTAGAAGAAGGATCACTAAGCATTTCAATAATTATGTTTTATAGGTGTGCAAAATAACTATTATTAGTAATAGTTTTATCTATTACATTTTTTAGTTCTATAGGTAGATATCTAGAACGTCGTATACTTTCATATAAATGTCGTAAGCCGTCTTGACAGCTTGAGTGTAATTTAATATTAAAATCACAATGGTGCATAAACTTTAACAATATATATTGTAAATTTAATGAGTTTGCGTGAAGGCGCTAAGTACCAATATATAGTCAAACTATACGATTAGCTGTTGTAAACCACCTAGCTAATCATAAGTATCCGGAATCTCTACATGATAGTACAGATGAGCCAGACATAACTGCATGGCAAATGTCCCACGAGTATTTCTGGTTGGTACTCAGTTCTTTTGTATCAGTCAAAGGAAAATACGAAACTAACATTTTTTTGAAATTCAGATCCGGGAAATTTAGTTGTTAAAGCTTTACCGATTATTCCAGTGTATGATTCGATCCACTAGATTTATCAATGTGCTAAATAAGATTTCATAGAGGACGTTCATTACCATGTAGTTGATAAATAAACCATTGTAATAGTAAGCTCTTGATAGTCAATATTATTGACTTTCAAAAAGTCACAAATATCACTAGCCACAGTTTTTGCATCACCGTACTGAGGACTAATATGTCCGAGGTATTTTGATCCAGGTTCACTTACAATAAGTGTTAGGTTTACGACACGGGTCGGAGGGTTTCTACTGTATAATATAGATAACCTGTAGAAAACGTCGTAAACGTTGTAAAATTGTAGAATATGTAGAAAACTATATTAGTGTTAGTATCCCAATTTTTAACACCCTGTCCCAATTCACTCACACCCCGGTATTTTTCGATATAAAGTTAAAAAAACATTTCATACGGGAATTAAATGATAGTTTCTATTAAAAACTATCATTTAATTCACACGTATATTTTCTTCTACTTTTTGCAAGACAATATCGGAGTATCAGCGAATAGAGAGAGGGTATCAATAATTAGGACTTTGACCATGTGCCCAAGTCCATATACGATTCATAAACATTTTTCTTACCTATAAAATATTTTTTGTAACACATGCACGATTTTCGCACTTTTTCGTGCCTATAAAGCAGACAAAAAGTCGCCGTTTTCCGACCGGCGACAAGAAGCTACTACTGCGGGCCGTAAAATAACCTCCTCAGAAGACGTGAGAATGGTTTCAATAATCAATTTTCAACTTATTTATAGAGGAGAACGGGGTGATACCGATCACTTAAGGGAAAATTGTTATAATTAGAAAAATATTAGCATTTCTTTGCTTTTAATACACTTAAAAATACGTTCGAACCTTTATCTTTTCATTTTAATAGTTTTAACGTACAGAAATACATAAACACGTACACTTTTATCAAAATAAAAAAAATCGTTTTTTCAACGTTAATCGTAAGAAAAGTAGCTAAAATCTATAAATGTAAATATCTTTATAGAAATCTTTTATATGTTTGGTTTTTAGCATTTATTAAGTTGAAAGATACATTCTAAAGAATATAAAAATATTTTCACCCTTAATAAACTTAATATTTCTCATAATTAAGTGATCGGTTTGACCTACCCGATCGGTTTGACCCGGTTCTCTCCAACATATATTTTGCATATGTATGCGCATGCACGTTCGTGAATGCGTGCGTTGGAATATAATTTCTATTTCAAATATTATCTTATCTTTTTTTTACTTGAAAAACTTTAATATAGGTACAATAATAGTTATCTGTATATGTGCATGTATGTATATCTATATGTATGTAACAAAACAAAATCTATAAGTACTTATTAATTAAAATAATTAAGTAAAAAAATGCAAACTCTAAACCATTGGAACTTTAAGTAAAGTCTCTTATAATTAAATAATATTTTACATACCGATGGCAATCATTTATCCATTCGTGTGTCTTATGGCCTTATATTTGTGTAAGTACAAACGTTGACCGCAGTAATACACACCACACCACACCTATGCTTGTATTACTTCGGGTCCTAATCAGTGAATTGTATACACAGTAATCGACGCTCAGTAATGCATGCTGAGCCGTAGTAATACAAAGTAAAGAAAGTGAATGTTTCCAGAGCATTTATTAACAAAACACACGTTCTGGAACCTTTCGTTTTTTATGAATCGATTCTTGAAATGGTTAGATTAGATCTAGAAAAAGAATCACATCATTATTTGTTCATACACCGCAGTAATACCCACACTTACAGTATTAAAGTAAAACTAAGTTCTAAACATGATTTTTAAGGGTGTCCTTTAAAAACGACTAAAAGTCCTCCAAGTTTTAAATTAGTTAAATTTAAATAACTAACATGGAAGAATTTTTTTTAATGTCGCCATATTTGTGCTCCGATATGGTGCTAATCGACGACGGGGGGTCTGCGATGTGTTTGTAAACAAAGCACATGCGATTTTTACAGAGATACTTGTATCAATCGTCAGAGACTAGGATTCGAATCGGGATCGCTGGAATGGGAATACGACACTCTACCGACTGAGTCACCGCCGGCCCCATAGATCCTAAGTTTTAATGTTTTTACTGAGAATCCATTGCAAAAGTAAAAGAAAATATATTTTTTTGTATTTTTATGGAAAAATTAGCAGCGTTATACGCATTGCCTTTCCCCAAAAGCATTGCTTTGTTATCACAATTTTCAATTTTGCGACAGTTAATTAAGTTTGGGTTTCGATTTAATCTTAACGTGGATAGGTGAAGTGGCCTTCAGGGGCACTGTAGAAGCTCGTGGGTTAACAACTGGAAATATCTTACTAAATAACATTTATACTAATTATTGTTAGGACTGTTGTAATCTATTTTAATAAATAATTTATTATTGCGAGATATATAAATAATTAAATACTTGTTATAAATAAATTCTTATTGACTTAATGTAAGCTCCAATAAGAAGAATCCGACCTTATTATTTGGCATTATTTTAAGTAAATGTAAAACGTTTGAAGGAACCTGAAGATGAAGTCCTCCGAAATTCTCCTTGTGGGAGATTTTTCCAGAGATAATATAGTCACCTTTCCAAAGTCAGACATATTGAAAAATAGAAAAATGAATTTTCGACCCACCCTACGGTGCAGCAACATGTGAAGCCGGAGCCGCTAGTGTAGCATGACGTGGACCTGGAGCGATCAGTGCATCGTCATATATTAGCGGAGCCTCCAATAGGTGAACACGTGGACAACAAAAATAATTAATTATTCTTATTTCTTTCTTATCAATAACCCAAGTCTCTGATTTTAAATAGCCTATGCTATTCTAATATAAAGAGATTACTTACTTTTAATTTCGACAACGTCTCCCTTCAATGAAATGTTAATTTGCAGAATTTCTATTCGGACCATCTGGTGTGCAGCATAAAGCCTCCACACTACATTCAGAATTAGAAATGTGTGTATGTTTGCATGCGTGCGTGCGAAGCTTTGTGCAGGTAAAAGAAAGTTGTGCTAAAATCATTATAGAAACGTGTTTTGAGACATTAGGAATCAAAATGCACTAATTTTAGAAAATGTCTGTATGGATATTTGTATGTCTATGCATATGTGAGTCTGTATGTGTGTGCGTTTGTGTAGTTATATGTATATGTATGAATGTCGTGTGGAGGCTTTGTGAAAAGTATCATTTCATTCCAGGGCAATATAAATGTCAGAATAGAAGATATGACGCGGTTTATAAAATAATTACGGATTCACTATGAAGATGATACTGAAGTTTCTATTAATAATATTTTTAAAAATATATAATTAAAAGATAAATTATAAATTTGAATTTTCATTGTAGAATAAAGAGTATATTACTTTGTAATTATATTTCTCCTTTGTGTATTATTTTAATAATTTATTTAGTTGTTAATATTAATAAATTATTTAATGAATATTTATTATAGATACACTGAAAAAAAATTGTTAAATCTAAGTAAACGTTTCTTTGAATCGTACTAAGAAAAGATTTATTTGATAATAGTAAATATTTAATTATGTTTAGACTTGTATTCATCAATTCAATAAATATTTACTAAATTTAAGAAATATTTACTTTATTTAAGTAAATCTTTTCTTAGTACGATTCAAAGAAACGTTTACTTAGATTTAACATTTTTTTTCAGTGTACATATATCTATATGTACATATAGATATAGAAGATACGTGTGTTTTCTTCAACAAACTTTAACACCGGAACCAAAAACAGAGGAAACCTGAAACCTTTAACAGGTACATCTTGAAGCCAAGTCCTATCTAATTATATATAATTTATCTGCTTTGGATGAATGATTGGAGCTGGAGATTTACCCTTATTCTTTTAAATATATAGATATATATTTATATGCGACCATCAATATCCAGACTTAACTGAAATGTCAAGATTTTCAAGATCCATGAAATCGCTCAATCGCTGCTCGCACCTCCTTAAAACGCTTCAATCCTTAGAAACCCTCTTCAAAGTCGCAAAACTTGAAGCTCTATGTTTTCGAGTGTACTGCTGCTGCTGCTGCGCACAAAGTTTTGGTCGTTGACTGTGTTGTTCGCATGTGGCTGACCACGACTCACGGTCTCTCCATCTTTCTCTCTTTCTGTCTCTCTCTCTATCCATCTTTCTCTCTTTCTGTCTCTCTCTCTATCCATCTTTCTCTCTCTCTCTCTCTGTACTTCTCCCTCTCTCTCTCTCTTTCTCTCTCTCTCTCTCTCTTCTCTCTCTTTCTCTCTCTCTCTTTCTCTCTTTCTCTCTCTCTTCTCTCTCGCTCTCTGTCTCTCTCTCACTCTCTCTCTTTCTTTCGTTCTGCTTTGACGTGTTTGGGGGTGGCTGCAGTATGCACTATACAACAAGAGAGAGAGAGATAGAGAGAGAGAGAGAGAGAGAGAGTCTAATCGTCTGCGATTCTGGGGTAGAACCGGTGGACAAACTCGCGGGCGAGAAATCTCGGCCGGAAGTTTGGCGCTGACGCGCATCGAGTTGAGGACAGCACAAGCAGAGAAGAAAAGCGTCGCGGCCAGTAGACGAGTTGTATATACGTATAGACACCGGATGACAGCGGATGCTAGAGCGTACAGCAACCCACCTGCAGTCGTCCGCGAGAAGCGAGAAGATTTCCTCTCGGGACATCAGGTCTGTCAAATACATACACTCGCCGAAGCGCCGAATCAGGCCTATACATGCTTTGGGCATTGATACTCTGCGTGATTTTGGATATTGCCTCGGTCAATCATGTAATATAGGGACATGGTAAGTTTGTATTATTCTTAAAACAATTAGAATACTCGTTTAAAGTTAGCGTATACATATTAATGCTTGCTTGATTATACAAAAGAAATTCTGTTTGTTGCAATATAAGAGAAATTATGTTTCTTGCATTTTTGCCCTTTTTACACATATTACAAACTTATTACAAACATTGATCGGGCTACACTTCGATCTTCACCACTGATAAATCCTGATCGACAAGGGATATTTGTTGCCGAATAGTCGGACTGACGGGGATTCGAACCCGTGCCCACAAAGCGGTCTCGCCTTAGGAAGCAAGCATCTTACCACCTGAGCCATTGTCGATCATTATTATTATTATTATAATGGCCAAGTAGTAATGGTAAGCATCAACGGTGCCTGCGGGGAAGTCCATAGCCTTGTTCACACAGTCACCCCATCTTTCTCTATTGTTTGCAAGTTGCATCCAATCCTCCTCATAACATCCTATTTCTCGTAGGCCCATTTTAATATTGTCCTCCCATCTTCGTCTCGGTCTACCTGGAGTTCTTGCTCCTGTCGGCTTCCCTACGTGTACTCTAACTGCTGCTCTTTCGTTACCCCTCCTAGCTACATGCCTAGCCCATCATAGTCTTCGAGATTCAATCACTCTGGTAATGTTTGGCTTCCCGTGTAGCTCGTGTATTTCTTGGTTATGTAAAATTCTCCATTCTCTAGTAATCTCATATATTTTGCCCCAAATATCTTTCTAAGGGTTCAATTCTCAAATACTCTAAAACTATTCTCCTCCCGCTTGGTTAACGCCCACGTTTCGCATCTGTATAGAAGTACTGGCATTATGACTTTTCTATATATTTATAATTCACAATAGTAATCGTGATTTTAGTAAGTTATTTACCGAATATAGGCATACATTTCTCGTATGCAGCCTCTTTTTGATTTCGTTTTTGTGGTCTATTATTGTACCAAGGTATCTATAGTCATCTACTATTTTAAAAATTCTTCCGAAGACTTTTAAGACGGTATTAGCAATTAAGTTTTTCTGAGAATAAAATTGATTCTTTAATATTTCCGTACGGTAATACGGTGAGGAATATTTTCTGGTTCATTTTCATCAGAATAATTGTATAAAAAAGTACAAAAGCAGTAATTTGAATCATTACTTGGTTGCGCTAAAAAAAGCTATTAAATATCGACGACTCTAAATAAAATATGACGAAAATATAGCTCTGAATTGAAATAAGACATTCTTTGCGCATTTAATAAAAAAAATGTTTTTCGTTTTCATTTATAGATTAATACCTATTACCTATAGTATGTTTAAATTAGCACACTTTTAAACGAAACTAACTAAAAATATTTTTATTCTCACCGGGATTGACCTGAAAAAAGTAAATATAATTTTGATACTACGTTCAGAACATTATGTTTTCAGATACTCTGTGCCGAATAAACCCATTGGAAACCCTAGAGAATATTATAAAAATGGATCAAAATTGACCAGAATTAATGATAAAAATCATTACTTTTAATTCATGCCGAACCGACAGATTTTCTCATATTGCAGATCCAACGGATACAAAACTTTCAGTACCAGAAAGAATTTACAGCCACAATCAGAAGTCGCGATAAATATCCCCAAAACATTGCCAGCGTCCAGCATCTCTAGGCAGTTATCCCAGTCTCCAATCGATATAAAAGGCCAAACGTACAACCATAAATCCGGCGGGTCCGCGAAGGTCCACCATGGAGCGCGTTCACACATAGAAAGAGAGATGCTCCCGCTACTCCAGCAGCAGCGGCAGCGGAGCAGCGTATGAAAATTACAAAGCTATTAATTATAAACCGCGATAAATTAAGCAGCCGTGGGGCCATTATAGAGCGCGGGCGGCGCGCGCTCGCTCGCTCTCGCGGCTCCCGTGAATTGTTGGTAAACTTGGTCCAAGTACGCAACACGCTCCCCGCCACCGCTGCCGGCCGGCCATATAATAATGGTCGGTTAGAATGCTAATATATGTTCCTAACGCAGCGGCGGCGGCGACGTCGCGCCAGCAGCAGCGCCAGTGGAGAGACACGGGAGGTGCTGAGGGAAGGGGTGGGGGGGCAGGGGGCAGCAGCAGCGACACCGCCAGCAGCAGCACCAGAGACACGACGGACCGCGGGTGTTTGCGCGCAGAAGTGCGCGCGGAGGAGAGCACACCCGGGGACCTTGCATCATCGGAGGACCCAACTGGCCACTATCCGCTTTTGCTTCCTCGAGACCACTGGACGCGCGCACCAGCCATATTATACACCGCTCCTGGCGCGCGTACATAATCTACGTCCCGAGACGTTATTACCTCCCTGAGACACTAAAACCCCGCCCTAACCGAGGCCGACCGGCAGCTCTAGCTACTTGTACTTCGAGAGGCTCGCTCGCGCTACGCGCGATCGAGAGCTAGTCAAGCGCCTAGGAGAAAGCTGCTGGTCTTGCACTTGGAAGAGTCGAGGGAGCAATTAGCCGGCCGAGCGATACCGCCCTGGCAAGCTGGACCAGACGCCGGAGAACTGAGGAGTTGGACGGGGGAGGGGCCACCTTAAAGGCGATTAGCCCCCTCGGTATCTCGGACCCGCTCATTTCTGCCTAAAATATGGAGGATACAATGTTTCCGGCCGATAGGACGCCGCTGTCGCGTCCTACCTCTATCTTTAGCGCGTCTTTGGAGTACTACAGCACGATGGGGCACGTTATGTATTGACTCGACCTTTTGCAGATGTGCATTTAGTTCTAACGATTTTGAACCTACGCGCGGAGTTTGACGATAATTTCGGAGTTGTGGAACTGCTTCGTGCGCTATGGAATTTATTGCGGGGATGGAAGCAAGGGTCGCTTAACACGATGTTCTGCATTGTATTTTAAGATATTTATCATATTTTAAGAATTATCTAAGTCTATTATTAGAATTTATATTGCGTATGTATATATCGTTATAACATAAGCATATATGAATATAGAATAAGGATTGGGAATTAGCATTATTAAAAAAATAATTGACCGATTAGGCCAAACAGTACCTTTCAATTAAAGTAGATTGAAAAATTTCGACGAGCTTCAATATAAATATTTTTTTTTCAAATTCCCAAAAGTTAGCGTTTATTTGAACATCAATCTTCATTCACCCACTACTTCATTCTTTACCCCGCAGTTCATAAAAATATTCATAAACCTTAGTAAGTCTCTGGGCTAAAAAAGTTTAGCCAATTTTATTTCCGAGCACTACAGCCCATTACACACCACTATTGTGTATATAATACGCTGACGGGGCGATGCTCGACGGGATAGCGGGTCACGATTATTTTACTGGGCTAAAAAAGAATGTATTATTAAATATCCTGCGCTCGCGGAGGCAGCGGTGGCCGTCCGGTAAGTAGCTTCTTCTTTACAACGGTTAAATATAAAATAAGTAGACGCGGGGCAAGGTGCTCGGCCCGATATACCGAGCCGCTGACTTGTGGTTCCATTAGCGCCTGCCTTGCCCCCCCCCCCCTCCCTCCTCGCATCGTAGTCGCACCCCCCTTTAACGTACGGCATAATAAGAGTTTATGTGTCAGGTTGATGCGCCGCGGAGAGAAGCCCGCCTGACTGCCAGACGAACTCCGCGCGCACCACATAGAAACTGTTATATTTTCATTAGAGCCTTCCACGCGAAGCGTGCGCGCGCGAGTAACGAAGGGCGCGTAGGCCCTTCGATGAATGCCGAGCAGCAGAAGGAGTCGAGATAGAAAGTTGGGGAATCGCGCGACGAGGGAATGCGTGGACAGCCGGAATTATTTATCGGAGAATTTCTGATGTCCCCTTCTGGCTTATTGCTCCTTAATTCCTGCGAGTGTATTTTATTGTGATTACGTTTTTGTATGAGTTTTTGAAGTGCTTCGCGTCGTGCGTAGGACGTATATTAGTATATCATTGATAAATTTTATAGCTGGATTTGAGTTTATTTTAAGTAGTATCGATGTTCGTAAGCGTGTTTTAAAATTTACGATATAGATGAAAATCGATTTTATGGATAATATAAAATGTCAAACTTACATTATTCAAAACCATACGTTACACATTTTTAAAATATTCTTTTACTACGTGATATAGATGTCTATTTTTTTATATTTCATTTACCTGTGAAGTGTAAATGCTAATTTCATAGGCATATATGAAATTTACTAAATTTCTTTCAAAGTTTTCTTTCTAAAAGTATTTAAGAATATGTAGCAATATATTTATATAAGAAAGAGAGCTAGAATGGCTAGTTCGCTTATTAATTATTTGCCAGATTAATAAGCTATTAATAACTCAAATTATAGCTAATATCTGGCTAGAATCTGCTTAAAACTATGCTTTAAGCAATAACGTATTTTGTTTGCAAATCTAACCTATTTATGTTTTGTTTTGAAAAGTTATTAGTTTTTAAAAATATACATTACTATACTTTATTGAATGTTCAATATAGTATGCCGCCAAAATAAATATTTTTATCAACAAATAACAATTTACAAGATTATAGAAATATGTATATGCAATACTAAAAGTATTTGATAACTAATAATTTCCTTTCCAAAAATCAGTCAATCATAACTTAATCAAAAAAATTTTGTTATTGTTGTCGAAAAAAAATTTTGTAATAAATCTTTATTGTAAAACCACAAATATTTGTTACTCAATTCTCCAACTTTCGTCATAACTTACATTATTCTGTTTTTATTGTTATTTTTAAACATTTTTAACAATAATTATATGACTACATGCATTCTATTATTTATAACATAAATTTCTTTAATAAAGACACTTAAATTTGACTCGGGGCTTTGGTACTTTTTGTGTAAGTAATACTTTTTAAATGCACGCGTCGTTATGTAAAAAAATAACCTAACCTCCATTACTACTAGACATTTAAGGTACATTTTTTATTTTAATTTAGTAAAATACGTTATGTAGTATGATTAGAATTGCGTATTACTTTGAATATTATAAAACTGATATTATTTACATTATTAATTAATTCACAAATTACTTAGTTTATTAATTTTATATTAACTAGAATATTAAGCAGAATCTAGCTATAAATTAGCTAAAAAGCATGTCGTTTTTAACTGATTTCTAGCTAATTTATTAACCAGAATTAAAGCAGATAGAAAATCTAGCTGATATCTGGCTAGAAATCAGCTTAGATTTCTACCAGGGTTTATTCACGTAAATATTTTTAATCACATCTTTAAATGAATAAGAGTGTTCCTATTTATATGTATTTCTGTGTAAATATTCATTGATTAACATTAAGAAAATTATATAGTATATTGTGTACCAAGGATGAAAAGTAGTCTTTTTTGCCCGCGTGTGGTTTGCAATAAGAGTTGAGCAAACACGAGACGAAGGTGAGTGCATATTGTGAGCAGAAGACGAGTAATGCAATAATACAAAGGCAAAAAGATATTTTTGTCACACTTGCACGAAAACGCGCTTTTCCATGCGCATATAGCGGGTGAACTAGTGAAAAAAATATCAGCGGAAAAAATTTACTTTATACCCGCTTCTAATGAGCGGGCGTGAAGTACTTACTTAACGTCCGTTACAGCGGGAGTAAAGTAAATTTTCGAAAATGAGCCCTAAGAGGGTTCAGGTCTACCTAAACAGGTGGTCTCATCCGGATGATAAAACATGTTTTTTATAACACGAGAATAAAAAAGATCATTTTCGGCGCCTATAAAGTGCAGCGAAAATAGAGTTTTCCGAGCATCAAATAAAGGGTACCGAAAATACTTATTTTCGCTACCTTTTATTGGTAGTAAAAATACTCATTTTCGCTACCTTTTATTTTCGGTAGCGATAATGAGTATTTTCGGTACCCTTTATTTATTTTTGCTCCGATTCCTTAATAAAGCGGACGACTCGAAAAACTCTATTCTCAATCCACTTTGTAGACGACAAAGAATGGCCTTCTTTATGCACTTGTTATAAAAAATACGGTACGCAACTTGGAGCAAAAGGGTATTTCCAGACTCGGATGATGATTTTAATAATCATCATCCTCGCTTGGAAATATCCATTTTCGCCCCTAGTTGCGTAATATACTATTGGGGGGCCGTGACATTATTATAGTTTGATTTTACAGTCTAACAAGTGTGTGTGCACCGTTTTGAAGAACGGCCAAATTCAGTATGGCTTCATAGACATAAAAGAAACACGTTATCTATATACGTTTAACAAAAATACGGTGTGCATCATGAGGGAGAGGCCTCTTTTCCGTGGTGTGTTTACAATATTCATCTTAAGCTCGCAATATGCACTCGCCTTCGGCTCGTGCTTGCCCGTCTACGACTTGTATTGCAAACCTCACACGCGGGCGAAAAAAGGCTACTTTTTCCCCATTTTATTGATCTTAAAAACGGGACAAAAGTAGCACATGATAATGAAATCTATTTATTTCCGAAATTTTACTTTTATCCTGCATAAGCGGAAAAAATTTATATTAATATACTTTTTCAATAAATTTTAGTTTTTGCCGGGAGTCCCTCTTTCTACACCAATAAAGTGGCTACAGTTAAGTCGGGAATAAAGTTCTATATGCAATACGGGAATAAAGTCGAGTATACCCTCGGGTGATTACTACCGTCGCTTCGCTCGAGCAATAAACCCACCCTCGGGAATAATCTTCAACTTTATTCCCTTGTTACAGAATGTACTATTATACAATACTTTAGAATAATGTGAAAATGAAAACTATCAAAATAAGACCAAAACGAAAATTTGGTCGACCAAAATTAGTTTAATAACTTTTATTAAGATCGATCCAGTAGTTGTTGATTTATTAATTAATAAATAAATTACAAGAAAACGAATAATAGTTTTTTATATCAGATGCACATCTTTTGGAAAACGCTAACATTATTTATAATTCCTATGTGGTCTACGTTTTATTTTGTACTAAAGAGAAAGTGAAACGTTTAAGGTTCACTGAGATCAATGTAGTATAACTTGCGTGTGACTAAGAAACAAACAAAGTTTCAGCTATGTATATATTTGTAAGGGTAAGCATAAGAATAATGACATGAATAGTGATAAGGATAAAGATAAGGATAACGATGAAAATAGTAAAAATAATGATCAGGATATAGATTAAATTTAAAAATAACATACATTAAATAAATAAACAGTATAATACACGTTTTAAAAGAATATAACAAGACAAAATGTACCCATCGTAGCATTAATCCACAAGCTCTTATCCAGCTTGAGCAGTACACCGTCTTGTCAAGACAAGGCACAGACCGAGTGACTATCGTCAAACTTCTATACAGCTCAGCAAGACTTGTGCAGCACTCGTCAAAGTGTCGAGAGGGCGTCGCGCGAACCCTTCGACTGTACCTATACCTATAAGGGGTGCGCCGAGTACTAGTGGCCGCGTTCGGCTGACGCTCCGGTAGCAGCAGCTCCAGCAGCCAACCGCATCTGCGTACGTAGGCATTATGCAATCTTGGGGAAACTTACCACTTAGCCAAGGGACAGAGAGTTAATGCAACGTTGTCAGAGGAAGGCAGCTCCTTCGCGGCCGACCTGTCGCGCTGTATATGCATGCTGCTGCGGCGAAGCATCAGATGAATGTGCTAAGGTGCTCGCGGGAGATATTCGGACCCGCGCGCGCATCACAGAGAGAGCGGAATTATTGATTCGGACTTGGTTAGCGAACTTGATTTGATTAAGACTCAAGTTTTTGAGAGAGATCGTGATGCAGTCTGGTGAATGAAAGGATGTGTTCAGCTACGTTAATGAAAATGGAATTAGGGCGATTGGATTGACTTTCGATTTAAATGCGTAAGTAATTGATTCAACTATATTCTTAGCATACTACGTAACTATAGCTTAATGCAATCAATATTTAATTCTTATCTGTATTTAGCGTAAAGAGAACGAAAATTTAGGCATTCATACAGTTTTAAAAAACTATTTATGTTTTTATGTTGAGTTGTATCCATACGACTAGTAATGTACGTTGATAATACACTCACGCATATACTCATTGTTTACTACTCATGTTACTTGTACTACTCCGGTACTACTCATAATTAATTGGTAAAGTATTCAAATAAACCAGCTATGAAACAAAATATTTTTATACGATTAAATCTATTTATAATGACCTAAACACGATCGGATAATTATATATTACATTCTTACTTCACAACAAATCTGAAAAATAATAATTTGTAAGACATCAAAAATAATTTTTTTTCTACAAAATTATTTTTTTTTTAATCCAATTAAAATAATGATCTAAAAATCCACTAAATATTGCTCATAACGTTACTAATTATCACAATTTTTTTTACAATTTTACCATACTTTATTTTAAAGATTTCTAAGATTATGACGAAAGATTTGACTAATATTTTAGCGAAGATTATCGTTTAAAATATTATGTTATGCCATTTCTACAACTAATGATAAAGCGATAGATTGTTGAAGTGAGCTTCAACGTTCTAGTTAAAATCAGTCGACTCTACAATACCAACATTGTTTTTAGTTGCAGAATATTGAAATATCTTTCACTAATATATATAATAATCTATGTTTTTATACAATTTACATCACAAAAAATATTTAATAAATAATCGCCTATTACAATAGTGGTTAACATCACGCAGAACTTTAATGAATTTTGTCCAAGTACACTACAGCTCTCCATATTTGCACGTGATTCTATGATCCGAATCAATATACAAATTAATGTTGCTGACAATGAGAGCTACCACCCTCCGTTTGATCGCATAGGCCCGTATTCCCAAGATACGACATATTTTACTAAATATTTTACTGCCAAATTTTGTTTTGCTTCCTCATATAAGAAACTTTGTGATGGTAAAAAAAAGTTTTGCTAAAAATATGTTAGAAACATGTTTTGTGACATTAGGAGTCTAAATACACAATTTTTAGAAAAAGTCTGTATGGATGTGTGTGTGTGTATGTGTGTGCGTGTGTGTGTGTGTGCGTGTTCGTGTGCGTGTGCGTGTGAGTGTCCATGTGCGTGTGCATGTGCGTGTGCGTATGCGTGTGTGTGCGTGTGTGTGTATGTGTGTGTACGTGTATGTATAGATCTGGATCAGCTGAACTCTGAATGTACGCGATAAATATTAATGTTTCAGGGCTCATTTTTTTTAGTTGTTTTTAAAGGAAATATTTTTTATTTATTTTCGATGCCTTTTTATTTTTAGCGGTTTTTCGATTTTTGAAGTTCAGTTTTTCGGGATTTTGATACCTTAGAAATAATATCATCGATTCAGTGATAATGCATTTGAAAGTGCATAAAATTACCTATCTTTTCCGACCCGAAATTTTGTATATGCTACGAGTATTTACCTTGTTGTGTTATACATGAAAACGTAATTTCTTTCAATCGGTGATATCTTTAAAATATAAGGAAAATTTTTTAAGAAAATTGAGATGATTCTGAATTTGTAGAAGAATATTCAGTAAAAAGTCATTATCCTCTTCTTTTTTGACACAAAATTAATTATGTGAAACAAATCGATTTTCTTTCACCCACGATAACTTGAGTAAATCGGCAGCATTTAATCCGAAAATTTTCAAAAAAGTAGCTCTTTACTATCTCTTGCCGAGTTATTTGCCCAGATCATAATGACCTTTATATTCCAAGATATTATAAGAGGTTATGTATATTTTTACAAATTTTTTGATCGCTTATATGATTTAAAGATTCATCGACTCGTTTTTGTTTTATAACAATTTTTCTATTTTACGATTTTCGGAAATGAATTAGGTAAATTATTTCTGTATAACACCATTGACACTAACAATAAAATTAAAAATTTAAGTCCCACATTAATAATTACAAAAGATGTTCATTTTATACACATATTAAAAAAAGAACAAGTTTTTTACTCGAAAACCGTTAATAAAAAACAACTTTTTAAGCCAATAATAAAAGAAAGATATAGCATTCTAAAATAATGTATAAACCAAATAGTTTATGCTGGAATAGTTTCTTTAATTTGAGGAAGCTTAGTGTCAATGAATTGTCAGCGGTCTTTTATATAATAATATATACATGTTTTAAATCTGTTTTGTATATTTATAATGTCAAATGGATCTTTCACTTTACGGACACTTATATTTTTTAAAACATAAAGCACGATACACACAAACCCTTTCGCGTGCTTTAAAATTCAATGGTTGTTGATATATCGACTACGCAACTGACTGATGGCTAGTCAATAGAGAAAAGAGATGCAATTCTGGCGAGGAGTGGTGGGGACAGAAAAAACAAAAAAAATCGTAGGTCCAGCGCCATCCTCAATTTTTTCCCTCAACATGTGTTTAAATGCTGCACTTGTTTGGAACGTTGTAGACTACTCTGAATGAAACAGGGTTGCTGTTAGTATACATATTATATAGATGTTAGAGTCATTTTCTGAATATTCTTTGAAAGTTTTTTTGAATGTTCAGTAACGAACATATTTATTGTTATTCATTTAAAAATCACATGATTTTTATTATTAATTTTCAATAATATTATAATAAAAATAACAGCTATCTTGAAATTTCTTATCTTGCCAGGCAGGCCACTCATAGCCTTGAGGGGATGGACGGAGAAGTGTCTGTAAACCCATAAGTTATTGAATTCTAACACCTCTTAAAATTAAAATGAGATAATAAATTCTGATACGTCTCAAAATATGTTGAAAGCGCCCTATTTTGCCATACGCAAAGAGATTTTGAACTATCTAGGTTAAAAAGCAGAATTTGAGATGAGCTTTAAATATTTTAGCTGATTTTATAATCTTATCACTGATTGGTTGCCTTAAGATTATATACAATACCTTTCTTCCTGGCCAGAAAAAAGAAATAACAGAGAAAGTAGTACTCGTAATGATGGAAAATATATCGTTTGAAAATGTATAATAACTAATTCTGAAAACGCATATTTAACATATAGCGATATAAAACAGAATAAATAAAACACACAATAAGATTCACAAACCGACCGCTCCTTTAAGTGATCACGCTGAACGCTACGAAACACAATCAAATATCGTATCGATAGCGTACGCGCGCAAACATATTTAACCAAAAACTACTCATAAAACATCGGAAAGAAAAAGGCATCCCGGTCTCTCCCTCACTCGCAATCTCCCGATGCGAAATGCGTAAATCAGCATTTTACACGTGCGCGAGGACTCGTGCGAGAGAGATCGCGCGTACATAAACAGACTTGATGTATGCGTACACCGGAATGCATAATAGGCAGAATCCCAAGGTCCTAAGATATCAAGCAGCAGCGTCGTGCCGTCGCTGGTAAACCTGTCTCTTCCTCCCCCATCTACCCTCTCTGCAGCTCTCTCCATCTCTCTCTCTCGCTCTCTCTCTCTTTCTCTTTCTCTCTCACTCTCTCTTATACTCGTGCTCACGTCCCCCTTTCGTGATTCTGAACGAAGCCGGCGCTCCGCGGAGATAAAGCGAAACTCGCTGTTCGCTGTATAGAGCTTCCTCTCCCCCCTCGCACTTCTCTCCACCTTCTGATTTAACCCAGCCCTGACTTTCTCTCTCTCTCTCTCTCCCTCTCCCTCGCTCTCTATATAGACGTACCATAGTTGCGGCTAGTTGGCCGTCACCTCTGCGTCGACGCTCCCTTGTCTCTTGGACTGAT
Organism: Gastracanthus pulcherrimus; assembly: GCA_949152435.1. Lineage (NCBI taxonomy): Eukaryota > Metazoa > Arthropoda > Insecta > Hymenoptera > Pteromalidae > Gastracanthus > Gastracanthus pulcherrimus. The sequence continues at coordinate 39,972,283 of OX424574.1, forward strand.
TCAATTTGCCCGCGCCTCGTGGCTGTTTAATTACTGGAGCCCGAAGTGGACCCTGGCCAAGAGCCGCGCAGCCGAGAGAGATCGAGAGAGAGAGAACGACAGAGACTGTCCAGCCTCCCTCCCTCTCTCTTGGTCACTCTCTATGTATATATATATATATATGTATATATATATATATATACAGCCGCGTCCGCTGGAGAACATCTCCGCGGTATTGGCGCATCGGTGCATCGACTTTGTAGTCGCGTATACGTGCGTCCGTAGTGGACGGCAGAAGCGCCTGCACACACATGCTCGCGCAGACAAAGAGAGGAGAGCGCGAGAGGGTCCTCCCGCACACCGACGACCAAGACACTAACGGAATAACGTCCGATGGAGATTGTTGTTGATACCGAAGTAACGCGGCTGCCGCCCGGAGGGCACATCCTTCCTACTGCTCTCTGCGCTATATATGTGTATACGTATAGATACGTCCGGAAGCTGCGCAACGGCACAGGTGGAACAGAGATAGAAGCTCCGGCGTGTCTTGCAAACCGAATGACCAGCAGCAGTAGCGGCAGCACCCCCGCTCGCCCTCCGGCCCCCTGTCTAAACTCTCGAGCTAGAGACTCGAATGCCTGCCCCCCCCGCCACCGACTTTGCCGCGCTGGCCTTCTAAACTATATATGGGAAGCAGCGTGTCCTGCCGCTGCACTGGCCTCTTCCTATACCAAGGTGCACACTTGCCCCGACATTTCGGCAGCGCCAAGTTGTTCGTGGATTACCATCGACTGTATATATATATATATATATATATATATAATCTTATTTAAAGAATATAAGCTTATATATATATATATATATATATATATATATATATATATATATATATATATATATATATATATATATATATATATATATGTATATATAAGCTTATGGAGAGGATGAAGCTGATGTTGAGGAAGCGTTCTACGTGGTGATGATGAAGATCTTGACGAGCCTATTGGATTGATTAATTCTTTTAGAAGTTAACGTTAACGTATAATGACGTAATTTTTTTTCTATTTTTTTAAATTGAATATTAACTAAAATTATATATACAAGAGTGGTGAAAAAAAATCATAGTCAATATTCTTTAAATAAGATTTATATGAAAATAATTATTTTAATAAGAATCCAAATCCAAGATAACCATATTTCCACCGTTTACTGTCAGGTTGCTAACAACAGCCACATGTACAGCAACCTGACAACAATCCAAGAGTAAAATAGGGCACACTGTGGGCCACCCTAGATCAATATGTTTCAGAGAAAATGTTGTTATCTAGGATCCTGTATAAAATTACGTGACAAAAGAATTCAGTAGGACCAAATATTATATCAACCATCTTTTTTATATCTGTAATTTAAATCAAAGCACCAACAAATAAGATTTTTTCATTTACCAATTAAGTGGACAGATACTTTTAAATTACTATAAACATGCTTTATCATAATATAAAAGAAAAATTGTTGGAATTAAAAATCAATAGGCTCCTTTAATGGCCATAATAGAAACCTGTATATTTCTTGATCTACCGCAAGGTTTTAAGAGCCAATAAAATTGAATTATGGGTTTTGAGGTTTTATTGTGTTTATAATACATATAGTTATTATATATAGCAGCAAATATAGTGATTTGAAAATAAAAATTATTGATTAAAGTTTATAGTATATTTAATACATATTTCATGATAAAAATGAAAAAAGCAAAGAATTTTGGCTTAAATATACTATAACTTTGGTCAATTATCTTTATTTTCAAACCCCCACATTCGCTGCATAACTATATATATTATGAAGATAATAAAACCTTAATATCCCCAATTCAATCTTATTGGCTCAAAACCTTGAGGTAGATCAATAAATATATATGTTTTTATTATGGCTATTATTCGGAGGACCCAATGACTATTAAAGAAAAAGCGTCCTTTTTTCTGTTATATTATGATAAAATATGTTTAAATTATCTAAAAGAACCGGTAATATATGACGAATGATTAATTTTACCTTAAAATGTACGAACAATTAATTTAGAATTTAAAGATATATCTGTCCTCTTCTGAAATGTGTTATCACAAGATATAGATGGTTTAAACGCCATTGAAATTATCAGAATTGTTAACGTTGTTTAATAAAGAGAAAGTTTAATAATATGCACCTGTACAAACACATTTTTATATGTTACTATACAATATCTTTAAAATTTCCTTTTACCTTTGTTCGGTTATGCGTCATTACACAAAAGAAAAGCAAAAATATTACCAGCAAATAATAACATAAACAACTATCGCTCTCGAATACTCGTTCACACATAATCAAAGCGCAGATGAAATATGATAACCGAGTAATAATTTTTTCGCATAAACAATGCACTCGAAGTAGAAATAATGCGAGTACGTCAGTGTCCGCGAGACGTGCCGATGCTCTCATATGGATCTCCTTTCTCTCTCTCTCTCTCTCTCTCTCACACATTCTCTTTCGAGTCTCGCTCCCGAGAGCTGTGTGTACGAGTTATAACGAACTATAACGGACACACGGACAGACGGATGGACCGCAGGCTGCTGCACGCGGAGGCGAATTCTAAATTTACAGTGCTGAAGAAGCAGCCGGAGCACTGCAGCGCGTGTATATAGGTATCGCGGGCAACATAGCTCGGGCGTATCTCTATTATAAGACTGCCATAAATCCGTGCTTTCATTATCATAAATCGAATGCCATCAGGTCGTGCACGTCAGCTGGACGAATGCCTTCGCAGGGCCGGGTGTGCGGGTACGGTACGCGACTTATTGCGCGGCTCATTGCGTTGCTCGCTTCTGCCGCGGCCTGCATCTGCCCTTTGGCGAGATCATGCGCGTGTATACAGTGTACACGGATGTACCGTCTAAGATTGAGAATCTTGCGATTGACGATGATGTATTTGAAAGGATATAATTTTATTTAGTGAGTGTACTGATTAGGTATTTCGAGGTATATGAGTCTATATGAACCTATATGTGATATATCTAATTGTTTTAAAATTTGTTACGATTAAATCTACAAATTTTATCCGATTTAAAATTTATAGGGCTTATTTTATTCTCTACGAATTTTTTTAAATGGAAATCTCTCAACTTCTCTGTATTTGTAGTGGAATTTCAAATAAGATAATGAATGATAATAATTACCAGCAGGGGCTAGAATTGATTACTAAACATGCCTAGTAAATGAAAACTATTAAAATTGCATAAAATAATAAATAGCGTTAGATTACTATATTATGGTACAAATATTAAATATTTTCAGGAAACAAATACTTAGAGTAACAATGTAGATGCATAGAAATCTTTGTTACTGCGATTCTTCTTTGAGAAATCGTTCTGAAATGAAAATACTGTAAATTACGGCAGATAGCATGCATGGTCCATCTGGCATATAATAAATCGTAGATATTTGGATAATAAATCACTGAATTTCTTATTATATCAAATTTACCAGACAGTCTAGTAATGGTAATTAATTATCTTTTTACTCAGTGTACACCTAAATTTTCAAATAAGTTACTGTCGTGAAATTTACACTCCAAAAATTTTAGCGTTTTTTATGACAATGTATGGAAATTCGCATTTTTTTAATTTCTTCAACTTATTTGTTAATGTTGTTATGATCGTGTCAATCGACTATCGATAGATTTGAACAGTCGTGCGTCGTCATGCATGATAACGCAGATAAACAACAACATAAGTCTATCACTGACGCTTGTTGAAAGAGGTTCTCTCTCTCTCATGTATTTGGTAGAGTTAATAAATCCCGAATTCAACCCTACCCGTTGAGAGAGGTTGTCTCTCTCGTGTATTTGGTAGAGTTAATAAAACCCGAGTTCGTGTTCTTTTATAATAAAGGGTGTTGTTATTTAAATATCCCTGAACCCGGTTATAATATTTGGGGTCTCAGCCGGGATATAACAATATCACCAGTTGGATAAGCAATCACGAGTTGAAAACCATAAGAACGCTGTGCTGTAAACTGAAACATGACAACGATTCACGAACAGAGTTCCAAATTCTTCGATTCCATACAATAGAGTATGTTGATAGAGGATGTTGTTAGCGGATCCTGGAAGTCATCATTGGAAGTAAGAAGAGTATAAACTCACTTGAAATGAAGTTTTAAGAATCATAAGGAACCTGATAGATGAAAAAGAGATCTACGACTTGTATAAAGATAAGCATCTTTATTATGTTGTAGGTGGTAGAAATAAAGAGCGAGCTAAAGTATGCACAAACACAATCACACATAACACGTCAAATATACCTGAGGTTAAATCAAAGGAAATTAAGATAATACAACCATTAGGGAGAAAAACACCAGTGATGAATGCTGCAGTGACTGATGCGTCTTTAGCACCCATTCCAATACAAGTGAGGTCAGGTATAGAAGTACCAGCACCGAATACCGTAGTTGCTGATATTTCTTACGATACATTGACGGGGCAAATATGGTTGCACGCAGTAAGATTAGGGTCGATTGAAGTTAGGTAATTGATCCACCACAACCAGCTGTCGATTCCGGGATATTTATGAGTAGTTGTAAGAATATACATACAATGACCACAAGGATTCTAATAGGTTATCCTCAGGGATTTATTAATAAGACAATCAAAGATTTATTGCTGCAGATGATGGATTTGATCAGTTTCAAATCCGCAAGATCCAGAACGAGATCGTCGATCTATCCAGAAACTAATTATATGTATGGATTACTGACGACATCGCTTATGAATTTGCCTTCTGCTGTGGGAGGATATGCAAGAATGATACAGATTGTGAACTAAAGTTAAAATAATCTTTCAAAGCAGACAAAAACCCTGAAGAAGACGTTTTACATGAATAAGACCTACAATCCCGGATTAGATAAAAACGAAACCTATTGGAGAATACTGCTTTGCTCACGGTTATTTTGAGTTGTATTTTTTCCCGTGAGCGTCAATGTAGATACCGAAGCAGGGATTCGAAGTAAGGTTCCACGGCATGTCAACGCCTCACTCTTATCCAAACAGTGAATTCGGATTATTTGAGGAGTAAATATTGATGAAGACAATTACTTTTTAAGAGACAGGTCCGTCTTTTTATTCCTGGAAGTAATGATGGGAGTCTATACCTAGAAGCATTGCTCGGTAACTTGACACCTGGTATGGATCAAGATAGAGGATGTTGGAGGTGGATCCTGAAAGTCATCATTGGTAGTAAGAAGAGAATCAACCCGCTTAAAAGGAAGTTTTAAGAATCAAAAGCAAGCTTAGATTGTCGGGGTGATAATCTGAAGAAGAGAAGAGCAATGTTATGATCGTGAGATTCGACTATCGAAGATTCAAACAATCATGGTAACGCAGATAAATAACATCATAAGTCTGTTGATGACACCGATAAGAGTAGACGTATTTGTAAACAGAACATTTACATTGTATTTATGTTTCACGTTTGATATTCAATAAAGTATAGTATAGCTCTTTTATAGATACGAGCCTTATTTAATAACCCCGAACCCGATTACAACAATATTTTAACTACTTACAAGGAGTGTATCAGCCCAAAAGAAAATGGATTTTGATGAGCCTTCGGGAGAATGTTCTCAGCTACCTAAAAATATAGACTTTGGAGGGCGCTAAAAGTCAGTGACCTTCATTTTGACCTTAACCTCCATTTTCAAAGTGATTTAAAGTTCAATTTATATTTTTCAAAAGGGAAACTCTATTTTTGACCCGGATTCTGACAGAGAACAAAATTCTAAGTTCGGTTATGTATCCGAATAATAATCCATGTTAGGTATCAAAGTAACTAGGCAAATGTAAATTAGTAGTGAAACGCCAAATGTCACATGGAATTTATTTAACATAGATTTCTCATAAGACTTATTACCTTCTTTGACTTATCGTATTCTCTCAATACTCAAGTGGAAGAATAGGACTATATCCATTTTTCCATTCTTTAATTATGTTGCAAGAATTCCTCTATTAGCTAAAAGGGAATAATACTAATTTTGAGTATATTTTCAGTATATTCTTGTAGATCATGGTATATTTCCAGTACATTTTTGTAGATCATGGTATATTTTCAATATATTCTTGTGGATCATGGTATATTTTCAGTATATTCTTTTAGATCATGCAATATTTTCAGTATATTCTTGTAGAACATGATATATTTTCAGTATATTCTTGTAGATCATGGTATAGTTTCTTTGTAAACTATTAATATTTTCACGATATCTTCAAAATTGAAGACGATATAGGTGAAATATTAAAAACGACGTGACATCACTCAAAGGACCTTTAATAAGCTATAACTTTCGCAAATTGAGTTATTATTTTAAAATTCATAAAGCAATAGACGTAGGCTTATATTTCTTACCACACTTAGTTTTATAAAATTTTTACTTTATTAAAATTAAATATTTAGTAAGATTACATTTTAATAAGATCAAGTAAATAATCTTCTAATGCATAATATAACAGTAAAGTTTTTCAATCGCGAAACTATAATTTTTTGTCTCAAGTAAATGTTTATTAATTTGAAGTAAATCATATATTTCAAAAACGACCGCAAACAGTACCGAAACCCGCAAGTGGTGAAATTGGTCCCCAATTGCTATATAAGGACCTTCTCAGTTTCAGCTTTTAACGTAGGAGGCGTACACTACTGGCATAGAGTCGTACTTGTATATTGCGTAGCGTATATGATTTCAGATAATAAAGTAAAGTATTGTTTCATAAATTAATATTTATTTGAATCTAATAAATATATGTATCAACATAGAAAGAAAGCAAAAATCAATGAAATATCTGATTCATAGATTAAAAAATATTTTTTAATATGAAAAAATTGACTATTTTTTAGAAAATATTTATTTGATATAAAATTATTTTTGTTTAATTTAAGAGGACGCCGGATTCTCTGTCCTTGTCTAATCCAGTTTTTCGCTATATATTTAAACAATAATTTGTTTATTCAAAAAATAAGAGTTGTCCCCGCTAAGAACAAAGAACATTTTCAGGGCTGAAAAAGCAAGTTAAGTAAGTAATTACTTCAGTCAAATGAATATATATTTAATATAAAAGAAATTTTATTAACTTTAAGATCATATTACATTCTTTCAAATGAATAGTTATTTTAATCAAATTACTAATTATTTGATACTAAATTATTTTTTTTATTCATGTAAATAACTACTTCACTTAATTAAAGAAATATATATTTAATACAAAAGAAATTTTATTTGCTGTGAGACCCCATTACCTGTATTCTAATAAGTGATTTTTTAAATTAAATTATAAATAATTTGGTACTCAATCATTTTTGTTCAGTTTAAGTAAATAATTACTTTAGTTTAACAAATACTATTTTATTTCAAACAATAATTGTGTTTGGAACTAAATTAATTTTTCTTTACTACTATTGAAAAACATCATGTTTTTGAATCAATTAATGTTTGTTTTGATTTTAGCAATATTATTTTCAGTGTATAAATATATATGTTGATTTATCTGCAGTAGTCAGGTAATAACTAACTTAATTACTATAGTAGTTGAAATTATACTTTAATTATATCTATTTTAAATTATAGTTTTAAAAGCATTCTTTTTTACGACTTAAATGATAAAAAAAAATTAAATCCATTTATTAATCATCTTCCTTCGTTGTGCTATGTTTAATAATTGAACATACGTACGTTAAATAAAAAATACGAAAGAGTGCAAGTTATATAAAATTTATATTTTTGGCCTTTTAAAAATGCCGGTTTTTTATATAATGTAAGAATACATTTCATATAAGATGGCGTAAAATTAATACTCCGTGTAAGTGTCAAATGATTTTTTCATGAAAAATGTCTTGCATGAGTTACGCTCGACGATTCCAGTTACGCATTTAAAAAGAGATTTAATATGATTTCAGGAAAGCCAAGATATGACGATCATATTGAAGCCGAAAATTCGTCGTACCGGCCACGCTTTCAGAGAATCCAGTGACAACTGCTCAGGACGATTGATTTACGACGCCTCCCACGATATTTACGGATGCCCCAAGGGTACGCAAAATCTTGCTCACTGCTATTATTGCATCCTCGGTTGATACTCCAACCTTTTTTAGCCTGACGTCATTATTTTTGTCCTCTCGCACCTTGGCCTCTTCCATATTTTGATATTCTTATCGTTTCGTATTACCTAATGCTTATTTCCTAAATGAGAAAAAAATTATTTTTTTAACGACTTATTGCTATCTTCAACGTTATTATTTTGCATGATAAATTTAGTAGTTTATTATACAAAAGATATTTTAATAAAAAATATTGTCCAAATCCATAAAATTTGTATTATTTTATAAATAATATTACCATTTTTGTACAAGACCTTCTTCATAATTTTTAATTGCACAATTCTCATAATCATTATATTATCTCTAATACTCTAGACCTCATATAAAAATCTTGGTAAAAATGCTTTCTTTTTACCGTTACAACGATTTCAACAGAATTCTAGTAATGTGTTAATCATTCGTCCATAAAATCCATGCACGTACTCCATAAATTACAACGTGATCTCCAACGGCAATAAAAAAAAACCAAGTCCAAAAATTATGACTGCGTATCGTTCGTTACACGCAGTCTTTGACCCGTTCACTTGTTGTCTCTTTTACGACGTTGTCGTTTAATCCATCTCAGCGCGCACGTCGTTCTTACATGCCTTTCTCATTCCTGACCACCTTTTTCGACTCGCACCTCCCCGCTCTTTTTCAACTTTTTCGATCCGAGCTCGACGTTTATGACGTTGCACAACAATAATTCCATCGTTGTCGCAGAATCGTAAAGTCTCGGCGAAGCTGACAAACTGGCGGCCCCCGGACGTTTCTCGCGAGAGCTCTGTCGAGAGCGGCAGCTGCTATAAGCTGTTATACAGCCGTGCGCGCCCCGCGAGCGTTTTCTGCATACCGTGCGGCAAGCGCGGCGGCGCACGAGAGGACGCGACCGGTAGTCGAGAGGAAGTTTTATTTACGAGCCCGTGATGCGCGTTAATGATTCGACGAATTGCGAAGATGAGCGAAGCGCGCGCGAAAAAAGTGTTTTTGAGTGCAGAGAGCGCTTCAACGCATACGAGTGGCGAAGTGTGACTGTTACTACTTAAGGGCGGAGTTTACTGAAAATAATGTTTGAGAAATTGTATTTAATCGTAAATTTGGTAATTAATAGTAATAAAGTTTTAAAAGTTTGAAGAATATTAATAAATATTCTAAAAATACACGGAGAGAAATCTATAGTTGGTCTCCTGTATTTGCTATGGTATATTAGAGTCGCTAGCTAAACGTACAACAAGTTTCAGCACAAACAACCACAGTTGTTACTATCACACTAGCCACTACGCAATTGTAGCTGTAAAACTGTTACATTACAGCTTCAATATATAATAAATATGAATAAGTATTCATTTTTAATATATGCAATAGAAAACACCTAAATAGAAAAAGGACTTGAGGTTCTTAATTCCCTGCAGATTTTGGAATTATTATAAATTTGGTCTCGAAGAAGAGTGAGGATTAACGGTCATTTGTGTGGGCAGTAAGGTATTAGTGTAGATAGTTCATATTCGAATCAAGAGATAATTCAAAGAACTTATTAATCTCAGAATTCGCAAATTTTATCTGTGGTGAATAAGTAATAGTAGAAATCATTACCAGTTTCATGTTAAGATTGACATAAAGCTTAGAACTATTGTCAATAAAACGAACGTTATCCGTATTGACTATTTTTGAAAATATATATTCTGACAATTTTATTTATACAATCATATATTTTACATAATGAATGAATTAACAAAATCTCATACACTCACTTATACTTTTACACATACATAAGCTTTCATCATAATTAAATATTTTACAAATTTCCTTCAACCACGAAATCCTTACCCAATAGAAAACATAAAAAAAATCTTTCAAAACGGAGCAACGTTCGCGGAGCGCTCATCGATTACCGCAAAAACGTGAGTAACGCAAGGCACATTTACACCGCCGCATACCCACACGCTCACGTGCACGACCAAGCAAAAAACCCTGCACTCGATCCGTCGATACTCGCGCGCGCTCCGCGTCAAATTTATACGGCGAGCTCGATGGAGTTATGTTGGCTCGGTCTCGAAACACGGGCGACGCAACGATCTTCCGGAATCGGACGCGAGACACGCATGTGCTGCACGCATATATATCCCGGGCGCGCGCATAATATAAATCCGATCGAGACCTGCTCTCGCGTCTGAGTCGAGCCTGGAATATGTATATAATTGCGTGCTGCAGCAGGGCGAGCTTCGTGGATCCGACCGCACACACGCGAGTACCTGGGTATAAGGTACCTAAGCGACTATATTGCGAATGCCGGCGAGTAGTCTGGCGATTGACGCTCACGGGATACTGGGTGATGAAGCAGTTTGAATTGTGAATGCACGTGCAGTCCCGGCGATTGGTGTCGACGGAGAGAGATGTTTTCTGTGTAGGTACATGTTTGGAATGTCGGAATATCGCGTTAGATGGCTTTTTATTATGCCTCTTGCAATCTCCGTATATTTTAATTATGAAGGATTACTTTTTTAGTAATCTGAGGCGACCACTTTTTCTACACTTTTATAATTCCTGGGAATTATTTATATACTCAAATAGCTCGTAACATACACTTCACAATTTATCTTTAATATTAAACTAATAAGCGTGTTATGCGTAGCTGAGCCGATTTGTTGACACGAGTGCATCGTATTGCAATCTGCTAGTACTAAAAATGAACCAAAAATAAAATAAAATGCTATTTTTTATGAATTTAATCGCTTTTGCCACTTTATTCGTTGCATATATTAAGAAGAAGTTCTCAGAATTTTCATCGGAATCTTTGCCATAATCGTGTTGTTGCAATTTTCAAGAGCTGTCGTAATACTGTCTATAACTTAGCTGCAAAAATATATATTTCAATATCATATATGTATACAACATCTTTATCTTACAAAAAGAATTCACGGAATCCGGAGCACGAATTTTGAAGCCTAATGCCCGTAGTTTTATTAACAAAGTGTTTAAAGGCCTGGAAGATTGATACCATGGTAATAAGATAACATGGGAATTATAGACTAGAAACGATCATCATTAATATAAAAATTACTTGACTTCTAGGGGTACAAACATTTTTTATGGAATATAATATAAAGTAGAAAAAAGAGCTTTAATTTGAGACGTGCTACATTAAAACAGTTTAACAATATCAAAAATCATAAACGGAGAAACTTATGATTTAAGAGAGTGAATAAACATGAAAAGATCGTTACATTTCATGATTTCTCATTTTTGACTATTTTTTTCACTACAAAGAAAACAGTCACTTTAAGATCTAAATCCGGCGCAAGTTTTCTTATAGTAAATAAAATAGAAATACATTTTTTGTGGATAGGTTAATGATGTGCTGATAATTAAGGAGATAAATATTGATTATTGTAGTAAAATTATTTATTTATTCAAATTCTTAAGCTTATTCTTGTTTTCTTGCACTTATATTTATAGGTGGAAATTTGCGTATTTATTTCTACCATCGTTGCAATCCTTTCGGTCATCGTAAAATTCTCCGTACATAGCCTAGTGCAATTCATAGCGATATTGTTAGGTTGAACTTGCTTAGTTTGCATGGTATATCAAACCACTGGAATTTAAAACAATGGAATTGAAAATAAAAGAATATATTTTAATTTGAAACATAATGATTGTTCAGTTTTCAATAATATTTAATTCATACCTTATGCGTATATGATGCTCAATTAAATGGCTAAGATTTTGTATTATAATTATTCCTTGACTATGCAGGCAGTAAATAATAAACGTTCTTACAAGTTTTTATTAAAGTGTTATGTACGTTAACCTAAAAAGACTGTTCACAACTTGTTTTTAAAAATAGACAAACTAGAAAATGAATAACATTATTTTAGCATAAGAACAAACTTACCCACGTCAGTCATTAAAATTATTCGGAATGCGAGTAAATTGAAATCCCACCCATTCATCTATGGAAATGAGATTTGCGACTACTTAAATTATTAATTTATAGATTGCTATATTTTAGACACGACAAAATCTATAAATCATTATGCGAATACTGAACTTGTACACGCGTACTGAATGTAAATTAAATGAAGCATGAATGAACTGCTGTAGAGAATCGTTCGTATTTTGCCATTCTTGAAATGTTCTTGAAAGAACGCAAATATTAATAAGCGTGCGTTATGAATAGTGGTGTCATTTACAACGTAAATAAAACTAGTTTTATAGACATACTTCATCTCGCAATGGCATAATTTTCCGGCCTAACACGTTCACAGGAAATTCCTTTATGATTTCAATAAATTTTCACCTCTAGTGATTTATCTTAATAATCCAGATTTACTAATTATAATTGAAAGTGGAATATTAAATATAACTAACAAATAAATCAAATTTAAATAAATACTGCGTTAAAGTTTATTTTCATAAGAGTACGATCTTTATGTAACCGTATACATTCATAATAATAAAACTCAAAATAAAATGAATACTCGTGTTATAAGCAATATAAGTAGGAGAGAGCCGCCCACTTTGGGAAACTTAAATATTTTTGTCTATAAAATTTTTGTTTGTTAATCAAATGTAATTTTACAAGTTCCTACAGATAGCTTTTGGTACTAGAAATCAGTGTACCAAAGTTTTATTAAAATTGAGGAATTACAGTGATTGCCATTAAAGGTAGAAATGAGGCTAATAAGAGGAGTCCACGGGGTCAGGGTCACGGATTTTGATGAAACTTTGGGGATCAATTTCTGATACGTAAAAATGAAGCCCAATGCCTGTAATTTTATAAAATGGGTCTTTGTACAGCAGATACAGCATATTTTATTAACGTTCGTTTTCTTTCTTCGGTAAAAATGTTTCTCTTGGTATGTAGAATATAAGTGAATTTTTTCATATTTTTTGAAACCCTTAAATTTGAAGTTGATCAAGGCTAAATATGAGCATGTAGCCATATTTTACATTTTTTAACAAAATTTAACCTCCATTGATTCAACAAAATTAAATCTCTTTCTAAAATAGCAACAAAGAATTTAGCAATTTTTCTGAATTTTTCATAAAAACATGATTCCAAAACCATTTAATGCCCCTTTCGATTAATTAACTTAATTTTAAAATAATTTCATATGTTAATACTCATTAATATAATTTGAGAAAAAATGTTCTAGTTATGTAAAGTGCATGTAAATTATTTCAAATTTTCTTAAGCTCACAGATTTAAAGTTGTTTGAAGCTAAATATAACGATATATGGATGATTCGTTGGGAAATCATTAACAAAAAAAATTTTTTTTTCGGCAAAAATGTTCCTTATAGCATGTAAAATAGTTGTGAATTTTTTTAGATTTTTTAAGCCTTATATTTAAAGTTGTTTGAAGCTAAATATGACTTTATTGCTAATATGAGCATTTTAATCACTTTTCTAACAATATTTGATGTTATTTTGATTTTTTCTATATAAATATTGTAGTTCTGCCATTTTTCGACTGTGGCAGTCACTTTTGTACTGAGAAAAGCTATCTTCGTGATTTTTGGTGTAATTGTTCGAGTGATCAAACCCACTTTTTTCAGGATTTTTAGTATTAAAATGAGTTTATTAATTCGATAGGGGCATTATAAGGTTTTGGAACCATTTTTTATGAAAAATTCAGAAAATTTTCTACAAAATCCTTTGTTGCTATTTTTGAAAGAGATTTAATTTTGTAGAAAAAATAGAGGTTAAAATATGTTAAAAAATGTAAAAAATGGCTACATGCTCATATTTAGCCTTCATCAACTTTAATCCTAAGGATTTAAAAAAATACGAAAAAATTCACATACATTCTTTTCTTTTGGTATATATATATATATAATATTATAATTATTATAATATGATAATATTTGCTTTAACAAATTCTAAAAACTAAGAATGAAACATATTTACGGTGATTAAAGTTATATTAAACAACTGTTTCCTAAAGTGGAGGTCCGTGTCCCAAAATAGGCGACATTTACAAGGGGAGTTCACGGAGCCCGTGTTACGAATTTTGATGAAACTTTGGGGATCGATTTTTGGTACTTCTTGAATATAAGATAAAGCTTAAAACATTAGTATTGCTCATATAGGCAATGCTAAAATAAGATATATATGTATATATATGTATATCTTATTTTATACTACTGTTTTAAGCCCTATCTTATATTTAAGAGCTCATTTGATAAACGACGAATTCTAATTTAATATAAAAAGTCGAATAATTCATTGTGCAAACTACTTAAATATCTGAAATATTATTAATAGGCTTCTTTTATAATGTTAGTTCAAATGCCCGAATCGTCGCAGCTACATACACATGGAAAGTATCGAAACCAGTAGTGTCTCATCCCGGGTGCAGTCCCATCCTGGGCGACTCTCCCCTATACAATAACTAAAAATAATGTAATTATTTAAATAAACTTTACATATAGAAACAATACATATATTTTTATAAATACATTCCAGAGAACTACTTAAATATAAAAACTACCTAACTGAAAAGTTGAATAAAATATTTATTTCGAAATACATAAATATATTGTATAATACAAAAATATATATACCGTACAATTCGTGGCAAAGTCGTTTTCTCAATCCTCTTCAACAACGCATATATGCAAACACACCCAACCTATAAAGTCAAGCGAGAAAATCTACGCAGCCCTAATGCATTCCCAACACAACCTCCTAAATCGTCCGCTCTTGTCATGTCAGCCTAACGAATTTTCCAATCGTCCTGCGCATATACACCATAAAGCACGCTATAGCTAAAACTGGTGTCTAGCTGTATATACAGAGCCGCGTCCGTTCGGCTTCGATTCCGCGTGTACATACGCGGGCAATAAATCGCCAGCGAGCGCCCGAGAGTGTCGCTTGTCGAGTATAGGCAGAAGGCGAAAAAGAGCGAAGAGTTCCGCGCGCGCAAGAAAGGCAAACGGAGAAGAAGAAGAAGAAGAAGAAGAAGAAGAAGCAGCAGCAGCAGCCGAAGAGGGGTGCGAGCGAGCAATAAAGTGTGCCGCGCGCGACGAGAAAGCTCACGTGTTCGCGTTTAGCATTTATCGAAACCCCCGCGAGCGCGAGATCGTAACTCGAAAGTGCAGTGTGCACACAGAGGGCCCCGCCGGCCGCGTGTCATGCAGATAGGTTTAAAAGCCGTACGTGCCGCATTTACAAATGCCAGGGTGCGCAACGCTCTGTCTCTCGCTCTCGCGTGCATTCTCGCGGCGTTCCTCTCGCTCTATATCTTTGCGCGTGTGAGGCTGGCTGGCTGGCTTGCGCTTTTCATAGATGTATAGGCTCTCGCAGCTTCGTCGAAGGGTGTATACGTGTATTATGCGCCGAGTGCGGCGCGCACGTGCGTTCCTCTTGCACGGCTTCTTTCTTTATACACGGTGGGTAACAGAGAGGAAGGAGGGCAGATTTGTTTATGGGAGGTTTTAATTATGTACTCTGGGATCGGTGTGAAGTTCGTAAGCGTCAAGGACTAGGTGGGATGTAGTAGAACTGGTTTAGCCTACGTGAATTTTTTAATTATTGGAATAAAGAGAATGTGTATTTATAGTACAAAGTAATGGAGGATTGATTGAGTTATTATCTTGTACGAGGTCTGTAAAATGAATAAATCGGACTGATGGATTACACTTTGATTAAGTAATTCATAACATAAGGGAGGAGCTGGGGTGTATCATCTTGAGCAGATCAAATTCATAAATATTCTTAAGTGATTTCTTTCTCTGTGGTTAACTTTATAGAAAATACGAGCCAGGACTTTCATTGTGTATAATATTATCAGAAGTAAGAACCCGATATTTTCATTCCTTATATTTTTAACGAAATGTTTATAATCTTCTACAATCGGCAAATTGCAGGGAAGGGTAAAACGGTTTAATCAGTCTCGACATTTAGATAAAAAAAATGTTAAAACTATTTTCTAGATTTTGAATATAGACAATAAAGTTTGAAGATATTTTCTATCAAAAAGAAATTGCTCAAAATACTTATCGTCTTTACTTTTGTCTATCCAAGGTGGGGACTCCCATTAATTGGTACCATTATAAGATAACAAAACTAAATCTACAAAGTGAGCAGCATCGCCTGTGTGTGTGTAAAAATTAAATTAAAATATTGTTAAGAGCTAAATTAAAAATATCATTCTCATTTATTTTAAAATATGGAAGAATTTTAATAGTCATTGCGAAAGTTATAGAATGTCAACCCTCCTGAACATTAAGATGACTATTTTGGACCAAAATACATGCGACTTTTCTGTACACCTTCAAGTATATTACTTCCTCAAAGAAGAAGCTTTATAATAGTAAGAAGTAAGAAAAAGTTTATAAAAAACATATTAGAAACATGTTATCGAACATTTGTAATCAAAATATACTATTTTAAAAAAATGTCCGTATAGATGTGTATACATGCGTGTGTGTATATGCCAGTTTGTCAGGATAAACACGATGGAAATTAATTTTTCATGCCCCACTTTGTTTGTTTTCATTTTGCTATGTGGGGAAAAGAAAATTTTCTAATTGATTGTTGGATTTGTTTCTGTTTTTTAACGGTTTTTGATTTTTGGGTTTTAGTTTTCAGGGTATTTTAGTACGATACAAATATTATTATTGTTTCAGTGTAAATGTATTTCATAGAGCATAAAATTACCTATCTTCTGCGACCCCAATTTATGGATAACCTTATTCCTTTCTCTCGTTATACAGGTAAACGTTATACTTTTTTCAAACAGGTATATTTCAAAAACATATGAAGATATTTGAAAAAATTTTAGGTAATTAGAAATACCGAGAAATATCAAGTTAAAATTGTAAGTCACTTAATTATTTTATTCTTGAGAAATAAATCGTTTTGTAAAAGAAATGGATTTTCTAATTATCACGATAACTAGAGTAAAAAAGCGTGATTCTTACT
The DNA here is from genome assembly GCA_949152435.1 of Gastracanthus pulcherrimus. Taxonomy (NCBI): domain Eukaryota; kingdom Metazoa; phylum Arthropoda; class Insecta; order Hymenoptera; family Pteromalidae; genus Gastracanthus; species Gastracanthus pulcherrimus. The sequence goes on from OX424574.1 coordinate 39,989,343, forward strand.
GAAAATTTACAGATAGGTGGCTTTTTGGTATCTCTTGGCTGAATTATTTGACCAGATTATGAGAACTTCTGTCAGGTCTTTTTGGAGTAAGTCTTTTTGTGTACAGTAGAGTAGGAAGGAAACCGACGCGCGCACTCACAATATTGAACTGTCTCCTGCGCAAGCTACCTACACTGCACTGTTGAAATATATGAATGACTTTTTAATAAATAAGCAAAAAAAAAGGTAATGGGAAAAATATCATGTTCATGTTAGAACAATTTTATATAGGATTGATAAACTAGGTTTGAGGAAGCTAAGCTAAGTGTCAATGAATTGGCGCTTTATATATTTGGCGGTTTATATATTTTGTATCGAAAATTTAAAACTCCTTATCATATGATCATCTTCAAGCTTTCAAACTAAATCTTTTAATAATACAGCTCTAATTTAACTCATTACTTCTGAAACGACAATTGCAACGTAGATTGGTTTCTCGCTTAGAAAACATAAATTGGAAAACATAATTTCTGAAAGATAGTATTTCTCTTCTAATTCCGAAGTCAGGTATTTAAAAAAAATTTTATTAATCGTATTTCATTTTGGATGAAATATTTCAATAATCTATTTTTGGAATAGATAAAAGAAAGTGTTAAATTAATCCAATTTGAGAGTTTTATGCGTGATAAACTAATTGACAACTTCTAAGCGAGAAATCGATCTATATTGATATGGTATCGTTTAATGTAATGGTTTAAGGGAGTCCGAAAGTCAATTAATAATTCATATTTCCCGACAAAATAGTGAATAATTATTTATAATTATAAAAATATTTATATTTAGACAAAACCCAAACTCACTAACCCTACATTGAGAAATAATGGTCTTATGTGCGAAGAAGAGCTGTGCGTTTGTATAAAACGAGGGACCGTGATTCATCTCCGACTCATCTGAATCGAAATTTTGAATCCGATTCATCTGAATTCGACTGAATTTCCCGACTCATTTGAATCGGGATTTTGAATCGCGATTCAAATATTTTCGATTCACTTGAACCCAAAATTTGAATCGCGATTCAAATGTTTCGATTCAAGGAGGAATCACGATTCAATTTTCTCGATTCAAATGAATCGTGATTTTGATTCGCGATTCAAATTTTAGATTCAAATGAATCGAGATTTTAAATCGTGATTCAATTTTTTTATTCAAATGAATCGAGATTTTAAATCGCGATTCAATTTTTCGAGTCAAATGAATCAAGATTTTAAATCGCAATTCAATTTTTCGATTCAAACGAATCGAGATTTAGAATCGCGATTCAATTTTTCGATTCAAATTAATCGAGAATTTGAATTGCAATTAATTTTTTATTCAAATGAATCGAGATTTTGAATCATGATTCAATTTTTCGATTCCAATTTCAAGTGCCTATTTTACACAAATCGAGCAATCATAGTGTTTAGGCATCCCAAAACGTACGGTATCATCTGGATGGTTCCCCACGTTTAGGGAGGCCTAAACATTTTGAGGGCCTTTCTTACACAACTTTGAAACACTATGATAACCTTATTTGTATAAAATGGGCCCTAAAAGTGTTTAGCCGCCCCGCCTCCCTAAACACGGGGTACCATCCGGATGATACCGCGTGTTTAGGGGGGGCCTAAATACTATGATAGCCTAATTTGTGTAGAAAAGGCCCTAAAAACTTAAATCGAAAAATTGAGTCATGATTCAAAATCTCGATTCATGTGAATTGAGAAAATTGAATCGCGATTCAAAATCTCAATTAATTTGAATCGAAAAATATCTCGATTCATTTGAATCAGGAAAATTTGAATCTTGATTCACGCATGAATCGAGAAAAATGAATCCTCATTCATATTTTCCATTCATTTGAATCGGGAATTATGAATAGAGAATCAAATCTCGATTCAAATGAATCGTGATTTTGAATCGCGGTTCAATTTTTTCGATTCAATTTGTAAATCGAAAAAATTTTGCTGTTCGATTCCGCACAGCTCTGGTGCGAAGTTTCAGACGTTATGTAACTCTTCTTTCCATACCTGTAATGCACCTTAAGGGGGTCCGAAAGTCAATTCCCTGAATTACCGGCCGACCCATACTTTATTTAGTTTATAAACAAAACTACGTATATTCAGCTAAAATCCAAACTGGCTTGACCTCACTGAGCAATATTAAACGTATGTATTATTGGCATGAAAATTTTATAAAATTTCATTCCCATAAGTTTTTAGGGTTCTGTTGTTTTTAACGCCTAAAACTTTGTACATACGTTTATTATTGCTCAATGAAGGGCAAGGGAGTTTGAATTTTAGCTAAATATACATAGTTTTGTTTAGAAACTAAATAAAGTATGGGTTGACCGGTAATTTAGGGAATTGACTTTCGGACCCCCTTAAGGTGCATTATACGTATGGAAAGAAGATTCACACTCAATTAAATATCTGAAAATGAACAAATGCAAAGCACAACTAGTACAATTAAAAATTAAGCGCCAAACACAGAAGGTCGGTTTTTTGGAGAACGCGCTACCAGTACTCTATACGTATATACGCAGCAGACTCGGATCCACTTGCGTCACGAAAGCGCTCGCCCGCGCATTCTCCCACCCCCTCAAACAAAACCTGACGAGGCCCACCACTTCTAAAGAGAGAGGTGGAGAGAGAGAGAGAGAGAGAAAGAGAGAGAGAGAGGGGGAGAGAGAGAGGGAGGGAAAGAGGGAGAGGATAGTTGAAACACTGGCCAGAAGAAGAACCCTCTCGCCCGTGATCCAAATGCACATACGTTTTCACGCGCGCGAACTTGCGTTCGCCCAATAGAAGAACAAGTAGTAGTAGAAGAAGAAGCAGACAGACACAACAGCAGCACTGAGCTGCAGGGAGCGAAACGGATAGCACGCGGGCGAGCACACAACAAAAAGGGATCAATCCGCTCGCGCGCGGCGAAGGAGACATAAATCGTCCGGAGCAAGACAGTTTTGGAGGGTGAACGACAAGCCGGAGTGAGAGAAAGGAAGACAGACGAGAAGCTGCTGCAGCTGCCGCGATACAAACAAGACACATCAGGCAGTAAATATACGCGCGGGAAGGAAGAAGTGTTTTCTATGGTGAGAGAGAGAAAGAGAGAGAGAGAGAGAGAGAAACAGAGAGAGAGAGAGAGAGAGAGAGAAAGAGTGAGAGAGAGAAAGAGAGGGAGAGAGAGAACAGACGGACGAGGATCCTGATGTGGAAAGTGAAAAAATCGAAGTGCGAGTGCCGAGGAAGAGGCAAAGGAAAAGAGTGGCAGAGAAATAAATGGAAAGATAGGGTGATAAAATGTAGATGCGGACAAGTACCAGCACAAATGAGAAAAGGTAGAGGACGAAAATAAAGATATCGGGAGGAATGAAGTGCGAGGTTGCAGACGGATAGAAGAGTGACGGATGGAAAGTAATAGAGAAAAGAAAGTAAGAAAGTGGAATGGAAGTAACAAAATAATTATTCGGTAAAAGTGTAAAAGGATGGGTGTAAGATGGGTAACTGGGATGGATTTGAGGAAAAAAAATAGTCGTGTTACTGAAATCCTTATCCATGCTTATAATAAGTAAATCGTGATATATTTACGTACTATATACAATATATACTTTATAATAATACAGTTGTTTTGGAAGTGCAATTTATTTGTAATTATAAAACGATATTTAACCAATTATTATTTTCTGAAAAATGCTAATCAAGCAATATTATATAGTAAAGTATTATTGTTTAAAACAACAACTTTAAAACAATTACAACAGATGTCAATAACAGGACATTCTGCGTTATATAATATTACTTCTATTTAACAATGTTCGCAGTACATTGTGCATCATACAATGTTATTTCTACTGAATAATCTACACATAAAATTATTTATGTAATTATTTCGTTCATTTGCGTATTGTCAATCATAAAATTATTTACATGTTGTTTGAGATACTGCCTCAAAAGTCAGATAAGTCGAATGAATGTATGTCATATTGTAATAAGAAATTCGCTTTCAAATGATGTACATAAGAAACTCTTATATAATTTTATGTAATAAATATGGTGACTCGAAACCCACAAGCTGTAATTAATAGATCATTTTTTAACTGAGTTACTTTAATAATATATAGGCATGAAACCAAAATCACCACTTATTCTACTTTTATTATATTCATTTCTGATATTATTTATTAAAACATAATCTTAAAAGTAGTGAAAGTAATTTGTTGTATATACTTTGAAACTTTCATCTATCACGAATAATGTAAATGTGTGATATATTATAATTCGGCGAAGTATAATAAACGTAATTATTTAATGAAGATATTATAATATTTTACATTATTTTAACTTGAAACCTATTATGTTTGGGACATAGAATTACATTTAGTTTTATAACGGTTTGACTAAAAAAATCCACTATGCTCTCATTCTTGTAACTGCATATTGCTGCAGTCAAAGAATTCAATTTACGCTGTAAGCATGCCATTAATTAGATTATACGTGCCAAAACAAGTCGCGCATAAACTTTCATTTACCTACGCGTTCCTTTCAAAAGTAAAATGCAAATCAGCGTCACGCGAAACGCCTCGGGTTTCACGACAACATAAAAGTACACATACACAAAAAGCCAGCTGCGTCGAAGTGTGGCCGCAAAAGAACAGAAACAAGTATAAAAAAAAAACAAAGGAGAAAACAACCTCGAACGCAATGAATGAAGATATCGAGACGGGCATAACGTAACGAGAGAGGATCGTCGTGAAACGCGTTGGAGGAGGAGGAGAAGGAGAAGGTGAAGGAGAAGAAAGAGGCGAGTGACTGATAGAAACTGGAGGAAAATAAGTGACACGCTCTCGCGAAGAGAAGGAAAAGAAAAAGGCGAGCGCGAGAGCGCGCGAGACAGGGTACATCAATAAAAGACAAAATGAAAAGGAAAAAAGAAAGGGGAAGAGTACGTGTCGCTCTCGGAAAGAATGAAAGCGAGTCTACGTGGATACCGCAGAGCAACCCCACATGCCCCCTTCCAAGCCTCGCGCCGCGTCTCTCGCTGCAGCCGAGGCGCGCGACGTTTTATTTCTCAACATGACAACCGGAGACAAGTGACCACATCGAACTGTCGTATTTCGACCTGTCACCTGTCCGACAGCGCGACTCTCTCTCTCTCTCTCTCTCTCTCTCTCTCTCTCTTCTGCAGTCCGCGACTTGTTTTTAGCGCCCCGCATTTCTCGCTCTCTGTTTTTATCTCTCTCTTCTTGAACAATAAAAATATATATAAGTCTGCTGGCCGTCTTTCTCGGCTCCTCTCTCAGCCGCGTCCTTCTCCCTTTCTGTCATCTTCACCAACTCTTTCTCTCACACGGGCGCTCGCGCACGTTTCACGTCGCCCGCGTGTCTTCTCCCTCGGCCCTTCTTTTTTCTTCCTCGCGCTCTCTTATACCTACACTTGCTTGGCTTTTATTGCCCGCCGCTCTTAATTTACGGCCCACTAAAACTTTAAATGTAACTAAATAATATTATATTTCTGGACCGTAAAACGTCGTATAGGTTTCTTCTAAGGGAAAAACAAGGGCTGTGAAAGGGGAGGGAGAAGGCTGGGGGGGCAGAGTTTGGGCAGCGGGACGAAATAAAAGGAAGGTGATTATAATGTTGCGAAGAGGGCCTACGGCGCAAAACTGCGGGACAAATGACGCCGTTGAAATATGGATATTTAAAATTCATGGGGGATAATATTTTCCCATGTCGCAGAGACCGCGCGCTAGTGAGAGTGGGACAAAAGTTTTTATTGTATGATTAATTCATGTTTACTGTTATTCGCTGCGACCTCTACGAGATCTTCTATTTAGTGACTGGCTTGTTTCGTAATGTAAGAGCGTTATTCATAAGGTTCTGCTTTTTCTACACGTGTTACTGAAAATGCTCGCAAGGTTTCATAGTATTAATATTAGCAGGTTGCTTCTAAATATCTAATGCATTTCATACTTTTACAAAGATTATTTTTATTTTTAAATTTTTTTTTTTCTAGATTCATCAATTGTTTCTTATCATGCAAATATGTTTTCGGAAATGAAACTCATTTGCTAAACAAAAAATTGACATTAACCGTTTGGATAAAAGGTGAAATCTAAGAGCGATTCGTTTTTGATATTATCAAGGCTTGATTTACCTCAAAGATATACCAATTAATTATAATGAATGACATCTTTTTGACCAGAAAAAAATCTGGCAGAGATGGCTTTAATTTATGAATTCACTCGAACGTAAATTTAAAAAGAATTTCTTACTTTTTAAAACAACTGCCGTAAAAGAACTGTTTATTGGAAACATTAAACGAATAAAACATTTGCTAAGAATTTATTCTTTAGCTGATTATGCTTAATTAAAACAATTTGTGACGCATATAAAAATTCACCCTTACTTTTTAGAAATGCTGCTAACTGATTTGGCACTCAGCTTTCTCAAAGAAGGATTTTATAGATTTTTGTTTTTAAATGTTTCAGAAACGTTTCTGCAATGAGTTTTGAAATCAAATATGCATATTTTTACATTTTATTCATTCATTTATTCTTTTATCTTTTCTTTTATTTTTTTAAACAAGCAATGAATCTTATGACTTACAACATTTATTTGTATACAATTTACAGAAATGTAGTTCTATATGACACTATAAGATAGGAAACCGTATTTCTATAACAATTTATATTAATTTATCGTTTAAATATTGTCATATTCATTGTTTGGGTTTTTTAATTGAACAGAGTGAAAAAGTTTCTATAAGCTATATAACCTTAAATATTTAAGATAACAATGAACCAAATTGACTAAAAAGAATGAGTTTTCATTTATACCAAATAAATTATCGCTGAAAATTTAAATGCAAAATACAAAAAATTACTCAAGTATATCGTTGTAAAAAAATGCATTTTCTTATATTTTTTTCAAGATGCAATGAATCTTATGACTTGAAACTTTACAGGAATATATACTTCTATATGAAGTTAATATTCAGTAAAAATATAATTGAATTATATCCTATAACTTTCAAGTTTAAAGACTTAAGAAAAGTCTCAAATACACAGTATAATAAATGAAGAACGACAGATTTTACATCGATTCCGGTCTCAAAGGATTTTATGAGTAGGTAGTGGCATCAATACCCGATTAGTAGTCAATTGTCGATCATTATGATTAAATAGATCATTTTTACATTGCTTTTACTGATATTTTTATTTAAGAAAACCTTTTTTGTATAACTTAAATATAGATCAACCAATAATCGACCATTAAAATTCTTACGCCGATAGGTAACGAGAGTCGACTTTCAATCTGATATTTTCCACAATTTTAACTTGTTTCTTTTATTAGAATAATTTTAATACTATACTTCGTGACAACATAAGTGAAGTAAAACTGTTGACATATGATTTAATTAATTTTAGTATTATTATTTAAGTGATCGAAAATTGGTTTCCATTTCAGCGTTATAATCTATTGTCGACCATTAATAAAATATTACACGGAAAGAAATGCTTGATTAATTTAACATAGTCACTTGGTAAAGTACGCACTAACTATTTTTGTTATTACACTTACTAAGTAATTTGTTAATTTAACAAATAGGTTAATAAAATTAACTAATCACTTATAAAAACAACAAATTACTTGGTAAGTGTAATAAAAAAATAGTTAGCGCGTATTTTACGCGTCTTTGATAAATTAACAAAGCATTTTTTTCCGTGTATCAATAACAACGTTTTTTAATTATATATCATGTATTTTTTATCATTATAATAACTAAATTAATAACAACATTTGGTTCTAGTAAAACAAGTCGAAAGAAAACTACTCGCAACAGTAGATTTGATGAAAACAATCTTTTTGGTTAATAAGTAAGTCTAGTTCTCAGTAACTGTGAAAACATCTTTGAATGAACCTTATACGACATTACTAGGGGAGAACGGGATAATGCCGATCACTGGCTAATTCCGGTAACTCTTATTTTCAATAATCTAAACAGTTTTAGGTAATAATTTGAATAGTACATCAAACGCAACATAAAATGGAATTAATCTAATATCCAAACAACCTTCAATTCAGTTTTATTAAGGTGTTATACACAATCAAAGTTTAGGTCTACATTTCTTATAAGATACGAGTATCTGGTCTATAAAATAAGCTTTTATGCATATTATTTGTTACTTTATGCAGTTATTTTATGCAACTTTCGTAATTTGAACAATCTAAGAATACGAAGTAGTGAAGAAAAAAGAATCTAAACCTATTGCTTATTTGTCATTTCAATTTAAATTACTAAGCAGAATGGGGGTAATACCAGTCACAATGTTATTTATATGACGCTCCCGAAAGTGAGGCTAAGAAAACGTTCCACTGTGCTCTCAGGTAGGGCAGCTTTGCTTAAAGCTTTGGTTGAACAGTGTTTATATGTTACATATTTCACTATGTGAGTGCGAATAATAATGCGACTGATCATATGAAGGTTCATATAATTGATTTAAAGAAATGTTTCACCTATAAAAGTAACTTTTAATAGTGACCGGAATTGTACCAAGGCTGACCGGTATTACCCTTTGATGTGGAGTAAATTAGGTCAAAATGCTTCTTTTTTATTTCGTTATATAGCTTCGATATCTTACATTTTTCTATTAACATTATAATAAATATTTAAAGTCAATGGTTTAAACTAATATAATAATTATTTAAAGTCAATGGTTTAAATTAATATAATAATTATTTAAAGTCAATGGTTTGAACTAATATAATAATTATTTAAAGTTAATAGAAAACAATTTGAAAGTAGAAATAACAAGCACGTTTGCTTAGGTGACCGGCAATACTCCGTTCTCCCCTAATTGATGTTATGAAATAATTTTATAATTTCTTGCAAATTTAATACTTTTTAGTAAGGTTTTTATTAAAATGCATATTCCTAACTTACGTTTCATGTGTTAAAGTTGATCGACAATTGGTTATTTTACGTATATCGACAACTGGTCTCCAGAGTCAAATAGTGATACAGACATTTTCTAAAAATAGTGTATTCTTATTCCTATGCCTTATCCCTCCAAAACATGTTTCTACAATGATTTTAGCATAACTGTCTTTTACCACCACAAAGCTTCCTCTATGAAGAAGCGAAAATTTATCAATTTTATAAATGTTCTAATTTTTAACTGTAACATCGAAACATATAAATTCAAAAATATATAAATTAGTACACATTTTGCTTTAGAACAACTAAATTAAGAGGTAACTACACTGTAGCGGCCCGAAAAAATGCCTAATTTGTACGATTTTTTACAAGAGTAGGAAAGAAGGGATCAAATTTCTTTTTTGAGGGTTTACTACACACATATTGAGGTACAAAAATATATTTTTTCTTACATTTAAATACAAAATGGCGGCTATACAGCGAATCTCGTGAGAAGCCTTTTTCTCAAACCTCCATACGAGAGAACACTTTTATCGGAAAATATGAGACCTGGAACAATAAACCAAAGAAATTCTTAATCTATATAATGTTAACTTTGGAAGTACGTAAGGTTTTTTTTTTATTTCAATTTTTGTAGAAATGGCGCACTTCCGAAAAAAGTCGATTTTTCTCGAGAAATCGACGTAAAAAAACAATGTAAATTGTTTATAAAAAAAATTTACATTCAATCGAAAAAGGGTTGCATACTTCTTCTGAGAATCTATTTGTGAAGCTACAGTAAAAATTTCGATCCAATATCCATGCAATAGTTTACGAGTAATCTGTTTTCCCAGTTTAAAAAGTCTTCTCACGAGATTCGCTGTATAGCCGCCATTTTGTATTTAAATGTAAAAAAAATATGTTTTTGTACCTCAATATATGTATAATAAACCCTCAAAAAAGATATTTGATCCCTTCTTTCCTACTCTTGTAAAAAATCGTACAAATTAGGCATTTTTTCGGGCCGCTAGAGTGGTGTTACCCCTTAATGACATTGATCACACGCACACTTTCGCGAACTGTTAAAACTTAATGGCAAACGTTTGAGCACTTGAGTATATTCCTGAATAGTATAGGGTAGTGACTCCAGTAGTCGGTCACCCACCAGTAGTCGACCAGTTTGACTATTTTCTTTTAAATAATAAGGTTAATAATTTTTTAATTGTCTATGCTCGTTAAACATTCAATTCTGACGTTAAAACAGTTCAAGAACCATAAAATAAAAATTGCTTTCGATATATCTTTATCAATATGTGCTTGTATATAGGTGGTTGACTACTAGAATTTTTTTAATTTTTACCGAATTTTAGTTGACGGCCGAGCTTGGTTGGTAACCGATGTCCAAAGACACTTTTAATTGCAATGCTCATTACAATTAATTAATATTTCATTTCATTCATTTAATATTTATTCAATCACGTATAGCTAAACTTAAATCATAGAATTATTAAAAAGAATAAACACTGCTTTAAAACGCGATGTATTACCTTAAATTGTCCTGGTCGACTACTAGCGCTTTCGTCATATTTTATTAAAACACATATTATAATTATCCTGTAAATATTTTAAGCACGAATAAACACTTTATCAAGAACTATAATACATTTAAAGTATAATAGAACCGGTAATTTATAAACAAAGATATTTCTGAATTTTTTGTAATAGCTTCAAAACAAGTTTTTCCTTAGATGTTCGAGTACTGGGGTCTACTACACTAGTAAACTAGAACGGTATAATAGGTTAAAAAAAATACATTGGTTGTAGATTCTGGGGAAAATTGAATGGATTTTGAACTACAATTGAGCATGTACCTTACTTATATAAATTTAAATATGCACAAAGCATTATTATCTTTTATTTCGATACAATGTATATCCTTTCATTGATCTGCTAAATCCATAAAAAGGACTAAGTTAACGAGTAAAGTTAATCGAAACTTCTCCAATCTCATTCAATTAAACGAATGTTCGATCACATTATTCGTTTGTTTTTTTTGTTCGTTGCACCAATAGAATATATTTATACTTTCTGAAATTATTCATCTCAAGGGAAAACGAGAAGTTGCACAAAATTAGTATCGAAAAATACTCTCTCACGACCCTTTGCAAACTATTTGTAAGACAGGGAGTTCTTTGAATCTCTGATTAAAGTTTTCCCGCGCGCAGAGGCATCCCTCACTGGCAGCGCCTCTCGGAACTCTTTCGCGATTCCTTAACGACAGGAATGAAAGCCGCGGCCACTAAGTGTGTCATGAGCCGGCTGATGATGAAGACGATGATCGTGACGAGGGGCCAAGCGCAGCGCGCGCGACGACGCTTTTAAGCCGGCTAATTGCCCGCCGGGCCGTGGCGGCATATATACCTGCGTGCGCAACGCCCACGCGCTCTTGATGAAGAGAGGGAGCGCAGCGCGACTCCATTTGCTCTCGCGGCTGGCCCAGGTGACGACCGATTTGTCGATCTGTCCGCCGCGTGTGCGTGCGCTCGCTCTATTCTCGGCTCTTCGGCTCGTGCGGGAGAGCGCGGAGTCGAGTGGAGAGTGTTATGATATATTTCGGAGGCTGAACGTTGCTGCGGCTTTTTCCACTTCACCCGCGCTTCAACAAACAGAGATCTTTGTTCTTGATTTACTGGAGCTGCTGTCGCTACCTATAATTCAAGTTTTGGATGGCAGGTGGAATTTGAAGATTCGCGGCTTTTCATTTGGAAGAATTCGAATTATTTTAAGTACCTTTAACCTTATTACATACACATTTTTGTTTATTCGTTTTTCGTACGCAATAAGAATTGCAACTATTAAAAAGTGATTGTATAATTCGTAGTGTTAAAAGATTTTGGAATTCGATAAAAGCAATGAGTTTTACTGACAACAATAATCCGTAGAAAGTGCAATAATTTGCTTAAGAAATCAGCATTAAACGTTAAAAAATTGTTATAATCCTTGTAATAAAAATTTTAATATGCATACCATTCAAGCACGTACATTAGTCGGCAATTAAAATGCAAAAATCACGCTAATTGAAACGCATTCCGCTCTGGATAATCGCAATCAATCAATCCATAAACTTCAAAATCGCTTCGCACCTTCCCGAGGACTTTCGTCGCGACATATAAAACGTCTCGCAATTGCTCACAATTAAGATACGAGAACCGAGCCGGTCGCGCTCTCTCTCGCGCGAAAGCGCCAAAAGGAGAGAAAGACCGCGCGCTCAGAACGTCAATATAAGGCACGAAAAAAGGTTCCATCCAGATCTTTATTAATTAGCGCGGCCGAAGCTGCGAATTCGATGGAAAGAGAAAGAGAGAACGAGTGCACGCGCGCATCGTTACTTGAGGAGAAAAAAACAGATAAATTATCTTCGCGGCCATTAGCCGCGAAACCGGTAATCTTCGGCCCGACGCCGCGTTTGTATACGTATACATAATACTGTACCCACAGAGCAGCCGGGCAAATAAACTTTTACGAGACTTTCGACGAGGTCGTCCGCGTGAGATGGAATCCTTCTCGCGCAGGAAGGCGACTTAATCGTCCGGCTGCAGAGCGCCGCGAGCAGTTAAAAGTTTAAGAGCGCCGCGGGAGGATGGGAGACAGAGATGTGCCGGAAAATATGGGTGCGTATATTACGGGGAGAGAAACGGCGACGGGCGAGCTTGCGCTCGCTATGCAGCCTCGGGTCACTCGTGACTCGTGCAGGCTGTCTGTCAAATGGTCAACTAGGAGTAACGTGGATTTGTTTCGTGTGATGTCACTTGTCAGAGATTGTTTCAGTCCAGATTATTATCATTATTTTCCGTCTAATGTACTTTGTTTTATATTTCACGTTTGTACGATTAGCGGTATAATATAATTCTTCGTACAAGCTAAACACAAGTGTGTAGGTCTATCCTTTTAATTTGTTTTATTGATAAAACTTTTTTAATATCTAATTTACTTTATTTTAATGGCATAGTGCGTTTCTTACGCATAAGAATTGTACACGTAATTATTGTGCACAATTTAGCATTGGTCAAATATATCCATATATAATTAGACCAATGCTAAATTGTGTACAATAATATTTTTATAAGTCACATTTTATTACCTAATTTTTTTCTCACTATTTTTCATTACTCACAAAGAAATGGGGAGTATTCGAACAAAACCGGATATTTCTACTTATTTCAATTTTGTAAAAATTAAGAAAAATTGTACCCAATATTTTTCTATTATATTAATAAATAAAGGTATTCCATAATGTAAATGCTTCGTAATGGCCGAATTTCGAATTTGTATTAAAATAACACCATATAGGTATGTCAAGTATCAATATATTACAATGAATAATCACATCTGATTAATTTACATAGAATAATTCTTTATTTTAATTTAAGTAGTATTCACTTTGATTAAATACAAATTTTGCATTATTATGTGCGCTATTGTTTTTTATCAGCAGACAGAAGATAAAATCGCACGCTCAAAACCAGTCTATAATAATTCAGAATTCCATTTGTTTGATTAACAAAGTATGCGATAAAAACGTTGCAAATAATAAAATCTTTTTCTCTTGAATTGAATTAGTGCAGTCTAGTTTCTTAACTTTTGTTAACAAATTTTTTAAGCTTATGAAGGGCTCTTATTTCGGTGTGATGTATTTAATATATTCAGTGGTCATATTTTATTTTTGGCTTCGATATAAAGAGAAAACAAATAAATCCTAAAAATTACCCTTTTAAAATAATAACTACTCAATTCGTCAAGTAAATAATCTGTTACCCAATGGCCTTAATCTCCAAAAGATCTAAATATTGCCCTAACAAGACGTAAGCTGCGGGCAGGCATAAAAAATGCACGCACACATCGCCTATAAAATTACGCCATCAATAACTGGCGCTGCCAATAAAGCGCCAACAATGACGAACAATAACGAAGCAAAATGAAATTCATCAATGGCTTTTCCGTACGTAAAAAACGATCGTAGGGCCAGGAAGAGGCGCGGGAGAAGAAAACCGCGATTTACGAGAGATTTCTTGTCATTTACGTGACATATTTCGGTATAAGTTGCGGAGATATATGAAGGCTATAAAGTGCCCCGGTCGCTCTCGCGCGCGAGCACCCCGCGCGTCATTATGTAGCTACTATATGCCAGAGAAGAGAGAAAGAGCGAGAGAGAGATAGAGAGAGAGAGACGAAGTCGAGAGCTGCCTAGCGCCAGAACCTCAGTAATGGAGACACGTTCACAAGCAGAAGCAGCAGCAGCCGCCTCTCACGGTGGCAAAGCCGATTTATCTGCACCCACATTCTCTCTCTCTCTCTCTCTCTCTCTCTCTCTCTCTCTCGCACTCTCTTATACTCGTATCTTCAGCAGCGCGCAGCAGCTTTATTCGCAACCCTCGCCCCCCTCGTGAATGTTCGCCGCGTAGTCGGAAGATCGTGTCTTACACGGGGATATTTCACTTTTCCTTGTAGCTATTATAAGGAGCTGCGGCTGCTGCTAGAGCGGAAAAGATGGCACCGAGGGGTCGAGTGTGCGAGGAGGTATTATGTAGGGACGAGCGCGGAAAAAAATGCGGAGAAAATGGGCTGGTGCGCCGCAGCCGATGTACTTTTAACTGCCTGCTAACGTTGTTTGCGATTAATTTTCCGAGCGCTCAACAAGTTTGCTCTATAGGGGAATTCGATCGGTGTATACACTTCTTGATATGATATGAAATTTTGACTAAATAATGAATTTTCTCCCGGTTATTTTAAAATCAAATTTAAGTGGGAGTTGAATAAGCATTTATCGTTGCATTTAACTCAATATTTATTTAATATTTTGTTATACAAATAAATAAACAAATAAACATCGTCATTTTAATGAAAAAAATTTGTGCCGTAAAGGGTTAATAGTTCAAAAAGGTCGGTTTTTATTTATTAGGTTTAAGGTGGGTGTAGTGACTAGGCTATAGAACCTGTTCATATTGACTTCCAACCTATATTAGAAAAATATAAAGTATCCGCAAGAACAATCTAGAGTATGCAGATAGGTTAAATCGATCTTTATGTGAATATACGTATGTGAAGGACGTCACTAATGATACGACATGACACACTTTCATCGATTTCATACTTTTGATTTCTCTGTGGTATAAAACTCATATTCATTTTAAATTACAGATTTCCACACCACCCCAGAGGTAGTGCTGTAGGTATCGTTGGTTTTGCTTTTCTTTTAATTAACAGTTGAAACCATCGCCAGTAGCCCTAAAATCCACAGTTATTTATCTATATCTGACTCGTTTCAATACCATTTTAAAATTCGTTTTGAATAAATATATTATTTTTATTTTTATATCGAGAAAGAGAAACATATAAAAATTTATATAAAAAATAATATTGTTGTATAACTATATACATAAAATACACAAAACGAAAAAAGAGAAAATTTTAAATATCTGAAGGTCGGCAGATAAAAATATAGTTCTAGAAAATTTCATGAAAGTACGATAAACAATAAAACAAATAAAAATAATAACAATTTACAATTTTAATATGTATCTTAAAAAAGAAAAACAAACTTTTGAGTTTTAATATTATGTAAAAATTAAAAAATCGATAAATATAAAAATTAGTGTAAAACAAAAACAAGTCGATTAATCTTGAAATTTCTTTTAAATAATAAATCTTCATTTAAAAATGAAAAAAATGAGCCCCGAATGGTAAAAATTGACTGCGCCGCTCTCGCGATCTAAGTGATAAATAAAAATTGAAAAAAAAAACATAACCTGAATATCTCATAAAATAAATTATCTCATTATCTGAAAGACCATATAGGTCATCAGACAGTGAAAAGCTACCTTTCTGTGAAGTTTTAGATGAAATGCTTTTGATTTACTTCAGTTATCATCGGAGAAAAGAAAGCGATTTTTTTAACAAAATATTTTTAGAGACATATTACATATTACAGAATATATTTCTATATATTTCTAATCATCTCAAAAAGATAATTTTGAGATGATTACGACAATATTTTTCAAAAATTTTCCATCTTATATTTCACAGATATAACCGTTTGAAAAGAAATGGCGATTTCGTGTATAACAAAACAAGGGAAATATCTTTTTCAAAATTTCGGGTCGGAAAAGATAGGTCATTTTATGATCTTTCAAATGCATCTTCGCTGGATCGATGATGTTATTTCTAAGGTATTAAAACCCGAAAAACTAAAACTCAAAAATCGAAAAACCGCTAAAATATTTTTCTTTGTGCCGCCTTCCTTTCAAAAACACAGAAAAATAAATCCTAAAACAATTAATTTCACCGAGTTTATGCAGAATAATTCTGGTAAACATACATACATACGTACACACAGACACACACGCACACATACACATACACGCACACACACATACATCCATACAGACATTTTCCAAAAATAGTGTATTTTGATTTCTTAAGTCTCAAAAAATGTTTCTAACATACTTTTAGCAAAACCTTTTTTTTTACCATCACAAAGCTTCCTCTTTGAGGAAGCAATTTAAATTAAAATAAATTTTGAAAAAAAGAATATACAATAGTTTATGTGTATTTCATCTTCTTTTTTCAAAAAATTAATTTGAATTAAAAAATTTTACCATACATAGTTTCTTGTTTCAATTTTGCCTCATTTAGATAGGATTATTCGCAATATCTTCAGCCGTGGGTAAATACTGTAAATAAGATAGTATGCCTATCCATTTAGGGAGATTGAAGCATTCTATTGTTTATAAGAGGAGAATTTGGCTCGTAGGGATCAATTACTCCATTGTTTCAATATAAAATGTAATGAGCGACTATTTACTTTCGCATTTCATATCATATTGTCAATGTTTCAACAGAATGATGTAAAGTGTGAAAAATTTTCTTAAACTATAGCATTGGATCACAAATATGCCTTAAGGTGGCTCTCTGGTCAAATATTGGTAAAAACGTTGAATTTTTTTATTGTATTATAAGATAGTTAAAGCCATTCTTCAGCTATATAAAATATTTTAATATAGGTATATACACTCTAAACTTAACAAAATAGCACATGATTAAAAATATTTTGTATTACTTTCCATAATTCTTTACGATTTGAATAATTCTCTACCGTTAATCATTATTCCAGAGTACTTAAAATATGTTTGTATTAAGGCTTTTAACCTAAATAGACATTCAATAACAAAGAGAAAACTGATTTTCAATTTTTATATTAACATATAAACAAATAATTCTGTAAAAATAAAATTTTTGTATAAAACATTGTTTTCTGGATAATTAACTTTTGTGTATTAAAAATTGTCCTGGCGCAAATCATATTGATCGAATTTTATGAAACCTTCAGACTATATATTTGAAAGTATTTTAAAAGAAGTGCTGGTTTAGATTTTTGAAATGCAAATATAAAAGCTTATTTAAAGTAGTTTATACCTGAAATATGAGGGGTTTTTAATCAATTTAAACACAAAATTATAAATAATTTTATTCCAAAGTTAATGACGAATTTTTAAAGAAAATGTAACCCAACAGTTCCATTTGTATTTATACACTGTATGTATAGAATTTGTTGCAAAGGTATATATACCAATGTGTAATGCGTGAGAATAAATTTAAAGATACCTGCATTTTAATCGAAATAACTCACTTTATCGTAGATAACTTGAAAACGTCGTAAAAAAATGATTGAAAATTAATATAAAAATTTAAAAAATCACTAGGAACATATCTTTAAGTGTCAAATTAAAATAATAAAAATTGGGGATTTTTTAAATTTGACCAGAGAGCCACCTTAACATCTATGAAATTTCACTTAATACCGCTAGATGGGGACCAGTTACTTGTCTCCTCTAGTAAAGTTTATCATTTCTTCTATATAGTAAGCCACTCAAGTTTAACCATCTTGTGTATCTACAATAGGGGTTTCTCGTCTGATTGTACTGACGATGGCTCACAGGCGAATCTCCCAGATCCGAAATACACATAAACTATTGTATATTCTGTTTTCAAAAAATTATTTTAATTTAAACATTTATTATTTCATAAATTTTCTTTGTTTCAATTTTGCCTTATTTAGATAGAAATATTCGAAATATCTTCAGTGGTGGTTAACTATTGTAAGTAAGACAGTATACCTATCCATTCAGGGTTTTTACAACAATAAGTATTCCATGTCTATGCGTTGAAAGAGCTAAAACCAAAATAATCGTTAATGGTTTATCATGATGTCTTTGAAACTTTAAATTTTGCTTAATATTTTCCATACGATCAAGTATGAGTATGTTGTATTGACTGTAATAGACAATGTTTTTAACTTTAAGATGACGACAATGTAGTCGTCGAAACGTTACTACATAATAAACAGTTGGCTCATTAAATCGATATTTTGTTTAACCTTGTACGTTGAACAAATTAGCCAATCGTCTTAAGACTATGCTAAAATAATCATTTCACTATAAAATTATAGAATTTATTTTGGTTGTATTCTAATTTTGAATAACGTATTATTGTTGTTTATTAGACATTTCATATAACAATTTGAAAGAACAATTTTCAATAACGTCTAAATTATTTGTATTGCTTATTCTGAAATAAATTTGTTACAAGTGCGAAAAGGATTGATTAATTATAGTTCAATCAAGGGACTACATACCAGAGTTCGGCAAGTATTCGACGGCAAAATATTTTCGGATACTTTTCTGTTTTCTGTAAATATCGAGAAAAAACAATGAAATATCATTTTCTAAGCATTGTACATCATGTATTAAGTCGATATAAGCGATTTAAAAAAGTATCCATCGGATACTTCTTTCGGATACTGTGTATACTACGAAAGTTTCCGTCTGATACTTTTTTCGGGTACTCATATTCAATGGATACATTTTTCGGATACTAATATCTGATGGATACATTTTTCGGATACTAATATCCGATAGATACATTTTTCGGATACTTTTCTAAATCATTTATATCGGCTTAATACATGGTTGTACACTGTTTAGAAATTGATAATTCGTTGTTTCTTCTTGATATTTACAGAAAACAGAAAAGTATCCGAAAATATTTTGCGGTCGAATACTTTCCGAACTCTGTTACATACAGTGGAAGCACTATTATAGCGCCGTGCGAGCTACCTCCCCTAAATATGTACAGGACACATAAACACCGCGTCCCTTACCACGCATGCGCATGCAATGGAAGACAAGGCAGAACTTGTCTTTCGCGTGCTTCCGAGTGAGGTAGTGGGAGACCCTAATACAACGCGGATTCCTGCTCAAATAGCCCCGTGCGGCGGCGTTATAACCGGGTTCCACTGTATTTGAAAAATAGTACATTATGCATCAAGGGAGTAAAGTGGGCAATGTACGCACTGTGTGACGTTGCCGACCGAGCGAAGCGAGGTCGGCATTTCACACAGTGCATGCTTGCCTACTGTACTCCAGAGGTGCGTATACAACTTTTCACCACACCCCCGTAAAGAAATGACTGTACGCATATCAGCAGGCCGTACAGTACCCCATGCTCTGCCTAGAAGTAAAGTGACTTGTGTACGCGCGACGCGCTGTTTTACCGCTCGAGACGCAGTCGAGAGCGGAAAAAGACGCATCGCGCATGCGCAAGTCACTTTATTCCCTAGGCAGTCCATGGGGTACTGTACGGCCTGCTGAGAGGGCGTACAGTCAGCACTTTACGCGCAGTGTGGTGAAAAAGCAATAATCTCACTCTTCTATAAAATTACAAACAACGAAGCTAAATTTAGTAAGATTTAATAATTTTGTTATTCATTACATAAAACTGAAAATCTACTGTAGCCAAAATTTTTCCTTCCTCATAGAGTGATAGTAACAGAAAAGTTTTGCTAAAAACATGTTAGAAACATGTTTTGAGATACTCGGAATCAAAATACACTATTTTTAGAACATGTCTGTATGGATATGTGCATTTACATAAGTCTAAATGTATAACATTTGTATAGATATAAAAAATTTCATTCTGTATAATTAATTTATTAGAACAAAGAATTTCATATTCGAAAAATTAATTTAGTTTGTGGAAGCTAAGTGTCAATGAATTGGCATCGACTTTTTAAATAAAATATATACGAGATCATTTTCTTTTGTAAAAACATAAAATAAATTCAAATATACTAAATAATTATTAAGTATAAATGAAAATACAGTTTTTACAGAAATGTTGACATATCTTATTAAATACAGACTTAAAACAATAAAATAAAAAGTTTTTCTACTTTTTCACGAGAGAGATTGACATTACTCCACAGTGACTAAAATTACCTCGCTCTACTCTAATTACGTTATTAAGTCTCTGGCCCAGTAACGAGAAAAGAACAAAATCTAAATGATAAACGACGGCGCATTATAAATACAACGAAATAAAAGGGTTTAATGGGTAAGTGGAGCGATCCTTCTATATTTACACGAAAGCAGCAAATTGATCGCTCTTCGTCTCCGTAATTTATCGACAGCCGTCAAGGACAAACAAGTCTCTGGTGCATCCATCAGTCGGCGAGCGAGCGAGCGAGCTGCACACGCGCGCCTCGCGCTCTTTTAAGGATCGAATCCCTTCGTCTTTTACCTGGCGCGAAAAAAGGCTACATACACCGCGTGTCGCGTCGCATCCGCGCGCGCCATATAACTGAAAAGTCGGCCGCAGTCACTCGCACCTCGATCCCTCTCTCTCTCTCTCTCTCTCTCTCGCTCACTCGTAAAAGTATTTTCGTGACTTCGCTCCTCTGTGTGTGTCTCTCTCTTTCGCAGCTCGCGCTGCGGCGATTCGACTGACAAATAGAATCGCAAATCACTCAGCGGCGCGCGCGCTCTCGAGAGAAACAGAGCGAGCGAGGAGAAAGAAGAACAGAGGCGAGCTGAGAAACGGAGAGAGAAAAAGAAAACGCGCGCGGCTAGCAGAGGCGAAGCAAGCGATGAATAATTCATGCAGCGTCCCACGCAAGAAAGAGAAGACACAGGGAGAGAGAGAAAGAGAGAGAATCGCAAATATAGTACGTGAGAGGGTATATAGAGTGAACGGAGGGGGAGGGGGCTATATACGCACAATAATTGTAAATCCGTAAGTGAGGGACAATGTTCGGGGCGAGAGTTACGAGTATCGATCCTGCCGGGAATCGCTATCGAGGTCATCCCGATATATCGCGGACGAGGTCGATATTGGTATACTTGTATAAGAAAACCAATTGATACACCCACGCTGTACAAGGCACCGAGTGCAGGAAAAGAAGATCAAGTTCCTCGTGGCGTGTCACGACGACGTGGCGACGTAATGTATTTGCAATTGTCGGGATACACTTAGATTTGTGAGAGGAGAAAAAAGTAATGGATGCGCAAGACTTGTAAGACCGATCGACGACAATTTTATTAAAAAGTAACATTTTTGTGTGGTATATAAGTATCAGATCGTTATCATTTATAATTTATGTATAAATCAATTTATGTTAATTAAGGATTATTGTACAAAATAATATTATAGTTTCAAAAATTATATTATTCTAATTTATCTTATCATTGATTCTATCATAAAGAAATTTTATAACAAGAATTAATATTACAAATGAAAATTATTTAATGTTTGTGTCATGACTGTATTTACATTAACCCTTTGGGACCGTCTCCTATGAAAATTAAAATTTAATAAACTCAGTAATCTGATAACTTCCTTAACCCTTTGAGTTCGAATACTACTGAAACATGCATACCCTTTTAATAGAATACTTGGCATCAAAAGTTTAATTTGTTTACAAACTAATACTTTCAATAAAACCAAAATTAATTATCAACGTTATTAATATAATCGATTAATTAATTAGAAAATTAACATTATCTATTTTCTGAATATGGAAAGATTATTAAGCACAACACAAACACTTAATCTCAAAATTCTTTGGCAATCCTTTTCATTACTACACTTTATATATTCAAAATTATTGATAGATACCTACAATATAAGTTCGTGAAGGCAAGTAAACAATTTTAATACTTCTTTCACGCTTACGCTAATCTAAAGAAGAATTCTGTATTGAATTAATTCTTACTACAGTACCAAGAAATATTTATTTGAATAAATAAATTCATAAAACTAAACGTTTTAAAATATTTCTTGTTCATTGTTTATATTTATGTACAATTATAATATTTTCTTTCAAATTTCAAATTAATAATTCAACTCAATCACCTCTGTGATATAAAACTTGCAGAGGTTTACGAAAGAGGTGTAATCATAATTTTTCATAAGTATAAATACTATGGGATTTCTTTCTTTTATCACATTAGATTCTACGACTTTCTTTTTCGGCTTTATATATCGGAGTTTTTTTATCTTTTTAACTTACTCTAACTTTTGAACCAGAGCTAAATTCTTCAAGTCCTCCAGGTTTAAGAACTCCAAAATTCGCTCCGTGGCGACGTGACGAGCGTCCACGCTCTTCATCAGCAAGCTCAAACTAATCGATGCAGTATCGAACACTTTGTTCCTCTCTAGAGCATCTTTGAAGCATCGCCGCGCAATCTTGTTGTACATCGGAAAGAACATTCGACACTTTGCCTTCTTCCGCTCGAACGATGAAACCACGTGCTTATTTCGCGTACAGACCATCAGCGAATTCACATTTTTCGTCAGAATATAAAAAAAAGTGATATCACCGAAAACATGCTCCTTCTTCATCTTCTTAAGTTCCTTCAAACACTTACCGTAGAAGATACCTAAATGTCCAGTCACGGTGCGCTTTAGGGTTTCATTGGCTGCGTACGCAAACTTGTGCTCCAGTTTCGCCATGAGCTTGAGCAAGATCCTCAACTCCTTCATAGAGCTCCACTCCTTGACGCGATAGAGCAGTATGATATTATTATAATTAATAGCATCTGTAAAATCCGCACCATCCTCAAGCAGCATCTCAATAATTCGCTCCTGCTCTTTGTCGGGGACAGTCAAGTTCGTCAGTATTCCTCGGCATATATTGAAGAGGAGCGTGCCACCCCATTTGTGTTTGATGTTAGGCTGAGCGCCGTTCTGCAGCAGAATCTCCACGCACTTGGCTGTAGTGGCCCAGTAGAGCGGCGTTGATCCCTCCAGTAGTTCTTGATGATTGACATCCGCTCCTTTCTTCAGGAGTATTTTCACTCCGTCGATGTCGTTGACTCTGACGGTGTGGTGGAGGGCAGTTAAGCCCATGTTGCTCACCTCCTTGACGTTGACGCGCTCATACAGTAGATCAACGATATTTCTCGGCGCTTTTTGCAGAAATCCACCGAAGTGATCGACGTCGATGCGCGCTCCTTTCTTTAGAAGCAGCTCGAGACATTTAAATTTCTTCAATTCGACAGCTATATCGTAAGCTCGAGTGCCATCGTAATTGGCAAAGTCCACCTCGGCACCGTGTTTCATCGACAATTCGATCATCTCCACGTTGTCGAATTCGGAAAACATGGCGTGATGAATAGCGCTGTTGCCGTCGATATCGCGACTTCGGACGTCAGTGCCGTGCTGAAGAAGGTAGGCCACCATTTTTCTGTCATTTTTGCGGATCGCGTCAAAGAATACTCTTGAGCTACGTCTCACACGAGTACTGTTCATTGAAAACTTGTGTTGTTTTTCAATTTTCTGCTTTGATGTCTGAAAATTAAATTAATCTATGTGTTAATACTAACAAAATTATTCCTTTCGTTATAGTTGTTACAGAATATTTTAAAGGGTATACTCGGATAACCAACAGAATCCAACTGAAATTAAGCGGAGAACTGAACATTGTTTTCTACATAAAAAAACTGACTAACAGGTCAAAACCATTTGATCTGAAAAAATTCCTGTTTACGTATTTCATCAAAATCTATAAAAAAAATTATTTTCAGTATCTAGATACCAATAAGGCTGTTTTAAAAATCAAAAAATAAAAATTAACACCCTTTTTTGGCTCTCAAAATAAACACTTAAATGTGGCTAACTTTTTTCATACGACATTGTGTTCAGAACATAAAAATAGATTCTCTTGAATTTTTTCAGATTTTTTCGAGTGGGAGAACCCAGTCAAAATAGCGAAAAACGTTTTCTTCCACTATTTTCCAAGCTATTTTCGCAGCTATATCTAAATTTTATAGCTTAAAAGGACCTTTTACATGTCCAATACCAATATATATAAATACATATAAAAACAGCATCTGAACATTAAATATAAATATTAATATATGTCGATATATACCAGAAAAACTAATATTTTCTACTATTAACAGCTAAAACGGACATAACAAGAGTTATATATTAATATATGTATGTAAGAACAGCATCTGAGTATTAAAACCGCTGCTAACTGCTTTAGTAGAATGCTTTCTCAAAGAGAGGTCTTGATTAATTAACTTATAGAACCTTATACTGTAAATTCGCATAGTTAAATTAAAGTTAATATGAATTTATGATTTCAGGGTTCAGAATACTCTTAACAAAATTTGTTTCAATATAACTTTACGTTTATTTTATATATTTTAGTAAGCAGTGCTAAAAGATTAATTTCGATTTGCTAAAATATCATACTGATATTATCTATTAATAACTGCCGAAATAGGGCCTAACAAGAGTCATCTATTAATATATGAATGTAAAAATACCATCTGAATGTTAAAACATAAATATTTAATTGTATCCAATAGTTAGTCGCGCGTATAAAGTACAAACAGTAAGTATGTATCTCGTTACATCCCAACGTTTTTAGAAACCGCTATTTTCGGGGTGAAAAGTAAATTAGAGATCTTCATTACAATGCAGAATTTAACCCCAAAATTAATATATGGTAGTATTCTTTGCATAGTTAAAAAGTAATGCTATATTCATTTTCTTTAAATAATACTCTTATAAAAATATTTTCCTTCTTCTTAAAAAGTCCATTTCATTTTAGTGTCTCATTATACCCCAGTATAGAGCTTTATGCGTGCGAATACCTGTTGAATATAATGAAATATCCATTTTTTAGTATTCTGAAGGTGTCTTTTCACATATATATATATATATTAATATAAAACTATTGTTAGGCCCGTTTCAGGAGTTAATAATAGGTAACATAATTATTTCCTATGTATATCAGCATATATTAATATTTATAGAGCTTTATACGTGCAAATATCTGTTGAATATAATGCAATATCCATGTTTTAGTATTCAGACGCTGTTTTTTATATATATATGTGGGACATTCCAGTATTTATTTAAAAAAGTGGGCGCAGAGGGTTCTCGAAATTGGCTGGCTCCGAGATATATTATAGTATTATACGAAATATGAACGTAGCTCAATTTTTAGACTCTAAAAGTCAACATATAGCCATTAAAAGTCGACAAATTGACAACTATTTTAATTCTGCAGGTCAAATTATCTTTGTTTATACAAGAACTTAAGGTAAATCTCCAGCCCGATAGGATTTGAGTCATAGAAGTTCGTGTACAGCTCCGAAAGTACAAGATCAATTTTTCGATTTTTTTTGCATTTTTATTCATGTTTGACATAATGTAAAATTACTTGGAGACATTTAAAATTCTCTTCTATTGAATTTCGTGCAATAAAAAATATATTTAAAATGGTTTATTTAAACTTTTTAAAACAATCAAGAGACTATAAAAATGTACGTGTTGGATGAAAAATATCCATATAAGATATAAGCCTTGCCTTTAGTACACGTGTGTATATATATATATATATATATATATATATATATATATATATATATATATATATATATATATATATATATATACGTAATTTTTTTTGTTTACGTCATGAAGACTTGTACATAATTTTAGCTAACAGCTGATAACATGACTTTTAATTTGAGTGGTCGCAGCATTTCTGAAGTTGTTTGGATCAAAAGTTATGTCCGTTTTAATATTATGAAAAATTTTAGGTGGTAAATTGGGGATCATGTTGTAGGACCATGTTATGCATTGTCCCAATTTACTACCTAAAATTTTTCATAATATTAAAACGGACATAACTTTTGATCCAAACAACTTCAGAAATGCTACGACCACTCAAATTAAAAGTCATGTTATCAGCTTTTAACTAAAATTATGTACAAGTCTTCATGATGTAAACTACCGGATGTAAATTACATCAAACTATGACATAAACCATTTAAGATACTGGAAAAATTGCACAATATTGGGACTGGAACAGTTTCTATATTTAGATTTATTTACGTTTGCCAATTTTCATGTAGATTCTATTCGGAACAAAGATTAAAAAAATTTTGGGGTTTGAAAAATCATCGAAAATTAGAGTCTTGAAAAATGTTCAAAGATAGCCTGTTGTTTGTTAAAATTTAACGCATATGTCTCTTCACAGGGAAGAAAATTTTTTTTTTATGAAGCGGATGTTGTTAACTTTCCATTTTAGTAATGTGGTAAGTTACTAATTCTTTTTGCCTTGATTTATAAAGTCTTAATTATTTCCTACCAAAGATCTGTAAGGCCAGTTTTCGACCCAAATTAGATTTCAGCCAAAAAATTCGAAGAAAATTCCTACAGTGTTTACTAAAAATAAGAAGTCAATTCCACCCTAAATGGACCACCCCTCCCCATATCCACCCCCACCACCCCTTCAAAAAATGAAAACTTCACCGCTTGTATACAGCGTTTTTGGAAAGATTCGACACTGTCAAACTTTTATTTGCTTAATAAAGTACACTATGAACTTTTTATGAACTACCTGTTAAATAAACCCCAAATTCGGATTCAGCGTTCCCAAAAACTTATATGTGTATTTTACAGAATTTTTTTATCAGCTTTTTTACGATTTGACCTTCAAATGACCTTGACTCTGATGTAATAGGAATCAACGGACCTCGGATTCGGATTCAGCAATTCCAAAAACCCCAGGATACCCTAGTCAAGTCTGGTGATCAAGTTTACATATTTTGTATTTACATACCCTGCACATAGATAATTAATAAAACCACCTCCTCCACCCTTCTTAAGGGGGGGGGGTGTAAAAAGGCTAAAAATGGTTAATAAGAGTGAAAGGTAGTTCATAGAGAGGTCATAGTGTACTTTATTAAGCAAATACAAATTTGACAGTGTCGAATCTTTCCAAAAACGCTCTATACAAGCGGTGAAGTTTTCATTTTTTGTAGGGGTGGTGGGGGTGAATAGGGGGGCTGGAGGTGGTCCATTTACGGTGGAATTGATTTATTATTTTTGGTAGACACGGTAGGAATTTTTTTCGAATTTTTTGGCCCAAATCTAATTTAGGTCAAAAACCGGCCTTAGAGACCCCCCACCTTCATTAAAAAAGTTCATAAATGCACTTAAAAAACTTTAAAACCTAGGTAGGAACCTTTAAATGTCAACGTCCAGCGCCTTGCAGGAGAATTATTTTTTTTACATTTGTCAACTTTTCAAAGGGTTACAAGAAGAAAAATCGAAACTTTGAGAATTTCGAACCACTCTAATATACATGTATTAATATTTATACAGCTTTATACGTGCGTATACCTGTTGAATACAATCTAATATCCATGTTTTAATATTCAGATGCTGTTTTTACATAAATATATTAATATATGACTCTTGTTGGGCCCTTTCGGCTGTTAGTAGTAGAAAATATTAATTTTTCAGGTATATATCAGCATATATTAATATTTATATCGCTTTGAACGTGAAAATCTCTGTTAAATACAAATAAATATCCATGTTTTAATATTCAGACGCTGTTTGTACATGTGTATTTATTTAAACATGTATATATACACATGTATATACCCATATATATTGGTATGGGACACATAAAAGGTCCTTTTTGGCTATAAAATCTAGATATAGCTGCGAAAATAGCTTGAAAAATAGCAAAAAATTGAGAAATTACATTGTTTGCTATTTTGACTAGGTTCTAAAATCTATTATTATGTTCTGAATACAATGTGATATGAGAAAAGTTAGCCAAATTTAAAGGTGAATTTTGAGAGCCACAAAAGGGTGTTAATTATTAGTTTTTGATTTTTAAACTGGCCTCATTGGCATCTAGACACTGAAAATATTTTTTTTTATTGATTTTGATGAAATACGTAAGCAGGAATTTTTTCAGATCAAATGGCTTTGACCTGTCAGAGTAAGAATCACTAAAGTTTAAAAAATAAATTGCTGGTATACGGATTGTACTTAGCACCTTAGAAAACTGAAACTTGAGAAAAAATGTTCTTCTTTTATGTAAAAAACAATGGTCTGTTCTCCGTTTAATTTCCATTGGGGCAAATTTGACCTGCTTATCCGGCTATACCCTTTAAAGGGTTGAGTTTATAAATATTAATTGGTAGAAAATGACGAGTCTGGCTGGTTTGTTAGCTATTTATTAACCAGTTTCAAATAGCTAACATTTAAACCAGAAGGTTATAAACAGCAAAAGCGAAGGCAAAAGATCAATAAATATTATTTCATTCTATATAACAAGACCTGCTGCATAAAATACAATCACGTAAATTAAATAGCAATGATTGGAAGTTAAATATAACTAACTCGAAGTCTAAAACGAGTGATCTGCGTTTGTAACGCAGAGGCGACATGGGTATTGGGCAATGAGTAAGAGCGAAAAGTCAGCTGAGCGCGCGAATGCAGCGCATATGCTGTAGCGTATACTCATTCCTTTAATAGAAAAATGAGTTGTATCTTACTAAATAGAGTAACGTTTCATATGAGTAAATGTTATATTTTATCAATATTTAATATTAGAATATCATAGTAATTTGATTAAAGTTGATATCGCTGCGGACTGGCTGAGAACTCGCTAACGACTTTACCAGTGTTATTTCTTATGTTTTTATTTCCCTGGTAGAAAGATTGACCAACTATTTGCCATATAATGCTTAATTTTATGGTGTGTGGTCAATTTATGGCCTATATTATGGTCAACAACCCAGCTTATGGCCGTCCGTTTATGGCCAAAAGGTGGTGTAATTTATATAATTATTTATAAATAAAATTTAATTAACCTGAAATACTTGAATACGAATTAGATACTTAAAAGAGAACAAATAATTAAAAAATTATACTAGCATGTGGCACGTCGAGCTTACATGCTGAAAATATTCAAACCTAACCTACAAATATTTTTTCTTGTATTTCTTTTAAGATATGTACGATAAATTTTAGTTTAATTTAATCGTCTGCATTAATAAATATATATTAATTAACAAATAAATAAATACATAAATTGGACCAAATGCTGCTTATTTATTTGCGTTAAACTTGTCCAACTATTCTAGTTCAACGACTTAAGTAAAAATTGCTTTAGTAGTTAAGTCAAATTTTCTTCACTCTGTTGGGCAAATTGTACTCAGCAATCCTGCTCAACTTTTTAAATTAAATCTGCTAAACTGCTCAGATGGCAAAACTACGTTTTTTTTAAATGTTTCAAAAAGGTAAGGGTCTGCTCTCTCCCCCAACTCCCAGTTGTCAACCCACTGTGTATTTGTAAATGTCTGTATGTGTATCGGGAGAGTAAAGAACTTTTGCACGCTAAAAGAATAAGGACAGACATAAGAATAACATTGATTGGTATATATGTATATATACGACAAATAAGAGGAATAAATAGTATATTACGCACCTAGGGCGGTAAAGAATTGGCGAGTCCATAGCACATGTAAAATGCCACCCGAGCCGAAGGCGAGGGTGACAAACACGTGCTATGGGGTCGCCATTTTACCTCCCATGGTGCGTATACTATTTTTCCTCACACCAGCACCGAAAATACACATTTCTCTCCAGGCGCCCGGGAGGAAAAGTGGTACTTTCGGTGCAGGTGTGGGGAAAAACTTATTTTTCACCATACCCTGGCCGAAAGTACCACATTTCCTCCCGGTTCCGAAACTGAAATGTGTCATTTTCGGCCCGGGTATGGTGAAACATAGTATTCGCACCACGGGAGGAAAAAGGCTCGGGTGGCAACTTACACGTGCTACGGATTAGCCAATACTTTTCCTCCATAGATGCGTAATATATTCTATTCCTCACACCTGAACCGAAAGTACCACTTTTCCGCCTGGGTGCCTGGAGAGAAATGTGTATTTTCGCTGCTGATATGAGGTAAGAGTAAATTACGCATCTAGGGAGGTAAAGAATTGGCGAGTCAATAGCACGTGTAAATTGTGACCCGAGCCGAAGATTTTCCTGTTCCGCCTGTAGATTCTCTAGTGTGAGAAATCTATTAAATCCTATTAATTCCTTTTTCCAAATATGAAATGATCCTATTTGTGAATAGGATGTATATGCAATTTTTGTATTGGTGAATAGGATTTAATAGATTTCTGACACTAGGGTTGCGACCCGAATTTACACGTGCTATGGGGTCGCCATTTTACCTTCCTAGATGAGTAATATACTCTTTCCTCATACCAGCAGCGAAAATACACATTTCTCTCCAGGCGCCCGAGAGGAAAAGTGGCACTTTCGGTGCAAGTGTGGGGAAGTATACGAACCATGGGAGGTAAAATGGCGACCCCATAGCACGTGTAAATTGCCACCCCACTCTTCGGCCGAAGACTCGGGTGGCAATTTACACGTGCTACGGACTCGCCAGTTCTTTACCTCCCCAGATGCGTAATATACTATTCTCTTATTTCTTGTGTATTTGATATACTAATCAATGTTATTCTTATGTTTTATGTCCTTATGCTTTTAGCGTGCAAAGCACCTAAGCGCCCGACGCAGTGCGCGTGCGCATGCACTACTATACTATATTATATAAGAGTAATATACTCTTTCCTCATACCAGCAGCGAAAATACACATTTCTCTCCAGGCGCCCGAGAGAAAAAGTGGCACTTTCGGTGCAAGTGTGGGGAAGTATACGAACCATGTATTCCTATACTGAGCATCATGGGCATATATTTTATGTGTAGAATCGGAGTTAGAACTTAGAATTCATGCAATACTGCAACTTCGCTTGTATATCTCGCATTAGTAAACTACATTTTTTTGTAAATTCGATTAAACCCATAAAAAGCATTGTGCAAATTTAAATTTTGATACATGTATTTGAGGTTATAAATGTATCTTTACCCATATTATGGTCAACTTATGGTCTAATTGTTGGCTACAAATTGACCAAGGAAGTTGGTCAATAGATAGCGAACAGGCCAAAAATACTTTCATGCCCATCTGAATGAAAATGGTTACTTTTTTCCCTGAAAAGCGAGACCAAAATTACACTTTTTGCCCGTAAATGCGAGAAAAAGTGACTTTTTGGAAACTAGTCCAAATTCCTTTATTTCATCAAGTTCTACCAATAGCCAAAACATTAAAAACAAAAGTTTTCTTCACCTACGGGATCAGGCTTTTCCGATAGTTCATACTACATCAAGCATGGAGAAAACAGTGTACAAAGTTTATCAGTTGGCAAACTGTTTACGAACAATCTTCTTTCACGGAATTATTGATAAAATTGACATTATCGAGACGATAAATAACTCGGCACCTGAGGATACAAAAATTTTTTTCAAAGACCATAAGACTAGAACAAAAGAGCTTTAATTTAAGCTTCAATTAGTATAACACCGTTAATTATATTCAATGTTATTAATGTACGTGAAGTTTGGAACGTTCGCGGAACTATTTTCAATTTTTGTGTGAATCGGTTTGTTAAGGTTTAAAACAAGTATATGACATGCCTAAAATAGGACGAATCCTTAATAAGGTTAAAAACAACCTAAAAGTAAGGAATGATTTGTGTAGCCCTATCTAGACGTTTATCTCGCTAAATTTTATGGGAGTGAATGAACAGTCTTAAAAACTATGTACACAATTGTTTTCATCAATGTTTTTTATGAGGAACAAAAATGAGACTCGAAACAAAAAATATAAGAATCGATTTTATTTTCTTATTCAAAATGTCGGCGTTTTATCTCGGTACTTTTTCCACATTGAAGTAAAGATTATTTTACTAAACATATGTAATTTTTTTTATCGATTCAAGCATGAGGGAAACTTTGTATCTAATTAGTAAATAAATAAAAAACATTATTTCGCTGTTTGAATAACAGATTTATACTTATTAAATCAGCTGGCCACGTTATATCTCGTCAATTCGCTCAGCATTACAAAACGCATTAAAAACTGCACTATAGACACACTTTCACGCAAATTTATTAGGAGAAAAAAATTTCGTTCAGATATTCACAGTTCTAATACTACCGAAGCTACATCAGAGTTTCGACTCATCTATATTTTAAAATATTATTATTATCCACGTTATATCTCGCTAATTTTTATACAATATTTTGCATTCTAGATCTAAATATATTCTTGATTTTTTTTCTAAACAAACAATCACGGGGACCATTAATTTAATTTGCTTAATACAGTTTAAGCAGAGGTTAGAATGTATAAATTTTAGCATTTAAGCACTTGCTCATAATGCGCAGAAATATAGTCATTCAACCTATTCAAAACTATGTGCCCAAGGGGAAGAACCTAAAAAGGTTAAATAACAGTTATAAAACTTCAGTAAATCGAAATTGAACTGCCAAAAAAAAAATTAAAACCTGTAAATGTCATTTTTTACTCCTGTTTAATAAAACCTTGATTATCTCAGAATTAAGAATTCGAATATTTTTCAGATTCAAAATGGGATTGGTGAAAAAGCTTTTGACGGATCAACTTGAAATTACGTATAGTATTTCCTTATTGTGTAAGCAAAAATAATACGTAACCTTTTTAAAAATTACAAAAGCTTTCAAGGTCAAACCTACAATTATTGAAAAAAGCACTAAAAAATGAATAACTTTTTTATTTTGAGTTTAAAAAAAAATCCGTGCGTATTTTTCTTCTATTTGTACCTCCGAACATATACAGTGTGTCTCATAACTATAGAACCACCAGCAAATTTTCACGTTTAAATGTGTGTATTATACCTTTTTTAAAAAACCTGTAACTTTGGAAGCAAAAATCCGAGGATAATTTTACAAAAAGCAAATGAAAGGAAAATGTATTCTTTTTAAAATATTACTAGAATATTTAGTTCAACAACATTTAAAGTTTGAAGAAGTTATCATTGTTTCATAATTATAGAATAGTATATTACGCATCTAGGGAGGAAAAGTATTGGCTAGTCCATAGCACGCGTAAATTGCCTGGCGTAAATTGGTGGTAAACACGTGCTATGGGGTAGCCATTTTTCCTCCCGCGGTGCGTATACTATTTTTCACCATACCCGGGCCGAAAATGACACATTTCAGTTCCAGAGCCGGGAGGAAATGTGGTACTTACGGCCATTGCGAAAACACTTTTAATTTTTAGACTAATTTAGATCAATGTAAATTTTGTATCTAGTTTTCAAATGTCGTTTAAACCATCCATGAATTTATCATAAGTTAATGTAGAAAAAGAATTCTGTTAACGTTTTAAAGAAAATACAATTTCCTTTCACTTCCTTTTTTTAAAACTATTCTCAAGTTTTTGCTTCTAAAGTTACAGGTTTTTTAAGAAACGGTATAATACATACATTTAAACGTTACAATGTCTAGTGGTTCTATAGTTATGAGATGCACTGTATACCTTAGAACTTTTCACAAAAATCAGTATTTCATCGCCAATTACATTTTCAAAATGAATATTTTTTAATTATTTTTAAGCAATTTTTGGATTTTCTCAAGCATATAGCGATATTTTTAGTCCCATAACATCACTTTTTACTACATTTTACGTACGTCATCTAATAAAAAAAGAAGAAAAATTAAAGGGAAGTCGGTAATATAAAGAAAGTAGATTTTCAGGTAAACGGCGCCCTTAAGGATCAGCCCTATTTTAGGCATGTCGGATACTTTGGTTTAGACCTTAACGAAACGGTTCAGTCCAAAATTGAAAATAGTTCCACCAAAGAATTATAAAAAATAGTTCCACCAAAGAAGTTCCACCAGAAAATTTTCCACCAACGTTCCAAACTTCAGCTACATAGTTATTAACTATTTAATACAGTCTTCAAAAACGTAAAAAATTACGGATTTTAAGAACAGGGAAAAACCCGTATTTTCAGACATTTTGAGCTTTTTCGCCACATATTTGATCGTTAATAACTTTGAATATACTTTTTTTTATGCGAAATAACGCTTACATTAAAGCTCTTGTGCCTAACAGTATGTTCTCTTTTGAAATAAATTATTTGTACCTTAGGAGTCGAGTTATTGATATCTGAATAATAATCATTTTTAATTAATAATTCCGTACTAGTAATTTGGCCGTAAAAAAGTTTGCAAACCAACTTTATTCACTGTTTTTTCAAGTTTGATATAATATGACGTATTGAAACAACTTGGTTCCACAAGTTGGCCCTACAATTTTGTTTTAATATTTTGAGACGAGAAAAAGGATATTTTCTGTAGATTTAACATTTTATTATTGACAGTAAAATATAAAATGAAAATTTCTAAATTTTCTCAAGTTATTAACATAACTGTCTATAATTAGTAGTTACGAAAACAATGTCAGCTACTTTATTGTAATATTAGTAGATCTTTATAATATTAATACATATTTCAGTTACTGCCTTTAAATTATAAATAAAAAGTATATAATGCAATGATTTAAATATAAAAAATGCGAAACGTTTATTTCTAAAATCGAAATCTGTTTAAAATCTTATTATTTTGTTTCTTTATAGCTACTTTGATAAATAATTTCCGTGTAAAATCATTTCCACAATATTATTAATGTACAAGAAAAGAGGTTCATGAGAAGATATTTTGTAATAATATAAACAATATAAATAATATTACTTACGTTGATTAAATATTTTCGTCACACAACATTACACAAGTTTCTCAGCGGTGTACACGATGGTCATACCTCCTTGAAGTCACTCAAGAGTATGATCTCGGGATACTAATTTTCAGTCAAGCAATCTGGCAGGTATCAGGAGGAGTTCCAGGTAGTGAAATACCTTCAAATAAGTCCTTTCAATTAGGGCAGACCTTTCTTACGAACACTCAATTGCCTCCATATATATATATATATAGACCTGCTAGGTCAATTCAGCGAAAATCCTCATTAAATTATGTTCATTATATTATCCAAGTAGGTATTGTAATATCACGCGTAAAAAAAGTTAAGATCGAAAAGTGATCTTAAAGTGACATGTCTCAAAAATGGCACTATTTAAGACATTTTAAGACATGAAATCGTTGAAAAAATTAAAACGAATTTTCAGATTGATTTGATGCCACTTATTTTGACAGATTTAAGTGAAATTTGAGACAAAATTTTAGAAAATGTTTAAGTTGATTTTGAGATTGATTTGAGGTCATGTAATTTGACTTATTTAAGCAGAATTAAGACTAATTTTATTTAATTTTATAAGACGATTTTAAGACAACTTTAAGAAGTCAATTTGAGATGATTATAAGACGCATTCTCGACAATATTTACGACGGTTTTAAGATATGTTAGTATTACTTTTTTTAATAAACAAACAGTATGTATTTAAAACTCAAGTCAGGATAAGAAGGCACATTTATTATATTTTTCCAATGACGATACATAACAAATCTTTGTTTAACAGAATTTAAAAAGAAGCATATTTTACAGTCATTTTCATACATTATGACTTTGACATATATAATCTTGAAAATCCAAACTGGTTCAAATCGAACGCGTTCTAACCGCCAGTAACCCTGTAGTATCGGTGGTGGCGCATCAGACACAATGGCCTGGATAACTGGCATGAAGTGATGATCAGCAATATCTGTTTGTATAAAAATACAATATCATGTATTAAATAATAAGAATAAACTCATAATTAATTGTTTTTTTACGAAATTGTAATTTAAAATAGATTTTACATATTTCATAATATACACATTTTTTATGCAATATTGTACACAATACATATTCTTGTTATAAGCTTATTGTTAAGGTGATTGAGTAAAATTTTTAAGTGCATAATATTTATCAATCAATGGGTGCAGGGTATTTTTGATTAAAGTATTTTAATGTGGAAAAAATTATTTGTGTACAAAATATCTGCAAAATGTATTCGGTTAATATTTTAATTTTTGTATATTAATTTAATGATAATTTAATATAATATTAAATTAATGAGTCTTATAAAAAGAACTTTTTTTATAAATCAGGAATATTGTAGTCTTTGTAAGGAACGGTGAGATATACTTTATAGAGCGAATCATTTTTATAAGATATAATAAGATCTATTTTGTAACATTCTAATCTAAGATAGCAGATTATCCTAATCATCGGTAGACATATCATTCTATTGCAGCTTCTTATAAATCCTTTCCATTGTCCCCATGATTTAATGCAGCTCACGCTGCCGAAAATTCTTAAACATAAGCTAAGAATGCTGAAACAGCTGTGGTATTTTACGCACGATTACAGTGTTAGGTTAGCCTAGAACAACAATTAAAAATCCACAAATAAATACATTGATTGAAATGAAAATCGAATTTTATGCAGAAATTAACCAAAAATGTTTTAATTTGTTAATTCAAATTAATGATTTCATGTGTACAATCGAAAGTTAGGTTATTTAATTACGAGGTAGTGCTTAAGTTTTGAATTTAATATTTAATTCGTTATTTTTATAACTTTCCCAGTGAAACAGAAAATGTAATAAATCGTCTTTTTTTTACTTATCTAATAAGATATTTTATTTATGAAATAATGTTGTCCGAAATCGTCAAAGTTTTTATAACACGGAATTGATTGAAAGTGACTCGATGTTTATTTATCTTTTCATTGCTGCAAGCTGAATGATGCTTTATAATGAAGTTGCACTTTTTTGTAAAAGTATAAACAAAGCTATATTCAAACTGTCTTCATGTTGATGTGTTTTGCGACGATTACAAAATTTAAAAGAACTTTGATAATTTCGGACTATCATTTCCTAAATGGAATTATTAGATAAGTAAAAAAGTAGATTTATTAAATTATGTGTTATACCAGAAACCTTTTGAAATAGCGAATCAAATATTAATTTTAAAATTTGCGCATAGCCTCGATATATATCCTAACTTTTATAATAAATAATCTAACTTTTGATTGTACAAATGAAATCATTTATTCGCCTTAAAACATTACTAGTTTATGCATAAAATTCAATTTTCATTTCTATCAATGTATTTCTTTGTGGATTTTGAATTTTTGTTCCAGGCTAATCTAACACTGTAATACTGCATAAAATACCCAGCTGTATCAGCGTTCCTAGCTTCTGTTTAAGATTTTTCGTCAGTTTTAGGTACATTTAATCATGGGGACAATGGAAATGATGACTAAGAAGCTAACATTTTCTAAAATTTCGTCTCAAATTTTACTTAAATCTGTCAAAATAAGTGGTATCAAATCAATCTGAAAATTCGCTTTAATTTTTTCAACGATTTCATGTCTTAAAATGTCTTAAATAGTGCCATTTTTGAGACATGTCACTTTAAGATCACTTTACGATCTTAATATATATTCAGTAACATTGTAATTATTTACGATATTTTGTAGTATTCAAATTAAACTAGGAACTAAATTGCTGAATTTATAAAATAATTTGAAGGTTCTCAAATTGTATTTTACAAAGTACCAAAAATTTTACAACGTATTTTGTATAGTTTTACAAAAATGTTAAGAGTCTACAAATAATTTA
This sequence comes from Gastracanthus pulcherrimus, assembly GCA_949152435.1. Taxonomy (NCBI): domain Eukaryota; kingdom Metazoa; phylum Arthropoda; class Insecta; order Hymenoptera; family Pteromalidae; genus Gastracanthus; species Gastracanthus pulcherrimus. The sequence continues at coordinate 40,026,954 of OX424574.1, forward strand.
TTTATTATTGTACATGGCCTCAGAATTTTCAAACTAAATAAAAATTTTTTCTCAATTAAATACTTATAATAAAATATAACACAATATGTACGTATAATTTCATTGGGTTATTTATACTTAAATATTAATTGTATAACTAATGCTCGCAATCATATTATATATATATATATATATATATATATATATATATATATATATATATATATATATGTGTCATGTGTGCATTATAATTACGTTTATTTTAACATTTTCACAAACATTTTACGAAACTACTCATCTGAAAGATAAGTATTTTTAAATCAATTAGAATGGTAGTTATATTAGAATCCATTAATAAGAATATATACAGTGAACCTGAATTTATTTAAAAAAGAAGATTTTCAAAAGAAAGTATAAAAACAGCATAATAAACTTCAAGTATTGTCAAATAAAAATACTAATTTATCATCATGCAATTTACGAATCTCATAAAACTTACGGTTCGCCTTCCAATAAAATCTTAATTACCATCATCCACGCATACGTCAGCCAGTAAAGGAAAGAAAAAAGAAAAAACGTAAGCAGCAGTGAGCGCACTCGTTAATACACTACCGTTACACTTTTCGCATCAAAAAAATTTATCGCTCGCGTCGAACGCCAAAAATCCGGGCTCAGCGCGTATTACCTTCCATTATTTTCGCGCAACTCTTCGATCGGCTCGCGTGATCTTTCTCGACCGCACCCGACCGATTTAATTCGTGCAGCGCCTTACATATACAGACATCTTCGGCCTCACCGTGTCATTACGTCGTCACCCTCTCTTGCATTTTCCGCGCTTGCCGTCGCATCGCCTGGGGAAGATCGTTATCGCGAGAGTAGGATGCGGCCGGTCGAGAGCGCGAACGAGTTTCGGCCCATAATTTCGCCTGATTTGCAGTTTTACGCAACAGCCTTTCTCGCATTACGGGCAATAAGGGATCCCGCGCGCTGTGCACGTGCGCCGCACGATATATGCAGCGCCTGCATATATACTTATATACTTCGCGCGAGGGCGATTACTTGCCGCGGAATCGTGAAAGCCTAAAGGTGTTTCTTCTAGTGTGCGAATCGATGGTATTAATGTACTTTGAGTTTTATACTTTTATGCGCTGAAACGTTTACACACTTTTCTTGACATTCCTGCGGAAGATACACATAATGTGCATTAAATATTTTATGGATTTCTTTACTATTTCTTAACTTACTTACAGTAAATACGTACAATTTATTCGTGAGAAATTTATTTTCGACGAACATTTTATGTTTAATGATGATACTACTTATATTGACTACTTTATATTAGACTAAACAATTATAATAAGGTAAGTGTACTTAATATGGACCACCAAAGCTTTGAACATTTACCATTGTTAATGTATAGAAATAATTTTATTTGGGCTGGTCAGATATCAAAATATAGCATACAAAGTAACATAATATTTTCTTTTTATTTGAAAATATGCATATAGGGCAATTTTCTTGAGTTTTGAAAATAAATAGCTAGTGGTTTCCCATATATTCATATTCTTTTTCATTCTTCAATCACTAATAAAAAGCAAATATATGTATTGGAAAGGATTAAAAGTAATGAAATTTTGGATTCTGGACAGATACAATCATCTTTGTCGGTTGAATTAAAATCTAAGTGCATTTTCAATACTTAAAACACTAGGATAGCTATGGTAGGCCACATTAGGTACAGGGGCCATATCAGGTAGTGACCTTACATAATATTTTTGCAAAAATAATTTAAATTATATCTACTTTACATTAATACTATTTGTATACACTGAAACAGAATATTTAGCACAAATTATTATTCCTGTTTGTACGTTTGGGACATACTGTTATTTGGATAAATATTACCATGAATCTGGTGAGAAATCGATGCGATTGATTCCAGTAAAAAACTGTTAATAACTACTTTTAGCTATGACTACATTTACTTGCTATTAATGAGATCAATTTCCATCAGGGAGATCTGTTTTTAAAATGATACGGTGCTCATCTTAGCAGTACAATACTAGTCGATTTATTGCAATAAAAATGCCCCCTTTCAAAAATTGTCAAATAAATATATGATAATTTTACCAGATGATAGAGTAAGCTTCCAGTAACAATACAAAACCAGTACATTTTTATCAGTGTAATAAATTCTTAATAAACGATTATATTAAAAATCATAATTTAATAACAAAAATACTGAAAAAATTCCCTTGCAAGCCATTTCTCAGTCGGCTGAATCCGAATCATTTTCGCCACGAATATACTCACAAACATAACAATTTGTCATTTCACAAACTTACTGTACAGTCCGAAATACAAACTATCCAAAGAACAGTAAATTAGGTGAATTTACAATAAACAAGGAGTTATAAACAATTCAACATAATGCGTCGGCGGCAGGGACGGCGGCTCGCGCATTATAACGGAATACTAAAACGAAAGCATTAAATGGAAGCCCGAAGGTATAATACTTTAAGTATGAACTTTCACGCCATTTAAATTCAAAAGAAAAGCCGAAGAGAACATTGGAAGCGACGAAAAAGTATATGCGCACTCGCGAGGAGGGGTGAGAAAGATGAATGCCGAACCGCGCGAGCGCGAATCGAGCTTCCTTCTCTCGTTCTCTCTCTCTCTCTCTCTCTCTCTCTCTCTCTCTCTCTTTTCGATCGTTCGTTCGCGCCGCCAGGAGGCAATGAAGCCCGTCAAAGCGAATGATGGACGTCTCCGCATAAACCTGACGAGTGACTCGTGGCGCCTTCAGGAACGACTCAGAGGAGCCCCCTACATCACTTTTATTACCGGCCGTCCTCATTTTCATATCTCATAAAACCTCCGGAGGCCCGCCCCCTTTTTGCTTCTACTTCCCCCCCCCCCCGCTCCTTGACTCCCGCTCGTTTGCCCCGTCGACCCTGCCACCGAAGAATGACGGATGGACGCGCGCATCCGCATTACAATCCTCTCCGCTGTGCCGCTCTCTTATATATATGTATATATATATATATTCGCGAAAGTCCACAGCGTAGAGCGAGAGCGCGCGCGTGTAGTTTCGCTTAATGCGCCGAAATCGACGATTCCTTTATGAAAAACTTGATTTATGCCCCCCCGTCGCTCCCGGAATATAAGGTTTACTGCTCCGCGAAGTTTCCGCTCGCTCTTTCTCTCTTCTTCTCGTCTGACAATGGTTTTGATATACGCCGAGCCACGCTGGAGATTAGTCGATGCTCTTCACATTTTTGAAATGGTCTTTCCTGCCTTTTTTCTCTCCTCGTCGCTGCGCGCCGCGGCGACGAGAATGTATTTATATTCCCCTCGAATGAGTTTTCGAAATTTATGGCTCTTCGCGGTTTAGCAAACTTTTGCGTCACGCATAAGCGATTCGAAGCATTTTGACTGTCAATAGTTCAAAAATTTTCTTATAAATATTTGAATGCATCATCTGGTGTATGAGAAAATAAAAAATTTATTACTTTTTATATTAAATTTATCTATTGATTATTAACCTTTTCTTGACAAGCTTTCCTTGTCACATGTACACATGTGTGTACATTTATATTTTTCGTATTTCTCTAATAAGCCTTTTCAAAATGTATGAAAAATTGATATTCATATTTATTTTTATGCCCATCTGAATGAAAATGGCCACTTTTTTCCCTAAAAAGCGAGACCAAAATTACACTTTTTTCCCTAGAGAAAAAAAGTGACTTCACTAGAAAATAGTCAAAATTCCTTTATTTCATCAAGTTCTACCAATAACCTTGAATTTCGATTGTCTTTTAGCAAACCATTAGTCTCGCTTTCCAAGACAAAAAGTGGGCACAGTTGAGATGGACATAAAGTACTATATGTAACTCGAGAAAAAAGTCGATTTTTTGCCCTTGTTACATAATGTACTATTATTTAGCAGTATTCACAAATTAACATCATTTTTCAAAATCACATTTTTTGTAGTATTTAATTGTTGGAATATCGCTATGCTTTAGCATACCTATGTGTGTAACTGTAGTTCTACACTACTACATGCTTGTACAAAAATTAATCGACTTACTAAGAAATGTCCCAAAGACGTGAACTGAAATACGAGTATAGAAAAGAGTGGGGAACTATATACCTAAGCCCCGAAATTCTCTTATGACCTTTTTGTCAAGTGTTTTAATCGTACTAGAGCATCTAGCTAGAGCAGTCACACATTGCTGACGTCATTCCTTCCTTGTGCGAGTTTGAATAAACGAAACTTGTTTTATTTGAAATATACATTGTGTTTTATCATTTACTGAACACCCATTTCCAATATTAATCACTATCATTATGCCCTTTCTACATCTAATGATAAAGCGAGAGACTGATCAAGCGAGCTTCAAGTCTCTCGCAGTTCACACTCCTCCTCCCTACCCCGTGTTTACGTTACCCTCACTTTTCGCCTTAATGCGAATTTTAACGCTTTATCACTAGTTGTAGAAACGGCATTACGAACGAAAACAAAATCCAGAATTCGTGTGTATAAATGTAGTGTGCAAAAAAGGTTAACCCTGTTTGCATTATGAAAAAGCGTTTATTTTCAAACACTCTCTTGTCACTTTTAAGACATTGGCATTCATTTATAACAGTTATGATCCCAGAGAACAGTCAAGGTAGAGAAATATATTACATTTAAACTAATTTTATTGTAAATTAAATACCTGATAGTTTCAAATTGAGCTTTACTCTTCAATACTATATATTACTTGTCGATTATCTATTCACTTTTTTTATCATAAACTACAGAATAAAATTCCATAGTTAACTTAAAAAAATCACACCTATATTAATATTTATATTGACTATTTTTAATTTTTAATGTGTTTTCGAAAATGTGTAACTATTATTCTAATATGTCTATTAAATTTATTCTATACTCTTAGTACAATGATTGCTTTACAATATGATTCCTAAAAAATAAATATTCAGCTAAACACATCTACTATCTGGATACATTATGTCTCTAAAGAAAATACTTCTGTTCCATATATATATTTCCTTAACAAAAACTATAACAATAGCTTTTAGTCATCTCCAGGTAAGCCATAACAAAACTATCAGCCTCTCGGGTACATTGTCGCTCGAGATCTCGAAAGCGAATCGCCTAGAATTAGAAAGGGCAGGAGTACCTCGACGGGTACTTGCATGCATGCACATTACACACGTACCAGCCTCCAACACTGCACGTACAAACGCTCCGAAGATGGAGGAAAAGTCGTACACATATAAACTGGAGGCAACTGCGAAGCGCGCCCTCGATCTTATCTCCCTATCATATCGAGCTTAATCTCTCTTCCGTATCTCGGCCTCATCGGCATCGATGCTCTTCGCTATCTCTCTTTCTACTCTCTCTTCTTCTTCTTCTTTCTCTCGAACAGTGGGGCGCCCATTATACTTCGCAGTGTCTAATAACGCTAACTAACCGCTACAGCGTGGCAGCGGTCTGCCGCGTTGTCTCTCTCTCTTTCTCTCTCTCCGTCTCTCGATTAATCCCACGGCAGATCTCTCTCTATCTCTTTCTTTCTCCTGTAGACTCTGTCCCTTCCCCTCTCGTCGTGTATAAGTACTCCCCTTGTTCCCGATATTTTCTTCAAAACTCGTCGCTTTTTCACCCGGCTGAGCGCGTGTTTTCATCTTTGTGATATACGGCTGCGCGTGAGTTTCTTTTATCCGCGGCTGGATCTTGATATTTCTCGGGGGCTGATATAATTGATTTGTTTAGTGGGAGCAAGTGGCCGCGCGCGCGCAGCTATTCGGCGAGGCCGCGGGACCGCTGCAGCTAGCGTGCGAGCTCGAGAAATGGGCGAGATTAGTGAGCGGCTTGTCCGCTGTCGCATTGTTTTTCTCGGGTGATATATTAATTTTGATGGCTCTATGAGCTGTTCTTCATTGATAAGATCGATACTACGAGACAACGTTATAGACGACTGATAAAAATATTATTCAAATTCTAAAGTTATTTATTTCAGAAAGTTTTTCTAGTTTTTAAGAAAAGTAATTGTTCATTTTTCTAGTATACAACAAATTTTGCAGTATGTAACAAATTTATAGGCAATCGCAGCTTCTCACATCTAAATGATATTACCTACACATAACAATAAAATTATTTATACTTAATCTGCTTAAAAATGTTTATCAGAATCTTATACTGCTAACAGATCATATAATAAAATAACAACGTTTGTGAAAAAATTCGTATAAGTTTTGTTCTTTTAAGGGGATGCATCAGACCTACTTTATCCGTCGATAATTACACTCGAAAATTTCGTTTTACTCCAGAAATGCGCATCAGAATCAATGTCAATTTCAAGGTAGCTTTATTTATGTAAAATACATAGCGGAAAACTCGAATTATTATCAGAATAAATATTAGCATAATAATCACGTAATTACTAATTTTCGATTCTGATTGTAATTCGAATGTTCCGCTATGTATTTTACGTCAATAAGGTTACCCTGAAAAGGAAATTTAATTCTGATGCGTATTTTTTGATAAAAACGAAATGTTTGAGTGTATTTTATCGGCGGGTAAAGTAGGGTTTTACGCATCCCCTTAAAGTTTAGCTAAACTTTATCAAGGACCCAATTACGCACATAATAATATTTTTTTAATAAAAATATTTTTTTTTACTAGTCTCTTCATTTGTAGATCTTCATAGGTAGATAAAAAATGGTAATACTCAAATATTTAAAAGTGTTAATAATTTTATTTAAATATTTAAAGGTTTCATATATATATTTAAATATAATAATTAATAATATACATTTTACAATATTAACTTAATGTAGATGGTGTAATATCTATAGATGTATACAATCTGAATTACAAAGACGTCTACAATAACGTTTAATAAAATTGGTATTGCAAATTCATATTTTATAGAAGTGTACAATATAATAACTCAGCATTCTACTGTTAATTATATGTACATAACAAATGTGTGTATAATAAACAGCTTCATTTTTTAAATTTAATTAAAAATATTGTGTAAAAGTAAAATATAATGTGAATAAAATTTAAGGCGTACTTTTAAGTGTTTGTTGTCACTTAATTCTGCATGTAATACTCATTAAAGTCTAAACCAGCTTCTAGTTGAGATTAAGATTGTGCAATTTCATTTGAAGTTCATCTGGATAAGTGGCCAATGATTTGGGTAGAAATAATTTATCCTGATTATCGAACGATTGAACTTTCGATGATTTTTCATGACTTGTTAAAGATGATTTTATTGCCTCTGTAGATGATTTGTGTAACTAATGAATATGTTCGTTTTTAATTTTCTGTGTGCCAGATTCCTCGGGCTGATGCCAAAATGTTTGTAGATTGATCCGATCATTTTCGACTTTCGAGTTCGTATCCGTGTCCATTAAGGATGCTAACGTAACACATTTAATTGCCATGTTTTTCATTCGCTGCTTTTCAACTCGAGTTATAAATATGTATCTGTGAATTATACGAGTATCATCTCAACATTTGCTAAACGCAATACATGTGCTCAACTTTTTCAAAACCTAGCTTTCTTTCGCAGATTCACACTGTTATATATATTTAGGACCGACCTACTTTTATATCGCACCACAAGAACAGGCCTACGCTGAATAAAAAACTCTTGTTCTTGATTTCTGTGCATAGAATAGCTAATACGACGATAAAAGCCCTTTATCCACATCAAAAATTTATTTAAAAGTTTTAAAAATTATAGTACTTAATAATTTTAAGCAAAAACATTACCTGATTGGTTTACAGAAAAAGAAAACATTAGCTTGTCGCATTATTATTTTAAGTCTGATATACGGGAGACTGGGGTATAACGGGCCACTAAAATGGAATGACTCATAGAAATTATAAAAAGCTTAATTAACAAAAAACTAAAATTGTATTGAGTTACTATCCAATTGAAGAATGTTATCGTATATTGAGATCATTTGTAATAATTAACTTTAGGTATCATAACTTTTTGCAATCTTAATGAGATAACGTTACAAAAGGCAAAATGAAGCTTGAAACATATCCCACAAAAGGAGCATTATCTTATTTTCTAAATTAATCAAAAACATACACGGTTGGCGATTTGAAAAGTTTTTGTCGTGCTTTATATAACCTGATTTTTCAATTTAAAATTTAAATCTTGACCACAATTGGATTAAGACGCGGGAAAAAAATTTCGTCCCTCTTCTACAACAAATATGTACCCGTGTCCCGTTATACCCCAGTCTCCCCTGTTATTTCTAAAAGTTTTTTATTCTTACAATGAACTTCCGCTTTACTTATATCTAAAAATAAAAACGATCTGCTTTTCGCATATTCATCGATTCTTTCCAAACATGTGCTCAAACATCTTTCCCAGTCGCACACTCGCTCATCCCCCATCCACCTTACCCACCCCTCTTCTCATCACAGTCTGTTTCCCGATCTCTGATTTTCATCTCTCGAGCTCCTAAACTCCTCCAAGTTTTTCGCGTCGGCACTCACCTCCATTAACAACACATACACTCACTCCACCTCCCACCCATCCACACAAAACAAAACACTCACACACACATATGCATATACTCATAATTCCACCTCGTTCGCGGCTCTTTCTCTTTACCCGATCTTGACGCACTACTGTTCATGCGGGGGCAAGCGCGCGCACTTAACTCTCTCTCTCTCTCTCTTTCTCTCTCACTCACTCACTGCGGCAAAGTGTGCAAGTGTGCGCAACATAACATAGCATTGCGCTCGCGCTCTGGCGCTGACTGCGCGCGTGCGCTGCCGACGACACTGTGAATGACTGCGCTGCACGTGACAAGAGACTGACAGGTTTATGCGCCGGCTAAGAGAGACGGAGAGAGATAGAGAGAGAGAGAGAGAGAGAGAGAGAGAGAGAGAGAGAGAGAGAGAGAGAGAGAGAGAGAGAGAGAGAGAAGGCGCGTGTGGGAACATAAAAGGGAGCACAGGACGTATATAAACCGAGCATAGGCTGGTGTGCCGGTGTGTTGTAGCCTGGCCGTGATGTACGTCTGTTTGTGTAAATGACACGGACCCGAGTGAGTGACACCTCTTCCTCAACCCCCGCGCCCGCGCGAGCGAGCGAGCGAGCAGCGGAACATTTCGCGAAGCTCTGCCATGCACGCATGAGCCACCGGCGCTGCGCCGCACCAGTCGCATCCCCCCTTTCACTTTCTCGCGCGGCTCTTGCCTATATATCCTAAAGCTGCTGCAGTCTTCGTGGCTCCACTTCCGTCTTCCGTTTCGCCTCGTAAACTACTTTTATGGAGACTTTGTCCTCAATTCTATCCTTCTCTCTCACTCTTTACTTTGCTTCGATTCCGAGCCTTTCGTTTTCTTCCTGGCTTGTTTCTTTGCTTTCGATGGGTCTTTCCTGGCTTGTTGGCGGAAGTTTCTTTCAATTAATTTGGGAGATTCAATTTTTGCCTTTATGGGTATTTAAATGTATTATTAACGTTTATTTGTGGAATTATTACGTGTTGTAGGAAAAAAATTATACACATAGCCTAGTATTCTTGTAGGATTTTTCTCTAAACACCTTTTCTATATTGGTTTCTTTGCTTTCTTGACAAAATTGTCGTTGTCAGTTTCTGTCTGCGAAAACGCTTCATAGCATATTTACGTGTTAAATTATCAATTGTTTGTCTGAATAATAATATATTACAGTTTTGATTCATCAGTTTGATAAGTTTTTCGAATAAATACGTAAATTGTTTTGAAATAAGTTTTGAAATTAAGTTTATACTTACATTCAATTTTTAGAATCAATAATTTGTGTAAACAAATGTTTACTGTCATGCAATTTGCAACTCATACATTGTGTACAGTGATAACTTCCACTATAATTCAATGATAATTATTTCCAACTTTTCACATTTACAGTTATACGCATTTGAATTTGAATAACACTGTACCATGTTTGCTTTTATAAAGTATCTAGCAATACTGTTATCTTAAGCTAAATCTAAATCAGAAAATACATGTTCGAAAACCTGCAAAGCGTGATTTACCACTTAAAAAATGATAACATAATATCATAACTCTATAAACGCAATGCAAAATTTGAACCATAGGTACCGATGTTAAAGATCACGTATAAGCGGCTCTCGCCAGATCTTGCCGTGCGTTCTCCCGCTCCTCCCATTCTGTACTCTTGCTTTTCTCGTTCGCCTCACACTCGGTCTAATTCAAAACTATAAATTGAGGGGCGTCTGTTGTATGTAGGCATGACGGCTGGCTGGCGTGAAGCTTGCGAACGGAAGAGCGCGTGTGCTGTAGGAACAAGGTTGAACTCGTGAGCAGAAAAAGGCATCAAGGTAGAGCAGAGAAAGAAACATACAGAAGATTAAAGTATAACTACACTGAAAAAAAAATTTGTTGAATCTAAGTAAACGTTTCCTTGAATCGTACTAAGAAAAGATTTACTTAAATAAAGTAAATATTTCTTAAATTTAGTAAATATTTATTGAATTGATGAATACCAGTCGAAACATAATTAAATATTTACTATTATCAAATAAAATTTACTATTATCAAATAAATATTTTCTTAGTACGATTCAAGGAAACGTTTACTTAGATTTAACAATTTTTTTTTCAGTGTAACAATAGGGGATAGAAATCGATCGTAGAAAGAAAAAATAAAAAATTTAATATAGATTAATAAAGTAGGTACGTATGTAAAAGCCTACGTTAGCATATTGAAAAATAAAGTTGCAACTTTATGATACTAAGCTTAGCATATTATTAGTATACTAAAGAAATATGCAAATGAAGTTCTTACATAAGTTCTACAAATTCTTTTTATCGCATATACTTTTGATAAATAATTATTAAACAACTTTAAAATACTCAACAGATTAATTTTGCCAAAGCACGCAGATATAATGCGTGTTTAATTATTGCTCTCACGGAATTTTTCCATGCCTTCGTACGTGTTTATCGTATACATAACTACAATCCTGTAATAAGCAAAAAAGTATCTACATTATAGCAGGAAAAATGCATACAACTTTAATTACAGATAAATTTGAAGAAACACAAGAGAGCTCGCAGCTCGATCCTCGCAAGACAAACGAGCGGCACTGAAAAGAGATGAAGACGCGCCGTGCACGAGAGTGAGGATCGTCGATACACAGCGTCTTACCTATATATATACAGAGCAAGCCGCGCGAAAAGAAAAACAGCCGCAGCGCAAGTGGAGGAGGAAGGATAGGGCGAGGGCGGCAAGGAGAAGAGCGCGCAAATAAGAAACGCGCGCGCGCGAGCTATACTACAGCAGCAGCGCGAGAGATAAAGACGGACGCGAGACGCGGGCGCGCTGCGCGCAACGTAACAGATGCCGCACAATAAACACCTCCCGTCACTACGCTCCATAAATCGCGCGTCGGCGCTCTGCACGCGGCCTCTCCTCGGAAGAAACATTCGGCTCGCGCTCCTCTTCCCTCGGGCCAGATATTTCGCGCGCTGGAAAATGCGCACGCGAGGGCATCACCGCGGGAGCGAGATGCGCGCGAGCCGTGCTGCCGATCTCGCGAATGACGCCCGGGATGGTTTTACGCTTTCAGCCCGATTAAATAAACCAGGCCGAACTTCGTACAATGTGTACACTTGCATGATTGTGGGTGGTGGCGAGGGTGAGCAGGAGGGGTGAGTCGGAGTGGGAGAGCGCAAGAGATATCGAGGAGAGGGAATTTGTAGCGCGTAACGGAGATGCGGGAGGAAAGACAATGGGGAATTGCTTGGTGCGTTTGCGATTCCTTTATTTGATTGTTCCTAGCATATTGTAAACTTGGGTGTCTTTGTGGTTAATGATCTTCTTATTTATCTACCGAAGTTTCTAGTAAAAATAACACGAATTTAACGTTGTATGTAATATTAGGTTATTAGTTGTCATTATACTTGGTGAAAATTTTTACTGAAATCAATTTCGAGTGAATATAGACTATACATGATAATATCATTTATTATAATGAATTCATTTTTCAGTTTCATTAAATTCAAGTAAAAATAATAAACCTTCAAATCAAAGGCTTTGTGCTTTGTCATCTATTTGAGTTATCTGAAAAACGTTTGTTAACTCAATATTGAAAAATATAATTGCATAATATAGTTTCAAGAATTAGAATAGTATAAGGTTTCATGCCTCAAAATATGATTGATACAAATAATAGCTTTGCTGTTTTTGTTTTCTACACATATTTAGAAGATATCATAAAGAGATTTTTCTGATTGAAATTTGTTTGCAAAATATAATTAATATTCTAAAATACATTGAAATACATAATGTTAGCATATAATCAATAATGGAAACGTGCACAAATTATTAGTTTTTATGACGAATCATACAGAGAAAATCCAATGTACGAGATAGAAAGAGCTAAAAAGAGAGAAAGAGCGAGAGAGAGAGAGAGAGAGAGAGACGGCATAACTGTGCCAGCGAGTAAAGTGATCGAAAACAGGGCTGACCGCGGCCGTTATTTTCTTGGTGCGATGTTTTCGACACGAAGCGGATTTTATGGGTTGTCTGTAACAAATGCCTCGCCAACCATGCGAGCCTGTACTTTTGTAATCGACTGATTTTCGTTTCGTTTTCGCTGATAGATTGAGTGTTACACTGTATTTATCCGAACAGATAACTTTAATCATAAAAATTTATTGTTTAAGGCTACAATTTTATTCACATTTTCTGTTTATTATTTTATTTATAAATACATTTATTCTGTCGGTAGATTACTTACATATTTTCATTGTGTTTAAGGGGTCATTCATAAATTACGTCACGTTTTCAGGAAGAAAGGGGTCGTTTTTAATGTGACGGTGTGTACCAAAGACAGGAAAATCAATGAATATGCGTTACTTAGAGGGAGGGGGTAGGGGGATCAAAAATTCTCAAAAACAGTGTGACGTAATTGTTGAAGAGCCCCTAAGTATATTTTTAAGTTTTATTTACTCTGTAAATTTGATCCAGTGAAAATTAACTAATTGATACAGTGAAAAGTATATCACTGCAAAATAGTGAATATTCACTAGTTGAAATAGTGAAAAAGAATCACTATAAGAATTAGTGAAATTTCACTGTCGAAATAGTATAATTTCATTGTTCAAGAGATTGAAGAATTAAAGCATTTAAATATATTGCGCATATTTACTAACTATTTACGGGTATTAAATATTAATTAATTAAGTATTATTTTATCATTCATTATTAAAATTAGCAAGAAATTAAAAATGTAATGAAAAACTGCTTCGATGGGGAATCGAACTCTGGTCCTCTGAGTTGACAGTCGATTATCTTAGCCACTTGCCTAACGGGATACCTACATGAGAAAATTCTGACACTTATATTTAAGCTGCTTTCGATTTTTCCTTTACGAATTTCTTTCAGACTGATAAGAAATTAATAATTGAATATAATTGTTATAGTTACTTAAACAATTTGAAATGTTCATATATACATGAAAAGTTAGTCTCTAAAACGACTAAACAAGATAATTATACAAATATCGGCAAAACAGGTATCGCTCATATTGCCATTAATTCACTGGTTAAATAGTAAAAGTAAATATTCACTAATGAAATAGTGAATATTCACTAGTAAACCAGTGAATCTAACTTTTCTCACTAATTCAACTAGTGAGTTTCAGTATTAACTACTAAATCAGTGAATATGCACTAAATGCGAGTGCACATGCATCCCTACGTAATACGTTAATAGGGAATCTATAAATCTTATATGAGCATAAAAAATCCATAATTTTTTTATCATTTTAAATGCAGTTTCCTTCCATAGAAAGTAAAAAACGTGAAAAGAGTGTTCAAAAAATTTAAAAAATTTTTTTTGATATTTTATAAAATTAATAAGTTTATTAAAATAACATGTAAATCGTACCAATTTGCCAAAAAAATTTGATCACTTGTAAGTAAGATCCTGCTTCATATACCTGCAAAATTTCAGGGCACATAATGCTTCTTTGGACGAGTTATCGTGGCTACCCTTTTTCACATATACACATATATACATACATATATACGGACATTCATTTTAAAAAACATTTTTCTGATTCAGCATCCTTGAGAACATCGAAATTCATAAAAATCTTATATATACCAAAATTATCATCATTACAAAAATTTTTCTTTGAGAAAGCAAAACATAGTCACTTGATTAGTCCAGTGAAATTGAATTTAATCAATGTGTGTTAGTCTAAAACAATTATTTTCTCCATCTTTGAACTACAATTTCGAAAATCTTCTCTTTAATGAGTACTGATGTAGGGGAGAACGGGGTAATGCCGGTCACTGACTAATTCCGGTCACCCATATTTTGAGTAATCTAAACATTTTTAGGTAATAATTCGAATAGTATATCAAACGCAACATAAAATGCAATTAATCTAATGTCCAAACAATCATCTATTCAGTTTTGTTAAGGAATTACACAGTCAAAGTTTAGGCCTACATTTCTTATAAGAAATCTGGTCTATAAAATAAGCTTTAATGCATATTATTTGTTACTTTATGCAGTTATTTTTTGCAACTTTATTAATTTGAACAGTCTAAGAATACGAAGTAGTGAAGAAAAAAGAATCTAAACCTATTGCTTTTTTGTCATTTCAATTTAAATTACTAAGCAGAATTGGGGTAATCCCGGTCACAATGTTATTTATACGACGATCCCGAAAGTGAGGCTAAGAAAAAGTTGCGCTGCGCTCTCAGATAGGGCCACTTTGCTTAAGTGTTTTTGATTGAACAGTGGTTATGTTATTACATATTTCACTGTATAAGTGTGAATAATAATGCGACGGATAATTTTTCACCTATAAAAGTAACATTTTAATAGTGACCGGAATTGTACCAAGGCTGACCGGTATTACCCTTTGATATGAGGAAATTCTGGTCAAAATGCTTTTTTTTTTATTTCGACTTATAGTTTCGATATCTTAAATTTTTATATGAAACCAATAAATTTTTATAGTTCATGGTTTGAACTAACATAATAATTATTTAAAGTTAAGAAAAACAAATTGAAAGTGGAAATAACAAACACGTTTGCTTAGACCGGCAATACCCCGTTCTTTCCTAATGAAAGAAGTAATACCTTTTAAAGTTAACAATATATAGAGATACAAAAGTAAAAATCTTAATTACTTTAGCAAAACAACTCAAAATAACAGTCACAGAGATATTCAAATTATATCCCACGGTAAATGATATGCAAAGTCACGTATATGTACATTGTACAATGTACATACATTAGTGAGTTTTTCAAAAACGAGTCATCTCGATAGCCAATTTTTAATGCATTAACGCAAAAGCGACTACAACTCGCAGCAAAGAGTACACGAGGCTACTGTACTTATCGGAAGAACGCTAGGCGGAAGAGCTACTCATAAAGCATTAGCGATGATACTCGCTCATCTCACCCGCAGCGAATCCACAATACTCCAACTCTATCCACTCGCGAAGAGTCAGTATATAGGTAGTATATAGTAGTTCGGTCGGTCGCTCGCACACACGGGATGTTGTCGAGCCCGCAAGATTTACAAGAGCGCGCGCGTTCGCGGGGCCTGGAGGGTTATACGACTCGTTATTATATGCTTTAATTACAGCCCGCGGTAATGAACTATGTTTAACCGTAACGTGGTAGGCTTGGGCAATAAATTAACGGCGCGGAAAATACTAAATCACAAGTTTGCCGATGCTGCCGAGTAGATAATCGGCTCGTAGAACGACTGTATACGCGCTGCAGCGCGCTCTCGTCGCGGATAGCGCTCCTATACTATATACTCCTATATATCTATACCTATCTCTCTCTATATATATATATATATATATATATATATATATATATATATATATATATATATATATATATATATACTCACTCTCTGCCCCGTACGATTATGTATAGTTTATATGGAAGCAGCTCGCGAATATCGCGCAATAGACGCACTCGCGATTTATGAATCGCCTCGCCGCGAGAAGCTGAGGAAGAAGTATACCGGTGGTAGGTATATGGACATTGCACGTAGCCTCGAGTATAGTCCGACTTAAATGCCCTTAAATGGCGTGAGGAATCTACGCGAGCTCGAGTCGATAATTTTGAATCTGCCACGAGATAGTGCATCACCACGGAAGATTGTTTCTTTGGCTTGTGCAAGCTTTGAAAAATTATGTGAAGGAGTAACGAGTTTATAAGGCTGTGATGGTGGCAAATGCTGGGAAGTACGCTCAAGGTGAGAGTTATATTATTGGATTTTGTAATGAGTATTCGTGTGTAAAAGTGTTCCAAAATTAATATATACGGTTTTGATGAATTATAATTATATAGAATAAAAAGATCAAGTTGCAAAATGTGCAAAACCTATTATATCATTTACTATACAAAGTAAAAGATTTAATTAATCAATTTAATTTAATTTGTTTTAATGTTTCCTTATGTTTTTAGAAGGTTCGAAACTAGATTCAAGATAATTAAGATGTTTTTGAAAATTGAATGTCATTCTATGAATTTTACATTAATACGTTAAATTTGAAATTATTAGTCATTACCTTTACCTTTTCAAGATGATACTAAACCCTCATCTTATTGGCAAATAGGGAAACTACCCCGGTAGAAATCTAAACTGGTTTCTAGCCAGATATTAGCTAGATTTTCTAAATCTGCTTTAATTCTGGTTAAGAAATTAGCTACAAATCAGTTTAAAACGACATGATTTTTAGCTAATTTCTAGCTAGATTCTGCTTAATATTCTAATGAATATAAAATTTATAAACTAAGTAATTTATATCTTAATTAATAATGGAAATAATAACAGTTTTATAATAATCAAAGTAATACGCAATTCTAATCATACTACATTAAGTATTTTTTACTAAATTAGAGTTAAAAATGTACCTTAAATGTCTAGTTGTAATGTAGGTTCGGTTATCTATTTACATAACGACGCGTGCATTTAAAAAGTATTATTTACACAAAAAGCACCAAAGCCCCGAGAAAAATTTAAGTGTCTTTATTAAAGAAATTTATGTTATAAATAATAGAATGCATGTAGTCATATAATTATTGTTATTTTAAAAATAACAATAAAAACAAAATAATGTAAGTTATGACGAAATTTGGAGAATTGGTAAACAAATATTTGTAGTTTTACAATGAAGCTTTCACAAAATCAATCAATCACAAAATTTTTGGTGACTAAGTTATGATTGACTAATTTTCGAAAATGAAATTATTAATTATCAAATACTTTTAGTGTTGCATATACATATTTCTATAATGTCGTAAGTTGTTATTTGTTGATAATAATATTTATTTTGGCGGCATACTATATTGAACATTCAATAAAGTATAATAATGTATGTTTTTAAAAACTAATAACTTTTCAAAAAAAAATATAAATAGGTTAGATTTGCAAACAAAATACGTTATTGCTTAAAGCATAGTCTTAAGCAGATTCTAGCCAGATATTAGCTATAATTTTACTTATTAATAGCTTATTAACCTGACTAATAATTAATAAGCTAACCAGCCATTCTAGTTAACTTTCTACCAGGGCACTTTTTTAATTTATTTATCAATTTTGAGAAAATATCTCTCTGAAAAGGAGAATGCCGACGGCTGATGGCAAATCTCCCTGAAACAATTGAAAGTCATATACAGGGTGGACCATTTTAATCTATTATGGGAAATATCTTAGAATTATGGTTGGATACAGAAAAATGTTTCAGACAAAAGTTGTAGAGGTCAAAGGGGGTCAACTTTTGGCACCAACGACCTTGAACTTATTTTTGAAGGTCGTTTCAAGGTCAAGATCATTTTTCTAAATGAGAAGACCTACTTTTGACTCCGGATTCATATGACCTTCCATGACCTTGTTGAAAATACCATTTTGAACGTAAAATTTTCTGCTCTTTTCAAATCCAGAGTCAAAAGTAGGTCTTCTCATTTAAAAAAATGATCTTGACTTAGCTTCCTCCAACTAAATTAATTGTTTCAATATGAAATTCTTTGCTCTTATAAATTATTTTTAAATTGCTATATCTTACCGAAATATAACCGTTTACATCATTTTATCATTTTGATTATTATTATCATTGTCATTGTCATTGTCATTGTCATTGTCATTGTCATTGTCATTGTCATTGTCATTGTCATCGTCATCGTCGTCGTAGTCGTCGTCGTCGTCGTCGTCGTCGTCGTCGTCGTCGTCGTCGTCGTCTTCGTCGTCGTCATTGTGGACCATCGTCATTGTGGACCAAAAAATAACATAACGACACCGAAATCTCCAGATTAATAAACGTCAAGTAAATCTGATTTATATTAAACCTTAAATCCACCATTTTGAATTTTGTATTTTTGTTAGACAATGCATAATCAATCCAATATATAGCAACCAAACCCCAAAAATACCCAATTATCAACATTCAATCAAATACAATTGATTTTAAAAACTTTTTAACAATCATAAAAATGAAAATAAATAATAAAACAAAAACAAATTGACGAGTCTTAAGAAAATATAGTATAGCCAAAATTTGTATAATCTTTCAAATGCATTTACACTGAATCGATCATATTACTTCTACATACCAAAAGAATTTACCTCAACAATTTCTGAATATCGTAAAATAGAGAAATCATTATACAACAAAATCGAGTCGATAAATCTTAAAATTTTTTTATAATTCCGAATCTTTATTAAGAAACAAAAAAATGAGCCCTGGTTGACAAAGAATGACCGCATCGTTCTCGAGATATAAGCAATCAGAAATTTTTTTGAATATCGACATAATCTTAAATATCATGAAAAACAAAAGTCCTCATGATCTAGACAAAGAATTTAGCCAAGAGATTACTAAAAGCTACCTTTCTGGAAATTTTCAGACAAATTAAAGCCGTTTTACTAAAGTAAATGGACGACAAAAAATCGATTTTTTTCACAAAATGATTTTTTTCTCAGAAAAAGGAAAGGAAAAGGAACCTGAAAATTTTAGAGAATATTCTTCGTCATATTCCTAATCACCTCCAAATTTTTCAAACAGTTTCCTTCATATTTTTCACAGTTATGGCCGTTTAAAAAAAAACAACATTTCCGTGTATAACGTAAACAGGGAAATGACTTTTATTAAATTTCGAGTCGGAAAAGATAGACAATTTTATGCTCTTTAAAATGTATTTAAAATGAATAGATAATATTATTTTAAACATACAAAAATAAAATGAAAAACTAAAACTGAAAAATCGAAAAACCACTAAAGACAAAAAACATCGAATAATCAATTTTTCACCACACTGCGCGTAAAGTGCTGACTGTACGCCCTCTCAGCAGGCCGTACAGTACCGCATGGACTGCCTAGGGAATAAAGTGACTTGCGCATGCGCGATGCGCCTTTTTCCGCTCTCGACTGCGTCTCGAGCGGTAAAACAGCGCGTCGCGCGTACACAAGTCACTTTACTTCTAGGCAGAGCATGGGGTACTGTACGGCCTGCTGAGATGCGTACAGTCATTTCTTTACGGGGGTGTGGTGAAAAGTAGTATACGCACCTCTGGAGTACAGTAGGTAAGCATGCACTGTGTGAAATGCCGACCTCGCTTCGCTCGGTCGGCAACGTCACACAGTGCGTACATTGCCCACTTTACTCCCTTGATGCATAATGTACTATTTCCCCACACCACGCGTAAAGTCCGTACTGTGCTTCCCCCTTAGCAGGCGGTAGAGTAGCCAATGGACGCCCTAGGTAATACTTTACGGCGAGATAATTTCTAAGCCCGAATCTATCTATGTATCTGTTCATGTATTGTTCATGCTCGACTCTTAATATTAATATTTTCTAAAATTATTATTCAAATATTCACAGACATTTCAGTGGTTAAAAGTACAAGTGCAACGATTCTCCAAAATGCTTAAATATATTAATTTATATGTATTGTTACATACTGTCTTAAGCCTTAAGTATTGCAAAAGTTAATTTGTTGTATTATTAGTGATAGAAAGTGTAAGTCAATGCGCTCTTCAAAAGTTTTAAAATGTATTAAATATGTGACAAATGCTTTGCATGTAAGCTAAATTTCAATTGTTGCACTGATAAACCAAAAGACTTTTTAAGACTAAGTTATAAAAACTCTAAGATTTATCTTATAATTATTTATTTATTTATAATTGTTTATTTATCTCTAAGATTTATATTAGAATATAACTATTTACACTCAATCAAACTTTCAATGCACTTTATTCAAGTTACACGGAGTCAAGTTTCACCAGAAGTAAATAAAAAGAAAGACACTTCATGCACTACAATCAAGAAGAAAGACACTGAATATATTTATATTATTAGTAGCTGTTCATTTGTATTGATAATAAATATTCTTTTTATATTTATATAAATGGGTATTTTATTAAAACAAATATATTTGATCCTAATTTCATAAAATTACTCATTGCTTTACTCTTTGAAAATGAATAGAATACTGAATATTTATGTCATATAATTGCATTCATAATCAAAACAGTATAGGTAGGTTAAAAAGGCTGAGCGATCTGCAGTGACAGACTTGTGTCATAGAGTAGGTTACATAGGTAGATGAGGTCGCACTTGAAAACCCGCCGTAAACATTGAAATTAGCGTCAAGCGCTCGACCACTTTTTTGTGCAAAATCAAAAATTATTTCTAATCACATGAATAATATTTTGTTAACGCACTTTCCGCGTGATGTGGGGAAATAGTATATTATGACACTGTTGTGGGAGATGGTTTTCTACCTTGCTCGAGGGTTTTCGCACGAGCGAAGCGAGTGAAAAAATCGAGCAAGATAGAAAAACACCTCCCACAACAGTCTCATACGATATTTTATAGCACAACAACCTCAAAATCGACAATAAAGTTGGCATTTTGAGGTTAGTGTGCTATAAAGTCGTATATGCACCACGGGAGTGTACAAAGAGCAAGGTAGGCACTGTGTAATGCCGCCCTCGCTTCGCTCGGGCGGCAACTTCCCACAGTTCGTACATTGCTCACTGTACTCCCTCGGTGCATAATGTACTATTTTCAGCCGCCTTCCTTAAAAAAAAACAAATCCAATGAGCCTTGAATCAGGTAATTTAACCGTGGATTACTCGAAATACAAAGATACACACACACACGCACACGCATACACACACACACGCACACACACACACACATCCATACTGACATTTTCTAAAAATAGTGTATTTTAACTTCTTATGTCTCAAAACATGTTTCTAACATGTTTTAAGCAAAACTTTTTTTTACTATTACAAAGCTTCCTGAAGGAGGAAGCAAAATACACATCAGAATAAAACTTCCTTATCAGGATAGTTTTATCTAGGGAAATACATAGCGGAACACTCGAATTGATATCAGAATCGAAAATAGCATAATCACATAATTGTCAATTTTCGATTCTGATAATAATTTGAGTGCTATGTATGTTACGTAAATACAGCTACCCTGAAAAGGAAATTTGATTCTGATAAGTATTTTTTTAGAAAAACGAAATTTTTTAATGTATTTTATCGGCGGGTAAAGTAGGTCTGACGCATCCCCTTGAATCCAAAAGGGATCTTTTTGGATATTATTTATAAACTATTCAAGTGTACAACAAATGCTAAATACGTTGCTGTAAAAAGATACGATGCCCAACATAACTCTTTAATTTTATATGGATGGCTATCGCAACGCACGTAAAAATTGTATAAAAAAAACAATATGGTGGCATTTTTAACAGTGGTGTATGTTTTATCAAAACATGCGAGTGTAATTGTTCTTAATCTAAAATTTTGCCACCGGTATTTTAAATTGTAGTAATCTGATACTATAGATTCATAATCATAACCGACCTAAGAAATGCCTGGAATTAGATTATCTGATTTCGTCTAATCTCTTAAATGTATGATTCAGCTACGTTCATATGCAGTTTTAACCGCTAAAATCCGTTTTTCTATATTTGATCTATTTTCTAAAAAATATAATAAAGTAGCATATGCTCGATAATTATTATTAAGTGGATAACAAATCTGAGTCCCGAAGGCTTCACTAAGCTAGAAACGTAATTTTGTATACCTTTATACATGTATAGGTCCCCTTATTTGTTGCTAATAGCATAATTACTTCTTAAATCTTAAAATCTTGAATCTTAAAATAATCTATACTTTTTCAGCACTCAACGCGAGATCTTCTCTTATTACTTATACTTTTCCGCGTGATCGAGTGCCCACTCAATATCGCGTCAGTGCGGTGCTACGCTCTCACCAAACTACCCCCGAGGCTCGCAAAGCGATTCGTCGCCTAATTGGATCAAATGGTTTGCTGCGCATTCGTTTTGTCGGTAGAATTGGGGACGGATCGGAAACGTAACCGGCGAAAGAAGATCGAGAGCGAGCGCGGAGAACAGCCCCGTTGGAGTGCCGTTGCGCCGCCGCCGCCGCCGCGGCTGCCCCGTGAAAGGGGGAGGTTACCTCTGACTGAATTTATCGGTTACTAATTAAAGACTACGCTAGGAAGGAGGGCACAGACCACGAGAGCTGTGAGTCCTTCGTGCAGCCGGCGATTCGGATTGAACTCCATCCTTCTGCGTCTCATTCTCTCTCCCCACCCCCTCTCGCTCTCTCTCTCGCTCTGTCTTTCTCTTTGCTTGCTTCTCCCCTCCCCTCGTTATTATCTTCCTCCTTCTCTGGCAGTGTGTATATGTGTAAGTGTGTGCGTGTGTGCCTCTATCTCGCTCGGTCTTCTCGCATCGACCTTGATTTATTGCCGCATTCAACTGCTACGGCTCGAATAATGACGATTGCGTTGCATGTCAAGATTTATTTACGAAACTGAAATAATGTTTCAGATTTTTATTATCGATTCACTCTCTATTGAGTGCTATGAAAGGATTCGCGTTTTCAGTATACATACTTAATAACTTGTCAATGATGAAAATATATGTTTTTATTGTGTTGCTGTATATGGTATAATCATACTGAGTTCTGGAACGATGCTTATAATTGTTTAGTTTTAATTGCCAATACATATTTTATACAGCGAACGGCATTATCAAGATGATTTATAGTTTTAGAAATCTATAAATGCTTTATATATTTTTATAGGATGTATTATGAAATAAATAATCTTCCATCTACAATTTTTTGAAATATTTGACTCAGCATTATATTTAGCTGAGACAAAAATTTAAATTTACATGAACAGAGTTAATAAATATTTTGTTATCTCTGGCTTTATTATACCAAACACTGGATATAAGTTGAAACATTATAAACGCAGTTCAATTTTAGACACGCAAAAAAGTTGCTTGTTTCTTCGAAGAAGCGATTATTCGACCTTCGCCATCAATTTCGCGAAGAAACTTCACTCTCATGCATAAATTCCGAGTGCGGGCAAAAATAAACGATCGGTAAGCGCACACCGATCGTAGCAAAAGCAAATAGAAACAAATTACAATCGTCGCTCAGCGCTGAATTTCAATCTGCGAACACGAGTTAAATGCTCGTCGCAAAGAAAGAGAGAGAGAGAGAGAGAGAGAAGAGCAAAAAAGATGTACTAGAGAGAAGAGCATGAGGCGAGTCCGCGGGCGGCATAATCGCGTGCTTCCGAAATACACGAAATCCGCGCGTTTCTCAGGGAGGTATCAAATTAATTCGCACAACATAAACACGCACGCGCAGCACAGAGTACACTTGATACCCCCCGTGTATTATGCACTTGCGTGTGCGCGACACCGTTCGAGAGACGATCCTGAGGGAGATAGTAGACGCGCGCGGAGTAAGGAGTAGTAACCGCGACGACCGATAAAATCATCGCGTCACGATCATAACCAATTTTCTCTTGCTCGCGCTTATTTTGCGCCTCTTTTTCTTCGGCTCTCGCCAAGCGGTCTTATTTTTCCGTAGGTTCGTTCGCGCGCATTCATCGGTGCTGACTGATAATTTATTGTTTTTCGCATTCTGTTTCTTTGTCTTTATCTGAAATATGCTCCTTTGCTAATCTATAGCTATGCTCATGCTCTATTTCTGTTTCGAAGTCAAGTTGCTTTGTAATATTTATTTTCGTTACTCGATTATACACTTTTTTGTTTGCATTTGTATTATTGATACTTCTGCAGGATTATCTATTTTTTTCTTATATGACGATGTTTTAACTTGTATTATAAGAGCATAAGAATGGATTATTTAAAGTTACTTCTGGTATGTGTAAGTTTTTGCATACTTGGGTGATTAACGGAACTGCTATAAAACGGCATTAAATCATTATCTCTTAGGTTATATTACTCAGAAAATATGGAAATTCGTATGCAATTATCTTCTTTGTCAATGTCTTTGATATAAATAGAGACTAAGCAAAATTATTAATCCACTTAAGTTTTATTAAAAGATTCAAATTAAAAAAATTTCTAGCTTCATTAAATTTCTTTTATGTTTACTACTGTACCGTCATTAGATCCATTAAAATGTAATAATATAAAAAAAATATATGTAACTAACGAATTATGTGAGTTATATACTTTGCATCCCTGGTAGAAACGTTCCCCATATGTTCGCCAGATTTTACTCTATTTTATAGGGAATGGCCAATTTCTGCTTAAAAGTCTGGCCAGAAACCCCGCTACCTGTCGACGTTTTCTCGTCAGAAACCTGACCAACTTATGGTTAATGAATAAATAAATAAAAAATAACGTTTAACGAATTTTTATAAGTTAATAATGATTATTATGTCATGGATTTAATAGCTTATTGTTAATAGAATGCTAAGATATATTTGGGATAGATTCGAAATAAAAACTAAAAACTTATTTCATTAAAAGTTTTTTTAAGGTTAGAGTTTTATAATTAAATAAAACATAAAAAAATCAAATAAATAATCGAATAAAAATTTGCATGCTGTTTTAACGCAGAAGTACTATAATGAGATTTACATTTTCAATAATTTTTTAGGGTTATGTAAGCTATTTAGATTTTCTATAAATTTCTGGTCAGATGCTGGTTTATTTCTGGCGAACTATTAGGAAACGGATCTGCCCAATAGATCGTGAACCGACCATCTAATATGCTCAATTTTCTACCAGGGATCAAAGATATTATACTGAAGATCTGCGATTGAATACATTATTAAAACTTATGTCTGTTAGCTATTTAAGAGAATATCTAAATGGTTACAGTAGGTATTGCTCTAGTTAAGAATTGCCCCATATCTGTTACAAATCTTTATTGCAATACATCTCAAGTCATATTATATTGTTCGAGCGATTTACAGATTTACAAGACAGTCTACATCGAAATCCGATGCCTAGCATTAACGAATCTGTGCAAGTAACGGCAATCATCTACCATCTTCGCAAAATCCCCTCCTCTGCACATCCTTTTCAAGCAATCCCTTTCTTTCGCATATTCGCATATCCAGCATTCTCCCCCATATAATCCGTATCAGCTCCTCTCGAGTTCGCACGCGATGTTCTTCAATTATTCAGCGCTCCTGCTTATTATAATATTCTCCCAACTCTCCCGCTTGGCACATCGGTATGTCATCGAGAGCTCGAGCGCGTCAACCAATGCACACGTATAAGACATGGAAAACAGGAGACGAGGAGAAGGGGAGCTGGCGAAACGAGAAGTGCTCATCTCTCTCTCTCTCTCTCTCTCTCTCTCCGTGGCTTAAAATCCAGCGAAACAAGACGCTCGGACTGCATATGTACATGATGTGAACGTTATATACCCGTCCTCGACGTCCTCGTCTTCGTCGTCGTCGTCGTCGTCGTTGTCGTGGTCGTCTTCTTCGAGGGGCGAGCAGGCGCGTATATAGCCCCCCCCTCTCTCTCTCTCTCTCTCACTCTCTCTCTCTCTGATTCTCAGTCTCGGTCTGGCTCGCGAGCGGCCGTATTGATCTTATCCCCCGACATGAGAAATGCCCGCCGGTTTAATAAACTCCCGGGACTTATGAAGCACGTCAGGGTGATTCACGGCCACCTCATTGAGTCGTATTTATACAACCGCGGCTGATAGATTTATGGAGGACGGCGCAGCAGTGGTCCCTCTCTCTCTCTCTCTCTCTCTCCATCCCTCCCCCCGCCTCTCACTCTCTCTCTCTCTCGTCTTCCTTTCACGCACACTCGCGTCTCTATACCCTCTCTCTCCTCCTTTCAATCTGTCTCTTTCTCTCTCTCTCTCTCCTTGGCCCCGCGTCCGCGTGTGCACCTCGCCATCAGCGGGCGTCACCTCCACCCTCGTCCATCTTCTCTCGTTTCTTCTTGGCTTTCGTGTTCGCTCTCTCTCTCTCTCTCTCTATCTCTCCCCCCACCCGTCTCTCTCTCTCTCTCTCCTTGATTTTCCTCTCCTCTCCTTCGCGCAGTCGGACTTCGCGTCCTCGCGCTGCCGTCGACTGTACACACTAACTCATTCGAGATTTCCGTTCTGGACGCGGTCGGAAAGAGGGAAGAGAGGGAGAGATGGATGTGCGGAGAGACTCCTCCTTCGACCTCCGATCTCGTGCGTGTATAGGTAAGACGGGCATCAACGATCACTGCATCAGCGGCAGCAGCAGCGACGATCGCAAGCGTCCTCGAGCTGCGAGCTGCCAATGATGGCGCGCTCGAGGAGTCATCTCTATGGATACCTGTATATGTGTGCACTGTGCACTGCAGGCGTCTTGGGTTGCGAATGCGGATTGGTTCATTTCATTCTATTTTCGCAAGGCTCTACTGGCTATTAAGAAAGACGTTTTTGTCGGATATCATTCACGCAATTCGCATAGTATGGGATAAATTGCAAGGTACTATTTTTACTAGAAAATAAACTATTTTCTTGTATAATAATCTACATTACGTATTTAAATAGTAAATAAACGGTATCGACTCTATACGTTCTTTAACCAAATTAAAATTTACCTGATAGAAATTGATGGAAAGTCAATTTAGCATAGCAAATGGTTAATATATTATGTGCACCTACATATGTATATGGTCATTTTAATACTTTTCGAACAAACCTTGTGCACTCATGTCAGCGAGTTTGCCGGCGATTTTTGATATGAAAGTACTCATCAAAATATATATCAAAAAAATGTTTAGCCTTTAAGGTCAACTTTACGACCTAGTAGAGTGTTCTAAATATTCAACAATGGACAAAAATCGGCTATTTTCAAAAAATTCGGGGGATCTTCCATTAATACCAATTTGAATGTACCAATTAAGATTTCTTCATCTTTTTACGAATTTTAAGAAAAAGAATATTAGACCCCCTTGACAGCTCAATGGATCACCCCTACGGAGCTGAATATAGACCTGAAATTTTGTGTTTTTTAGGTAATTTTCGATTGCTTACCATTTTACGAAATCGATACGGAATTAGGTCTACCTCGTCTCAAATTCTTTATCTCTAAAAGACCTTTAATTCCTTTTTTGGTATAACATTCAAAACGGTTTCTTATAGCTAAAGATACAGCCTCTGGAAAATAGGTACTTCTTTGGAAATCGTTACGTTGGTACCCCTGTAACTTTTTCCTCTCAGCCCCTTTTGAGCTCCATCTTTCAGGAAACATAGTTCAAACACCCTAGAAAATACTGCTTTTGGTTTGGTGTTATGTATTAACCCATTTCTTCTCAAGCGGCCATTTTATTGTCGATTGGTTTTTTGCCTAAAAAATTGTCGAAAAAAAAATAATAATAATCAATAACACTTTTCTGAAGTAAAATTGTCCGCTCTTTCCGATTCTGAAGTCAGAATTTTGAAATTTCCGTTGGAAATTTTCAAAATGGCGGTTTTAGGCAAAAAACCAATCGACTATAAAATGGCAGCTTGGGAAGAAATGGGTTAAAATTACATACAGCATCCAATATTGTAGGAATGTCGTAGAAATATTTCAATGTTACTGTGATATTGCGGATAAGTCGATATATTACAGCTACATTTCTGTAATATTCCAGTATGATTTTGAAGATTGTAGTATTGCAGCAATCTTTCTATAATAGTACATTACGATATATCACATTGTAAAATTGCAGTGATATTCTTGAACACTGCGCGATGATAAATTACAACGCAAGATTGCTGCAATAATTCTGCAATATTACATTGTGATAAATCACATCTTAATATACGTAGTACATTACTGCAATATTGTTATGTAATATGCCACATTGTACATCAATGTTATTACAAGTTAACAGAATGATATTTCTCGTGCCAAAATACTTCTACAATATTTCAATGTGACAAATCACATTGAAATATACGCGAAATATCCTGTAATATTGTAATGTGACATATCGCATGGAAATATTATAGTAATATTCCTGCAAGTTTACAGAATTATATTTCTGCTGTTACACATCACACTGAAATATATGCGAAATATTCTGTAATATTATTATGTTACGTGTTTATTACTTTAAGATATTACAGCTATATTCCTGCAAGATTACAGAGTGGCATTCCTGGGTACATTTTAAACTAATACTGTGGAAATATGTCTACTATATCATATGGCAATAAATCAGCCATCATTTGTTTAACGATAACATTATAATGTTATCGTTTTATTTTTCCTGAAATCTTGACTATAACTGTAAAATGTTTTAATAATGTAGTTAGTCAAAGTTTACGTAAAATAAATCGAGGGAAACCAATTATTGTCATTGTACATTATTTGAAAAACAATTTTCTCAATAATGCCGCTAGATGGCGGTTTGACGTTTTCTCGCAAGTGCTAAGATTCACCTTCAGTTACTATATAAGGACGACAGTTCAAACATTACGATAATGTGTGTTATCCCGAAGCTGCTGCGTATGAATAATTATTGACAGGCGTTTATAACATGTATATTACTAGTACTACTAATGGTACTAGCGTTACGGCGAAATAAAAGTAATAAAAAATGAAAAGGAAATTATATATACTTACGATAAAATAATAATAATATTACTGGAATGTTACTGAAGTTTATTATCCAGTATTTCCATTATTATTGTGAAATGATAATAATATTCCTGCAATTTCGCTGCAATATTTCCCGTTCTCACCGCAACAACTAAAACCCATAACAATATCGTTGTGATGTTAATGAAATATTGCTTGATTGTGTCACCAAAATATTGTACTGATATTCCCCGTAATACTCCTGTGATAAAAACGAAGCGGACATTAAATATTGCTACAGTATCGCTGCAATATCACTGCTATATATCACAGTAATATTTAATACTGCGTGTAGTATTCATGTGATATTGCTACAATATTGAGTGCTTTGTGGGGTATAGCATAACTGTGAATTTTTTCCAGCTTGCTTTTTTTACTTATAGTAAACGATTGAAGTCTGACGTAATTTACGTGATGTATTATATATTACCGACAAGTATGTGTATATCTTAATAAAAGCTGACAGTGAGACCTTTAATTTGAGTGGTCGAAGCATTGTTGAGGATATTTATATGAAAAGTTACGCTTGATTCAAAATTAAGAAAAAATTTAGGGAACCCAATGAGAGTCCGCAACTTATCAGTAATTTAGGAGCGCAACTCGTCGGCAAATTGTGGTCTCTCATTCGGTCACCTATATTTTTTTGTAGGTAGGTATTTTTGCAAGTTTTGTAAAAAATAATTCTGGTAGACCGGAGTTACAGTGGTTCCAACTTAGCAAATTTTTGAATATCATTAATTTCAAACAGCTGTAAGTCTAGTCAAACGCCATCATTTTAAAATTTTCAGTACAGGAATGAAAGGTTTTTTCAAGACGAAGGAAAATTAAAAAATTCTAGGGGGTATCATAGTAAATAAAAAAGGTTAAATAAAATTTTGCGGGGCTTCTTTCAACATGTTCTTTCATATAAAAAGTTGGTGAAAACTTTCGAGAACTCTTGTGTAGCTTTCTTTAAAAATCTGCTCTATTGACCCATACATATATATGAAAAAATATACAATTAATCGTCTACATGAATGGCTAAATAGTTTTTAATAAATATTCCTTGTAACATTTGTGTTAGGAATCATGCTGTGCATATCATATGAATTAGATAAAAAGAAAATTTTTAACATTATTATTGTCCTTGTGTAATAAATTCGCTTGAAATGTATCTTGAACTGACGCCAAATAAAACACACAAAACAAGTAAAAGAAAAAGAATTACCCTTAGTACTTCATCGTCAGCATTTTTTCGTTTATTATATTTTGAATCATACCTTTATTTAGCTTTCGATATATTTTGGGAACCTACAGTTTATGAGGGAATCCGCGTTACTTTTCTTGCACTTCATTGTTTCTTCTTCCTTTATCTGTTCCAACTTTTAATGTTTCTCCTTCTTGATACCGGTGTTATATTGTTTAAGTTTTAATTTTTGGTTTGTATCTTCACTCTTTTTAAACTTCTTATTGTTCTTTCGATGTTGTTTCTTCATCTTCTTTTTGTATTGTTTCATTTCTTTTATTTACTTCTTATACTAATTCTTTATTCATCAAATAGTTTTCCGTAAAATTTGCAACTGCTTGGTAACTTTCTGCTCCAACTAATTCTTTCTCAATAATTTCATTAGATACAAATTGTTGTTGAAGTTTCTCATTTAGACTATCTATTGTATCATATTGGCTACAGAATTTCCAGACGTATAATCCATGGATATGTATAAACTATATTATTCATTATTATTTAAATTAAGTATATATTTGTCAACTCTTCTAGTTAGATTATACTATCCGTAAATTTAAAATAAATAGAATTAGAATTTATAATTTGTTTTAGTCTAAAACGTTAAAAAAAAGTAAAAACAGTTATTTTTTAACGAAAATAGCAGCTACAGAGAGTAGTAAATAAAAGGGTTGTTTATCTTTTCTGCAAATATTTTGATTGGACAACGCTTAATCGTCTGCATCTCTTATTAATTTATTTCTGAATATAGACTTATGGTTCTCATTGTTACAAATTCAAGTAATAGTCTCATAAACATTTGTATAAAGAAATACAAGATTGTAGGTTTATTAACATATATTTTATTCTGCGGTATTTAGAATGTTTTTAAACGATAATGAACTACATATATATGCTATAAACAAATCGAAAATGCTGCTTGACTACAAGATATGTAGTTGTTTTAACAGTTAGTTAGACTAGCACCGTCGAAAAAGCCACACGTCATGCGACAATAGTAAAGTTGTTTCTAACCGCGATAATAAATATTTTAAATAGTTTTGTGTTTCATTTATATCTCCTTGCGTAAAATACCGTATCGAGCGGTAAGACCCATGCATTCGTAAAGTAAAATTGAAAAATTCCCATATTTTGCAGGAGAGTCTTTTCTATTCGGTGACATTATATCAGATTTCTATGGAATGCTTTATTTTTGTTTAGGATAGCATATTTAGAATTTAAAATGATTGAGATATAAATATTTCAATGTTCAAAAGGGTTTTATTTGAAAACATTTACTGTACTTTTTGCAAAGTACAGTTCAAATCATTCATTCATTTGAATATAAAATGTGCAAATCATAATCTATTATTTATTTATTTAGGAAATAAAAGTGGCATTTAATTGTAGCAAAATGCCACTCATTAATCGTAACAAAAATAATTCTGGAAAAATATTAACTTCATCAAAATAACTTACCAAAGAAGCCTTACTTAATTATAAATATTCTATGTATAATTAGTAAATGAATGAATTTAATAAGTTTTATCTACATACAAATCCACTCTTTCCTTAAATCCAGCCCGAAAGGGAAAATGCACAAATCGATTTCTAGCACCTGTGATATATATATATATATATATATATATATATATATATATATATATATATATATATATATATATATATATATTGTCATATATATATACAAACTTAAATCCTCTAAAGTCCCACATAAGCACTGTATAATGCAATAATTACAATATTTTATTCAAATAACAACAAGAGAAACTACATAACTTAGCCATTAAGTCACCGATAACTTAAGATAAGATTCTTTCTCAGCCGACAACACCCCTTTATCCCAACTAGAAGTACACGACGCGCCATCCAATACAAAAGGTAAGGAACGCGCGGGCCGCGCAGAGCGAAAGGATCGACGCGTCATACGGAATAACAGAAAAAAAGGCGCGCTCCTGATGGCCCATAAGACTGCAATGCGCGCATACACGTATAATACGTATACACGCGCGCTAAATAAGCATTTCCATAAACATTAGGGAAATTTTACGCGGCGCGCGTTCTCGCGATTGTTGATGGGGCGAAAAAGAAGCGAACAAGAGGCGAATCGATAAGGCCGCAAGTCGTCGCGTCGGCTGGATACATACCTATGTACACCCGTCGAAGAGCTGACCAGTGCGCATCAAGGGAATTCGCTTATACATACGCGCAACCACGTGTAATACACACGCATACACGCGCAAAAAGACGGTCTCACTGCGGCATCGGGCGTCTCTCTCCTTTTCTCTCGCCTCGATCTCGAGTGCGAGCGCGAAGCTTCGGCAAGAACCGACGAGCGGCTGCGCCGCAGCCTTATAAAGTAGCCGGGCTACGATTTAATCCGAAATTTATTTCCTCCATTAGTAAGGGCTTGTCTCTCTCTCTCGCTCTCTCGCTCTTTCTTTCACTCTTCTCTCTCTTGGTATATACCTGAGTGAGAGGATGACGGGGCTACGACATTCTCTCCTCTCCTCTGACTCCCGATCCTCTCCTATGCTCCCTCTCATATCGTCTCCTTCGCTCCTTTATCTTTATTTCTCTCTCTCTCACTCGCTCCTTTGATCTCCTGCTCCTCCTCGCGACTTTCCTTTTATTATCATCCTTCTCTCTCTCTCTCTCTCGCTCGTGGTCCGCCTTCCATACGTCCGTGGGAGCGAGATGAAGCGCGTCGAGCGCTGCAGCGCAGCAGCACTACATTATGACTCCTATATCGCCATCTTTATTATATCCGCGGACGCACCGGGCTATCCTTTGACAAGCTCACTACTCCTCCTCCTCCTCCTCCTTCTCCTTCGTCGTCCTCGTCGACTTTACCTTATTTTTATAAGCGGGGAATATCTCTGCGCGCGCTGATCGGCCCGAGAACTTTCTGCGCGTGTTGCGAATTAAACTGCGCGGCTCGTTCCGCGAGGATTCGACGTGTGGCAGAGGAGGGAAAGGGGATGGCACTTCTTTTGCCCTCGGCTTCTTTTTCCATTCCCTTGGACTGTTTAGATTTCTTCTTTGATACAGGGCGGAGAATTATATATCGGACCGGTCGCTCGGTCGAGGCGCGTAGCGCTATATACGCGTTGCCTTATCATTCGCAATTTGATTACTGAAACTGTCGATATACTGTTTATCTGAACATTGTCTTATGGTTAGCGCTGGTAAAGTCTACTCAATAGTTTAGTTGGACTAATACGTCGACTTATTTATGCTAAATGTATTCTATTGATGTAGATGTAGGTACACATGTCAAGACTTTTTTTTAGATTATTATACTATATTAGCAATGATCCCAACATTTTTATAAACCGCCGGGGGTAATTTAGGACTACATTCAAAATCATTGTCTATTTTGTAATAACGATTTATTGGAGTATTTTGTACTTTGTATGGTCTAAAAATAAAGTTTAATTCAGAATTTTTTTACGTAATGACTGCGTACCGACATTTGACTGAAATTGAGTTAAATGTCGGTATAGTTGATCGATTTTTTACTGAAATTGAATCAAATGTCGGTAAATTTGATCGACATTTGAATGAAATTAAGTTAAATGCCGGTCATTTAAATTACCGACAGATCCTTTCAAATGCATGAAAAGAAATTTTGACGTAAACTTAATTTTTAGTCTATAAAAATTGCCCGACAGATTTTCAAAGTGGTCCTACATTACCTCCGGCGCTCCCACGTTTTGCCCGATGACGGTAAATGAAATAGAAAAGTTGAAGAAAACCTGACTGGACCAAAAGCTTATATCCCTTTAAATCCCTTCGAAAATTTCTAAAAAAATTCAAAGGTTATTATTGGATCTTGGAATTTAGATACGTATAATAATCTTTTTTAAATTTTATCAACTCATATGCAGTAAGAAATGACTTTATCTTTTGTTATGAAATTGAAAATTTTAGATAATTGCTTCTAACAGCAAATTGTAGAGGAAATTTTTAGAGTGTCTCATACACTTTTTAACAAAAAATCTACTATTTTTATTAGAACAAGTGTTTGTATGTAAGGCTCATTCTTACAGAGAAGAGTCTACCTCTTCAAAGCAAGTCATATATAAGTCCTTTAATATTATAAATGTAAAGATTAAAAGCGTTTCGGCCTCAAGACTGCCTGTATGTCTCATCAGTATGATCAGGCAGTCTCTATCATAGACGCATGTATGTTTAAAAAAAATAAAAGAATTTCTTTAACAGTATTTCAAAGAAAACAACCAAATTTAACTACTTTTTTCATACCTGTAACGTTTTGTAGAAACAATGTAACACAAACACCACAGTTAATAATTTGGTTTTTAATATAATTTTTATTTGAATTTATCATTCTATTGTAATACTAAATTTTGATGAAAAAAGTAATTAAATTTGATTATTTTCTTTGATATACTGTAAAAAAAATTTCTTTTATTTTTTTAAAACAGACGTTCAAATCATTTTTAAGAAACGAATGTTCGTATTCGCGACTTGATGGACATATTTATTTTGCATAATATCAAGTTTATCAAATAAGTTTATCATATGAAAATTGAAGAAAGACGAGAAACTTGTATGGGTCTTGAAGAATCCACCGGGACTTAGAGGGATATACGTGTTCTTTTACTATGTTTTTAAAGATTCAATGAAAAACTGAAATTCATCTCTTAAAACAAATAAATAGTACATTTCGTCATGGGTGCGGAAGTAGATTATTTGATTCCTGTGACGTGATTCATGTGAGAGTGAAAAGTCACATGAGGTAAATTATCTACTTACACATTAGTTTCGAACCGCATTTTATACCACGAGCACCGAAAAATCATATCAAAGTTGCGATTCGAGGTTAGAGTGGTATAAATTAAATTTATTGTTTGTTAATTAAACAGTAAAAACTAAAACGTGAAAAAAATATAAATATTCTTCAGTTAAAACGAATTATAAAAAGGTAAACTCGATTATATAATAATGGCGACAATAATATTTAATAACATTGGTGAATATATAATACCTAGTAATCTATTTATCAAAGTTGTCGATTATTATCAACTCATTGTTTCAAAACTCAAAGCAAAAATGCCTGCGGAGGAAACGAAATACAAACTGTATTTTGCCTTTCTACTGTATTTCTTTTTAATTTCTTTATATAGTATACAGTTTTCTCCTTTGATATGTTCTCTAGAATTATCAGACCAGTTTGAATCGCATCGCTTTACATGTATATATGCACGTTCTATCTTTTGATCGGAATCGATCGAGAGGTAAAGCGCCATTTCTTGTAATTTGATTCTTCGTGTCCCTGCGATGAAACGTAATCAAAGGAGTTTTGCATTGAGACGCATACGACGACTTTTTCTTCTTTCTTTCTTTCTTTCTTTATTTCTTTCTTTTATTCTGAATGTTCAGAATAACAGGTCTTCACATCTAAGGGCGCATGCTTCTTTGAATGAGAGGTCGGATAATATGTTCCGGTTTTCATTGTTACGATAAGGCAACGCTTTGATCGTCTTATGCATTTTAGCTAAGCAATTGTCGATATCTACGTTGTCTGAAATGTTTTTTATATGCATACATGATTTTGTTTCTTATAAAATATCTATTAAATGTAAAGTCAAAAAATATATGTAAGAGCTTACTTATCTTTAAAATGAATCTAAAACAACTTTAAACAACTTCTCGAATTCCATAAAATGTTAAAATAGCCTTCATATCTTAAACTATTTATAGAGTTATCTAAACTATCATATAAACTATATGTAAGTTATAAAAATACTTCGTGTAAAAATGATTGTTTTGTAAGTCAACTTATGAAAAAGAATCAATTGCTTATTTATCATTATTAGTAATCGATAATATTTTGTTGATTAAATTGTTACTCTCTTCAGGTTTCGTGATATTGTATATTTTTAGTATTTCGTACAGAAAAGGGGGGAATTTTTATTATAATAATAAATAACATAATTCTATTATAATGAATAAAATAGTCGATGTTTTGTACAAACCAAAAAGGAAAAATATCATGAAGCAAAGTATTTGTGAAAATAGTATTTGATGATTTATTACTAATATCTACATATAAGAAGTGTAGAAACATAACCCCATATTCAATTTCTGTTTGAACTGCACATTCTCAGTTTATTGTAATTTTTTTATACTTTTCAATTTATGATAACTTTCTATTTAAAAAAGTTAATATTTAAATAATGTAGAAAGCTTCACAATTTTTATGTAAATAATTATGTACGCCGGAAACTGAAGTTTAAACAAAATTAATAACATACAAGCTACGTAATAAATACAGTAATCAAGTCAGTACTGTTAATCAAAAGAAGTTTAGGTACAAAATGAAACTTTGAAATCACTTTCTGCAATATCTAATATATAAAAAATCGTACAATATCATTCCTCGTAAAAAGAAAAACACTCACTCAACAAAAAGGATAATTTCATGTAACTTAATTCAAGAACACGACACAAGGGCACAGCAGCACAAAAACGTTCAGCCCCGAGAGTGACGTTGAGGCGTTCCGCGCAGAGACCCAACGCGAGTCGTTTTGCCTCGCGGGCAAGATTTTCCGGCGCTCGCGGAATAGGCGACATTTAATTACAGCGTCGAGCCGACCCCCCAAACTCAGACGTCTGCTCGCTGAGTCGTGTCTCGGGCTGTTAATGCGCTCGCGCGCATGGAAACTGCCACAGAACGAGAGCCAAATAATTATATCGCGATACATCGCGTGCGCCGGCGCGTCGCGTAAATTGCAAATTTTAATTGGACCATTCGTTCGTGCGAGCGTGCGCGACACGGCCGCTTTAGTTCTGTTTCTTTCTTTTTCTTCCGCTTTCGAATTTGCGAGGAAGTGGCGCGATTTGACGCGCGACGCGGGCGGAAGGTAAATGTCGGATTCGGAAGTGCACGGGTGCGATGATGCTGGAGCGCTCAGCTTGGAAGGTTGTGGATCTCTGAGATGCTAATTGCGGAAGCAAGGTAGGGGGTATGTATGCTCCTCTCGATTGTGAATAGATTTTAAAATTGGTTTTTATCACTTCTGATTTATACAGTATTTGTTGATTCTACACTGAGAGAAAGGATTCCTTGTGGTAAATGAATCGTGTACTTGCTGCTTTTGACCGTATTCAAATCCAGAACACTTAACAATTAAGAAATATTCTTTGCCACAAAGAATCCTTTCTCTCAGTGTACATTATATCATTCCATTTATTGTCTATGCTAATAATTAGTTAAATATTTTATGAAGATAAACTTAATTATAATTAATTACCAGATAAATCAAGACAACAACTCCCATCATAAGTAAATTAAACATTCATTTCTTGAAGTTTTTATGGATTCTAGTAGATTATCATTTCGTTTATTATTAATGCAAATTTCAAAATTCTCATAAATTTAATATTGGTACCGCAAAGCGGGAGGACTTTTACCGCCGGGGTATCTTTGAACCAAACCTAAAAAGTAGAATCAATCTATGACATTTCAGCAACTATGTGATTGCTGATATAGATTAAACAAAATTATGAATTGGAACGAAATAAGTTGGTATAAAACCTAGGTTACTTAAGGTACAAAATAGAGGGAAGGATAGACATAATACACATTTATAATAATGAATAACCTCGTTTAAAAATA
This sequence comes from Gastracanthus pulcherrimus, assembly GCA_949152435.1. Taxonomy (NCBI): domain Eukaryota; kingdom Metazoa; phylum Arthropoda; class Insecta; order Hymenoptera; family Pteromalidae; genus Gastracanthus; species Gastracanthus pulcherrimus. Next base: position 40,064,784 of record OX424574.1, read on the forward strand.
ATTGTATAAATACTTATGTAGCGAAATTTAACGAATCTTGAAGATTCAAATATCAAGTAAAATGTTTTCGAGATTCGAATTTGGTTGATCTACCGTGAGTGTAATAAACAGATGAATAGCGTTACGAGGCAGCTTTGAATGTTCATTAAAATGCGAATCAGTATTGTTTTAGACATAGAGGCGCAAACATATCGCAGATATTTTCGTAGTTTCTCGATTAGGTAAAATAATGTAAATTAATGTAAAAACGATTTTGAGTTTTCTTCTGCCGTATAAATCTGCCTCAGGCAGATACATTATAGATAGAATACAGACGATTTTAATATGTAAATATTGTTAATTTTCAGCTGCATTAGTAAATTTAGTTTTGTAAATATTTTTTAAACCTTGAAAACTTTACCTTCGCAACACTGTAAAATCTTTCCGCTACTCCAACTTTCATTCTTTTTGGTTCGTAATAATGTTGAGAGATAGTTTAAATAATTTTTTTATTAAACACCCCATGCGAGTCGTTCAAAATGAAAATAAAGTGATTTTTTCGCCATATAGTGGTGTCTTTAAGCCATACAAATTTATCAATTGTTTTAACTTTTCAAAGGTGAGTAGACTTTTTAATAGGGAACTTTTGATCTTAGATGCATTATCAAATTACATCTCGATCTATAATGTCCTTATGTTTTAGGTAAAGTTGATTAAATTAATTACTTACCATTATAATGAAATATCCTGTCAAGTGTGATATAAATTATAAAATATGGAGAAAAACATTGAGCACAGCTTTTTTATTAATGGGAGAGTGTGGCTAATTTGTACACGCGGTAAATTTGTACAATGAAAATATCTGGAGTCCAAGTTTTTTTTCAGGGTAATCAGGCAAAAATATTAAAGATATAAATAAAATCTAACTTTCGACAACATTTTAAGCAGTATGGTCACGTGTCCTTTTTTATCAGGTGTTTTTCGATTTTCTCAAAACTTTCTATAAGAATTTGGAATTCTAATAACTTCAGCATATTAAACAATGAATTAAGTAATGAAAGTTGTCAATTATTTCCTAGTTAGAGTTATTCATTATAAAGATTTTAAGCATTGATAAACTATATAAGGTGCACAAGATGCTTTATAATAATTTTCAGAAGATAAAATTATGTGTGGGGCAGATTTGCTCAACCACTATCTAATTCTGGGCATATACAATTTTTCATAACATTGGTATAACGTACCTGTTTTTGCATGTATTTTATGATGAATTCTGTTGCTAAGTATTTAAAAATTGTTAATAATAACGTTATGTGCAATAAAACGTCAAAAAACAACTAAATTGTAGCTCCCCGTTTAAAATACACATTAAAACGAATTTACCCCGTTGAGGTTTTGGTTTTGTTCAATTGCAAAAAATACATATTACATGACTAAATGGACATTCAGAAAAATTCAATATATGCACCAACAAAATTGATTTAAAAGGCATAGTGAATTTATAAAAATTATTTAACCCTAAGTATACAAAAATGCCCCACTCTCCCTCGCACTCTTCCTACTCTTCTCAAACTTTATAATGCGTTACTTATATCATTAAACAATACTTTAATATAACACCAATTAAATAAATGAAATTAAAATATACGTTTATTTATGTTTCTTTTCGATCAATAATTTAATTTGAATATTTTAATAAATTAATAAAAAATTGTGAAATTAATGGACAGTCGATGCGCTTCTATTTGTATTTATGACCGTGTGTTATAACAAAACATTATTTTATTTACATTCAACTGAAATATACCGTTTATTGCTGTTATGTATGATAATATACATCATGAATAAGATGTAACATTAATTTGATTTTAAACAATAGAACATTTATTAAACTGCTTATTTTTTAAAAGAAAATAATATGTTCTTGAAAATTTAATTTTGACTTAAAGATTGTTATTTTGCTAATTCCTGCATTACCATAGTCATTCATTTTTACTATACAAATATCACAGTTGATAATTTTAGCTTAAAACTACTTCTTACGTACATTTTAATTAAATGTATGCACAATAAAAGCTTATAAATACACTTTGTATCATATGGTTCCAAGCCCCAAGTCACCCTGAACACAAAGATGACTACGCACACCACATATTTTAATTTTTACTGCAAGGGATAATTATAAATAGAATCTTCTATGTTACCAACATTTACTATAGGATAAAATTGGAGTAATATAATATATATTTTTTCCCAATAATCATAAGAGGATAGTAATGGTATGTACAACAAGTTCCATAGTGGCTCAAAGTCACCATGGGTTACGGTATTTTACAAACAATACTTTAACTATAATTTACTCGAGACATCAAGACAAAACACCCAAAAAAGTAAATTAAGTCTTTCTTTATTGCTAAAAATGTTCACAAATGAACATGATATTTACTAATTATTAAATAATAATTTAATTTATTTAGTTGTAATATAATTATTGAGCTGCGCACTAAAACGGTATGCGGCGAGTTAGGCCCTTCTTTCGGAGAATACATAAAATATGCCATCAACTTCTATATATATATCTAATAAAATAATATAATAATGAAATAATGTAGTATAAGCTACATTATCCGTACTCTTTATTATGAAAGAATGGAGATTTATAAAATGAATAATATAAGCAATTTTAATTCATCTCTCACTTCGCTTTTTTCTTTAAGAAGCACTTATAAAAAAAATAAAAGCTAATTTATTTTAATTAAAAAATTATAAGAATATAATATATACTAACACTTGAAAATTTTTGGCAAGGCGTATAAGTACTTGATTTTTTTATATATTGAAAATTCGTAAAACTATATAATACAAATATTTTGTTACAATATAGGAATAACGTATAATTGTAACTGAAGAAATATTTGTACTACTTATTCGACAGTAATATATTGGATTTACTTCTTAAAATAATAATTTTTACAAGTTTTGTAATCAACAGGGTTTGTCGTTGATAGCGATCTTTACACGCTACATTGATTGTGTCGGAATACTCGCTTACTTACCTGGCCAATAGATGGCGGCTGCTGTAGTAAGATGAACAGATAAGATGTTTGCTTCAAGTATACTCGTTTCAAACCAGTTATAATTGGTGTACGTACTCCGTACTTACAAAACTATTTTGAAGTAGTCTCATCACTTTAATAGTAGTCATCAGTCTTATATATTTCTGTTCAATACAACACTAAGTTTCCCAAATTTTTACAGAATTTCAACTATTGATTTAATTTGCACAATTTTATTAGTAAATAAGTCATCGACAATTTTTTAAAATCTATTTATAATACTTATCTTTATATTTTCAATTTTTATAAATTGTAAAAAGTATCGCTGTTTTGAAATAAATACTTACTCGTATTTCTTGTATTATCAAGGATACTATGAAACATTCTTTTACTTTATTTTAAAAGAGATTATGAGATAAAAATTTCAAACTTTAAATACTCCAATTTTAAAATTAGATACATCTGTTGTTAAAGCACAAGTCGACATCCATTATTAAAAGATGTTCTGAAATCAGTTCTTAACTATGCGACATTATTATTACTTTACAATTTACTCCACTACTCCATAATAGTATATAATATTATGCAACAAGTGCGCCCCTGTAGATAATTGACGATATCTTCTAGTCGGTACACTAGAATTCAGCTACATTCATTACCTAGAATTTAGCTGGAAATTAAAGTTAATTCTGGTTAGAAACCCGACAAGCTCATATATATGTATACCAAATCATAACAACATTGATTTGAAGATTAAAACGTTGGATTAATGTAAGTTATTATGATAATTAAGGATTTCGTAAAATTATTGAATGAACATAAACATAACAATAGAAAGTTTTTAATTGTATAAAGTAAATGGCATAATTATTTGTTAAGTACAACACAGCAAGGATTTATTATGTTAAGAATAAATTTTTCTTAAAATAGTATGAAGCAAATTTAACAGTTTTATTCTTATAATGAGTTACGCTGGAAAGTTTCATATTTTAATAAACTTATTCTCTATACTTAAGTAATTTGTTTCCATAATTGTATTGTTTACATTCTGAAAATATGAGGTTTCGTTTTCATTTCGTTTTGGGTTCCTATCAGTTTCTACAAAATTACAAGTACAAAGTACAAACAAAATTACTGTACAAGAATTATTTATTTCATTTTGAATACTATTTATCTTGTTCTTTCTTATTTTATGCACCATCGAAACTAGTCAAAGTCAAAAGATTGGTGAAATATGTGGCGACCACATCAGCATAGACATAGCATGTAATACGTGAAATTTATTGTTTATTCCAACATTTAAGAAAAATGTATTTTTTATTATAAGTATCTGCGATTCCATATGTATGTAATTTTAGGTATTTTTTAAGTAAGTAACGCGCGTTCTTACTTTAAGTACAGATTTTTCTAAATAAGTAAAATTTACAATTTAGTTACTTGTTTCACGAACGAAATAATTTTAAGATGTAATAAAAAAGTAATCCTTCTTGCTTTTTCAATACAATTTACTTTCTTAAGGCTTTTATAAGTGATATCTATAACCAAGCTTCGAAAAAGTGATTATAGAAGGTTAGGTTACCAAATTTAGAAAGCACTATTAAAACTAGTTAACATAATGATAATAACTAATTCCAATAGCGTAATATTATTATATAATCTGATAAACCATTCTTATAACCTTATTTCATTTACTTAACAGCAATAAGAAGCTTTAAAATTATTTTTATTTGACCTGATTCTGCCTAGAATTTCGTATAAAATGCATGTCACCATTAGCGGATTTCTATCCAGATCCGTTACCCAAAATCTGGCGAGATCATGAAAATCTAGGTAGAATCTAGCCAATAACCCGTCAAGGTTTCTGCCAGGGGCACGAGTGTGTAAAATGTACGCACGAGTTGCATACGCTTTTTTTTGCAATACTGTGCAAAAGTTCGTCAGTAAAGTACCGCACAACGGGGTCTATGGTCGGTGTCCCAGATGGGGGGAGCAGTGGGTGAAGCATTCAAAAATAATATAAATTAAATTATAAATCTTAAAAAACAAAAAAGATTAATAAAATTACTTTGTAGTTTTAAAATGTGATAGTATGTATTTGAAAACCAGAATAAAAGTGTTAATAACAACAAAAAAAGCATTTTTACTTTTTATTTATTTTACGCACACTGTATTGAAATATACATTCCATAGCACCACGATCTATTTTTACTCGGAAAGTTACCTCGGTCCTATAAAAGAAAACTACACACTACCGTGCATCTTTCGAAAAACGTCGTCATCGCCGTCGTCTTCTCCGGACAGGGCGACTGACTCAACTTATACTACTGTCCGAGGGTGCAGCGCGGGTGACGGGTCAGCGACCGTTTGTCCACACCTGTGCCAGCAGCAGTTCCCTCCGCTCGGCCCTGGCTGATAACTACTCTTGGGGCGCTGTCGCGCGCTTCTGTATTCGACGTTGAAAAGTTTCAGTCGTTCTTAAGGTTCTTAAAGGATGACGTGACGAGGCGCAGCGCCAGTCCAACTTCTCTTTCTCTCTCTCACACACACACACTCTCTCTCGACTGAAAAATGTTACATACACAAGTCGGGCGTCTGCTGAACGAGCTCGTATTCGCTGGCGGAAACCAGTATTTTTCGCTTTGAGGTGGAACGTGATGAAATTAAGTAGAGTTAAGGTGCTTTTTTCTTTACTTGGTTTTGTTGCGGGAGCGTTAGTGGGTCAATTAACTTGGCAAAGTTGATTGAAACGTTAATACAAATCGACATTATACACGTTGCGTTGATAGATTCGTTGAAATAAATTATCTATTTGAGGTGACATTGATGGTAAAGTCATAGACAAAAATTAATTTATATATCATTTTAAATCAATAATGACTTATTGTGTGTACAAAATACTTCTTCAATTTTTGTTGGTGAATCGTTGGAACAATATAAGCCATGTTAAATTTAATCAATAACGAAATAAATTACTTAATTTTTATGATTATAGTAAAATTGATTCAATTTAATTTAAAGTGCGTTCCTGTAAGTAAAATGTATTCTCGATTATACTTTCGATGTATAGTTTCGATTTTGAATGTAATATTTTCTGTGAATATAAAAATAACGTTAATAAATTAATAAATTAATATATTTTGACGCTTAGATAATTTTAGTTATATAAATACTAAATATTCATTATTAAAAACAAATAAGATTCACATAAGCTTCACATGGGCATCTGTCTGTCACACATAGGCATTGCAAAAAACTTGAGTTGTTGACGCACTAAAAATAAAAACAAACTTGACAGTATCAAGCTGGAAATGATCAAGACTAATAAATCATTATTATTTGTGTCAGCGTATAAAGATGAAAGCTCACTTCCTTTCGCACGCGTCAATCGGATCGTGTCATCAATATCCCACATTGATATATATCGGCAGCAGCTTTGCAGGTGTCAGCCGCATGTAAGATCTAAATATTTGTCTCGTTATTAAATCGACTGTGGCTACCGTAAGGCAATTCATCGAGCAGACGCGAACACGTTCGCCTCGTATGGAAAGTTTTCCAGCTGCGACACATACGAGTAGTTGAAAATCATCTCGACTTTAAACTTGTCTTGGTCGAAGCAACGCTTGTGAGAAGATTGTGCAATATTAAAGTTGTTCTGGGTGTACAGTCTAAAGAAAGAATCTAGCAAATATCTTTGCTCTATAATATTTACGTAATTTAAATTTTAATGGCTAAATTAGGTTTATTGAATTAAATAAGTGGACTCTTTGATTTTTCGCGTCAGTAAAAGTCTAAAAACACTCGTACTGAGACCTATTCATATGTATGCTTTAAACTGTAAACTTCGTGGATGTCCCCAAACAATTTTCATCTCATAAAATATCTTATAAGAATATATTATACTTTTTAAGGCATAAATATACCAATAAAGATATCCCCATAAGAGAGAATATATATCTTAAATACTTTAAGGAGGTTAGATAGATCTCCCGTGCGGGGCGAGGAAAGGAGAGTCCCCTCGCACCGCACACAGTCTCCCCTCTTACCGCGCACCTCCTTGCGTAGCCAACAAGCTAGTGTTTTTATTTACATTTTCGCTTACTCCTCGGAATCGGTGTTCTCATTAATTCTACAATTTCGCGTACATTATCGTTAATACTTTCCCAATATTTTGAATACGTTTACATTTCATTCTTATCATTTTTAAACAATCCCATTCTAAGTTTATTGTCAGTTTACAAGCCGCTCTCATAAGAGCCGTGTATAAGAGTCAAACTTCCAAGTCAATTATCTTTAAAACGGTAATGGCTAATATTTTCAAATTTCACATACTATCGTCAACTTCATAGAAGAATGTCGTATTAAATTTTCAGAAACATCTTATCATTTTGACTTCACTATCGAACCTCCTTAATAAGACAATTTAAAAGTATATTGTATCGTAAAATAATTTATAAACGATATAATATTTTATGAAAAAAATTAAATATCAAAATAACAAAATTTTGAAAGAGATTACATGACACTTATGTACTTTTTTTGGGGGGAATCATCCACGCAGCCAATATACTGATGTAATGTGATATTTTATGCCACAATCAATTTCGCTTATCGGCAGTGAAATAGCAACGATAAATAATCTTACATTATTACTCTCTGTTCATTACAATATTTTTTAAATTTATTAAATGTTGATTCACAATGTTTTTAATTCCATGATATTTACTGTTATCGTTACCAACAACACTATTAAAATAAATTTTATTGACTTTTTATAAATGATCATTAAATGTTTATACGGACTGTACGGTTATAGCAATATTAATACCAATCGCAGTATAGACTTGCCTACGAACACGTCAAGTACTTAAATATACAGTATATGCGTATACCCGATAATCACGAGCGCTGTCGAGTTTTCTTACAGAGTATTGCTTTTTAAATGTATCTGAACGGAGTACGTGAAGTGACATTTATTTATGTGAACAGATAATTTTATAGATGAATATGTTAATTTATAAACGCACTTCTGAGCAATATGCAAACGCAGCTGATTTTCAGTAATGCTTGCTTTCCATTTATAAATAAAGTAATTGCGTTTCGCAAATCATTTTCATTAAACATTTGTCATAATTATACGTAAGTAAGAATCAAAGCAAATTTAAATGAACACTTTTCTTTTTTACCTGAAAAGCATAAATGGAGAAACATAATTTTAGTCACAGGAAGGTAGAAAAACAAATGTAATTGTTACTTAAATGTTTCTTATCACCCCCTATATAACACATGCAAGCTGCATTAGTATACTTGCCTAAACATTCTTGACTCTTACCAGTGCATAATTCTAGCGTCTACCGCGCTGCAGCAACAAAAAACAACCCCGCGCGACACTTAACTGCAAACACACCTACATATACACATGCAAAAGTATATCCATAAATAGCTCGGCGGAACATTAGCGTAACGCACGAATATCCGCGAGAGCTTCCTTCCCGCGCGCTAGCAGAAACGTGCTCCTCGCAAACATACATGCACGCACGTTTCCAGCTGCAGTACACGTATATATGCATATATACATATATATGTATATATATATAACGGCGCGAAGGATGCCGCGGGGGTGTACCGATGCAATTGCGCGGACTCGCGCACGCGCGCAAAGGACTCGGATCGGAGTATGTAGTGCTGCACGTGCAGAGTCGCGCATGCACGAGACACGCGTGCAGGTACTTAAGTTAGATGAATGTGTGCGGGCGATGCGTTGCGATACGTGTCGAGTGACGGAGGGCCAAGGTGACCTTTCGAAAGGCTTTCGATAAGATTTAGCGTTGTTTGGGGTCTGAAAGACGTATCGATCCTTTTAGAAAATTGCATTATTTTATTATAAAATTAGGTTTAATGTGTAAAAACTTCGTTTTATTGATTGAGACAGTTATTATTTATTTAAAGTGACAAATTTGTGAGCGGTCGAGTGAGCACTAAAAACTTTTTTTTATCAATATAAGTGTTTATTTTAGATGTTTTAAAAAGACGTAAGTTATTTGATTGAGCGAAAATTACAGCTTAAAGTAATATACAGAACATATATAACTTTGTGTGCAATTACATAACATTAATGATAGATGCGTTAGACACTTTATATTCAATTATTTTATGTGTAATTATTTTTTAAAACATTAACCGATTACTATTTTATTTTGGTAATTAGATTTTCCAGAATTTTTAATTGTACATATCTGTGGGTTCCCGGAAAACGACGCAAGTCCTCTTTTAATGTTTTTCAGACATTAAGGTTTAAAGTTTTTAATTATTTAAACTAATATTTAAAAAAATCATAAATAGCACTTTCTTGGTTTTTTGCATTTTTATCTGAAAATATACTATGTATAAAGGATATCAAAATCGTTCAAAACTCAATTTTCAAAAAAATGGACTTAAGTCGGTTTTCCAGGAATCCAAAGATATATATATAAACCCAATCTATATTATTTATTAAAATAATATAGAGTGGTAAATATAAAAAGAATTACAAATTATAAAATTCGTAAATTGTAGTATTTCTACTAACTAGTATAATACATTATACATAACGGCTTCTGAAATTTTGGCCTTGAAATCCCATTCTCACGTATATTTAGAAAGAACAGTAGATGCGTACCGAGTCCAGTCAGTTATACACTATCAACATTCCTAGATAATATCCATTTTATTATTACTAAAATATCTTTATACCATGGGAATGTACTTTATAACCATTACGAAAATTACAGGTCGTTAAATAATTACATTATAAAGCTGTTTAACTATAAATACAAGGCGACTCAAAAATTTATAATTTATTTACTAACATGTAATTACACATCCAAGAAGGGAATCCTTACAAGCGAACAAGCCTAGCTCATACACACACACACACATACAGACAGGGCTCAAATAAATCGAAACTTCTTTCGACGGACAGATCGGCTATAGGCGGCCGCGTGGTGCGCGCAAAACGAGATCACGTGACCGCACAGCTATCTACTACATACTTCGTGGTAGAAAACAGACATCCATGAAATGGTAGCTTAACGCTCTCTCGCGTTTCTCTCTCGCGCGATGCGCGCTGCCGAGACTCCGGAGCTGCCGCCGCTGCTGCTGCTGCTGCACACTCGCGGTGCCGGTCACTCGCCATAAATCAGATTCCCGTGAGATAGCCCGAGCCTAGGCTCTCTCTCCCTCTCTCCCTCTTTTGCTCTACACGCGAGAGACAGAACGAGAGAGAGGAGAGAGAGAGAGAGATAGAGAGAGAGACTCGAGTTTTATCGGGCGTACACCGGCGCCGCGTGCTAATTAAACTGACGTGAAATAATCGCGGACCGTTTCACGATTGATCGTTGATCGAGAACGCTCTGTGTGCTTCGTCGCTCTCTCATCCGCGCGCGCACTGTTCATTGCCGAGCTATGCTTCTCTCTCTTTCTCTCTTGCTTCTCCGCCTTTAGCTTTTGTTGGAGACGAGGGTAGTCCCTAACGAGGATAAGCCCAAAGCTCGGAGAGAGAGATAGAGAGAGAGAGAGAGAGAGAGAGAGAGAGAGAGAGAGAGAGTTGCCGCAGCCGCCGATGCCAATCTCATTTGTCTTAGAATGCCCGTGATGTAGTTGGGCTTGTCGATAGCGTAAAGAGTTACTCTTCGCGTTTTTTTTTTCTTCTTCTTTTGCACGACGCGTTTTTGTCCTTTTTCTGTGACAAGGAGAGATTAAACTGTTCAATGTTGATTGGGAAGTAACTGTTCATTTCGCTGCGCGCTTATCGTGCAAGCTGTATGAAAATGTTATACTTGCGGCCTGTGAGAAATTAGATACGACCGAGCGTTGCTTTAATAATTAGATTTTAGTGTGATCTTTTTTTCACTGGTAACAAGATCGTGTCAATTTTATAATTTTCTACTACGACAATCAATTGATGGTTGAATAGAAAATATGACAATCAATTAAAACTGCTGGAATTGAAGTGAATTAATGAAGATAAACTTTAATATTAGTATGAGTATAATATTGTATAGAGTGTTGTAAGATTATTAATTTATATTAGCATTCAAAATTATGCAACTGTTTGAAAAAAAATGGGTAAAGTTAAAGTAACTGTCTTACCACATTCGGCATGCATCTACTTATACACATTTTATATACATCCTATCAATTGCAAGGGTTATTTACTTTCTTTTTAATTTGATTGCCTCTTCTATTTGCCGTTTAATGTACCAATAAATAATTACAATAATTAAATACTACAAAAATCCAGAATAAAAGTCATCCAAATCTCATCATCCCTGTCACTTCGCAGCAGCGTTACGATTAAAACTTCGATCCTTAATTACAACTCAATAAGTTAATCAGAACAAAAGGATAAATCAAGCTCGCCCATAAACATCGCAAACAGAAAATCATCATGGACGAAGAGACAGCATATCTCTGCGCTCTCGGGCCGCGCGTATCGTCAGGATGCAATTTAGCTGGAACGCACAAAGTCCGAATCGATGGAAATAAAAAAAGCAAAACACTATCGAAATGAACGACTCGGTTTTAATCATTCGAGCCCTTGCATGGAAAGAAGACAAGTCCGAAGAGCCGAGAGCTGAGCCGAAGAGGTCGCGCGAGCGTTACATATAATATACGGGACTCACGCGGGGTGGACTACCACTGCGCGGCGGCGGCGAGTAGAATTTATGTGATTTCCGAGCCGCGAGGCAACTCCCTCGCCTTCCTCGTTCTCCGACGCACATTGCGCGCGAGCATTGGATCCCCTGGACGCGGATAATTACAGAGCGCCGCAGGATGGATGCGTGTCGGCCGGCCAACGCGGCCTTATCTCAGCTGCCCGGCCCGCCCTGCCGAGAGTAGAGCGAATATCGCGCGCGCGCGCTGATACTTTGAAAGGTAACGTTCTCCGCGCGCTTCTATTGTCCGTGGGGGGAGGGGGGAGCGCTTTTCAGGATGGAGAGAGACTTTTCATTTGAGTTCTGTATGTTGATTTTCTGACTTGTTGATATTTGGGTAGATATAGTTTATGTAATGGGCTTCTGGCCTACTCGTTTATTACTTTTACGGAGAATATTTCATTTCGACTTTATGATTAGACTTTGATGAGACTTTGGAGTGTGTCTTCTGGTATCTATTAACAAATATATAACTTTTTGAAGTTTTTCTACTGTAAATACTTGGTCATATCTTTAATTTTAGAATTGTAAAACCGTAAAATCTTGATTATATATCTCACGATAAATCGCTATTGTCAATATCATATTTATTGGAAGGATTTTGCGGCGTGCATGATTCTCGGTGACAAGATAAAAGAAATTTTTTTTGACGATTAATCAACTCTTTTTGGCACGTAAATAAAAATACAAAATTTTGAAGAGGTTAAAAAAACACAACTAGGCGTATAAATAGGGCGACGGTGCACCCCTTGGCTTCGTACTGAACCTTAGATCTTATACTTGCCATCGGGCGCTACCGCACCCCTTGATTAAGTAAAGCACTTCTTTGTTAATGTCGAAAAAAAATGTTCATTTATCATGTAAGTCGTACGCGCCGTAAAATCCTTCCATTAAATATGGTATTGAAAACCAGGATTTATTGTGAGGTTCAGAATAAAGATTTTGAAGTTTTACAATAATGAATTGTAGATATGACCAAGTATTAATAGCAAAAAAAATTCACAAAGTTTGCTTCGAAATACCAGAAGTTTTATAGACTCATAAAGATAGCTTTTTTAGGTTCTAAAGATATTTTGTTCCCTTAAGTGTATAGTCGTGTTTATAATAGTTAAACCAATTATCTTTACTTACCGTCATAAAGTTTTCATACTCATTTCTTGGGATCAATCATTGCGACATGTATTTTGTAAAAAAATATATTTTTTCAAAAACAAATATGTGCTGAATGAAGAACTAAAAACCAAGTAAAGAAACCAATAAATAAACTAGTTCGTGACCATATAAAATTTTGCGATAATACTCTCTTAGCCAATTTATCTAAGAGCAATTAAATATTTATATTGGTAAAATACAATGGACATTTCATGAAATATATTCTGTAATAATTCTCTAAATGTAAATAATAAATTGATGCTTTTCATGAAAGTATTTCTATGATTATATTAATTAAAACTCGTACTATGCTACTTGAAACAAATTTTTAATGTTCATAGTATATAGTACACATTAGTTAGAATAAATATTTGTACAAAAATTAATCTCAAATTATAACAGATCAGTATATGCTAAATAAAGTGTTGAATGTATTACTTGCTTAATTTTACAACTTGCCTCACCAACATTATTTAAAAAAGTTAGTTGTTATATTAATTACCAATAATAAAATGCAAATGACATATAGTATTTGAAAGAAGATTAAAAAATTTTATTTATGTTAAAGTTTTATTTAATAACAGTTTTGGTATTTATTTTATACAAGTATGTATGTGTATATAAAATCATGAGTACAATAATCAAAATTATTTAATGATAAGTATTATTTTCTTGCGAAACACTTGTTGCTTAGCTAAGCGTCGAAAGACCTCAACCAAAACATCCTCATGTAAACGTGATATTGATTTAAATTCTGGAATATTTACCATATCCTTAGCATGCGATATAATAAAGTTTATAGCATGTGTCTTCAATTCATCAACATTGTACGTATCAGCAAAATCAAAGTACTCTATAGCATTAGCGATGGAGAGGTTATTGCAAAGATTTTTGTCGCAGATACCTTTTAGTTTCAGGAGTGCATATTTGTCGGCCACAATCAATAGGTCTTTAGCTATTTTATCGACTTGATTTATCCTTAATACATCATGATCGATATCCTTTATTTCCACTCTATTTTGCTCATTATCTTTTGTGTTGTAATCAAACATAGCAGAAAATACTGAGGTTCAATGTGACAAAATATTTTTGTTGTCATGGATCACTTTATCACCAATCATTAATTGTACATCACTAAATTTTGTATTCTTCAATATATTTTCATAATCACTAAAATCTTCAAGCCTACACGAAACGCATAGCTTCCGTTGCGATTCATTGTTTTGCTTTTCATTATATCATATAAATGCGTCCATGCCGATTTCGCATTTTATTGTAAGTTTGTTTAATCTTAACAAGCTATTTTGTTGCTCAATTATCATATCTCCTGATACATATATATCACGACCCATTGCTTCAAACCTAGTGAATGGTACTTTGTTATAAAACGTACCAATTGATGCGAATTCTTCATTGCTATTATCCAGAAAAGAAATTTTGAAACATGCTGCAACAGTATATGGATTACATGACTTCATAAAAATACGCAAGTTATGTTTTCTAAATATATTTGCAATATTCTTCAAGAAGATCTGCCATTTGTATTCATTTAGCGAAAACACTGATGACATTATCACTGATAATCTGCCACTTTCAAGTTCGTAATATCTGGCAGGAAAATCGGGTATCTGCCATATGAATGTGCTCGACAAAGGACGTACTTCTCCAACACGGAAATTCATTTTAATTAAATGTTACTATTAACGTAAATTAAATAAATAAATTAATATAACTTGAATCCACTTTACACTGAACTTATAGACGAAATGAAAATTCCAGGTGATATTATAAATACAAATGACTTGTGATTCAGATTGTCTCCCTAAATGTGCGTATATAATTTTGTATTTACTAGCATTGATTTCAAAAGTTATGTACACCCGACCCTGAAAACCACTTTTCGAGTATGCTGTGAAGGAAGCTAGTGACATCTGGCGCTGGTTAACACCCATATGAACCTGGCCCCCGGATTTATTTACATAATTGCTTTAGATAGTTTTTTAATTGCTCTAATTGCTCTGACTATTCTTTTAATTTGCTCAATTTGCTATTCCGAGATATTTAATAACAAAATCGTAAAAATATGTACCTCAGCCCCCGGAAAGGGATTCCATTTTCTCAGTGATTACTTCACCCTTCTAGGTGATCCGGGGCTCAAATTAAAGTTCTTACTTTGCCTAAATTGTTTACGTACTTATTTATACTCTAAAGCGATCATAAATATAAATAATTTGTGGCATAAGTGTATATGGAAATTTGAGGTTAGGAATACGAGTATAGAAGGAGCGAATGAGAATGAGTGAATTCAAATTTAATAATATAGGTAATTATAATATATAGATATATATATATATATATATATATATATGTATATCTATATATTATAATTACCTATATTATTAAATTTGAATTCACTCATTCTCATTTGCTCCTTCTATACTCGTATTCCTAACCTCAAATTTCCATATACACTTATGCCACAAATTATTTATATTTATGATTGCTTTAGAGTATAAATAAGTACGTAAACAATTTAGGCAAAGTAAGAACTTTAATTTGAGCCCCGGATCACCTAGAAGGGTGAAGTAATCACTGAGAAAATGGAATCCCTTTCCGGGGGCTGAGGTACATATTTGTACATATGTATATATATATGGGTGATTGAGTATATATGATATATACTCAATATACAATATACTCAATATATGATATATAGATGAGTATATATATATATATATATATATATATATATATATATATATATGGGTGATTCCGCAGTAACTTGCTCACTTTGCGTCCAGGGAGGGTTAAAGGTGCGTCCATATTGCAAGCTGTAAAGAAACAACCCGATAACATATACCGCCCCCGAATACGTTGAGATATTTTCCCCCGTATACGTTTAACCCGAAAACCCAAGTATAGATAGCGTGCGCTTCGCGCACGCCATTTATACGTGGGTTATTAGGTTCAACTGTTGTTGCCCGTATGGAAAAAACTTTCAAGTTGAGTGTTATTTCGTACCCTCAACTAAAATTTGGTGCATTTATATTAGATTGGTACAATATCAATTTCAATTGAGGGTACGAAATAACACTCAACTTGAGAGTTTTTTCCATACGGGTGAACTCGATGTTGTTATGAATCTACCTTTATGCGCTCATCTTCCTAACCTCAAATTGCCACATAAACATATGCCACAAATTATTTATATTTACGATTACTTTAAGGTACAAATAAGTAGGTAAGCAATTTAGGCAAATTAAGAACTTTAATTTAAGCCTCGGACAGGAAAGGTGAAGTATTCACCGAGAAAACGGAATGCCTTTCCGGGGGCTGAGGTACATATTTTTACGATTTTGTTATTAAATATCTCGGAAAGGCAAATTGAGCAATTTAAAAGAATAGTCAGAGCAATTATAGCAATTGAAAAAGTATCTACAGTAATTATAAATCCGGGAACCAGGTTCACATGGGTCTAGTTAACCTATCGAGGTTTACGTTTCGAAGGGAGTTGCGTTTGTCAACCCATCAATGTGTTATCAACGGTTAAAACGTCATAGACTACGGCGGTATGGTTTATCGGAATCAGAAATGCAACTCTCTTCGAAACGTGTACCTCGTTAGGTTAGTCAGAGCCAGGTGTCACCAGCTTCCTCCACGGCACATTCGAAAAGTTGTTTTCAGGGTCGGGTGTACAGATGTCGTTGATGCCATAATGGTCTTATGAAACAGTGATGGTACTCGCATTATAGACCAGGAAGAAATTTTCGTTAAATATGTATTCACCATTATCTTACGTACAAATTTATTAAATTTAAAATTATGTCATAATATAATAGTTAAATAGAATATTAATAATAAGCTACAAATAAAACTAATGTACTCAATCATAAATAAACATTAAAATTTAAAAATCTTCATATGATGTCATATATTGTTTAAAAAATTTAAGTGATGCTTCAAGTATTTACGTTCATTTTCAAAATTCAACGCAGACCTAATCACGTAATTTATAATGTTTAACTCAAATGTTGTTACGCATTGGCAGGATTTTTCTATAGTCAGCTTTTTAGGACCGATTAATTCCTCGCATATTTTATCAATGGTAAAATAGGAACTTCTACCATTCATAGACAATAATCATAAAGAATAATATCAGGCTCAGAAATAAAAAAGAAATTAAGAGATAAATAAATAATTTGATTCATGATTATCTAAAAAAAATTTGTATCATTACGGTCTTAGCTTATCCCTACCATATTTTTTACCAAAAAATCGATTTTTCTTATTTCTTTTTTCGATTCTTTAAACTTTTAGTTTGAAAAAGACATTTTCAAGTACGATTATACATTAACGTAAATTCTAATTTGAATAAAATAATCTCATTTTTAATTATGGTTACTTGTATTCAATTTTGATGAGAATGCACAAATATTTTCCAAATGCTATAAAAAGTAAGTAGAAATTTTTCTAAGCGGTATAAAAAATTCTGCATGCGCTAGGAACATCGGCAATCTATCTCATTTTTACTAAAAAAATCATGAATTTTTCGTTGTATATCAATATATGGGGAGAAACACATTAACTCTCCTAGCGCGGCGCGCGAGGAGCTAAATTCTGTTGTTTTCAACTCGCGCTGGTGGTACGAAAATGTACGTAAAAAAATCCCAATATACCATTTCGATGAATTTTTTCAGCTTTTCAATGACGTGGTTAGATTTTCTGAAATTTTCCATTTTCCCGGTGAAAGAACACAAAACGTGTTATATCTCAAAAAAGGCTTTTTTAATATTTTCGGGCGGGCACACTATAGTAGCACCCTATTTTTGTTCAGTTTTTTGTGCATAACTTAGACAGTTTAAGCTCAATATCGCTCAAATATTTTTCTATATAATACTAGATACCTAAGGAATAAAATCTTGAGCTTAAATTTACAAATATTTGTTTATATAATTAGTTATAAACAACAAAGAGTTAACTAAATTCATGCAATAAGACCAGCACACTGTGTTATAACTGGAAGCAGTGTCACACATGATGTATGTGTATGTGTACATCACGAAAATTTTAAGCTAATGCTAAAAGTTACTGATTTAGAAACTTTGACAAAAGATACTTAACTGTCCCTTAAAACTTATCACGACTGCATTCAGGCAATAGTCTGTGAAAATCCACGTGATGAGTGTTATTTAGGTGGCTGCCTAAATTGTCCTAATACGTCTATAGTGCGAGATCATTTGCTTGATTGGTTTGAAAAAGATAATATTTCTCAGATACAGTTTGAATCGTGGTTTCAAACAGATCGATGTACAATCGGTTCTGTAAGTCAGAATGTTTATGATTTTCTCAACACGCTGTACAAAAAGGTGATTAAATTAAAAACTCACGATTTTTTCGCTATGAAACAGTCACTCTATGTGAATAACTTAAAAAAAAGTTTTCAAGAAGGTGAATTTATTATGTGTTTTGATTTCGCGGAAAACTATGCATTCGTAGTACAAAATTCTACACAATCCTTCCACTGGAATAATAATCAGGGAACGATTTTTACAGTTGTAGTTTATTATAAAGAAAATAATGAGATCTAAATCATGATACTGCTGCAGTTTATGAATATCAAAAAATTGTCATTCTCTATCGGTAACCTAATTTCAGAGTTAAAAAAATTTATTATCTAATGGATGGGTCAGGTCAACATTTTAAGAATAAGAATAATATGTAAAATCTTTTATTTCATGAAAATGATTTTGGAATACGAGCTGAATGGCATTTTTATGCCACTGCACACGGCGAAGGTGCTTGCGACGGAATCGGTATAAACTTAAAAAGAAGTGCAAGACGCGCTAGTTTACAACTTTCGTCGAAAAATCGGTCTTGAAATTGAAACCAAGATTACATAAAGCTAAGGCTATACCAAGAACTTTACAATATCATGCTTTTATCCCAATGAATCAAAATATATTGAAGCTAAAGAAAATTTCGTCGAGTAATCAATATCAAATCTTTCCGAAGAAAGTTGTTACTAAACGTGCAAACAATGCATCTAAACCTGTAACTAAAACAAAGAAAATAACGAAGACAAAGACTACTCACCGGAACAGTGGTTCCTCTTTAAAAGCGTAGAAAATTAACCAGAATTCTAGGAAAATTTCGGAAAATCTGACCGCGCCATTGGAAAGCTGAGGAAAAAATATATTGAAATGGTATGTTGGGATTTTCTTTACGTACATTTTCATGCCACCAGCGCGAGTTGAAAACGACAGAATTTAGCTCCTCGCGCGCCGCGCTAGGAAACTTGACGTGTTTCTCCCCATATGTACGGTAAAGTACGCAGAAATTTGTCAAAAAAACTATCATTTTTCGTTATATAAACATATGAAAATTTTAAAAAATTCATAGGCAAGGAGAAATTTTAGGAAAAATGGTAGGCCCCGCCCCTTAAGGGGCACACCACCTTTAAAATCTGAAACAAAAAAATTAATTAAGAATTTTTATTTTGATATTTATTTTAATAAGGGTTTTTTTCCCTCAAAGTATACATAAAAACCTACCAATTTGTATATTTTTTACCTTCGTTGGACCTTCTATGCCTCCATGGCAAACCAGACTATTTTCGAAGACTTTAAGCACTGTCCGTAAGATTCCAAGTCTACGCATGGATGGATTGGGCTAAAAATTTATGGAGATACTCATTATAGTAGTACTTTTCATATAAGCGTAGGGATTTTGATTTGAACGAGTAGAAGTATTTTTTTATATGAACATTGTCAATATAACACTTATTTTTTAATAATTTTATCACTTTTATAGATGTAAAAAATTTTCTACTCGTTTAAATCAAAATCCCTACGCTCATATGAAAAGTACTACTATAATGAGTATCTCCATAAATTTTGAGCCCAATCTGTCCATGCGTTCACTTGGAATCTTACGGACAGTAAACTGAAATTGATAAAAACAACATTTAGAGTTATTTAACAATTAAGTTACAAGTTCTAATAGATATAATTTATACTCATCTTATCAATTGCAACTACTTTTTTCTTCTTTTCAACATAGCAGACAAACATCTGCAGCAGTGTACATCAATATTTTCTGGTGCGTGGAGTCCCATGAGTCTTCCTCCTCCTTGAATAACCTGAAATGAAAAAAAAACACAAAAATGAATAAATTGAGTAAACTGTACTTATCATACTAAACTCTTGAGCGACACTTTCACACACTTCACTCAACTGCTTATTTATTTCATCAAAAGCCGATTGGACAACTGGCTTGCATAGGTCCATAATCCCACAAAAAGTTGAAAGTCCAGCGTGTCCATGTCCAAGTGCACGAGCAGACAGCACAGATCTTCTGTTCACTTCATATGCATTTCCTTTGGCTCCTACTTTGTTGCTGGAGTTGATCGCTGCTATTTCACCACACTTTGAGCACACAATATCTACTTTGAAACCAAGACCCTGCACACCAGATTCACTTAATTGAACACTGCCATGGCACCGATTACAACACAGAACACTTGTAAGTTTTGAAAATAAAATTGAAGTGTCAATGATTCTGTTTGTTGTATCACTGGTGTCTCTAGCACTAGCTGTGTTTTGGAGTTTCCTCGCTGAGCTGGTGGATAGTCTTGGTTTCTTTTGTGGACTTTCTTCTTTTTTAGTAAAAAATTCTCTAACCCTTTTCTTGCTTCTACCTCGAGAATATTTCGGGTCAGGGTGAGTACTTTGGAATCTTCCTTTTTTATCTCTTTTGGAAGACATTTTCACTACACTGATTCACACACATTCACAAATTGTCAAATGCAATTAAAACACTGTATAAGTTCAGTACAATAAAAATATTAGCTGTGTTTACTAACAGGTGGTTTGTAAACATAAAAGCCAACTGTCAAAAGTAGCAAAAATGTACGGGTAAGGTTAGTCAAAAATTCGATCTGATTTATCGACCTTTATCTCAAACGCATGTAAGTTCAACTATTCACCTGTAGTGGCGCTGAAGGATTCTAGCCTTCAAATTGGTTCCAATTATATTATATTTTATTGCTTTATAACTAAATAAAATAATCAATCAAACATTTAGTTATAAATAATAATAAAATAAATAATAATTGATAAAATACCGAATTTACGCAAAATCGGCAAAAAAGCTGTCTCAGTATTTATATTGTAACTTTAAAAGGAATTATGATATCTTAAAACGGTTTTCGGGAGCTTATTCTACGGGAAATTTCCTATAAATAAGGTAAATAAAAAAAAACGATTTTTTGACAATTTAAAGGTGGTTTGCCCCCTTAATGATGTGAAATTGTAAAATTTTTAAGGTGAAATTATATAAGCTAAGTAAATATTTAGTTCATGATTTTTATAAAAAAAATATGATGAATATCTATTTCTTTTATGATTATTCTATTCAAAGCCATCCCGATTTATCCTGCTTAAAAATAATCATTTTAATAATATTAAACCATAAAATTATATATAATGTATTATTTATTCATTTTATATTTAATAATGTAGAAATTTTTACAAAATAAATATTTGTATAAAAATTAATAAAATCATTAAATTTATACAATTATGAAAGATTAAAATAAAATGGATATTTAGGCAAAAATGAAGGGTTTAATGTATTACATGCTCATTTTTAAAACTTACTTTATCAGAATTGAGAAATTTAGTCTCTATGTATGATAATACCAATTATAAAAACCCTATTTGTAAGTTGTATAAACTTAAGTATTAAAAATAGATAAAATAAGTTTTAGAACTGAGCCTGCAAATGTTTATTCATATTGGAACTTTTATTAAATAACTGTTTCCTTATTTCTCCGGATAATGTATATAAAATCATAATTATAATAAACAAAATCCTGAACTAATACAGAGTAATTTTGTATTTACCATCTCTATCAACCTATACATTATTTATACCATAATATTTATGTGAATCATTAATTTTTTGTAATGCTAAACGATGGATGGCCGCAAACAACACATCCTCGTGTAAACCGACTATTGATTTAAATTCTGGTACGTTTACCATATCCTTAGCGTTGGATATGAAATCTGTAGCTTGTGTCTTTACTACATCAACATTATACGAGCCAGCAAATAATTTAATACATCAACATTATACGTGTCGAGATACTCAATAGCATTAGCAAGAGACAGTCCCCCACAAAGACGTTCGTCGCACAAAGTTTTAACTTTCATGAGTGAATATTTCTCTGCATCAAAAGCCTTTTGGTCATTTTTTCAAACTGATTTATCTTCCACGTATAGATGTATCGCAGCATTTTATTCAATACTTCATAATCAATATCATTTATTTCTACTCTATTCTGCACAATCTCTTTTTGTACCAATTAACTCAACATCACTAAATTTTTCATTGTTTAAAAGTTTTCCTAGTTTCCGAACTCTTCAAGCCTGCATGAAGGACACACAAACAGCTGTGGATCGACGTTCTTCTTTTCATTATAATATTATACAACTATATCCAGAATAATTTCGCACTATATTGTAAGTTTATTGTCTATTAACACCTCATTTGTCTTATCCATGATCATATCTACTGTTAGCGTTCTATTATAACCTAAAGGTTTTCATCCAGTAAATAGTGCTTTATCTACTTTACCGACCGTTATGA
Source organism: Gastracanthus pulcherrimus (assembly GCA_949152435.1). Lineage (NCBI taxonomy): Eukaryota > Metazoa > Arthropoda > Insecta > Hymenoptera > Pteromalidae > Gastracanthus > Gastracanthus pulcherrimus. The sequence goes on from OX424574.1 coordinate 40,087,315, forward strand.
ATTCTTCGTTTTCATTATTCAGAACACTAATTTTATGACGTGCTTCAACATCTGACGAATTACACGACTTTAGAAAAAATGCCAAAGTACGTTCTTCATTTAGATGTGAAAAATATTTTAGATATAAAAATATTTGCCACTTATAGAAAACACTGGTGATTCAAGCCTTGCAGAGCTAACATAAAAATTTCCTGCAGGTACGCTCATTTTTGTTAATCGTCACTAATAACGTAAATAGTAAAATGATAGAAATAAGTTTATATGTTAAGGGTTGTGAATGTAATGTATGCTGGTGTGAGTGAGTGAGAGGTGGGGCCACGAGAGGCGCACGAGGCGCCGCAGATAGAGTCAGATTCCGTTTGACCGCGAGGAAGGACGGGCGCGGAGAACGCAACTCAGCGCAACTACAATTAAAGAGAAAGAGAGAGACGTAACACACTGGCCGATAGGCGATTAAGTGCGTAAAGAAACGTAAAATTAGGCAAGCGTGCCAAGAAGACGAAGAAACACGTTGGGCGGTAAATGTAACAAGGTGGCTTCGGCCGTTGTATTTCTTAACCGTTTCTATTTTAATAAATAATCATTTTCGTAATTCTAATACGAGTGTCAATTGACTTAAATAATTTAGTAAATCAATGTAGCTTGCATTGACTCTATACTGCATTTAAAAATATAGTGGAAATTTATTCAGTGGTTTCGTTTAACTTTACACTTCCACTAATTTGGAAAGTTATGTTTCGATGTCGTTGACGATGTAATGTCATTATGAACATAAGGCACTATATATATAATTACCATTAGCTTACACAAATTAAGTAAATTAAGAATAATTATTTTTTAAAAAAGAGATATTTGAAATACAGGCATCGAAAAACCGTTTTGTAGAATATCGAGCTACAAACAAAATTAATGTACTCAATAATAAAGGAAACTTTCATATTCCAGATGAATCAAGCCTTTTTCCTTGTATATGCATGACGATGATTAAGGATTTCTTCATCCCGGCTTAAATTACAAGTGTCTTCGAGCCAATAAACAACTCGTGGCCCTGCTCTCGGCGCGCCGAGAGCGCATAAACATAAAGTTCCCCCCGTTGATTTCTCTCGATCCTCGAAATGTTCAATCCCGTCGATCTTTCTTATATTTATCGACGGATAGACTTATTCCCTCTCTCTCCTCACTCCTCTGTCTCTCTCTCTCTCTCTCTCTCTCTCTCTCTCTCTCTCTCTCTCTCTCTGCCCGACCGTATAATAAATAATTCAAGGAAAAAAGGTCCGTGCCATGTTTCCACCGCGCGCGCGCGGTTCATGCCTACCTCCGCCTATGCAAAGCAATAACTTATCGAACTTTCATCGCACCATCGAAAATCACTCCCGTATAGATAGGGAAGAAGATCGCGGATCTCGCGCGCGAGCGTTTCACTTCGCACGTTTTTTCTTTTCGAAATGCCCGCGTATACGCTATTGGCTGTGCGCACTCGCAGATCCTCGTAAATAATATTGAAGGGGCTTTCGGTCGAGATAATTGCCGAGCCTTAAAGGAGAAAAAACGACGTTTTCTAATCGCGAGTGAGCACAGCTTTGATAAAGATCATCGCGCTAAATCTCGGTGATCAAGCGCGTATAGCACCCAGAGTCAAACGATTGGTCGCAGTAACATGGTTGATCTTATTTGTTTTGTTTTTGATTTTGAACTCGGTCGAGTAAAGTGGACCGCATATTGCTATCGCTATGAACCGTGATTGTAATTATATTTGCACACTGTATTTATTTTGTTGTTTTACTGTTTCTGATTTATAGTATCTATTACATTATAAATAGTAACACTGTATCATAGAGTTTTAATCTTATTAGGGTATAAGCTTAAGCGACTTTTTTGCCTAAAAATCTAATATATTTCTAATCACAACATTGTCTTGTTCTATTTGATATAATCTTAAATATATTTTTGTTTTCATTTTTAACTATTTAAAATAAGTTATTCATAATCTCCATGTAAACTGTACAAAACATACAAATTAAAAATTTACGTTTGTTTTAAAAATAGATTTTATGTTTTTAAATAAGAAACAACTAAAATTTAATGCAATATGTTAGAATTGCATAAATATACTATTTATTTTATTATACGAAACTAACATGTGATAAGTTTCTGGTGTAAAATAAACATGCTCGTCAGTTTTACGTTCCTGTCTGTCGAGTTACCTTTCCGGTGTAACGAGACAAAATGTAAGAGCAAATTAGATCGTTCACGCATGGCTGGCTTGAGAAAACCCTGGAAATATAGTGCTGCATTTTAATAGGGTTATAACGGAAAAGGAACTCAACAGTTAATAAGCTAACACAGTTAACACATAGTTTATTTTTGCATTCAACGAGTTCCTTATGAGATATTGAATTGATTGAGTTGCAATATAAATCTACTAAATACGCATGATGATTGTTTTTTCTGATTTCATTTTAATTAGACTTCACTTGAAACCAGCCAAATAAAGAGTAATTTTTCACCAAGAGGCAAACCAAAAAGATTAGCATTATTTATTCAAATTAGTTCATTCAGTTCTGATATCATTTGCGAAATTCAATTTACATATTGGCTTGAATGTCAATGTAATACTCAGTTTTGTTACTTTTTGAAACAAGTTAATTATGTACTTCATAATCATTCAATTACTTTTATTATTGTAATTAATCATTACTTTAAAGTGACTTTAGCTAGTGCATGTAAAATTTCTCAAGCCTTTCAATTTTTTTTAATATTTTTTATTTTTTTATTAAAATAAGTGCAATATACAAAGTATTTGAAAAATATAATAGAATAGAATAATATAATACTTTATTTGATTGCTCAAAAATAACATAAAAGAATTTGTTAAATACTTTTCACGAATACTCAGTATTTGTATATCGACAAATTACAAATATGTGTAAACTATGTCATAAATTTATCCAAATCCCCACAAGTATGGGGCATCACCCGAATGATATACACTTTTTTCGAATTCCGCTAATCCATGAAAAGTATTTCCAGAATACTTTTTCGAATACCGAGTATTCGGCAAAGTATTCAGCAAATACTTTTTTTAAATATGTAATCACAGAATACCGTATAATTTTGAGATCAATTATTTGCAAATTTCTGGTATAATTCATTAATAAGTCAAAAGAAAATACTGCTGTTTTATATAGTCTATACTGATTAACAAATAATTAACACACCATATAGAATAAAAAAAATCTCATTGTAGCAAGGCTAAAAATAAAAATTTCAACCATCCACTATTTTTTCTTTTCATTTCAAACCAGAATAACAAAACTTGCAAACTCTTTCCAAAGAAGAAATCTGTATGTAAGGCAATAGTTAGGTTCTCTCACCCCATACGTCACACACGATAGACATACAGATATACGCACCCACACGTACACGCACAGGTATATAAGGAAGAGAGACAAGGGGCGTATATAGCGATATTTATTGCGGGCCGATGATTAGCCGGTGCGTATATATATACCTACAAGCGGTCCGATCGTAGAGCAGCGGTTTTGCGAGATAGCGGAGCGCGTGCGAGCAAGAGAGAGTTATACCCGTTGATTCACATTGATGCGCGGAACAAATTAGACGCGAGACGGGAGAGGGAAGAGAGAGCGAGAGAGAGAGAGAGAGAGAAATCAGACGAGCGGTCCGGTGAGAATTATGATCATTGCCGTTCTCGAAAGGGCAGATTTCGTTTTGCTGAGGAGGAAACAGTGTATACCGATCGGCAGCACAACGCTCGCATGTAGAAAAATTAATTTCGCAGATTCTAATTGATTTGACGGTTCATCGATAGTTGATTGGTACTTTGAGTCTGTGCTATTTTTCTGTCTATTACGTAGAAAGTTTGTATATTGGATGAATGAAGAATAATTTTTTTGTCCTGTCTGCACCGAAAGTATGCTTTTTCATGCATATAAGAGGAAAGTGGTTCTTTACATTGAGAGAAGTGAAATAGTAAAACTGACTATTCTCGCTGTGTAAGCCAGCCTTTAGTTATTATAACTATTTTTATTGTTCCTTTTACTAAAATATAGTTCGTGCTACAAAGTGAGAATAGTCCGGAGATTTACTCTCAAATGTGAGGTTAGAATTTTAACTTTGATGAAGTAGATTCAGAGCGTAATAATCAATAAATGCAGCACTTTCGATATATTTTATAAAAAAGATAGACAATCGGACAAGTAGGCCAACTGTAAACTTAGTCAATATTATTTTAGATTATAATAAACTTCGTTAAAACTTGTTTATTTATTATTTAATGCCCTCTAGCGGAATGTGCGGTACTTTTCAGTAGGGCAAGAATAGTACATTGTGTACCAAAGGCGAGAATTGGCATAAAGGCCCTCACCTCAAGGCCCTCCTGGTGATCACTATATTTTCTTCAACTCAGGCATGAAATAGGCTATTTTTCATGGCTAAAAGTAGCGTAGAAAAACGCGCATTTCGAGCGTGTTTGTAAAAAGTGTGAAAAAATATTCACTTAGCACGGAAAAAAGTAACTTTTCCCTACTTCTCAAAAATTATGAAAAAGTGTAGGAAATAAGCTCAGGACACGTTCTCTCAGGTAAAAACATATATATTTAATTTTATATATTATTTACATTTTTATTTGTTACTTTTATTTTGTTCAATTGTCAATTTCTTGAAGTACATAAATACATAAATTAAAAACAAAACAATATTAAATAAATTAATATTAATATTTATTCAATTAAATATTTGAACTGTACGATTAAAAGTGAAAATTAAAAATATAACAATTTTCAACTGCGTTGTGCACGACTCAAAATACGCGATCACCTGCCCAATTTTCATGTATAAAAAAGCCCTATCATACCTTTGTTGAAAAAATTACGGTATGTAACACGGGAAGAAAAGCTATTTCAGACTCGGATGAGATATTTTCAGCACTCGTCTTTGTCTCGGGCACCCTCGACTTCGATTCATGCTGGATACCTCATCTTCGCTAGAAATAGCTCATTTTCTCCCCTAGTTGCACAATGTACTATTTTGTAACACATGTATTGATTTTAACAAACCAAGTTTGGGCCAGTTTTTTTCTCAGCGTTTTTTTCATTTCTATTAGAGCAACAAGCGGGCGTAAATAAAATGAGCAGCGGGCGTGAGGCAAGCGGGCGGTAGTTACTTTACGTCCGCTGGTCGGAAAATGGTCACTTTAGGCCCGGTTTTGGGGTGAAAAAACGTGAAAGTCGTGCATGTGTTACAAAAAAGATTGTTTGTCCTACCTGCACTGAAAGTGTGCTTTTTTCATACATATCAAACGGGCGGATAGTGGTTCTTTTTCGCCCTGGAGCGGGCAATCCGTAAAATCATCCTTTCAGTACTGACAGGACCAAAAATATCGTATGCACTACGGGTGGAATGCGATTAACGTTCATACTGGTTGAAGCCCTTGCCTCGGCACCCCTCGACATCTCTCGGCTCGCCTCTGGTCACTCAAGTGGCCTCGACTCGGCCTGCAATGCGCACTCGCTGTAATCGCCTACCTTCCGGCCTTGATAAACAATATACTATTTTCGGTCAATGTATAGATAATTTTAAACCACCCTATCGTTAGTCAAATATAAAAAATATGTAATAAATAACTACAGTGAGTGCACTTTTCTATCCATATAAATGCGTATTGTAATTATTTTTCATATATTATAACATATATATATATATATATTTAGGACAATAAGTATGACAATTGATACTAAATCATTTTATTCAAACCGTGTTGGTATTTAAAAAAAGATTGCAGATTTATTTTTGTAATAAACAATATCTACCATTTATTTAGTTTGTAAAGTATATACTTCTCTTTAACATATATTGTCGCTTACATTATCAGATCTTCATTACTCGGATTATAAAAGATTGCCTCCTTAACCCATTTCTTCCCAAGCGGCCATTTTATAGTCGGTTGGTTTTTTGCCTAAAACCGCCATTTTGAAATTTTCCAACGAAAATTTCAAAGTTCTTTTCAAAAATGTAATTAGGCAAGGACAGTAGATACGGTCTCCTCTTAAGGTGGTAGTAGATGTAGAAATCACCTTAGACCCAGTATTGAGGAGATATGAAGCCCCTCCCGCTCCTTTCTGTTACCGACAATTATAGGTGTTCATTTCTTCAATTTTATTTTGTCAAAATTGAAAACTAATTAACAACTTGGTCCACGTAAATTCCGGTAACATAAAATGTGTAACATTTCTTTTTCATTCATATTCAAAATATTGACAATGGTAATAACTTGTATAAAAATCAATGTTAAGTATTAAGTATATACAAAATAATATAAAATGAGATCTTTGGAAAATAAAGTGTCAAATTAATGTATTGCCTAATTAGGTTAAAAACACACATGTGTCAAAATCAAGACATTCAATAGAATTATCAATGAATAGTCTTTTGGAAACATGTTCGCCACACATAGCTTTTAGTTTTATCAGAGTATATTTATTAGCCGCAACCAAAAGATTTTTGATTATTTCATCAAATTGATTCACTTTATATATCGTAGAATATTTATTAATACTTCAGGATCGATATCTGCCGTTGGTCTTACCACATGTGATCGCCTCGCATCACTTCGTTAAATTTCTGCTACCGTTCCTTGTTCGATCTTGATATTACCTTGTACGATTTTATTCGATTTTGTCTAAAAAAATGTTAGCATTGTTTCAGTTTTCCAGAAGAAATGAAAATACCTTATGTGAATAATCAAATCTTCGTTTTTTTGTCATTTATTTATTATTCAGTATCCATAAAACTACTGCACCGAACTGAATAAACTTTGAAATTTTTTGTTCATTCGAAATTGAAGAAAAATATATGCTACGTGGGAATTATAGATATTCTTTCAGTTTTCTAGAAAGAAAAAAAATACCTGTCATGGACATCATCTTCTCTATTTACTTCAAATGAAGTTTGTCATTCATTTGTGAGTGAATCACTCAGAAACTACTGTGCTCACTACCGATTTTCTTCCGTTTTGACTCAAGAATATAAAATAAAAATAATATCCCACTTTTTAATTAATCTGTACGAGGTCACGGATACAGATAAAGCTCTATAAACATTTTAGGCCATAAAAACGTGAATAAGTAAATTTAGAGATATGAAACTTAAGAGAGCATTCCGGTGTGACAGACAAAATTTCAAAAACTTATTCCACGAATTTTTTTTATAACAAAATAAAATAGAATCTTTTCGATCTTTTTATATGAAAGATACAAAAAATACTTTTTAAGATAATTTTATAATATTTTGTTATGACGTTCAAGGTTGCCTAAAAAGTAGGGTAGGTGGATGGTGCAGATGATTCCAGCACTTGCAGTAATCTGAAATAGAAAATCCGAACGGTTTCTTATTCTGTTAGATTATCGCTTTAGTCCGTACTAGAATTGGACACTTTTATAAAAAAACAACAAAATGGCGGACTTGTAAAAATAGTGTAAAAGATCGTGATTTTCTTCGTTCAGAATTGATAAAAACAAATGGGAAATAATCGATAAAAATACATAATACTACTCGTAGTACGGACGAGAGCTGTTATTGTGTAGAATAACGTTTTAAAATTTCAGCCCGATCAGTTGAATAGTATTTTGTAAAAAATCTGCCCCGTCCGAAAAAAGTTTTAGTACTAGCGATGCGACCCACGGATCGCTCTCTTCTACTTGCTTGCTATAACTTCGTTAGTATTAGGCTATTTCAGTAAGATGGTGAATACTGTAGTTTATGACAATTGAGCGAGTTTCAGAGTTGTAGATGTCTAAATATTGCCAATACTTCTAATAACGTCACAAGTGAAATAGCCTAATTTCAAGATTCGGTCTAAAATTTTCGCAGTATATTCTCAAGGTACTGTGCACTCGACATGGGAAATTTCAGGTCGAATACGTTTGAATTATTTTTAAATACTATTAATTTCATTGGATCGAGAGCTAAGCTCATTGGAGGATTTCAAACGCATTCAACCAGATAATTCCTACGTCAAGTGTACTTTCGAAACAAGTAAGAAATGATCGAAAATTTGAAGTTGTCACACCGGAATACCCTCTTAAACAATAATACTATTATTAAACAATTTACACTAATTTTATGGATAGTAAAGTGTTTTTTTTTAAATTTTTATTAACCGCGTTATTTGGACTTAAGATTAATATTTTTAATCTTTATTACTCTAAAGCATTTTAAGCTTGAGGCAAAGATTTCTTCCAGATGTCAGGCGATAAAACGCATGAAAATTCTCAGCCACACATACCATACACAACCAGATGAACATTATTAATAATGCGGCAGGAAAATCTATTTCCTAGTGTCAGTGATCGCGAAGATTAGAATCTACGCGGGATACTCGCAAAAGATATATCTTGAAAGAGCAAAAAGAAGAAAAAAACAAGCCATTCGTTTGTTCGTACATTCGTTACTCCACCTTCGAATTATCCAGGCTCGTTGATAATCCGGCACCATATGCAACGTGCGCACCTCCGCCTCCACATCATTCACGCCTCTCTCGCGAGCTCGCGCGCCCGTCGCCCGAGGTGGAGGCAGGGTTACACGTATATATATATATATACATATATGCCTTTTCTGCTCGGGCGCTCGTCTCTGTCCCTCCTTCATATCTCTTTCTCACGGAGGAGTGTATATAGGTGAGCGAGCGAGCGAGCGAGCAAACGGTCGCGCGGTCCATCATGCGCCGCGACGGATTTCCAATCTGCCTCGCTCGCTAGCTCTGTGCCGCAGCGTGTTGTCTACTCGCTACTCATGCTGAGCTGCGGGTGTGGATGAGAAAGAGAGAGGGGGGAGCTTGAGAGGGAGAGAAAAGCACCGGAAGCGGTAGAGCTTCGAGTCAAAACAACTACCGGGCTTAAGTGAACTGCCCTTATAGTCGTTTGTATTTGTGCGTGTGTACCTATTATGTACTTTTTAATGATAGCTTAGTTCCATTTGGATTTGTACCTTGCTGTGGTTTGTATTTTTGTTATCATTGTTTTTCAGTGCAAAGTGTGTAAATACGTTTTTCATTGATTACATAGAGTAGGTAGCGAAATTATTTGACACTTGTAAATTATAAAAATTAGTTTATCAGATTTAATCAGAATATCGTATTTTAATTTTGTTTAGAAATAATTGTATCCATACACACATAGAAATGTTAATGCTAAGACAGCAAAATATTTTGGCTGAACCGTTTTCGCTGGAATAGCTAATATTTTAATCAGTCGTCAACTGATGCTGCTGTATTAATTCAGCAAACTCTTTCGTCGTTACCAGAAATATTTTTAGATGTAACTGTAGATTGTTTTCTATGTATAAGATAACCAACATTCAATATAAAAATTAGTCTTTTATGCCAACTTATAAAATACTGGAAAATATGTATTAAATTCAAAATTAGCATTTGGAACATTTTCTATAATACCCATTACATAAAAAGTTAACTATTTTATTTTATATCTTTTCTAATAGTTTGACCACCCTCTGTATATCCGAGAAACGGATTTCGATCAGGATTTAGAAGGTAAATTCTAGTACCCAAAAATGATGTTTAGATTCATAGTTTGATTTTTGCTTTTAAAATACTTATAAAAATGGAACTTCCACTTTTGACAATTACTCTCCAAGATTTTGTTCTAGAAAATTGATTAAAAAATAAAGTAAAAATTAGGTGAAAGAGCTTTAATTTTAGCTTTATTTCTTACGAAAATACTAATTTCTTACAAACTCAACAATAATCGAAGAATGTAACTAAAAGTCCATGAATATTCGAGGATTTTCAGTTCTTTTTAATTTGGTGACTGTGTATTTTTAGTCACCATCTTCGATTATCACTAGTTTTTAAATATTGAATGAAAATATTTCATTTAGTACGAAAATAAACTATGTTTGCACATAAATGAGAACGTTGATTAAAGGAAAAATAAAATATTCATTGAAGTAGTTGAGTAAAAGCATCACTTGATTGTATTAAACATGAATCATTTATACTTGAAACAAAATAAACATTAAAAGCGTTATTTTGTTTATCCTTTTTATCGCCGATGTTCATAAATAGTAGTGCAACATCATCACTAACAGAGCAAAAAAAGACTGCTGTTTACGTCTGTGGCTCGTTTGATTCCCCGTGCAAAAATAATTAAAAGAACGGCGTGTATAAGCAATCAGATACGTTCTAATTCAAGCGATAATAAAACTCCATTACAACTCCGAGAGGCCGTATATAAAATCTGCCGATGATGTAGGGGCGTTGATCTTAAATAACAACCAGGGCAGAATAACCAAAACAGAAGAAAACCTGCTGAGAGCAGAATATCTATGGTAAAACGGTGCAGATAGCTTCTCGTACAGAGCGTCTCTCTCCCCAGTCTCCTACAAATTCCCCCAAAGAGAGAAATAGAGAGGAGAGAGAGAGAGAGAGAGAGAGAGAGAGCGAGTATACAGGAGAGAATGCCACGTCGTCGTCGTCTCATGCTTATACGAGCAAGCGAGCAAACGAGAAGGAGAGCGAGAGAGAAGCGCTACGTGCCCCGCAAGGGCGAGGAAAGATGCTGCGCGGTAATTAATGGCAGCGCGAGCTCGTCACAAATCACGCGGCCCGTCCTATAATTCACCCGCCACTGACGTGTATTTAAATAGAGTCGATAGGCCCGACGCAGCAGCAGCAGCAGCAGCAGAAGCAGCAGCAGCGCAGGAGAGCAGCACCGCAGCAGCTACTAACGTTCCGGGGGTAGCTGTAGCTCTCCTGCTTAACGCAAACTCGCTCTCTTTCTCTCTCTCTCTCTCTCGCTCTGTCTGATGAGAGAGCGACTCCGCGCGAGGAGACGCCAAAAATTGCGCTTCCGGTGAAATAATTTATTCGCTGAAATGATATTTCATTCCGCGCGCTGCCGGCAGTTAGCGTGGTGCGCGAGATGCACGGAGGAGTCGGCGGTGCAGTACTAACAGCCAGCGAGTCTGCGCGCAACGCCACGTTTATAATGTTAGCGCTGAGGGGACTTCTAGCACGTTTCAATTAAAGCGCCGAATGGCCCCCGCCAAAGATATTTTCGCGTCTCCGTCTCTCCCTCCTAGCAGCGTGCTCTGGACTGCTTTTGTCTCTTATTCTTCTTCTTCTTCTTCTTCCTCTTGCTTCTTCTGCTTCTTGCTTCTTCGATTGTTTGGCTTTTCCGGGATCTTCTTGTCGCGCTCGCCGCTCTTTCTCTTGGCTCTCATTGTACTCGTGTCGCGCGGCGTTGAAAACAGGTTTGATTTACCGGACTGTGGTGTCTTTACTTCGTTGCTCTCGTTTTTCCGCGCGCAGGTTTGTGTCGTCACCGTAGATTTTTTTTGCTTTTGTTTTTTATGTGTTTTTTTTGGGAGAAGAGCTGCTCGTGCTGAGCGTCGAGGTAGAATTGTTCTGTTGCGTGCCATTAATACTTTCTGTACCGTTACTAATAGCGACAATTTCATAATTTAAGATGCGCAGATGTGTTCTCTGCTTAAAGGATCCTCGTACGTCTGCACTTGTTTTTGCTTGTAAATAACGCTTTAAACGCGGTCGCGGTCGTATTATGCTGACTTTGTATTTCATTGTACGTTATTTATCGCTAGACATGTGCATCTAATTTATATAAAATGATGACTAATATTTACATGGTGTCAATGTGCGTGTTATAATTTTGACTGGTACTAAATTTAGCTACTACGTTCCTTTTAAAAGTTTGAAGAATTATATTTTCATAAGGATTTTTAAATTTATAATTATAATCAAAATTAATAGTATAATGTGAAAACATTATTAAAACATTATCAAAAAATAAATTTTTTTTGTCTAAAGTGTATAGTCCTAATAATACCTATTAACCCGTAATATTAACAAGTAAGCCTAATATCTAACATTTCTACTTAAAATATAGTGACTATTTAAAATTTTTACATTACCTTTAAAACTAAATTATCTAAATGCGTAGGTACATACGGAATTTATAAATGCATCAAAAAATGTTGTTTTCTTACAAGGGAGGTTTTGATCTTACTTCATACCAGTCAATTTTCACTAAAACGGCACCTATGATGCTTTTTATATAAAAGTAGATAACTTTGAGCTCAATCGAACCTGTTTGACCATTACAGAACTTTGCTAGTTTATTATACAAATTCCAAAGGAAGTATTGGAGCAAATAATCTAAATATCATAAAACATTGTAAATTACGGTTAAAAATTAAAGAGAGCTTGTACTGCTTAATCCGGTTCTAATTATCTTTAAATCATCTATTTATATAAAAAGGAAACATCGAACAGTATGTATTCTTTCAGTAAAAATTGCAGGTAATTTTCACTGTTGTACTGAAATAAAAAATGACCCTTATAAACCCTTCTCTTTTATACTAAATTAAAATGCTTAACATTAAAAAAATATATCAATTCAACATATGACAGAATGTTGCATTTTACCTTTCATTAAAATGCTCCTATTGCTTGGCGCGGAGTAAAAAGTTCGACAATGAAGTTCGGCGAAATAGCGCTATCATTTTGTATAAAAAGAAACTCTTACATACTTTAGAGTATTTGTAGTAGAATGAAAGTTATGAATTACATTTTTTAAATAATGTATTTTTTATAAAATTCAGTATTATACATAACAGTAGGTAAATAAATAAATAAATAAATAAGATTCTAAGCACTATTCTACCACTTATAGCAGATACATCAATACAGCGCACGACTACAAATTCGACATTGATCTACTTAACACTTTCTAAACTTTAGAACTCTCCGATAACCCATCGACAAAGTGAATCCGTAGATAAGATCAGAAAAAAAAAACAACAAAAGAAAAAGTCGGTACGCACTCGTAGCACAATTCCGCGCAGCGTGATCAAACTACCAGCGCTCACACACGTGTACACAGAGAACGATAATAGCCGCAGCGGCGCGAGAGTCGGGGGGTGAGAGCGCGCGGGGGATGATTATGCGGGCCGTTTATTCGATAAAGGCTCGAAGCTAACGTCAGGAAAAGAGGGACGGACGAGAAGTTAAAAGGGACGAAAGAGAGAGAGAGCGAGAGAGAGAAAGGGAGGGCGAAAGTCGGCGGGGGTGGCAACTGCGCGAGCGAACGCCAGCGCGGCGAGATCTATGGCCCTGTAATATTCTATGAGCAATATTTACGGGCTTCGAGATAAGTGCGAATGTTTGCCCGCGCGGAGGGTTGCGCGCGCTTATGTCCTTTCTCTCGCTCTCGCTCTCTCTCTCTCTCTCTCTCTCACTCTCTTTCTCTCTCTCTCACTCTCTTTCTCTCTCTCTCGCTCTCTCTCGATACAGAGAGCGCGAGACGAGGAGAGAAAAGTAGCGGCGCGCAGTTTCTCCGGTGACAAACGCGTTTTACGGGCCGGGCCGTTTTGGCCTTTCGTTTTAGCTGTCTATGAATAATAATAATTCACGATTAACGTGACCGATATTGAGCCTCCCGCCCGCGCGCGCAGCAACCGAGAAGCGACTTTTAATGGGGAAAGTATCGAGTTCATGGAGAGCGCGAGCCCCGCCGCATATTTATCATAGTAAAATATTTGCAGATTGATTAGAGCTTAGCGGCGGCGGCAGCGAGAAGTATAGTATACGGGCGAGTGTGCAGCAGGTGAGCGAGAGGGAAAGAGACGGAGAGAGGAAGCGACGCGAGTGCGAGCACAGCGCGTGGGAAAGGTATAGATAAGATTCTTGGAGATTTATAGATTGTTTTTATTTCGGGTGCCGCGCTGTGTTGCTCGTGCCCGTCGCGGGGTGCTGTAAATTTTCGGCCTGTTTTGTTTTGTGGAAATGATACTTGATGTGAGATATTATGTGTAAGTAGGAAAAGACTTTTTTGTCGCACGGGTGTTTGCTGTGATTACTAATCTGTTGGATTGTTATATTTAATGGGGAATAATACTAATATTGAAATAATAGCGTATTGTTATAGATCGTTTCATAGTTTCTTTTTGTATACTTTAAGAACTTTTTACAATATCTTATATCAAAACAAAATTAAAAACATATAGACTAGACTTCGAATGCAATGTGTTGTGGCTTTGGCCGCCTCTTTTTGGTATTTTTTAAATGCAATTATTTATATACTTAAGTTTAGGCTCTTCGCAATCTATACGAATTCCGAACAAAAAATAAATTTTGTGTTCTTATGTATCATCATTGAATAAGATTTTCAGAAGAATATATAAAGATTCGTAAAAATAGTGCTTAAATGAAATATAGAAAACGTACGAGTATTAAGTATCTAAATCTATAATAGTTACAACATTGATAAACAGTCTTTATAAATTAATTTTAAATGTTTTGAAAAAATAATGATACTTATGATTTCTTTGCAAGTTATATAATGTAGTATTTTTCCATATGAAAGGCTATTAACAATACGTTACTCTGTCCTACATTTCATGAAATACGAAAAAGAAGATATTCTTTTTAATCCTTCAGAAAGAATATACGACTGACCTCTAAAAACGTTCATTGTGTTTTCTCCCAAACTTTTTAGAGGTTGATCATATTTTTCCTGGTATACATTGAAAATGCAGCTTCATGAAGTTTAATCGCACTCGAACTTGGTTAGGAAGATTTACAGTACACTGTTACAAAAACTTATTTACCTTTTCTTGATGAACAATTAAAAAATTTATTAAAATATTCATCAAATATTTTGCTCATTAGTTACATAATATAAGTTTCTAATAAATACGTCAAAAAATTGTTTAAGGTGAGGCTAAACTCACCCATCGTCGACCTTTAAGAGGAAATACTTTTTTCATTTAATTCTCAATTTTAAGTATGTATATATCTCTCTAAAATGTTATTTTCCCAATGAAAAACTACAATCTTCCAGAGATATTTTCTCAAAATTGATAATTAAATGGAAAAAGTGTATCCCCATATTCGCCAATAATTTAGCATCACCTTAATTTTTGATGCCAGCATATTTTCGTGTATAAGTGATTTACATTATGTTAGCGTACATAAATCTTAAATCAATCTGAATTTGATTATTCAGAATTCGAAAAATTCAAGCCAAAATGTTGTAAAACATGGTAATCTGGAGGCGCATCGTAGACAGCGAAAACATCGTCCAATGAAGCAAACACTTGGCTAGTCTAAAGGCTTGTAATTCGAGGCAGCGCGGCGCATGGATGCCTAAAACGCGAAATATATAGCGGAGGTGTAGGCGAGTAGGCAGTCAGGCAGGCGGCGGCGGCGTCCTCATCCTCCGCTATCGAAAAGCTAGTATTTATAGCTCCATTAAGGACGGGACTAAATCATCGTGTGCAGCAGCCACAACTTTGTTGTATCATCCTGCAGGACTGGGCGACCGCCGCGGCCGCCTCGCTGCCCATGCAATACCTAACCCCCCGCCCCTTTGGTTACTCGTCCCGCGCCTCCCTTACCACCAAGGTGCGCGGCGCGCTTGTAAACTCTTGCTCGTTTGCTCACTCCGGTCCAAGTGACTAAGTGTAACGCAAGACTGCAAGTCTACGTAGCGTCATATATTCCTTACTGATGCGCGATCGGTTGGAATATCGGAACCTCACCGTTGAATTATTTTAAACCTCATTACTAGAAACGACGAGCGAGCGTATTTTATTTACTTTTAATTAATTTATCACGATATTTTGTTAAATTTAAATTCCTGTTTAGGATTACTTCATTTGCGGAAAATTAAGAGCGAAACACTTGATTTGTTATCAGAATCGAAAATAAGAAAAATTACATAATTGTAATTATATTTTGTCTATTTTGATAGCAAATTAAGCGATTCACTATTTAATTTCTGTAAATAATGCGATTCTAAAAAGGAATTTTGATTCTAATGCTTAAACCTTTTCTTACAAATGAAACTTTTTGATCTATGTATTGGCGGGTAAACTAGCTCTCATGCATCGTCTCAAAGCTTAAGGTATCGTGGATGACGTGGCATTCACACTTTCCAGGAATATTCTAATACGATTTCAATAAAAAAAATCAAATTTGTAAAGAAAAAAAATTTTTAAATTTGATTTTATTTAAAAATATGAGAAAATTTCTTGTACTTTCAAACATAAAAATTAAATTAGCCTTAGAAAACTATGGAAAAAAGTAGGCGCTTAGACACTATTGATGGCTTTATTATACTAAAGTGGAATAGTGTATATAAGATTACTATTATCTAGAAAGTGCCTCATATAATTAAAATAGGTACTTCAAAAAATATATCATCAACTTAATATAACCGTAAATTAATAACACTTATCGATAGTTGGTTATACTAATAACGTGTGGTATATACTCAGAAACAAATGATAAAACCATGCATAAAAATTGGGCCTAACGAGTATGGTCTAATTCCGAACTATATCTTTTCTTACCATTGCTTATAAATAACCTTACAAAAATCAAAACGATCAACCTTGAGAAGGAAAATTCTACTCGTAGAAGTTTACTTGTAGAGCAAACAAATTTCCCTCAAGCAAAGAAAAATCCGCAATCCAATTTCCAAGTTTTAAGTAAATTTCTCAGTCCAAATGTCCCGATCCCATAAAGCTACATCCTCCCCCCTTTAAATTATTCATTTAAGCGCTGCACAAGCATGCTCAGTTCGGACTAATTAACAACATTCACGCGCGCATAATCCAGGCGAGAGCGAGTGTGTCCCTCAACGCGCACGCGAAGACTTGCCAGCAATTTCGGGACCCACGGCCGCATAGTGCGTGCCCGTCCGTTCGACGCTGACAAGTCTCCGGCTCCGGTGCTGTAGTATATATAGGTAGCCTCCGCGCCGCCGCCTCGAGGATATCGAGGCGTCCATCGGGTTGTTTAGTGGCGGCCGAGGCGTCGAGCAGGGCGGCCACCGTCCCTCCGGCATACATTACGGCCCACATTCGCACTGCCAGCAAGGCTGCACTCGGCCTTACACGGCCGCGAAGAGAGAGAGAGAGAGAGAGAGATGCATTCTCTTTTTATTCGCGTTTGGCCTTTTCATTAGGGCTGGCGCGGAGTGCTTATATAGGCGATATCGTTCTTATCTGTTTTAAAGGAGATAGGAGTCAGGGAAATGTTTATGCCGCTATTAAAGATTGTTTATTGATTGATGCGAAATGTAGTCGTGTGCAAATGTAATGCTGTTTGGTACGGATAATCTTCAATATTGCTTCGAGATTTTCTTGTTCTTGAATTAGATGTTTTCTAATTTTTTCACTGGTAAGCATATTTACTGACCAAGTAAATAATTAACATTTTTGGTATTTTATATACTATTGCTATATCTAATGAATAATAGTCACTATTTTGGCATTATCATACTATTTTTACTTAATCTTATATGAATGATTGTCAACAAATTTAGTACAATAGTTTGTTAATTACAAATTATTCGAAGTCACCAGAAGTTTAAATACTTTGTTAATTTCAGGTATATATCCTATATGAAATTATTAAAACTGTCATTTTTGTGTTATTTGTTTTAGGAATAGGAATGTGACAAATATTGCAGTTTTATCGTTTAATGATGATGGATTGTTTAAAACTATATTAGAAAACCCGCATGCAGGTGCTACATGTAACAAATGCATTGATATAAATTGAATACTTTTTAAAGGATGCCAAGCAACACCCACTTAATGAACTCAACAACAAGAAGGCTAAAAGCAAAAAGCGCGAAGACTCCCTGAAAGTAAATTAGGGAAACATCACTAATCAATGCACTTTATGCACATCCAGCAACAGTATTTGCAAAACAAGAAAGCGCTCTCCCGCCCAAAAGAGTCAAAGAAAAAGCAAGAAGCGCAAAGCGTTCAGCATATTAAGATTTGCATAGCCAGTCAACTTGTCACTCCGTCCCACCCTCCTCCTCCTCGCGTTTAATTTATGCTCGGCTCTTATCCCTCTCGCGTTCCGCGCTCTCCTCTCGGCGCGCGGGCAGCAACGATGCACACCGCACACTCGTCGTCTGCGGCCTCTCGTTTTCTGTTTCTTGTACCGCGTGTGCTGTAGTGCTGCGCGAGCTCTCTCGCCCTCTCCCCCTTATACGCGTCGCCGGCGCGCTGATTTATAATTGTGTTTTTCTGCGCGCGCGCTCTCTCCCTGCCCATCTCGTCCCATTGATTTCTAGTAAATGTAAATGCCATTGGGTCCGGCGAGCGCGAGGGATCATTACCATTAGGTGCGCGCGAGCGCGTTCTCGCGTATATACCTTATAGTCGATTGGCCCCTGCGAGTCCGCGCTGCGGCGTGATGCCGGGCGAGCGCATCCGGTTTGCGTATGTGTACGGCTATTGCACAAATATTTCTGTATGTGTGTGTGTGTGTGCAATGCCAGCGTGGCTACGCTTGTGAAAAATAATCGTGTGTATTGGCTATTACATGAAAAATATAGAGGATGAAAACGTACGTTTTATGTATGCTGTTTTTTAGTTAGAAGAGATATCTGAGAAGATCGCAGTGATGTTAATTTTTAGGTATCCGAGTTTAGCACAAACCATTGGTCAATCAAAATCAATTTTGATGCATTAAGTATTTAGTGAACGGTACCTCTATTTCTATTTCATTTGGTAAGGTAAAATCACTACTCACTCATATATAAGTGATAATATATAAGTACTAGGGGGGCTTCGTCCCCCTGCGTGCTTCGCAAGCTTTCCCCGTCTTTTAC
Source organism: Gastracanthus pulcherrimus (assembly GCA_949152435.1). Classification (NCBI taxonomy): domain Eukaryota; kingdom Metazoa; phylum Arthropoda; class Insecta; order Hymenoptera; family Pteromalidae; genus Gastracanthus; species Gastracanthus pulcherrimus. The sequence continues at coordinate 40,106,004 of OX424574.1, forward strand.
ATTATACATATTTTCACGTAATTAGCGAAAATATAAAATAACGGAATTAACGAAATAATGAAAAATCATATGCAAAACCCAACGTTTCCAGGTTACAAGGTATATAAGATCTGCGCACATTTAGACTTACTACATAATATAATATAATACCTAATACTTAATTCCTACACATTCAACGATACACGTTAATCTATACACAAATGCTCACGTGCGTATTTTCACTTCTGCCCTGATTTCTACTCACTCCCTATATTTCTTATTTTTATATGCACTTATTACAAAAATAATTTGGTTTATTTATTTAATTACTCATTATGAATATTATTATTCATTTCATAATATATTTATCCATTCACCCATAAGAGACGGCATTTGGGGTATTTGCACTTCCTTTAAGAGTGACCCAAACTTGTGTCTTATATCATGGGTTTACTACATATACAGTTCTAATAATGGTTTAAGTCGATATATCAGCTTTCCAACCCTCTAAAGGTTAAAACTCTTTGAACAAATCATAATTACACATACTGAATATCGAATAGGTAAACATTTATTTTCGAGATTGTCGGTGTTGTCGTTAATTGAAACATTTATAGGGTGTTTAAAGATTAGGCAAAATATATGATGCCCAAAATTAAAACATATTCAAGGTACTTGTAATTGGAACACGCACAACACTTCGTTGTGTAAATTGTATTTGTACAAGGTGTCCAGAAGAAAATGGTAAAGTCAATTATATAGAAACCCAATAACCCAATAGTTCAACAACTCAATAACTCAATAGCACAACAACCCAATAACCCAACAACCCAACTTTATTTCTTCAGTTATTGGGTTATAGAGAAATAACGCAAATAACGTAAACTTTGAGGAGGAGCTGAGGAGGGCTAAGGGGCGACTGAGGGGGGAGAGCTCTCCTGGATTCTTGAAACGATGGCGGCGTTGGCGGCGGCGATAGCAATATTTGTATAGTATAGAGAGATATCTATGTACTATAGTATTTAGAGTGATATTTAATTTTTTGCTTCCACAATGAGGAAGCTTTGTGATAGTAAAAAAAAGTTACCTTTTAAATGCTATACTTTGGCATAGAATTATTTATAGTTGAAAAATTTTCTTGAGTTTTTTCAAATATATTTTGTCTAATAGGTGTGCGTAAATTTTGTTTTTTTTTAATACTCTTGTTTTCACCACAAAAATATGCTTTTACTCCAATAAGCTGTAAAAAAAATGTTGTATTGAGTAGTTTAAAAATAAAAAAAGACTATATATATTTTTGATGTTCCAATACAATTTGTTAGGAATACAATTTAATAGAGTTAAAATTTGGATTCACAGTTAAAATGAGTTTGTTATATCGGCATATTAAAAAGCAATAGAATAATAATGTCATATTGGAAGCTTTTTTAAAGTTTGAGGAATAGAAGCTAAGTACCAATGAATTGACAGCGGTTTTCTTAAATGTTCAAAATTCTAAAATAGCTAGTAGTCGACAGCATATTATCGTAAGTTCTTTCTATGATACTTACACGCTATGAACACTACAAATTGTAAAGCAAGTTAGAAATTAGATAACAATCATTATGACTGTATCGTATATAAGGACTAATTTTTTGAGAATATCAAGTACTCTATCTACAATAGCACATACAAATTAGTCGAAAGAAGCAGTAAAAAATTACTAAAGTTTTAATAAAGCCCTTGAATCTGGTGTCACATAATGTATTTATAGCTTTTACTAATTTTCTCGGTTTGGACTTTAATGCAAATAAGTACCTTTTTGTCAGGACGGCAGAATACTTAGACTTGCCTGAGGCAATATCTTAAACGAAGAAGGACGAATCAAAATTTTTGAAAATGAAAAAAACATTTTTACGATATTGTATTTCCTTAGTCTTGGTAAAATGCTCACATATTCTAAGAAAAGGGGTTCTTATTCATCAGGTTATAATGATTTTAAAACACTAATCTGGCAAATACCACGTCGAGCATTCCTTACACAAATCGTATTATGCAGAAAAACACAGAGAATGAGAAGCAGCGAGGCGCAGGAAAGTATAGAAAACCCGGTGTAAAGAGATCGCGTGTTTGCAGAAAAAAAGAAGACAAAAGAGACGAAGACAGTAGTAGGCGAGAAAAGAGAAACAAGAGAGAGAAAGAGATTTCCTTTCGATCGACTATCCGCAGCGCGGCATACCTATACCCATCGTATCGTAAAACGCTCATTTTATTTACACGGCAGACGTGAGCGCGCGCGCGCGCGCGCCTCTGCAGCCTCTCGCTTTGCGTACATAGGTATTTATATATATCCGTGCATTCCGCAGGCTGCGCGTAGCTGGAGTACATATGCACACATGCCTGCCGAGACAAAGAGAGAACGAGGAGCACAGCGCGCGTCCGTTAATAACGCCCTTAATCCGATCCACTGCCATTTTACCCCACGAGTCTCTCCTCTATTTTCGCCTTTTTTGGCGTGTATTTTTGCGCGTCTCGTCCCTCGGTTTTTCTTTGTGGCCGGTGGTGGTGGCGCTGGTGCGCGGGCCGCGCAAGCACAGAGACACACCAATCACCCGAGAATACGTCGATGGCGGAGCGCGATCTGAGGTATAGGCGCGCGCGTACACAATGTTTTACCGCCACCGCCGCCGGGGGCTGGCCGCTGCGGCGAGCCTCGCTTTGCTCCGCTGTCCGGGGCGTATGATGCACCTCCGCGTGCACTGCAGGCTTAGCTGGCCCGTGATTTAAGGGGGCGCGAGAAAAAAGAGAAGCAAGCGCGACGGCGTTATTGATTGCCGCGGGGGCCAAGGCTCGCGTCGGTTTGACGATGTGGATAAGGAGTGGTTTTTCGTTTGTGCATGGACTTTGCGGTAATGAAAAATTGGGGAAATTTCAGATCTTTAGTTTCTCGGTAATATGGTTATCTGAGGTTGGATAAATTACATGGAAGAAATATTCGGGTTAGGTTGGCACTAACAAGGGGAGACCATGGTGAACAGTATTACAAAAATCAAAAAAAAGTTGTAAATACAGTTTACAAAAATATCCGAATTTGTTTTTTAATTTGATAGTCCTGATAAATCATTATCAACATAACTAAGACAATTTAATACAAAGTAAGTTTCACAAATCATCCCTATTTAATCTAAAATTTTTCGGCATAGCGCGTTTCTTACACATAAGAATTATACACTTAATTATTCTACACAATTTAGCATTGGTCAAATTATATATAGATATACTTGACCAATGCTATATTGTGCACAATAATTACGTGTATAATTCTTATGTGTAAGAAACGCACTATGCCAATGTTTCTCCGATTTAAATTTTAATTTTGCGGTGCATCCGCGTTAAAACATAATTGTCAATAAATACCTTGCACTACTGCTATAAGTAAATTAGAAAGCAAATCAATAGCTCACGTAATTTTCTTAACCATCAGTTATTACGATCTCGATTACAACTATCTCATAATATCTTGTATCTCATAGCAGATTCCATTTCAAATCAGGCGGAGTGTTTTTACATGAACACTAAAAATCCATAATTTCAATGAATTTGTAACAAAATTTTGTAAAAGTTTTGTATATTTGCGAATTTTTTAATTTTCAAGGTTTTTCTTTTTCACGCTCAGTTTAATCAGGTTAGGGATATTCTCTCGCGAACGATAAATCAGTCTACCGTATAATGTAAAAGCGTAATATCCATATACGATATCTTTATTTTCGTATTTGTATTTATAGCACTTGACCATTCTTTTAGTGTTCAAGCACGTTCTTGCATAATTCATATTCTCCTTCTCTTGAAAAAAGTGCCTCTTGTAAAGCGATTAGATATCAATGACATTGGCCACATTTAGCAAATTTTGCAAACCCCATCCCGAGGAGCTCCTCAGCCTGGCAGTCCTCATTAGCGATAGTGATACTATTTATGAGGTAATTCATACGGGTGAATTGAACAGTCTTTGCGAAAATCCCGCAGGATGGCTACCGCGGACGTAGGCTCGTACAAAGAGAGCGAAAAAGAGAGATCGCACGGAAGAAAAAAAGACCGATAGCCGTGGGACCGAAGAAAAACTGCCAATGACTTACGGAACTATCTAATTACCGACTCATCGTTGGTAGTCCGACTCGTCGCATCCAATTGGAAAAAAGGTAGATGGGAGTGAAGAGAGCGAAAATGAGTATTTGGAATGATTGGTTGTTACGGACTGCATATACTCAAGGAAATATATTCCAGGGAACATTTAAAGGAAATAATTCGACTAAATATGTGTGTTTGCTTTTAATTAAGAATGTGTAATAAAATGTACAGTTCTCATTTACAGCATTTACTTGTTTAGATTACTTATTATTTCAAATTAAAACAATATCAGACTTTAAAGTAAATGAAATTATCTGCAAGTTTTTTCTTATCTTATTGTCTCTTTGTACGTAGGTATATAGTATAATTTTTAACATACCATGCTGCATTTATATACATCTAATATAGGTATGCATTCACATTAAATGTGCTTTTTTAATGCAGCATAATTTTGAAAATTTAATTTTCATAATAAATTTGCACTGCATGTATCATTAAAGGACGCACAAATTATAAATATAAAATTAAGTATGTTACATAATTTATAGCAAAAATAGTATTAAATTTAAAAGATATATATAATATATAAGGATGTATGTCTTGCTATACTCGTGCCGTATCTACTTATATTTATTTAGTACATTTAGGCATAAAACAGTCTTTCATTATACTTATCTTTCTAGTAAGTTGTTTCTATTAAATTGAATGTTATTTCGATCTCTAAGCAATGGTATCATACGCCCAATTTGGAAACCAAATTTCCTTCTACAGTCAGCATCTTTCTTCAATATTAAATACTATCTACTTTATTTATATCGTCGAAATCAATCAAAAAATTTCTTAAAACTCAATGAGTCAACTATCAGCACATATAATAGACGATTTCTATTATTGGGCCCATCAAAATAAAGCAACCCTCCTGTAGGAAAATTCCATTATCCAAGAAATGTCTCCTCTCAACACGCATTACAGACATAAGCGTAAAAACTGCAACAACTTGCCGTTCTCCGAATGAAACGAAAGCCTACGAGAAGCAAAAAAGAAATATAACAACACTTGCACTACAAACACTTGTGCAGAGGTATAACACGTGCAATAACAAGACAGAGACAGCACGAGCGAGCAAGAACCTGAAAGAGAGAGATAGACGTACATACAAGCGCGAGAAGGTGGTATAGCTTCAAGGTGTATAGTGTGGCGATGTGTCAGGGGAACAAGCGAGAGAGAGACAAGACGAGCCAAGAGGGAGAGGGGAGGGGGTGGTAGAAAGGCAAGGATATAGAACGAGATCGCGCGAGGGGGTGGCTGCGGGTGTCGGGGGCGGCGGCGGGGGTGGGGGGGGGTGCGGAAGACAAGGTATCAGGCCACAGCGAGACAACCGGGGCTAAACAGCCATCTAAATGCATCCGAGGTGGCGCTCACTGCCATTACGCTTGATGGACGCTTATTGACGCGCGCGCGCCCCTGACTGCCTCTGCCTGCCTGCCTGCTTGCCTGCCAGCCCTGAGAGAGAGAGAGAGAGAGAGAGAACCTACACGACGAGAGACACCTCGCACGTCCCACCCCGCGACCCCCTCAAACTGTGAAACCACCGCTGAGGAGACGAGAGAGAGAGAGAGAGAAGCAGTCTCTCTCTTTCTCTCTCCCTTGTCGATATCAACAAAGTGTCGAGGTGAGAGAGAGAGGAAGACTGTGTTAGGGGGCTGCTACGGCTGCCTCTCTTCGCAAAAATGGCCATCTTTTCATATCGAAATTTTCCTTCCTCCTTCGTCGAATCTGATCTTACGATCGATCGATCGCCGTACTCCTCGTCGTCGTTGCGCTGCGGTCCTGCGTTATACCGGCACTGGTCTCATGTTACTTTCATCGCGCGTCGCGGACTTTATTACTGAATTAAGATCATGGGAGTTTCGAAGAGAAAGAGAGAGAGAGAAGGAGAGCTTCGTGAGAGAGAATCGGTGAGCTGATGTGTATGGAGATCGTTATAAATGTGCCCGCGGACTATTTCTTTTGATTCGTTGCGGGGTGTTTTTTCGGGTTCGCGGTAAGATCCTATTGCTTTTTATAAGATAAACATAATATCGTCTTTTTATACTGTGAGTAATACATATTTATTTAGTATTAAAATATAAGCTTTAGATATAGAACCATTTTTAAATGTCTTCGTTCAAACAATAGACAAACAGAGATTACCGTCAATGAACTTGAGCAGAATAAAAATTTATCTTTATTTGTTTCTTCACTATGGATCGTTAAATTTAGATTCGGAATTTTATAATGAAAGAGAGAGAATCCTTTAGTTCTAGAGAATTCTCTAGAGAATCCGTTAGTTCAGTAATTTAATGATTAACTAACTCAGTCTATTTTTACAAGGAAGTATGTTGAATAACATACGCTTTTTTATACGTAACGCAAATAGTTAAACCGCACACAAAAAGACTAAAATAGCTCTGCCATTTGTAATAAAATGCAATCTGGTTCTTGACAACGATAAAAATAAATTCAAATTCTAATAATACACGCTCAAAACTTACATGGCCAATTATCTACGACAAGCCTACACATTCAGCGTTCCATGTATTTTCTCTTATCAATTACTTATTAAATTGTTAAAAAGAATGTAACCAAAACTAAGATGATCTATTTTTTGCTCACCGTGTAACGGTTACTGCAGAAGTATTCTGAGACAATTATAGTAATAAACATATTATTATACTCTCCTAAATAGCCAAGCACGAATGATACATCATTAATATAATTATAAGCGCAACAAAAAGTTTGTATTTAGGTTCTTGATCATTATAGTCATTGATCATTAGTTCGGCAAGTATTCTATCGCAAAATATTTTCAGATACTTTTTTGTTTTTCTGTAAATAACAAGAAATGACAACGAAATATCAATTTCTAAGCATTCTACACGATGTATTAACCGATATACGCGATTTAAAAAAGTATTCGAAAAAAGTATCCGTCGGAATCTAAAATTTTTCCAGGCCATAGAAAATAAAAATCTACCCGGTATCCGACGAATACTTTTTTCGGGTACTTTTTTAAATCACGTATATCGGCTTATATATGGTGTAAAATGTTTAAAAATTGATATTTTGTTGTTTTTTTCTCGATATTTATAGAAAACAGAAAAATATCCGAAAATATTTTGCGGTCGAATACTTGCCGAAGTCTGATTATAGTATCTTACATTCTTGTTACATTACAGCTATTAGTAGCATTATTATTTTAAAATCTTCTGAAGACTTTAAAAAGAATATTTCTATTTATCCTATAAAATGCATAACTACAAAAATTTCGGAAAACCCGTATCTAAACAATAGATTTTATATAGATACACGTATCGCTCGTTCAGTTCGACACGCTCATTCGAGTAAATTTCAATCGCACATGAATTAAAAACCGAAACCTCGCGCTTATCCAGCGAGAGAGCGCGCGAGCGCCGTGGCTACTCCACCGCTACCCGACACATCGCGCTCATAAAACTAGATTTATGAATTGCCACTCGTATACAGCCGCGTCTAAAAAGTGTGCGCGCGCCAGAGAGTGAGAGAGAAAAGTCGCATCGAAAAATATGTATATAAGCGCATAAGTCCTGAAGTTTTACGACTGCGTGACGCATCGCGCGTACACTCCTACGGTGCAGGAGTTGCGTGCGCGTATTAGTGCGAGCGCGGGAATGTGACGCGGCGTTTTCTCGGCGATTTCACCGCTGCAGGAGGCTCCGCGCAGGAGGGGTTAAAGAGCGAAAAGCGCGAGTCGTGTGACGAAAAGAGAGGGGCTGGCGAGACGTGGAAGTTATATACACGGTATACACTCGAGTAGTGGCGCGCGAGCTCCTCACCTCGAGGCGGCACGGTATAGCGCGGTGTACAGCAGCCAGGGCCACCCCTTGTCGTCCCTTCCATCGCCGGCGCGGGATTATCGCGTTATTTATGCGGCAATAATAACGAGTTAGTGTATGCGCGGGATGTGCTTTATATCCTCGCGAGCCATTAGGGTTAATATAGCGTCTGAGGGTGGTCGGGGGGAGGGGAGGGGCGCTTCTCTCTCTCTCTCTCTTTCTCTCGCAGCCGGGCGGCTCTTTCGTCTATACAGCCGTTCCTCCAGTACCGCGAGGCATCGTCTCTCTGCTTTTTCCCTCGCGCTCGCCTTCGCTGCAGTAGCACCAGGCGACGGGTATAGGTGTGTATATACGGTACGCGCGCGGTCTCCGGGGCGCGAAGGTTCCAGCTCTTCAAGTGCCTACGCGTGGAGGAGGGCGACGCGGTTAACTCGGGGCGGCGGGGCGCGGCGCTTAAGCGTGACCTTCCGCGCGCCCGCGCTTTCGCCGGATGTCTCCAGTCACCCTTGCTTTAGAGCGTCTTATTGCTGCAGGGAATCGGAGAGTGTATGCGTGTGTATGTGTATGAGCGGAAACTTGCGTTTATTCTGCGCGTGTCGACTGATGTGGGAATTTGGAGGCGTACATTTATTGAGTACAGGATAGACGGAAAGAGATGAAACTAGAAATTGATGCAAAATTAAGATTACAGCATTCTTATTTGGGTAAGCATATTTATCTAATCTAAATATGGGAAATTATAACGTTATGTTTATGATTCGTCAACACCAAGTATTGGAGAAAAGCAGTCGTGGCTGCTTTCCCAATAAGGGATGTAATAAGTATATTGGTTTTGTGGATAATAATACGTAATAAAACAAAGTTTCAGAGAAATTGATGTAGGTATACTGAAGAAAATAGCATTAACTTTTATACGTGTTAATCACGCAAATCGATATTCCTCTTCTTAATTTCGTATGTACTCGTCTTTAAATGTCAGAATGTGCATTTTCTTTATTGAAACTGATGCAATGAAATTCTGTGTACAGCTATTATATTTTATTCAATACTTTCGCTTAGTATTGCAATACTTACAATCCATGGATATAATCTGTGAACTACTGGCTGTATATGTATACATATTAAAAAATTATCATAATGATATTTTATACAAAACTATAAAAAATAAAATTAAGGTAACAGTTAGAACAGTTTAATCAAACTAGAAATTTATACACTGAGAAACCCATATCGTAAATTTCATATCGTAACATTATGATATCGAAAATTTTTCGATTCATATATCGTACAAATTCTTTTCGATCCAATATTATAAAATCATGAGCATGGGATTTGCACATAATATTTCGCCTATTAAGAGAAATTAAACTATTTAAAATTGTATTTTTAATGTAGAACTTAAGATTTCAAATTGCTAATTTTACGATATCATATCGCATCTGACGCTGAATAATTACGATATCGATACGTAAATTTTTACGATATGAAATGCATGAGTTATGATATAGTTTTTTCAGTGCATAATGTTTCATAGTTATAAATCCTTGAAAAATCAATATGCAAAATTGAATTTAAAGAAAATAATTGTGTATGTTGAAAAGAACTTTAAAACTCCAATACTGAGCGATCACTTTGAAATCATTGAAAATTTAAACTTATGATGATTCATCGCATCATTCCAATTTTAAAGACATTATAAGGTCGTGTGTATGATGATATTTTATCTAATTAACTGTTCAACGATATCTACTCTCTAAAGTTGAAGTTGTGAAAATTGAGCAACAGATGTTTCTAAGTAGTGAAAATGTTACTACGTCGAAACAATTGCTCAATTTGAACTGTTTCAACTTTACATAGTAAATAAAGTAGAAATTAATAAAAACAGAAAAATTTGTTACAAAAGCAAATGCAACTCACGGGAAGATAAGTTTTATGCATTCAAATTCCATCAACGATCAAAGCTTGCATCGTTGTGCTGCGGCCGCGGCAGCAGACGCGCGCGCGTACGGTGCGTGCGCAAGATTTATCGGCGAAAGCGCACTCATGTGAAATAAAGAGGCACGTACGTCGCCGATAATGCGTCGAGCTGCCATCGTACCTCGAAGAGGGTTTTACGCGAACGCGCGAGAGACACGGAGAGAGCAAGAATCGAGGGGAAAAGGGAGAGCAAGTATACAGTCGAGTGTGTACGAGCGAGCAACGTAGATGGAGATAAAAAGAAAAGGGAGAAAAGAAGATGAGCGCACACACATGCGGCCATTCAAACATCGCTGGTGCAGGGAGAAAGAGACAGGGATGGCCGTCGCTTGATTGGCCGGCATCGATCGGCCGACAGTCTGCCAGTAGATCAAGTCCGAGGACACTGACGTCATGTTAAGTTCCCTTTTCGTCTCCTTCTGTCCACTCTCAATCTTCCTTTCCAATTCCGCTCTCTTGCTTCGTCCTTGTTTTCTTTTCCAGGTACATGCAAATTTGCTTTACCTGTCAAATTTATTTGTATTACAACATTTATACCGATAATTAACTTGTGTGTTTCTAAAAAAAAATTATCTTGAATATAGTAAAGTTTATATTAGAGTATATATAATACATAATTGATCATTCTTTTGCATCGAGTTCTACATGATTTTATAACTTGATAAATAAAAATTTAGCTGGAGCGCAGTAACCGATGCAGGATACAGTAACTGACTCCCCTACCATATTGTATATTTTATTTTGTATTGATCATCTGCAAGATATCATAATTTTCCAAAACAAATATTTTGAAAAATTATTCCGATATGCAAAAACTGAAGTAAATGTGAAACGTGGAAAGAAATACAAAACTGTTTTGTCCGGAAGAAGTTCATCTTCATTTCGATTGGAATTTAATTCTATATATATCTCTATAAATATGTTCTCTACTTTCTCTGTACCTACTTTTATATCAATCCCTTGTCATAACGAAAAAAAACTCAAACAAAGTCGATAAGATACCGCAGAAAAGCAACCAGATTTATAAGAATAGGGGAAGCTTTTTAGAACTTATAATATGCAAGAAAAGCCACCAAAGGCATCTAAACATCCAGGAACCCACAATACACACACACGTACATATAGGCACACACACATGCACACGCGAATAAGGTACGTCTTTACCCATCCGAAACTAAAAAAATCTAGCAAAGAATAGCTAGAAGGAGAGAGAGCAAGAAGGAGCGAGAGAGAAGGAGAGAAAGATCGTTAAGAGAAAACGATGCAAGAAACGCGCAACGACGGGAAAGAGACGAGAAGGAGATAAAGCGCGCGAAGCCTCTGCTGCGCGGGCGGAGCGAAACGAAGAGAAGAGACCGAGAGAGAGAGAAGAAAGCAAGTGAGAGAGAGAGAGAGAGGGGGAGCAGCAAGAAAAGCCCCAGGATGAGTGAGAAAAGCAGGGGCGGCGAGCGAGAGCGCACGAGAGGAAGAGAGAGAGAGAGAGAGAGAGATCGCGCATAGTCGCGGAGCGCGCTGTTGTTCGATTCAGGCCGCGCGGCGGCGGCGAATACGAACGGCCGAATTATGAAAATGACTCCGTGTGACGCGGCGGCGGCAGCAGCGCATCCACCCACCCACCCTCTCTCTCTCTCTCTCTCTTCCACCCCGCGTGCTCACGGCCCAGAGATAGCTTCCAGCAATAAACATACCCTCCCCCGTAGCCCGCTCTCTTCTCTCCTCTACGTTTTCTCTTTTCTCCCCCCCCCCCCCCCCCTGCAGACTCCTGCTGCTGCGGAAGCCCAGAGCCAGTTAAGGGCTGCGCCACCGTAGCCGCCGCCGCTCTCGTCAGAGAACGAAGAAGAGAAGAGGAGACGGGAAAAAATGGCGCGCGGAGGAGAGGCATCAGCGAGAAATCTACGGGAAAAGTTGCGGAGCGAGATGCGCGCGGTGGCAGTCGATGAGTCTGCTGCGGTGCCGGCACTTGCGGCCAGAAATTAGGGGAGTAGTTTCAGATAAATCTGTCCGTACTTTTATTTATCGGTTTTGTTGGATTCTTTTTTTTTTTTGCTGCGCGCGGTTGAGGCAGCGCTTTTTCGTATATATATAAGGGTGGAGAAAAGGTGGAGCGCGCCTGTCAGTTTTGAAGGCACTTTGGAAGTCTTTTTTTGAAGCGGAAAAGTGGTTGGATTGTTAGCTGGGCTTTGCGCGAGTATTGTTGATTGTGCAGATCTGAATTATCTTAACGAATATAATCTAGTTCCTATAATGAAATAATTATTTTTCAAGTTCTTATCCTGCACTGTAATCCGTTCACAATGGAAAAGTTGACTTGTGCATTTATTCAAGTCGATTTCTACAAGTAGAAACGCGTTTAATATTTTAATGCTTTAAGACACTTAATGCTTTTTAAGTAATTGTACATAAGACCATAAAAGAGCAAAATAATTTGAATGCAATTAATTTGTCAACAAATTTGATATGCAATGCTATTTCTCAAAATACCTCGTAAAATAGACATTTAAAAAACATTAAATATAAGCTTATTCATAACTAAAGTTAATGATAAAATATTGTATTTTACTTCGGCACAATAACTTTTTCATATTATTATTTTTAAAAACTATTAATATAGTCCCATAAAATCAAATAAAATTCATAAAATTTATTGAAACAAAAGGTAATAAAATTATAGTGACAAAGACGAGTTAAACGGTTGAAAAGGCAAGGCAGAGAAAAGCAGAGAAAGTGGATCTTTTAACGGTAACGTGGAACAGGGAAAAAGGAAAAGCTGAAAATGCGGATAAATCGTCTTCGTTTCCCCCTCGTCATGCGCAAGCTTGCGAACTTTCTTCTGTATATGTATGTACTTACAAGGTGTATTTACATAAACACGGAGAGCTTGGAATACAAAGTGCATGTTCGAGGTGCCGCATATGACAACCTAAAACTTTGGATTTTCCGAATATTTTGTATTTGCTGCCTTTACTTATTTATAAATATTTCAATGCTTAAGAAGTTTTTGAACTTACTATTTATTTAAAAAAACTTTCGCTCTTGTATAAAGATATTATACTATACTTGTATGATAAATTAGAATAAACTTTTATTTTTGTACTAAAAATGATTAATAAAGACATGCTACATAATAAAACTCAAAAACTCAGCGAACTTTGAATGTTGAAGATCCAGAACTCTTACTGCATCGCAGAACATAGTTCTCTCTCTCTGACATCTCTGAGACTATAAAAAAGAAACACTTCCACTCGCGTCTGTTTCGCAAGTTTATCAGCAGCCTGCTCGTCCAGTTCCCTACTTCCTCTCCCCATCGACGTACAACAGACTCTCTCTCTCACTCCCTCTACAGTTCTTGCTCTTGCTCCAGCAGAAGAGAACTTCGGGCGCACTTAATTCCTCGCGTCCTTGCACTCGATCAAGCGCACGCGCGTATTTCTTTCAGACGTCCTTCGCTGCTGCTGCAGCTACTGCTGCGCGACGGCGTCGATACTGCACAAACGAGCGTCGCGCCAAAAGGAGCTGCTGCTACTGCTGCAGTCCCGTCGAAGATCGAGAAGTTGCGATAGAAATTTACGAGATACAAGAGCGTCCGACAGTTATTTCGCGTATATACGCCGCTCGAGACGCGCGCGGGTTTGCTCCGCGCTACAGCGCTACGGAGGAGAGCTTCGCGCGGGCTTTCAGGGCAATGGGTCGCACTTGTATGTCTCCGTAGCGTAGACGCTGTTGTAAGCGCTTGTTACTGCGCTTTTCCGAAAAGGAGATCCGAAATATCACTGCTGTTGCTTATGCTGTGAGAGATGCGGTGGTAGCATTTTTGTTTAAAGATTTTGATAAAAGAATTGCATAGTATTAACATTACTTTCTTTATAAAAATGCTTATAATTCATTGGATTGATTTCATCATTTATGGTATAAAGGTATCCTATCCATTGTGACAAGTATATTCATGGAAACTATGCTTATCCCGTATAGAGCAGCACGAGTATACTCATACGTCTACATACTGAGAAGAACATACCGTAAATTTCATATCGTACATTTTTCAATTCATATATTGTAGATCAAATTCCTTTCGATCCAACTAATGTTGTAAAATCATGAGCATGGGATCTGCACATAATATTTTGCTTATTAAGAGAAATTAAACTATTTAAAATTGTATTTTTAATGTAGATATATATCGCGTGAGTTACAATATAGTTTTCTCAGTGCATTATTCACTGAAACTAAGATTTTCATTATAATTATCTTCTAAATTAAAGTGTTATTTAGCTTCTATTTACTTGAGAGGTAGTATAATAAAATGCTCATGCGAATTAAATATTTAAGGGAACTTACTACTGCAGAATGATATTTTAGCCATATTTATTTTTTATGTTTGGAACTACAAATAGTATGACAAATCCCTGCAAAATGTTTAAAATCGCCCAAAAAACATGTAAAAAATACAACAAAAAATATTAAAAATTGTAGAAGATAGATTTTTTAGAATGCTTTAAATGAAAATAAAGATAGACAATTTTTAGTAGGGACTCCTGCTAAACTTGTGACGCAGAATGTATACAAAAATTATATGTCTTTTGGATGAGATATCTCGACTTTATATTCATAAAGTTTAAGACATATTGTACAGTATAACACAGGTCTGAAATTTAAATTTTAAATACAGTAAATATTATAAATTTATAGTAATAATTTATTTTTTTGTAATAATCGATAAAGTAGTTAAACCAGCTTTTAAATAATTACTCAGGGGTTGTAGAAGTCATTGAATAGTAATCCGTAATAAGAATTCCAAAATTCAAAATATTGGATCCATTGGGGTGACAGCATTCATAATATTTTTCAATTTTTATTCAATTTTCAAAAACTGACTGCAGATTTGTAATTAGTGAGCTGAAAACCTTAAATATTTAAAAAGATGATTTCTTAGATTAAAACTGTTACGCAGGAGGGTTATAAGTGCATATACTGATTTAAGTTAAGTAGTCAGAGACGAATTGGTCGGGTCGGGCGTTGAATATTTAATTGTTTAACGTCTAAGAATAAATATGGAATTTTATCATGTCCAATAGTTAGATTCTTTATTAAAGTACTTAATAAAGTTGAATAAAGTTTTTTCTTTCTTTTTAACAGAGAATCTTTTTCAGCACCAACGTACTATCATTCAAAAACATTTACTTCTTTAGTACTTTCTTTCATCGTGAGCATATAGATATTCCAACTACATTTGAATTCCGATGCAACACAACATGATAAAAGTAATTAAAACTTATGGATACCCCTTCACTCCTCTACGTCAAAAAAGTATTACTTCTCCCATTTCCAACACCACAAATCTCTAAATACTTTCAACATTTTTCCACCCCCCAAGCTAAATGCACGCCACGCTCGATTAATTGATTAATCCGTTTGGAGCTATGCATCCCAACACCCACACGACCATTCGAATAACACTCCAGTCAAAGCCGCATCTCGCGCTATCGACGCGACAAAACGGGCAAACGCCCGCTACTATACATCTCCGCTATACACACTATACACAGCCCTGATCGCGGATTCAGTTGACGCGCGTATCTCTGCGGCTCGCGCTTGCTCGATGCGCACTACAGCCGCGGCTGATTGACGGCTGACGTGGAAACGGGACGCGCGCACGCATGACTGACTGACGGACGCCGCCGCCGCCGCCGCCGCGGCCCCAAAAGGGTTGACGGATGGCCCTCCGCGGCGCGATCGGCTGCGGCTCTCGCGCCTCGCGAGATTCGCCATTCCACCTCTACTGTAACGCCCTGCAGGAAATACGTCACTCGCGCGCGCTCGCGATGTCGCGGCATGAGCGAGCGGTTATATATCGCTTTAATCTGGCCAACCCTGCCCGCACGTATGTATATGTATTTAAATATTATATAGTTACTGCCTCCTCTCGCTGTGTATGCACGCGCGGGTATATCTGTATGGAGATTCGACGGGTATAAATATGTTCGGGAGGCGGCGTGGCGCGAGGGGATGATGATGTCTATGAGGCTGTATAGATATATATACCTACGCTGCCGCGGCGCGTGGCCGAGCGTCGTTGTAATTATTTTTTATGACTTATTTTGCGCGCGCCCGCGCGGCTTAATGTATAATGAGGCAGCAGCGCCGGCAGCGCCGCTGTAAGTTTCTTCGTAAAATTTGGTCGTTGAAATTGTTTATGGCTGGATTTATTTTACGATTGTTGCTCGCGCGGGTCGTGCTGAACTGTGCGTTTCAGTGCGCGTTTTTAATGATTGATTTTTTGCTGTCCTCGAATAGCTGACCGTTTGACGATGGCTATTACCAAGGGGGAGAGAGAATGAGAGAGAGAGAGAGAAAGAGAGAGAGCTAAAATTGAAATTAAATAGATGATTGAACTTTTTATTGATATTGTTGAATGGCTTTATTGATCTTTTCATGATAGATTTATGAAGTTTAAAAAATCAAACTATTTGCGGAATGAGAATGATAATTTCTGTTTTTAACTTTTCAAGCAGCGTTATACATAGAAAACCATTCTTATCGAGTGTATTCAAAGAATTTTCAAGCATATATATATATATATATATATATATATATATATATAGGTTATCATTTGTTTTTGTTATAATCAATGTAAATATAAATAGCCTAAAAAGTTGAATTAAAATAAATATTCAAATTATGATAATTATCGGTAAATCTTTTGTCAAAAATAAATTTTATTTTAAATCGAAAACATTATACCTAAGTTAGTGTAATTATTCGAATATACCAGTATTAACCAATAACAATAAAAGCCTAAAATATTTTACCGACCTCCCTTAAGTACGCATAAAAAGCCAACCACAGCGAAAACAAAGCACCGCGCACTTTTCAAACAATTAAAAATCCAACGAATGAAGATCGTAACAGCCTACAGCATCGTGCAGTGCAGTGTGCACCGCTATCCCCATATAATACCCAGCGCTCTCGCTCGCGCCACTGCACGCGTCTCCCCCTCCCCTCCCCTCCACCCCTCCGCCCCCCCTCTCTCTCTCCCACGAACGGTTTCACGCGGGGCGCTAATGCCCGCCTATTTATCCCTTTCATCGTAATTTCCGATGCGCCGAGGGCGCAATTTCCAGTGATAATCGCCGGCGAGAGATACGATAAGCGCGCCGCTGCTGCAACAGCAGCCACCGCGCGCCAGTCAATGGAAAAAGAGAGCCACCGCCGTCCCCTCGACCAGTCCTAGGTTTTTCCGCGATGTTTTCCGCGGCAGTGGCTCGCTTTTTTATACGCTGTAGCCAAAAGCCGCCCACACCGGCCCCGCCGCTGATTTGTACAAATAGACTGCGCGAGCAAGCGTTTTTGCACAGGCGCGGCTGGTCTTTTGTGAACCGAAGGGGCGATTTTTACGTAGTTAAGCCGCGATGATCGTAATGCTTTACGAGTTCGATTTCAGTTCTTTTCATGGGTGTTTTAAATAGTCTATTCGTGTTACATGAATGATCTTTTTATTTGAGTAATATGTATTGAAACACGTCACAAACCCTTTGCCTAATTTTAGTACAGCAATTCGGAAATGATATATAGTAAACATTTTTTTCTATGAATACAAATATACATGCAAATTTGTACAATAGTGAAAAGCAACGGTGCGTTTAATAAAAAAAGAATCAACGAAAGCCCAATTTCAAAATAATAATACGTATTCTACCAGTCGAATAATTCGCTAAGCGCACGAATACAAGTAAAAATAAACAGTCGATCTGAGGCTTAACGCTTTAACACCGAGACCTTTTCCGTAGGCGACCGTCTCGGAGTTAAGCAAACATATTTTTTATTGTAAAAATGTTTGTACAAATTAGCTTTATCTACGTGAATGTACTTTTTAACTTGAATTTGGATAGATTTTGTTAACACCTTAGTTTCTTTTACACATTTCGATTCCGCTCAAAAAGATGTGATAATAACTTAACCCTTTCGTTCCAACCAGGATCAAACGGTCCTCTAACTTATTAAAGGTATTTATAGGTACCTTGTGATATCTCAGTTAATAAATAACGTATTGTATCATTCATAATAGTTAACTTGAAAAATATATATACAGGTATTTTCAAGGTAATTCAATTACATTATTTTTTATAAAGCGTTAAATTATTCAATTTCGACTTTCTTGAGATACTACCTTTTCACTTATAATTTAGGAATGATTCTAAAGTAAAAAAATGATTTCTGGTTTTGAAGAAAGATCATGGAGTTTCTTAACACCTACTAGAACAAAATTATCAATTGTAAAGTTTATTGTTAACACTCTACTTTTTATGATATAAGTGTAAGTAATTTGAGGACCGTTTGGTTCTTATAGAAATATGAGTATAGAAATTTGTAGTGAGAACGATACAATGTGCTATTAAATTATACACATATAAACATTCGTGTACACATCGCACCCCCACAACAAGACTATGTTAACTCAAAATTCATTTAAATGAACTTTCGTTCACAAAATAGTTCATACAAAAAATAACCCATAAAACACTGCAACAATTAGTTAGGCAATAAGGTGGGTGCAGGTAATGTGGCAATACATTGACGCTCTCAAGGTTTCATTATGTTAAAAATACATGTAGTTATGATATGAGTATAGGAATTTGTATATCAAAATTGTTAACCAAAGTTATAGTCTATTTAAGTCATATTTCATAATAAAATTTTAAAAAATCGAAGAATTTTTGCTTAAATAAACTATAACTTTGGTCAATGAATTTTATATAAAAAAATTTTGTAGTCAAATTTTAATAAAATGTTCAAATTTACCGAAGAAAATCAGGTAATATGTGATGAGTGACTTATTTTACCTTAAAACGTTTTGACAATTAATTATAATTTAAAGGTATATCTATCCCCTTAAGGAGGATCCGTACCATTTTCTTTACACAACATCGATTATTTAAAAAGTTTCTTTTCAATTCTTTAAACCTTTCTTAACACAGAAACACATTGCATTATTGATTTTCATCAAATTTTCAGTTAGAAAATAATATTTTAAAGTACGAGCATTCAATAAGGTCAATGTGTTCTTTTTTAATCAAAACAGCTTTTTCTACAGTTTATGTTTTTCTATATTTAAAACTTTCTAGATGCATTAGTTTTTGTTGAAACTGTTTGACATTTATTGAATTTAGGTATTCTTTTTAGTATTATGAAGAAATTCATGCATTGCCATGGTGCTGTTTACTCATATATATCAAATAAAAAATAACTATTTATAAAAAAGCTATACATTACGCAAAAACGCTGTTTCTTATTTTAATAAAATGATCTCACTTTCAATTATGGTTATGTATTTGTATTCTTTATAAAATTTTTTATAAAACTACAAAAATATTTTCAAATTTACATAAAAAGTAAGCAGAAATTTTTTCTAGACCACATAAAAAATTCTGTGTGCACTAGGAACTTTGGCAAACGTCATTTTCACTATAAAAATTATGAACTTTTCGTTGTAAATCAATATAGATATATGCGGTAAAATAGGCAGAAATTTTTCAAAAAACTTTCTTTTTTGGTTATATGAACATATGTAACAATTTGATAGAAAATTATAATTAACGGTCAATTTTAAGAAAAATGATAGGGATATATATATCTGTAGGTTCCTAAAAAAACGACTTAATTCCAGTTTTTATGTTATTAAGATATTAATTAAGGTTTAAAGCTTTTATTTTCCATGTCAACTAATGTTAGAAAAATTCATAAATAATATAATATAGTCATTTTTTTCATACTTTTCTGATTTTTTGCATTACTTATTATCAAAAAATATATAGTATGTAAGGATACCTAAATCCCTCGAAACTCAATTTTCAAACAAATAGACTTAAGTATTTTTTCCGGGAACCCACAGATATACATATATAACGTATAAGATATATAGATATATATGAGGTGGGGGGTATAAAAGAAATGAAGGAGAGAGATTGCGTCTGATTGAATATTTATTCGGTATTATATGACGACAAAGCTTCCTTGTACATGTACGGCAATGTTACAGCTGACTCCATATTTGTACAATGTACATACAAGTAAGAGTTCGAAGTATTGTCTTCAATTTGGTGACGCTCTGACGTCAATAATTTTCCGTGAATGCGAACGGATGTAAGTATTTTTATTTTAATTTCTTAATCAAATTTGGCAATGATCGTATTTTTCCGTATATGTATATACAGGTGTATCATTTTTAATAAAAGATCTTTCATGAGGTTTGATTTCTAGTCTTGTATGTTAGAAATATCCGATTTAAAGTTTTGACTATTTCTTTGTTTAATCGATGAGAACAAAGTCGTTCGTTTATTTTCATGTTCGATTATGAAAATCTTATATTACTTGCTCAAATTACAGCATCAGAATTATTTATATAGATAAAACCAAAAACTATAATGTATAAACCATTTACTGTTTCCAATTAACAAAATACAGTATAAGTACTAATTGCAAATATCCAAAGAAAACTTATATGATTACAAACATATATTATCAAAACATCTTGAAACAAGAGCAAATATAATTATATACATGGCAATAGCAATCAATATCCCAGCAACATCCATAAGTGATAAAAGGATTATTACTACATTCGCAGTATGACAAAAAGTTGGGGTAAAATCGATGGCCCGGCGATAAATCGGCCGAGCCGCCAAAAAAAAACACAAACTTCGCGCCACCAGTCGAATAGCGCGGTTATCGCGCGACACGGAACTCGAGTTTTTTTTCGCTCGTCCGCGCTCACTCACATTCCACTCGCTCTCATCGTCGTCCATATATCCATTCCGTCTCGTAAATCTCTTCGGCGCGCGGCGTTGCCTAGCCTGCAGCCGCGCCGCGCGTCCGCTCCCGCTTGATAGACAGGTTTCATACGTTAATTGCCTATTCCAACTCTCGGGCTCTTTTTTCGCTGCACTCGGCGTCGCGCGCGCTCGCCGCGCGCGGGACACAAGGCCGGCCAACGGTTCAACAGGTGTTGCCGCTGCTGCGCTGCGCCTGCACACGGCTCGCGGCAAACTTTTATTTGCCCGCTCGCGCGCGCCAGCGAGATCGAGCTGCAGCTCTGGTGGAAAAAAAAACGAGAGAGAGAGAGAGAGAGAGCGAGAGAAACGGAAGGGCGAGGGACGAAGAGAGAAAGAGAGGGAGAGAAATTGAAAGCGAGCGAGCGGCACGTGGAAAAAGAGAGAGAGAGGGTTGAGCCGACGAGTAGTCGGGGAGTCTATTAGTTCGCTCGCCGGAAAAAGCCACCCCTTGTACCCCGAGAGCAGCAGTTCACCCTCTCTCTCTCTCTCTCTCTCCCTCTCTCACTGTGTTTGCCTCTTTCGCGCGTGGTGTCACCCGATTTTTTCGTTCCGCGCCCTTTGTCCCTCTCGCCCCCGCTTTTTGCTCTCGCTCACTCTCTCGCTCGCTTGTTGTTGGTTTGCAGCTCGCTTCCTTTTGCTTTGCTTTCGTTTTTTATCTGGTTCGGCCCGGTGCCGAGCGCACGAAATTCCTCTCTGACAGTGGCGAATCAAGGGTTGACGCCAGTGTTTTTGCCGCGTTTGTTTTGACCTAATGTTTGCCCGCGCGCAGCAACGTTTACGCTGCATGATATACACTTGAATACTTGCGTTTAATGTGTTTATTTTAATCACTATTTTTTAAACTAGCGTTTTAAATTATAATGTAATTGTTTTTAAAGCTGAAAAAAAAGAGTTAAGTACATTTCTTTGGATTTTTTATATTAAATATGAAATTTAAATATAAATGGTATTTAAGTACAATTAATTTAAAATATATAAATATAGCAGTAATATTTTAATTAAATACGTTTTGAAAAATTGCAATAAAACTTGGATAATAACACAATTATATTGTTCGTACCGCCGATAGCTTTTTAAAAATTGCTATTATTTTAGATTTATTATATTTGTGATTATTCTAATTAATTCAAGCACAAACAAGATAAATAATTATTATTAATCAATCATATTGTCAGTTTACAGTTTTAGAACGTGCGTTACCACTGTAATCGGAGCTTGACAAACAATAAAAAGTAATTTGAAACACCCGTAAACTGTAATAAGCCGCGAACAATATATTTTGTAACTGTCAAAAGTAACGCAGCGCACATAACAATGCACGGCCGCAGCAGCGCGATTTCGCGCAATAATTCACATCAGTCAAATTAAACTTATTATTGTTACTTATATACTTAAAATTGAAAATTCGGCGGAATCAATGAAATGCCGTTATTTACGATCGAAATTGATTTTTATTCCAGTGCGGCCGCCTCCGCGTTATATAAAATATGATTTTTGGGGTTTTTCCGGACCTCGCCCCGGTGGTATTGTCCGCCAGCAGCAGCAGCAGCAGGAGCAGGAGCAGCGGCATCGACGGCGGCAGACACGCCTGCGTGAATTCAATGGAGCGTCAGGAGTGCGCGAGCGTGTCGTTAAAATCGATGAATTACGAGACAACGCATTAGCGCAGTCCGCACGATACTAATCAGCGAAATTTCCGTGCGATAAATAAGCGAACGAGATCGCGCGCCGCAGCATTGGGGGGAGGGGTGCGAGTTGTAACGCGCACGCGGTGCCTGCGTATAATATCGCCGAGCGATGGAAAACCCAGCGTCGGCTCTGTTGTGCGTACGTGTGAGTGTGTGCGCGTGCGCAGCGATGATGTCAAATTTTGCGGCTTCGCATAAATCCAAACTACTTTCGTTAAATCCCATGAAAACTATAAAAGCATCGGGCGGTCAAAAAGCTCTCCGCTCCCTCGCCTCCTCTCGCGCTCCCTCCGTGTGCAGCTCTTAAATTATTGAGGGCCTCGGTGATAATGATTTCTCTTTCTCTCTGGCTGGCTATCTGCCGCGGTAAACATTTTTATTAACTAATTAAAATTTAGCACCGCGTAAACTTTAATAATCAACCGTTGAATACACTCGACCCTTTATCTCAAATTACTCTTTTATTTTTGATATTTTTGAATAACAATCGATCTTCAATAACGGAGTTATGCGTTGTTTGTAATTTATATCTTATAAAACTTTATAATACAATATATTTAATAATTTTTTAATCTGTCGGTTTCACGAATGCCATAAAAACCGTATCTCAATGCATCAAGTTTATATTAATATTATTTACGAAATAGCTCACATATTTTTATCCTTATTTTTAATTTGAGTCACAAAAAGTTTAATATAATATAAAAATTAAAATACTTATTATAATACATATATGTATTATAATAATTTCTTTAATGAAGGTCCAAACATAATTTTAGATTATATTTACTAACGTTATAATAAAATGAAATGAAAAAGAAAACACAATAAGTAGTAACAATCAGAAATGGATTTAACGCGTTAAAAAAAAACTAACAGCTTAAAATATGATGACACTTCAAAATTATATATATGTACATGTAGTATTCACTCAATAGACCCTAATTAATATTTACCCGTTTGATACAGTGCAATCTTGCATAATAAAATGTATTATCATCAAACCAATCTTGTAGGAGAAATTCAAAATAATAATATACAAAGTTTTCGTTTAGTGTACCGACGACAACCATATAAACAGGTCTGGACACTCCATTGTTAACGGCGTAGGAGTAGTGTCACACAATTGAAGCAATAAAACCAATATGGCGACAAGTTTAGAAAACCAAAATCTATATGTCTACACATGCGCGGCGGAATGTCGAATATTTTGAACGATTATAAATATAAAATATATATCAAAAGTATTTGTTTTTAAAATAGTTTATAAAACGATCGCTTTCAAAATAAAATATTTATAAAATATTTATGGATATAAAATTAGTGTGATCATTTATTACTGTTTATGTTAATAAATATGTAAATATATATTAGTAAAAATATTTCTTTGCCGTTTTTCAAAAAAGATGTACAAATTATTAGAAACAAAAGATAAAATATTATTTTTTACTTCGGGGATATTTTTCTTTAAATCTTATTTAAATAATTAAGAATTTTCAGATCATGTATTATAAAATTATTATAAAATATAAAATTATTTTTTTATTATATATAAAAAAATATCTACTGTAGCAAGTAAATGACCACTTTCGTCCTTGGGTTCAGTGAATTGTACAACATTTTCAGGCGCACAATGCTTCTCGCAAATACGATGATGAATTATAATTTTTGAACTCCAATAGCATTTTGCTATTCATAAAATGTTTATTATTATTTGGTACCGTAAATACTGAGAGCTGTACTTCCCGTTTTTATTATAGGTATTACATCCAGGCACAGCACAATAGTACGGCATAATACAAACATTTGGGAGTTACATCTTGTTTATAACCTGCTTGATAACCTGACTTTATTTAATCTTTATTTAATTTAAATCAAAACAAAGCGGAGTGTCCAGACCTGTTTATAAGATCGTGGTACCTACATTTGAAGGGATTTCGCATTGACCCAAACGACCAAAAGTTTATCAAATTTTTACAATGTCATATTGACTTTTTTCCTTTTAAGACTGCACATTAAAGGTTTTAAAATTTGAAAAACGTTCAACAGAATAAGAAGTGCGTCCAAATCTATTTCATATAAATAAATACGCGTAATAAAATAATTTAAATTCAAATTCGTTCATCACATACAACATTCACGTACTTCGTGAGTGACAGCAGCATTCTTTCAACGCGCAGACAAGCAAAGCTATCACTCATCAAAAACTTCACATTTTTTCTCTTCTTTCAAATCACGTTGCTTAGAAACCCTCCGACATCTCATCCTTTCAAAAGCCGCATCCAATAATGGCAATTTTTACCACTATTATACATCTTCGCCATTATCTCTCGGCGGCGTCCGCTCAGTGTCCATTTAAACGACAGTATTATAACACCGTCCCTTTCTCCCCCGTCCGCGCTCCCCGCGATGCAACTCCGATGCTTATAGCCGAGCAACGTCGCACGAAGGTACATTAGACGAGGATCCATGTCGCTTGCATTATATAGCACACGTCGCGCGCGGAAAGAAACGATCGCGAGGGAGGCTCCGCGAAGGAGTCGGCAACAACAATAACTTCGGGAAGACTTGTCGCGTCATCGTCTCGCCGCGTGACACAGTCAGTTGCGAGCCACGCTCGTGCGTGACTCTGCCCCGCGAGAGCTTGATATGGCTTGGCCTCTGCAGCGCCTCGCGTCGAGCCCGTCAGTCATCTACCCTTCCTTCTTATATACACGCTTAATCCGATGGGAGTGAACGTCACTCATTCTAGAGTGAAGTTTCACTCTAATAGAGTGAGATTTCACTCCGGAATGAGTGACTTTCGCTCCATCGTATTAAGCGTGTACCTCCGCTCCCGCGAGCTCATCTTTTCCGATGTCGGCGATGTGCGGCATGATGTATATACGCGTTACGTATATGTGGCTGCATGTGTTTCTCGTCGTGTGCTATGAGACTATGTCCAAAGCGACAAAGACAGATTCTTTATTATTATGCAGTCGCCGCGCGCGCGGGTTTGACCCTCGCGGGACCGGACTCGGATACGTCCCTTGTATACATGCGCCCTCCGAACTTATATGATGTATCCGAGGCATGATGGCGAGCTATACGTGGATGTGTACGCGGAAATGAGGATTGGCCTGTGTTTTGTTCACCGTGTGTGTTAGGTCGCGTGCTTTGTTTGGCATTTGTATAGGGGAATAATAGAAAGTAATTGGATAATGTGGAATAGGATATATTTGAGTCTGCCGGAAAGATGTAAATAATTTATGCTCGTTTAGAGTTACAAGAATAAATGAAAAGTATTATCAATAAATGAAGTTAATCGTTTGAATTCTTGCTAATGTTGAGAAGTACTTAACTAGAAAAAGCTCACGATAAAATATTGGGTATATATAACTAGTACATAAATTGTAAGTACGTAGTATATATATCTATAATACTTACACGAAAATAGGCTTACCAATCTGAACCTCAATCTACTTGCATGTATATAAAAGAATTCATGCTATCCCATGAACTTTAATCAAAAGTTTATCTTAGTTTTCATCGATCAAAGACTTGAAATTTTGATTAATCAAAATGAAAAATAAATGTTAAGGTTTTTTTAGCTTCTAATACTCGATATTGTTATTTTGGATATTGATGTGATCTTTTTGAGTATATATGATTTAGAAAAACTTTTATTCGCCGACGTTTCGGGAGTATATTTTTCCTCCCCTTATCAAGGCTTCCGAAATTATTTACATACAGTATGTGATACATGTGTTACAGTATTATTGTATTATTCTATTTTGACCAACAACTTACGTGAAAAGAAAACCCTAAACCAATTTTCTAAGACCGAAACAGATTGCACTAATTTGACTAGAGATGTTATTATCTAAACGAATTAAAATTGTAGTATATCGTTAGAAACAATTAATTGAAAAAACTTTGTAGAAAGAGGGACCCACCTAGTAGAGCCCCACACCTCTCTTATTCCCAGGTGAGCATACATGGGCGGCGGGAAGATGGTACGGCCGCAACGCTCCCTCATGCTACCCAAGGATCGGACTGACTAGACTGTCGAATTTCATCGATTTTATACTGCACGAGAGGTAAAGGAGTATGTGATACACTACAATTTTAATTCGTTTATTATAGATAATAACATCTCTAGTCAAATTAGTGCAATCTGTTTCGGTCTTAGAAAATTGGTTTACGGTTTTCTTTTCACGTAAGTTGTTGGTCAAAATAGAATAATACAATAATACTGTAACACATTTATCACATACTGTATGTAAATAATTTCAGAAGCCTTGATAAGGGGAGGAAAAATATACTCCCGAAACGTCGGCGAATAAAAGTTTTTCTAAATCATATATACTTGAAAAGATCACGTCAATATCCAAAAAATAAATGTTATTTATCAATAATTTTAAATCAGATAAAAAAACTGCTGCGACGATCATGAATATTTTAAATTCACAACAAAATTAAATGCCTGTTAAAATCAACCAGCAAAGCTATGCCTCGACTCGTTGGCATTTTTTATCTCCCGGGCCATTACGCGATGAATATGTTATAATTACGTCCGTCGGTAAAAATATTTATTCCACAACGGCAAGCCCCCCGAATCATCTTGATTAATGAAAGCCATATCCGTACACTGTACGCAAACCGCGCGCGAGACGAAACAGACCGGCTCGGGCTTGATTGTTTGTCCGTCAAAGCGACAAGGAACAAATTGTATCGACGAGGGGCCCCCGCGATTGTTCTCTCGCGAGATATGAAATATATATATTGATTAGCGTCAGTCAAGTGACCGGCGCGCGAGAGAGCGGCCTCTTCCTCGCGCTATCGGGCCGCACGCATCTCCGCCTCGATTCTTCGCCGATGACGACGAGGATGACTCGTCGGCTGTATAGAACGTCCCGCGGCTGAATTAGATGAGAGCGAGAGGGACGATGCAGAATGTGCCCTTGATGTCGCCGCTCGCGTGCGCTAGAGACGATCAGCGCGAGATCGGCGAGAGGCTCCCTCCCCCCCTTTCGATGCTCTCGCAACAATGAAGCTCGCCTGCGCACCGAGGTTCGTCTCGTTCTTTAACCACTTCCGTCGTGCGTTGTAGATCGTGAAGGGAAGACGCGCGCTTGACGTCTATTAACCAAAGACCACTTTGAAGCTGACGGGACGACTTTTTTAAATCGATGATGTCTTTTAAATGGCTTTAATTTGAGGTTTAATGGTCAATGGTTATCAGTTTTTGCTTCAGTCGTTTGATATGACAATACAGATGAATGTAGCTCCGAGATATTATGTTTCAGTGATCGATGAAAGAGATATTCTATTGTTCGTGTGACAATTAAAAAAAATAATTGTTACGTATCATGAACTCAAATCGAAATCGTTCTGAAAACGTCAATATTTATAATAGATATTATCATTTGAAATATTTTAGCTTAATGTTTCGATAGCTTTCTAAATTTCAAACTTTGAAATTGATTAGTCACCTGAATAATAAAAAACTTATACTATTTCTATATTCGATGTAAGTGCATAGGATATGAATGTCAGCCTATCAGTTGTATAAGAACAATACGCAAAATTATTTTAACTAGTTATTGCTAGAAATCCTTTAGTTACTGCAGCCAAATATTTTTCTGTGATAACTAGAAATTACGAGTATCTTTACTATACGAGATTCAGCTAAGTCTGTTAGCAATCATGTTTGCAAAAGATTTGCAAAAGATTTTGCTATCGGACTGAAAATCCTCGTGAAAATCTCTAGCTGAATATAAATGATATGGTTAAGTGAGATAATCCAAGTGACACTGATCTTTTTCATAGTTCTTATGTATGCGATTTGAGACAAAACAGGATCATTTAAAGGAGCGGCAAAATGTTAACATGTGTCAAATACATTTGCCTCGTTCCGTTACTGTTGAAAAAATATAGCTTACACTTCTCATGTAAATTTTTGTTCAATTAATGATGTTCCATCAATGCCTGTAATAAAAGATCCAAACTGGTGTAACAATTTTGATGATCTTAAAAAATATTCTATTAAAGTCTCAAATTATACAGAAAATTTATATAAATATAACGTTGATAACATACATTTAAATGATTGCTTCTAACAGCAAATTGTAGATGAAATTATTTAGAGTATCGTAATCGTTAACAATTTGCTGTTAGAAGCAATCATTTAAATTTATCAAAGGTAGACGTTCAAATCATTTTTAAGAAACGAATGTTCGTATAAACATCTTACAAACATTCCTATAGTTGATGACATAGTTTGAATATAAATAAATATATGAAATATAATCGGACTTATTATTCAGATCTTGAAGTTCATATTCGAAACTATAGGTTATATGAATCTTAAACAAAACATGACACAAATCTTGAAACTGCCGTATTGTTAGAGAAAAGTGCGGTAGATGCTTTACCGAAGGATTATCTTGAAGAGGTAAGTGAAACAAAGGATTATCCTGACGTTGTAAGGCAAAGAGAAATATGAATAAAATGTCAACAATTTTCATGAACAATTTTCATTTGTATGAAAATGAAGCAAAAGTTTTATTTAACTCTTGCATATCTGACATTTTAAGAATAAGAGGTAATTGGTTAAAAAATGTCATCTTATGTATAAAAGTAATTATAATTATAAAAAGAAGAACTAAAGAAAATTTTTAGCATACATTCAATCATTATGAATTTTTTTAAACTTCTACTAAGCATTAATAGTGCTTTTAATAAACTATTTTTAAGTTTCAACTGAACCTAAGCTGAAAATTGGCCTTTTAACAAAACATGTAAAAAACGTATCAACGAAAATTATTTTTATGTACAGCAGTCTAAGAAAACTTTTTTTCTACTACTTTTAATATATATTGTTAAAACTTTGTTTCACGTATTTCATAGATAATTTTAAAAAATTTTCGGTAGCATCATTGGGTATGCTTGACCCATGTTCTGCCAAACAACCTCAAAGTCAAACTCAAGCCAAACTGTGCATAAACTATTAATTTTTATGCGAGACCTGATATTATGCGGCCTCTTCATTCGTAGGTCACATACTTCGTTGTATTATCTCTTCCACATTCCTGCGAACCATGAGCTTCTTTGGCTAGCGCCAGCCCGGTATCTCGATCTCTTTCCCCTCCCCCCTGCCTTCCCCGACTCATTATCTCGATTGTCTCGAACAATCCTCCTTTTTCTATTCATCTCCTCAAGGCAGTGCAAAGGCGGAGTATCTCCGGCCGCGCTCGAGGACGAGCGCCAAGTGTATCGTCCTCGGAGTTTATGCGAGCGCGCGAATAACTGCGAGCTCGGCTACAAAGAAACTGGTGCGCGCGCGTGCGCCAAAACTTTGTCCATTTCCATTCCGCGGGAAAACGCGAAGATATCTACGATCCCCCGTGGATACTCGACGATCGAGCACGAGCGCAAGCGACTTCGTCGATCGAGGATCAGGCGGAAGAGAAAATAAAACTGTATTCTTGTCGAGAATTTCTTTTTTTAACTTGTCTTCGAAGTAACTTATTATCAATTTTATTTTAAATAGTTTTGTTTAGTATTATTTTTATTTGCAACTGAGATTGTGTAATTATCTGTAAATAATTGTTGGTTGTTCTAAATGTATTACGTTCTGTAGCTAATCGAGAACGTTGTGTGAAATGAAAAAATGTTTAAAACAAGAAAATAATATATTTTGCAAATCATTCTTTACTTAATCGAAGCGCGAAAGAAGAGTTATTTTTACATCCTCGATTTGCGGCTGGAAAGTTTGACGTTCTAAGTGTTTTTGGTGATGGATTTTCTATAAAAAAACGTGTGGCTAGACAGGCACAAAAATGAAGAATAAAACTTGGTTCCCACGATAGAAGTGAATAGGGTTCGGGAGTGTTTTGTTCTATTTATTAACTATAAACATTTGACATAAAGGGCATAAAGTAGACGACTACCTTGTGATCTCAAGGAAGAGGCTTAATACAATTTTGAATAAGGCTGGCACGACTGAAAATAAACAACTAATGGACAAAAAATAGATAGAAAAAATTAAATGCTAAAACTAGAAAAAATTGTTAGATGCTGATATGTGTAGTATTTCAAGTAACCAATAAGATAAAGACAAACTCAGAATAGCTCTAAATAGTACGCTACATGAACCTTTTGTGCTAACATAAATTTGCTCACATTAATATAAAATAAGGATGTTGGTTGTCATCTGAAAATTCGTTGATTTAAAAACCTTTTTTCATTATAAATGCTCTTTAACAGTGTATTGGTACACTTATAACTATACACTAATAATGTCTATCTGCTTTTTAATTAAAGTATTTACATTTATCCCCGTATTTCTTTTTATAGTATAAGAGAAAAAAAAATAATCAAGTCAAAATCGTTAAACCGAGCAGGAGAATTGCACAACCCTGAAAGATCTCGCAATACTTCGAAGAAGAGTAGAAAGACAGAGGGTAAGAATGTGCACGAAGGAATCGTCGCGGATGCAGCAGCAGCAGCAGCAGCGGCGGCAGTAGTAGCGGGCCATCGCCAGATAAAGTTAGCCTCGGTTTTCGCGAGCTAGGCTACTAGGCACGTGTGTATATATATACGATGTCGTCGTTGGCCCCGTAGTAGGTAGTGGAAACAGTAAAGTGTCGTTGCGGCGCACAGGGGCCCCCGCGCTCGAGAGATTGGATCCCGGAAATGAGACAAACCGATGGTTCCTCGTCTGCACGCTCTCGGTCTCGCCCGCTCTCGTCCTCGCGCTCCCCGTCGTATAGCTAGACGATGGAAATACGTTCTTCGATGGCCAACGTTATCGTGCGCTGTATCTGTTCTTCTTCATCTCTGTTTCTTCTGTTTCTCTATTTCTTCTTCTTCAACGTTTTCCACTTCCTCTGCTTGGTACGTCGCGAGACTTATTTTTTCTTGCGCATTCTATTTATTTAAATGCGTTTAATTTAATGTAAGGCTATCCTTAATTTCTAATTTATGTGATGATAAATTTAGCCTTCTGAAAATTTGTCAAAGGATTACTAATTATGACAAAACTTTTTTTTATCGTGAAAAATGAATTGATCCATGCCAGTATTCGGTCTCACTGCGTATAATTCTGATTATATATTGTTTTCTTATAATCTCAACTATTTTTGTTTCCTTTTAGGGTCGTCGTGGTGCTCGTGTATATGAACCAAATCTTTGTTATCTCTGACTGTTCCCGCATTCGCAAGGTGCACTGCCCTGTGGCATGGAAAAAACTTATTCCATCAAGAATAACCACGCCAGGAATCAGTAGACAGGAAACCTATACTTGGGTACATTTTTCTTCCACAAAAAGTACATTTTTCGTCTTTCTTCTGCGAACCACCATTGCCGGAAGAGGGTTTCCGAGTTGTAGTCTTAACTTGAATGATCATTCAGTTGTAACTCTATAAAAATAAAACAGTGAAAAGTGTCTCACCACTGCTGAATTCGTGAAAAATTCATCACTCCAGCAGTGAATAGTCACTAATTTGCAGTGGAAAAGTAATATTTACTACTCAATAAGTGGATTTGACATAGTTCTTACTGGTTTGACTTTGGAGAGTATATGATTATTTATTTAACCTTCATATCAATGCCGCTACTATGATTAGGAGGTTTTAGATGTCTCAAAATATACTATTTCCTTTTAGAAGTCTCCTACGGAAACTATATATAGTACTTTTTAAATTCTCTTACAAAAAATATCACTTTTGGAGATTCTAAAATTGGACTTTGTCAGATAATTTAATATGGGAATTGCGAAAATAATACATTCACGATCGAATGTTTATTATCTTCATTTAAGGGGTAATGCCACCTTGGACGTTTGAAAGAAAAATCTTTTTTGCTTTCTACGATAGTTTTCATGCACCGAAATATGATGTTGAAAGTTTTAAATCAAAATTCGAATTATTTTATAACTTTTAGAGGCTTCTAAGCGAAGCTTATTCATTTAAATTTGCGGACACGATTTTTTGCGTTTTTGTATACCTATGAAGCGAACTCAAGTTGACCATTTTTAATTGATTATTAATAAGCTGGCACAAAAAAAGTCTTTTGTGCCCGCTTATGACTTTTTGCCCGCCGGTCGGAAATGGTCCGCTTTTTAGGGCGGAAAAACGCGACAATCGTTCGTATGTGACAAAAAAAATTGTTTTCAAAAAAGGATTAGTACTTCATTAGGTTTTATGGTGTAGATATTGTTTCTGATTTTGGTTTTACCATTTCTATTAGAAAAGAATTCTTTCTAATTTTTTTGTATACGCATAAGGAGAGTCCACAACCTGCGGGAAGCGGTTTTCGATGAAGCTTCTGGAAGTGGTTTCTGGTACCTAGAAATGATGCCTTGGATCCGTTCTTTCGTCTTATAGGCCCTTGCTATCCAGATATGATCGTATGTATTTAAAATAAGCGTTATTTTATTAGATAATGGTACCGATACTTCGTATCATAACTCTGCAAGTTATTTTGCTAGATAAATGACGTAATAATATAAAAAAGTTGACTAAAAGAGCTTTAATTGAAGCTTTGTTTCAGTGTTACATATAACAATATTATTCTGTTGCAAAAATATGAACAATCAAAAATTATGACGAAGATTGCATGCAAAACTATTCAATTTAAAGAGCTGAAAATCCTCAAATTTTCAGGCATCTTTCGTCATCATTTTTGATTATTCATTACTTTGTAACAGAACAATATTTTGATATGAAACAGAGCTCAAATTAAAACTCTTTTAGTCAACATTTCTATCTTATTACATCATCTCTCTAGCAAAATAACTTGCAGAGTTATGATACGAAGTATAGGTACGAGGGTAGTTCAATAAGTCTTTAGAATAAAGTATAAAAACAATTTTTTTTGGGTAAATTTTTTTTTATTTTTCAACATAATCTCCTTGGAGATCTATACACTTGGTCAATCGCTTTTTAAGTTTTTTTAATCCTTCAGAAAAGTGCGTTTTCGGAAGTTCCTCAAAATAAGCACTTACAGAGGCAATGACGTCTTCGTTGTCCGTAAATCTCTGTCCACCGAGCCATTTTTTCAAGTTTGGAAATAAGAAAAAGTCACTGGGGGCTAAATCTGGTGAATACGGTGGGTGTTCGACCAATTCGAATTTTAGTTCTTCAATTTTAGCCATTGAAACGAAGCATGTGTGAACTCGGGCGTTGTCGTGATGAAAGAGAATTTTTTTCTCGCCAAATGTGGTCGTTTTTTTTTAATTTCTTCTTTCAGCTGCTCTAATAATGATGCATAATACTCACCAGTAATTGTTTTACCCTTTTCCAAGTAGTCAATAAGTATAATTCCACGTGCATCCCAAAAAACTGTAGCCATAACCTTACCAGCTGACTTTACGGTCTTTGCCTTCTTTGGAGCTTGTTCGCCTGTGGAAATCCACTGTTTGGATTGTTCCTTTGTCTCAGGAGTGTAGTGGTGTATCCATGTTTCATCCACAGTCACAAATCGACGAAAAAATTCCTCAGGATTCCGACTTATGCGCGCCAAAAGAGCCTCAGAGGCGACCACTCTATTGCGTTTATTCTCAGCTGAGAGCAAACGCGGCACCCACCTTGCCGATAGCTTTTTCATGCCTAATTTTTCATGTAGAATTGAAACAACTGCACCTATAGATATCCTTGTGGCCTCAGCTAACTCACGCACTTTTAATCTTCTATCCTTCAACACCATATCGTGGATTTTATTGATGATTTCGGGAGTAGTTGCTTCTACGGGCCTTTCTGAACGTGGTTCGTCACTTATTGATGTACGACCACGCTTAAATTCATTTACCCAGTTATAAACCATTGCTAAGGCAGGGGCAGATGTGCCATGAACTGAGTCCAATTCATTTTTTATCTCATATGGAGTTAAACCCTTTAAATAAAAATGTTTAATTACCGCTCTGAACTCGTTTTTTCCATTTTTCTTAACAAGCAATTTTTTTTTTTTCAATTGGTTATAAAAACACGTAAACTCAGAAGATGTGGACTGTGACTGCACCATATATCTAGTCGGGAGTGGTGCTGACTGAAAACAGATGATTTGGAGCGATTCGCGCGCCATCTGTTGGTCATTCTAAAGACTTATTGAACTACCCTCGTACCATTTTTGACTGAAATAATGCTTATTTTGAATACAAACGGTCATATCTTGACTGCAAGGGGAAAGTACGGGTGCTAGACATCATTTTTAGGTACCAGAAACCATTTCCTGAAGCCTCATCAAAAACCGCTTCACGCAGGTTGTGGAGTCTCCTAGTCAGTACATGTACAATAAAGTCCTCAAAGTAATTTTTAAATATAGCTATTTTATTTACCGATTCATTTTAGAGCTTCGAAGGTCGCGTTACCCATTAATAAAAAGTCAACGCTTTCATTATCTGAATTCAAGCTACAAAGTTTTGGCACTAACTTCAAAAAGTTGTAGCTCGAATTTATATGAATTTAAATTACAATTTTTAATTTTAATTGTTTGATGACAGATCTTTTTATATAGTGCCTACTCATATGAGTTAATTTTTTTATTTATAAACTTATTATATGTTCAAAATTTTGTATTTTTAAACCCTATTATTTTGAGAAAATTCATCTTCAATGAAAATAGTCTTATTTAAGTTTTATTAAACTGCACCACACCCTTACTGAAAATTACTTTTCTAACTGCACGACAATAAATTTGTCGCAAGAGCAGGAGCAATTGTTTTTCATCAAGACAAAAGTATTTTTTTAAAACTCCACACCCTCCTTTTAATTCCTTAATTACGCCGACTGCAGGCCACATTCACATATACCATGGCTGCCTTCTATTTTCTTGTCTCTCGTTCTCTCCTTCCTTATCGTTATATTTCTGTATTACTGCGTCTCTGCCATTTCATTATTTCTCCGGTGCAATAGCTTCCTCTCCTCCGCTTCGTCTCGAGCACGACCCCGTCCCTTTTTCTCTCTCTCTCTCTCTCTCTCTCTCTCTCTCTCTCTCTCTCTTTCTCTGCCATTTTCTTCTCCCGGCATGGGTTGAGTATACTGCCGCCGCCGTCGCTGGCAGTATAGTCCTCGAAATTATGACGTCGATCCGGAATCACGTTGACGTCGAATGGAGCTGCTTCCGGATATTCCAAAACGACTCTTTCGCCGAGTATACGCGGCTGCAGGGGGCGGCTGAGCGTCGCGTCGCGCTGCTGCCCGGCTTGCTGTAAATCGCTGTTATATTCTTCCGAAAAGCGGATGAGGAACGCTTCGGGGGGATACGATACGATAATTGACTTTGGAAAATGGAAGTCCGCGGAATTGGAACGTGGAAATACAGCGGCGGGCTGCACCACTGCTGCCGCTGCTGCTGCTGCTGCTACTACCAGCAGTGGTAGTAACCTTCCCTCGCTTATATGTTACCCCCCGAGTTCTCTCTCTCTTTCTCTTCTCTCTCTCTCTCTCTCTCTCTCTCTCTCTCTCTCTCTCTCTCTCTCTCTCTCTCTCTCTCTCTCTCGTTTTCTGCCTGCACCGACTAAATTATGAGTTAATAAAGGATGATCTTTTTTACGAGTTCTCGCTCGAGCTTAAACATATTTCCGAGATTTGCAAAGCGAAATTATCTTATGGCTGCGGCGCGGCGCCCGCCGCCACGGGCTTCGCTGAGTGTGTCAGTGCAGCAGAAGGCAATCGGCGCCGAAGTTATTAACTACTGGTGCTTTTTCACCACCCTGAACTAATTGTTAACTAAATTTATTAACTTTTTGCGCATTGTTTTATTGGAAAATTGGGGTTGAATTCGTACTGCCTTTATACTTCGGTAGGTATTAATACGTTCACTTTGCACGATATTAATAAAATGTATTAGTATTTTATTATTATATCGATACTGGATAAAAATGGAACGTACATCTAAGACGGTGCGAGACTGCGTTCAGTATTTTTGAAATTTTTACATGCTATTGCATGATCATACATTATTAAGCAGTATTGGTTCCGAAACTTGAACAGAGACATGCACGCATGATCATAGGGATTTATGCGTTTTCATTAAAATTCATGAATAAATTGTAAAAATTACGTTATATGAACGACAACTAGCATCTTCTTTACAAAATCATAGAATTGATCTATTTCGGATTAGCCAAAATCAGGAGGACAATAAAGGAGCTTTGAGTAGAACTTACATACATATACAAATAAACATAGCAATAATAAATAAATATAGAATATAAATTTAAATACCTAAGCGAATTATTTATTAAAATACTATATAACTATATTACATCGAAATTACATTGATCAAATAAACTGAATTGATATTTTTCTAGGATTAGTAAATGCGATATCGACATATCTTTAATTTTGCGAAAGCTTCATCGTTGGCTCTTTCCCTCGACGACGCTTAATCGTTATTTATTGAAAAACGTACTTTTCAAGCCTCTTCTACTTTACGTCCGACGATGCGTGTGGAAAACTCCGAATGACCGATCTAATGAATTTCAGAAAGAAATGTCACCTCGGTCAAGAATCCTACATAAAGAAATGATTGCGAGATATGTATCGTAGTATATCGAATTGAGAGGTACCTATTATATATTAATTTCCATACGTTGAATATTATTTTGCTTTATGTATAGTTTTAAAAGTATACTTGTCTTGCCTCTAACTATTAACATAGTTAATTTTATTAGATGTAATGTTATTAGTTTTTCATTGTTTGTTAATAATCGAGCCAAGTTCCTGTCGATCAACGAAACAGGAAAGAGCGCGAAGTTTGATTTTATATAGCCTTAAATTGTTGTTTTAAATTTGTAAATTCTTTTTTTGCAACCTTGTAATTATACATGCCTATGAAATATGATTGAACACACTGTGCAGGTGTGTGAGGTCACCGATAAAATGCGATATTCAGGTGTGAAAGGTCGCCGATGATGGTGTCTCCTCCGTGGCTTTTTGCATAAATATGTAAAACGCGATGTCCAGATATCTACGTGCATAGTGTCCTCGAATACGGTGTGTAAATTACTTGGGGCTCTCGAAGACGAGGTTCAGGTATTACTTTTGATGTCTATGTGGACATTCTCTTCGTGTACAGCCTGTATACGACCCGGGCCTCTTAGAGAATATGTCCAGGTGTTATGCACGGAGATAAATGATGTCTAGATAGTGCGCTTCGGGGCTTTTGATGTTTACATTGACATTCTCTTCAAGTGAGGCGTGTATACCCCCAGTTTCTCTCGGAGATGAGGTCCAGGTGTTACGCACCAGTCAAAATCAAGGCTATATTGTGCGCTCCGAGGTTTTTGATGTTTACATGGACATTCTCTTCGCGTGTAACGGGGATACCATCGAAAACTTTCGGAGAAGATGTCCAGGTGTTAGACGCGGAGATAAATGAAGTCTAGATAGCGCACTTCGAGGTTTTTTATGTTTACGTGGACATCCTCTTCAAATGAGGCGTGTATACCACCAGGTGCTCTCGGAGACGAGGTCCAGGTGTTTAGCACCTATAGAAATCATGAGTAGATTGTGCGTTTTGGGCCTTTTCATGTATATTACCCGGGACTCTCGAAGACGAAGTTCAACAATCAAGTCTAGAGTGAGCGCTTCGAGACGTTTGATGTGTATATGCATATTGTCCTAGAATATGGGGTGTATATTACCTGAGAGGCCACTAAAGAAAAACATTTCACGCAAATACACACAGCAGCTTCCAAATACAAAAGCATTCAAATAAAATTTCGAATAAAATAGTACACCCTATACACTCATGTACCTCAGAGAAAGCCATTTATAATTAATAAAAAAATGTTCAAATAAAATAATTTACTATTTTATTTAAATGTCTTTATATTTGGAAATGGCTATGTCTAAGCTAGTATGGTTTACAATAAGGTTAGTATGGTTTACAATAAGGTTAGTATAGTTTACAATAAGGTTAGTATGGTTTACAATAAGGTTAGTATGGTTTACAATAAGGTTAGTATGGTTTACAATAAGGTTAGTATGGTTTACAATAAGGTTAGTATGGTTTACAATAAGGTTAGTATGGTTTACAATAAGGTTTGTATGGTTTACAATAAGGTTAGTATGGTTTACAATAAGGTTAGTATGGTTTACAATAAGGTTAGTATGGTTTACAATAAGGTTAGTATGGTTTACAATAAGGTTAGTATGGTTTACAATAAGGTTAGTATGGTTTACAATAAGGCTAGTATGGTTTACAATAAGGCTAGTATGGTTTACAATAAGGCTAGTATGGTTTACAATAAGGTTAGTATGGTTTACAATAAGGTTAGTATGGTTTACAATAAGGTTAGTATGGTTTACAATAAGGTTTGTAGGGTTTACAATAAGGTTAGTATGGTTTACAATAAGGTTTGTATGGTTTACAATAAGGTTAGTATGGTTTACAATAAGGTTTGTATGGTTTACAATAAGGTTAGTATGGTTTACAATAAGGTTTGTATGGTTTACAATAAGGTTAGTATGGTTTAACGTTTTCTTTCTCAACGTTTTTGTAACTGAACATTGCTGTGTCTCGGTTAGTTTGGTTCAGAGTTTAGGGTTTCACTAGAATGTTTTTGTACTTTTTAAATTGCTGTCTCTGGAGTAGTTGAGTTTAGACTATAGAATTATATTTATAAGTATTGTGCATTCTGCCGTCCTGATGAATCAAGTGGCTAATTGCATTTTCGCTGGATAGAAATATTGAGCAAAATGTGTTGAAAGTCGATAAGCAATTATCAATTTTAAACATATTTTTCTGAAAATTGATAAGCAATTATCGATTTTAAACACATTTTTCTGAAAATTTATTAGCAATTATCGATTTTGAGCTGATTTTGTTAAATATTTATAAGCATAATTATCGATATTGAACACATTTTTCTCAATATTTCCGTCCGAGTGAAAATACAGATGGCCACTTTCTTCATCAGGATGTTTTTAAAATCTTAGGGACGTCTACTGAATGTGTATTTAATTTTATAGAACTTAATGATACCTAAGAAAAATAGAAAAAGAATCGCACGAAGCGCGGTATGTGTGTCTAGTGCATGATCCCAAATTAAAGGATATCATGAGTACCTTAATATTGTGTAAAAAGCTTTCTATCAAAAACATTTTTTATTTAAATTTTGTTAACAACTAAAATTAGAAAGTGTCTTTATTAAAAAAAAAACATGATATCCCATTAGATCTACGTGCAAGACTTAATTGAGTCTGCTGTACTTGATTATTTGTAAAAATCTGGCCAATTTTATTTGAACCATATATGATCTATAATTTTGTTTTCTTTTTCAATATGCGTAAAGCTTTATAACCATCCACGAGTACGAGATAACTGTCTAGCCGGATCGCAAACATAAAATGTGGAATTAATTTTCACTCCGAAGAATTTATAGCTCAGATAAACTTGTAACTAGCCCGTAAAATGCTAAATTTCAGCTGACCAATAAAGGTCTTAAACGTGATCCGAAACAATCCGTAATTCAGTATTATCCTCGACGCATCGTGATTTATAGTAGTTCAAACAGGGGAAAGTCACATTACCGGTCCCGAGTATTATCAATCAGCCTCGTGACACAATGCGCGCGCGCTTCGCTCTCCCTCTCTCTCTCTCACACACACACATTAGCACATACACACACACAGGGATTCCGCAACACAACCTGAACATTACACAGAAGCCGAGCCGCGGCAGCAGCGGTGCGAATCGCCCAGTAGGCACAAAGCCCGAATTCGCGATAAATAAGAAAATAAGAATCACGGTTGGCCTCTCGTCTCTCATTCACCTCTCTCCAGGGAGAGAAAGTATGCAAAGCCATGTATGTATATATGTGTGTCTGTTGACCCTCGCGAATACAAGTCTACGCTCAGCAGCATGACTCTGGAGGTCGTTGTATAATATATATATATATATATATATATATATATATATATATATATATATATATATATATATATATATATATATATATATATATATATATATATATATATATATATATATATATATATATATATATATATATATGTGTGTGTGTGTGAGGCGAGTTGCCGCGACGAAGAAAATATGATGGATCCGGGCCCGTCGTCTTTTCGTCCCGCAGCGACCATCCGTCAACCCCTTTTGAAAGTTGACGGGACACCCGCTCCATCTCGCTCGCGTTTTCCCTGCGCGCGCGCGCGAGCGATGCTGACGCTGGGTGCCACCGTTGCTGCTGCTACTGTGTCGCATACTGCGCATATGCCGCGCTGCTACTATACTGCCTGCCGCCCCGCTCGACTTACACGCGCGATTTCTCTTATCTTTATCTCGCGGACTCGCTGGGGCTTAAGCATGATTTGTTGCTACTTTTCAAAGGCTCGCGAGCTTTGTTATGGCGCTGCGCGTGCGTTTTACTTTTGAGGCGTTCCTTTTTTCTTTTGGCAGATGTCTTTCTGGTGTGATGTGGAATGTTCAGGGAAGTTTTTTGTTCGGGGGCAAAGAGAGTAGGAACAAGATGGGTGAAGAAACGCATCGGAGCATGAGGAAAAAGTTCTACATTCTTAATATTGTGGTGAATACTTGATTTATAATTTTTCGAAATTTGGGACTAATCAATGTAATAGTTCAGACAAATTACGTACTTATTTCATTGTATTTCTTGTTTTCGATCCAGCAATTTTCTTTATTAATTGATGAAATAGTCAGAAATTCACTATAATTGCGATGAACTTATACAAGATAATTTAAGAATCCCTTACACTTTCTTGTGGAGTGCTATTGAAAACGGTCTAAAACAAAATTATTCAATTCATATTTAAAACGTAATTATTATAATGAATGGAATAAATTATATTTTTATAATTACATACAAATTTAATCATTTGTTATTATTATTCGAGCATTTTCATCCCATAAACTAAGTTTTTGGTTCTCCATTCTAGTACATAATGTACCAAAATTAATAACTTAAAATAATCTTCTTAATGAATATTCAATGACATATTCGAAGAATATTCAGAAAATGGTTCTAGAAGTCTACATACGTATATATGTTTGAAATGGCTGTAACAGCTCCTTAGTAAATGAATAACTTTAAGTAT
The DNA here is from genome assembly GCA_949152435.1 of Gastracanthus pulcherrimus. Classification (NCBI taxonomy): domain Eukaryota; kingdom Metazoa; phylum Arthropoda; class Insecta; order Hymenoptera; family Pteromalidae; genus Gastracanthus; species Gastracanthus pulcherrimus. Next base: position 40,147,493 of record OX424574.1, read on the forward strand.
TACAAGAAGTACTTATTCTGATGAAGAGTGTGTAAAAGGTGCTATAGCCATTCCAAACAGTTTAAATAATCTTATGTTAAAATAATATGTATAACTGCATTCAACTTATAATAATTTTTTATATGGATTTATAAGAATTAATCGCGATATATCATATTACATTAAAAGTTAAATGTTTCAAATAATAACTCAAAATTCAGAAATCTTGTAAATCCCGCAAACCCCATAAATTAAAAGTAAGAGTCGCACATTAATAATCGATAAAATTTGTTGACAATAAATTAACATTACCCGCGTCTCTCCCTGATATAGTGCGTATACGCGTGCACTTTCTCATTGAACATTCGTCTCTTGCGTAAGTGACAAATGTAATACCTACTCACCCGCGCGTATACATATAAAGGTCATATTTTTTCCGGCCGATTAAACGCCAAGATTTATGTCTCTCCCCAACGGCAAAGAAAAGAACAAGCATCAGCTCGCCCTCAAAAAAACGAAACAGAGAATTCCGTCACAATGCCTTGTAACACATCCACGAGCGTAGCGATACAGCGTGCAAATTTTCAGTCCGAAAGAGAGAGAGAGAGAGAGAGAAGATTCACGCGTGCAGCCAAACAATCAGCACCCAAAAAAGTCAAAGAAACGACGCACGTACACACACGTCTTACATTACAGACGCGTCGTTCCTTTGAGACACACTCACACATAGAGGCACATACGTAAAACACAGGCCGCAGTGAAACGCGAGCAGCAGAAGCAGGAGCTGCACACGCAGAAACTCGAACGAGCTCACGTGTGTATAGAGTATATATAGGTGGCAAGCGAGTGGCAGCCGCGAGTGGTCATTGTGTGTGGCCCGACGCATTATAAGCCGTCGTCGTCGTCGTCGTGGCTGCCGCAGCTCGAGAAAGGTAGGTAGGCAGGTATATAGTGTAGGTGTACAGCTATACGGCCGCGTGATAAATGGCTTATGCGATCGGGCGTCGATGGATGCCAGCTACCGCAGGCCGCTGCGCACACTGACTTTGCCGCGCGCCCGCGAGTCTGACGTTACAAAGCCGAGGCTCTCTGTTCTCCCGGCTTCTGCTTATGCTGCTACGGCGCTACCTGATGCTGCATTGGACGGACGAGCGGCCGAGCTCAGGAGGCAAACATTTTCGGTGATTGATATATACCGCGGAGCTGCGAGTTATGACCTGCTGGATTCGGACTGGCTCAATGAGACGCTTGGCGCTTGACTGGGCGATAAATGGAATGTTTGATTGCTGTTGTTTGTCTGTTTTAAGTTTTTCTTGTTTTTTTTTCGGTTTTTTTGTTTGGTTTTGGGTGAATGATTTTATTGAGTAGGGCTGCAGTGGATATATTCACGTTATCTACGTAGCATTATCATATGGGAATCCTTTTACTGTATACATTTTTTTGGGGTGAGTGTAAATAGAAAATACCGTTACATTTCATTGAAAATAATATATCTCATTACATCGTCGATTACTAAAATAGAGTAAAATCATTAAGGATAGACAAATAAAAAATATCTAAATGACACTTGATTGGTATGACACAGTTGTGCCATACGTGTAACTTCATACGAATGTGCATGCATGGATGAAATACTTTACATCCGTAAACTTTTTACCACTTAAAATAATTACTCTAAAATACTAATAATTTTTAATTAACAGGTCTTTCAATATAAGTTTCAATTATTGTATACATTGCTTAAACTTTGTTCTCACATAATCACAAATTGATATTTGAGTGGATATAATTTTATGCAGTATCCAAAAAAGTTTCTTTTTTTTATATAACATTGAGCAGCTTTATTGTACAAAAAAAGAGCTGTATTCAATGGCTAGTAAACACGGTATAAAGATACACGTGATAGAGTTTACCGCTAAAAAGCCAATTTACGCAACACAATCCAGTGTAATGAAATTAACCCATGACATTTTTCCAAGCCGCGCGTTTCGCCCCAAGCGCATAAAGTACTGCACTTCCCGCATAATCCTGGGGAATATCAAAGCATCGAATCCGTCGGTATAGGTAGCCGGCTAATACAGCAGTCGTTCCAAAAAGCGAGTGAGCCGAGAGAAAGAGAGCGAGGAGAGCGAGGAGAGCGAGAGCGGGGAGTTTCAGCCGCGAGCGGCCGCGACTGGTGCTGGTGGTTTCGACGAGCGGCCGTCCGTATCCCGTCATCCCCCACGGGTCGGATAAATACTTATTTAACGCGCTTATGCATGCAGTAGTCGCGGCCCAGCGACGTGGACCGTAAATCTGTCCGTGCGAAGCACAATGCTGCTAATTATATACATTCCCGTGACGCAGAGCGCCGAGCTAGCTGGAGGGAGAGAGAAATATAAAGCGCGCGCTCGTCCGGACGAAAAGGAGGGAATTCGCTGGCGAAAGGTCGCTCGTGCGAACGAGAGAGAGAGAGAGAAAGAGAGGGAGAGACGCAGGAGACGAGGAGGAAGATGGGCAGGAGGATGGGGGAGAGAGAGAAAGCAAGGGTTGGCATTTAAGCGGAGGAAAGCGAGATAGACGACGATGGCTGCGGCAATGAACGACGAGGACGGAGCAAGATGATATACGCGGGGGAGACGGATATACCATATATATATGCACGGAGTAAAAGTTTTTGCAGTCTTGGGTGAACTTTTTTGATACTTGCAAAATATGGATGGGAGTGAGTCTTGTTCGTTAGTTTTATCAACTTGTGCTTCGATATTGTATTTTAAATCCATTTGAGAATTTTATGTTAAAACAACTTTATGGTAAGAATTATGCGCTAACTGCAATGTAGATAGATTTTCCAAACCATAATTTAATTTAATAATTTGATTAAAGAATGTGAAGTTCAGGACAATAATAAGCTTGCATTTATTATTGCAATTTAACTGCATAGATACCCTGGTAGAAATCTTCCCGGGTTTCTAGCCAGAATTCACCGATATTTTCTAGCTAAAACGATATTTTGATTATAGTCTTAATAATTTGAATAGTGATAAAGAGTAAGTATTAGCTAATGATGCTTTCATTTAATTAACACGTTAACGAGAAATACTCGTCAACTTTCTACCAGGGTAGTTTGCTTAAAATAATATTTATGAGATTTCAAACATATCCCTGGTTATAAAAACTTATGATACCGGATAAGTCCTGATAAAACTTGTTTCAAATTCTGGACAAAACCGTATTGAATTTTTTATCTTATCCTTTTTTGTCCGAACGTATCCAGAAATTAACCGATTTAATATTGATCGGGATATGACTATATGAAACAGGGTTAAAAATCGGAGTAAAATCGGAAAATATCATATAGGTTTAATTTACATTCCGGACTCAAAAGTTTTTTTTAATCAGGGATATCACATGAAAATGGCATCTCAATACGTTTGTAGGTAGTGCGAGCCCTACAATATTTAGATTTGTTGAATAGTAAAGTGACAAAAGTGACGTGACCCTCTTGTGACAAAATTGTATCCACAGAACAAGACTATAACTACTCAAAGTTCAACCTATTTGAAAAATCGATTAACAAAGGGAGGTATGAAATTTTTAATGAAACTTTGGGGATCATTCTCTGGTAGCTAAAAAGGAAGGTCACAGAAGACTATGGAGTCCGAGACACGGATTTTGATAAAGCTTTGAGAATCATTTTTTGGCACAAAAAAATGGAATTTAAAGCCCATAGTTCATTTCGTGGGCTTTTATACAGTAGATACCACGTACATTTCATTACGCTTAACATTGTGTATATGAGCAATAGTAATATTTTAAGGTCTATTTCAGATTCTGTGATTCATGGAACCAAATTACGGGTATTAGACTTTACTTTTAGTAGTAGAAAGTAATCGCCAAGGTTTCATGAAAATCCCTGACCCATAGTGCATAGTCTACCATTGCAAGCAAGAATTAACTTAAATGCTATAATTATATTTAAGTCTTCGACCTACATTTCTACTGATTTTCTTATAGGTAAAGATATATTATTTGTTTTCTTACATTCTGTTTTTCATTTTTTACATTAAAATGAAGAGAAAATTTATGAGTTATTTATGCCCATAGGGGGCGATCTTTCCGGCAAGTATGTAGAACCCAAATAAAAATATCCACAAAAGAATGCAAATTTTTCTACTTAAAACAAAATAACCCACGCAGCCACATATCAGACACCCCTCTTTTTAGAAAACCTCCCGCTCTCCCACAAAGCAGCCCAGCTTTCTTTCTACTTCTCTCTCCTTCTCTCCTCGTCTCGCTCTGGCACACGCCAGTCTCCGTTGCGTCCGCCGCCGCTGCCGCAGCAGTAGAACCCCGCTATACCCGCGCGGTGGCGGCCGGCTCAAAAGACTCGCAGATTTATTGCCAAAGAGGAGAAGGGAAAATGTCGACCTAAGCTCATACGTAGAGTGAGAGAGAGCGCGGGCCTGGCAGTTTGTACGGGGTGGCGCGGAGCGCGGTACCGCGAGAGAAGTGAACTCAAGTTGCGCCGCGCCAGGCCGCCACTGTATATAGTAGCCAGCGAGAGCGAGACGGACGGACAGCCCCCGCGTATATACATATACGTCTCAGAAGGGGTGGTTCTGCGCACTGCGAAGGGAGAGAGAAAGAGAGAGAGAGAGAGAGAGAGAGAGAGAGAACAAGAGGAAAATGAAGAAAGACGGAGAGGAAAGAGAACGAAGCTATAAATTCCATCCCTCCACGTCGTCCGCTCGTCCTGCGCGCGCTATATCGCTGATTTATAAATATGACTGTAGCGAAGTATAATAATACCGTATATACGCGAGAGCTATATCTATATAGGGTAGGTGTATAGCCAGCGAGCCGAGTCAGTGCGCGCCCGCACTTTCGCGCCCCGCCGTCTCCCTTCTCCTCCCGCACTTAACCCCTCTCTATGTGTCTCCTCTTTCTATCTCTCGCGGCAGCGGTGGTAACGTGTGTCGGCGCTACGGCTGCAACCCTTTTCCCTATCTTCATTCTCCCTCTCTACTCTTGTCTTTCTTATCCTGCGCGCTTGCCTTTTTTTTACGGTCGCCTGTTTCGCTTATATCCACCGCCTTTTTTGGTCTCTGCATCTCGTTCGTTTTGAGCCTTGTTTTCTTTTTATTCATTACTTTGACTTCATATGGACGTGCTTACATTTTTTAATTAGTAAAGACATGTAAAATTATCCGGACATTTCTTTAATATCATATGTTTTATTTTTTAATTAATTTGAAAACTATTGTTAAAGTTTATTACGAGTAAAATGCTTTAAGCAATATAAAATAAATAAAAAGAGTTATTTATTTAAATTTAATTTTATTGGTATAAAAATTATACACATATGCAGTTGCAATTGGCATGACAAATTTTGATAAAATAAATATTTTATATGTACACCTTTATTAAATTCATCAATAAAATATGTTTACTATTTTCATAATAAACATTACAATGTATATTAACCAACACAAAAACTCGAAATTTCTACAAAAATAATAATTCCTAGAACAATTCCGTTTTAATGATAAAAACAGTATTCTTCAATATTATTTTTAATAATAATCTTTATCGTCGATTCAGTCGATGTCAGTGACACCTTAGCGCATGCGGCTGCACAAGGGGTGTATGTGTATATACATATAACGTAGACGATGGAGGGGTCGAGGCTAGACTCTCCTTTGCCTCTCCTCTCTCTTTCCACGCGTCGCCTGCTACGTACTAAAGCCGTAATTGAAAATTGATTTACGCGGTCCAGGCTGTCAGTCGGTCGGGTAAAGATGAGAGGCCAAGTGAGCGAGAGAGAGAGAGAGAGAGAGAGAGAAAGAGAAAGGGGAGGAGAAAGAGAGAAGGAGAGTATTATATACATTGCGCAGGAAGACCAAAGTTGCTTGCTACATTCGCGCGACGGGACACCACCGCGGAGCGCGCGCGCTATATATGCAGTCGCGAGGAAAAGTCGATTATGCCGGAAAGAAAAAGAATGCCGAATAATGGATTGTCGTGTTTCTCTTTACTTTTATGTCATACTTCGCATTATTTTCTCAGGAAGCCTTTCGTTATGTGAATTTACTGAAAGCTTTGCAATTTTTTTCATTCACTTGATAATAAATAATGGCCGCGTATTCAATACAAACTTTGTTTATGACTGCGTAAATAATGTGTCATTACAGATAAATGTGTGGAGATAATTAAATGGTTATATATGACAAAATTTCAAAGTGACGTACTTATTTTCATTCATCGGTATGCACTATCAGAAAAAATACACGTGTTTAACGATAATATTTCCCTGGTTAAAAGACAAAAGTTTTAAATTAAAATATTTCATACATTTGTTTACTAAAAAGATCAGTGTTACGTTCTTGAATATGTCACAATACAAATGAATTCTTTATTTACTATACATACCTTTATTATTCTTTTAATTTAGCTTTAGAATTAAATTTCTCTTACACTCCATTTTGTAATGGAATTTTGCTGATACCCGAGTTCGCATACTTAATTCGCCAGAATGACCTCCATTCTTCATACGCCCTCACATCCTTGATAACAACCTTCTACCCCGCACTTCGTCAAACAGAGCAAACAAAAATTACGAGCTCGACAGCCCGCACCCGAGCCAGCACAGCAGCAGCAGCAGCAGCAGCCATGTCTCATACAAAAATAAGAATAGTGTAAAAGAGAGGAGCACATCCAGAAAGAAGCAAAGCTTGCAGATACCCTCGCTGTATCCGCTGCAGCAGCTCTCCACAGGAGCATGAGAAAGTACGTTACGTGCGCGCTGCTCCAGCAGCAGTCCCTCATACCGTCACAAGCCCGCAGCACCAGCACCGGCATCAGCAGCACCGTTACCCATTGAACGTCTCGACGAAGTAACAGCGGCAGCGGCAACGGCAGCACTTCGCCTAACGCGAGAACGAGAAAAGCTCGCTCTCGCTGGCAGGAAACAAAAACCAGACTTCAAGCCGGCATCGCCCCACCACCAACTCCTATATATACAGAGCCGAGGTATAACGTCACTTGCAGAGTATAATCAGGATTTGTAGCGAGGCCGAGTCGCGCTCCGCTCCCGCGACCAGCACCGGCAGCCGGCTTCTGCTCGAGAGGGTGGTTTTCTCTCACTTCGCTTCCTCCGACCTCTTCCCATCCCCGTACCTCGTATACTTCGGAGAGCGAGCGAGCGTTATTAAGGCGCGACAAGAACTCGGGCATGATGAGCGAGGCCGCCGCGCCAGAAGATACCGGCGTGATTTATGCGACAGCGACATCCACACTGCTGCTGCCACGACGAACCGGTCTCTTCCTCCCGCTCTCTATCTCTCTCTCTCTCTCTCTCTCTCGCGCGCGCGCTCTTACTCGCTGCCGACCGGGTATCAACGCACTCGCGAACTCCCGACGCCTCTCGCTGCTTCCCGCCTGCGCCACCCTGATGCATCTCTTCTGTACTTCTCTCTTTGCCAACGCTTGTAAGGTGCTTGTAGGTAGATTTGATTTTCTCGGGAATCTTCTCAAATTTATAGAGTATAGATTTATCACAATGTAGTGCATGTATGGTTAAAACTTGATTGCGATGTACCTTCGCTAACGTGAGATATTTACCTTCCGAAGTTAGTACCATGAAGGTCGATTAATAAAAAATCAAATTTCCCGCCTCAAATGTTACCGATCAAACCATAAATATAGTCTAACTTCGCGCACCGTTAGAATGCGTGGAATAGATGCACCCACGTGTACAGTCATTCGATTGAAACACTACGACCGCACTGCAACAGTTCACAGGTGTTGAACCATAAGAGTGCGTGTATAGAATTTAATAAAGTTTAATACACAAGGTAAAAGATAAGTGTAATACCAGCGAAATGTCAAAAGTGCAGACTAGAGGCTTTGTTTGAATGGCATTCGTTGAGAACTAAACTATTTACTTTAAATTTTGGTTTTTGCTCGATTCGGTCTACATCTTTAATTGGACTGTTTAGAACCATATAGTTAAAAAAGTCTATTCTAAAAATACAATAGATTTTCATGTATAAATTCTACATTTCTTAAAATTTTCTTATTATTTATGTATGTTTTGTATCACAATACCGTGTTATTTACATTTTGAAGTTTAATATAATTATTTATAATATCAATTACTTTTAAACTGGTTTGTAACGTTACAAGTACTTTAATGATTCTACGGAGCCACCAACTTCTATATCTGTCGAGGAGAGCCGATCTCGATAACTTCGAAGTAGGAGAGTGATGAAAGAGAGAGAGAAACAGAGAGAAAGAGAGAGAGAGAGAGAGAGAAAGAGAGAGAGAGAGAGATGCTGAACCACTGATGACTTTGGTTCACAAGCAGGAGATAAATAACGCGGTGATAATTAATTTCGCGGAATTTTCGAGCTGTAGTACTTTAATTTGGGGCCGAGGCGTGGGGCTTTCTTTTCGATCTTCGTTAATTACGAGCGGTGCGCTGCAGGTTGATGAACTGATGATAGGGAACCGCACTTTGTGGCCGAAAGTAGCTGTTACTCCTTAATGCAGCCTCGGCCTATAAAGTAATGTGTCAAAATACATTTTCAAGGTGTGATAAGCTCTGTTTACTTACGCAGAAGCATTATTATTAAATTTATTCGTTGATAATTAGTATAATATTATACTTACGTAGAAATTTATTTTGACCATAAAACGTTCGAATAAAATATTATTTATCTAGGTTTCTATAAGTTGTAACAGTAAAACGTACGATTTCAACATTAAAATAAATAATAAAATTATTAAACAATTTTATCGTAACAGTAGCAACCATTGAAGCCTACCATAAAGATTATTATTAATTTCTCACAATCGGCAATAAATCTCTGCATATACTCATCCAGTCAAACCCTCACTTTAAGCATGACCCATAAATAACGGACTGCAAGAAAACCTTCAATTGTAAAATACATCGAGAGCACTTCGACAATAGCAAGACATAAAGTAAAACAGTAAAAGAGCGAGCAGCGGCACAGCTTCCCCTTGTAAACGATCCACTGCGTGAATTTCCTGAGACTGCGTAATTCCCCATTGCGCGCAGTGGAAATTTGATCGGCGATCGGCGGTGGCACGGGAAGTGGAAGTAGGACACGCGCTCCGCGCGCATTGTATACCTACGGGTGCGAAACGCGAGCGCGTGAAAAATCAGAGGCTGATAGCTGCCTGCTGCTCGTACGTCAAACGCGCGACATTATTTATTGGCAGCAGCTGACGTTCAGACGTACACTCTCGACCCTCCGGAATGGAATACGCCGCGGTGCCCCACCACTTGACTTCTCCCTTTACCCGGCCGGCGCCGCACTTTTCGACTAGAAGCTGTGCGTGTGTTTCTTTTTTTTATAGTTAGAGTGCTAAGAGCTTCGGGTTATGCGTTGTATAGTTTTAGCTGGAGATTGGACCGGCGTTGCAGGAGTTGAATACGATAAAATTGTAAACTCTTATAAAATTAGAAAAAGTTAAATTCATTTAATATGAATTTGTAGAAAATAATAATGAAGATATAAGAGATGATAATTAAGAAAGCTATTCGGATATTTTTTTTCTCATTTTAGTTATAGTTTGCAGGTTATTTTCATGTCCTGGCTATTGAATTAAATGTTTTCAAATTGTTAATAAAAATTGATATATTTTTCTTTAATATATTGCAAGATAAATGGAAGACAGATTAAAGTTAAAATGTTAGAATTTTATTTAATTTATTTATATTTGTATTACTTCTATAAGTTCAAGCAACAGATTAAGTACTACATGTTAATATACTACGGTTCCTAAATTATATCCTTGTACTTTAATGTCGCTAGTCTAAAGTAGAAACAAAAGATCAGTGACGTATTGTAAATACACCTTTCCTTTTAGTTGTATAAACCTTACAACTACCTTACGTTGTTTATTGCATTCCGAATTCTTTAGTCTAGTTTTAATCGTTATCCAATATCCGTTTTCTTAGAATTTCCCTTTTCTTTCTGTTACGCAGGCCCTTACAGAATCTCAGTCCTTTTTATCTAACATTCCTTACCTCTGCTTATTTCTTTGACCCACATTCCTTTTCACGACGTCTTAATAAACTTGTACATGCAAGGTAGTATTGTAAATAAAGTATATAACAGATTATATTTAAGGATGACAATTAAAAAGAAACAATAATATAATATAATTTTTAAACAAAAATTCATAGCGTGTAATACCAAGACCGAAAATAATTTGATAACTATTTTCCAGATAATCGAATTATACAACAATGCGGCACCACATATTACGGGCTCAGGTCGCTAACTCGTAAAAAGCATCGTTGAATCAAAAAACAAAAACTTTCCGGGTAGAAAAATGAAAAACGCTCGCGTCATCGAAAAATACGCCTTTACCTCCGACTGCGCGCACTCTTTGCGCTAGACGCGAGTATATACCTTCGTCGTTGTTCATTATTTTCCTCAAATTTTCTCTCTCTCCCTATAAAAACGCCCTTCCACACAAAGGCACACACGGTCTCTAACTCAGCGGCATCTCTCCCTCTTGCTCCTTCTTTTGCTGCTGCCTTCTCTCTCCTCGACATTCTTTTTGACTGGCTGCTCTCCCATGCTGTCACCAATAAGTCAAAGTTATCCCCGGCGGAGAAAAATGCCAGGCGTTTCCACGCTGCCCTACCACCGCCGCAGCCAGCGCCGCCGTCGCGGAGAAAGGCCGGCAGCAGCAGCTTTCTCGACTGCTGCTGCTGCTGCCGCGTGATTTGTGGCGACCGCTCGCTCAACTCGCCGCGGCAATGAGTCGGTCAGTCGTAAATATCCCCGCGCGAGCTAGAGCCCCATGCTCCAGCTCAGCAGAGCGCTATCCAGCAGCCAGACCGCCAGCGCGGCGACGAGAAGCTATATAGGTAAGCTGCTGGAGAACCGCGTGCTCGCGCAGGAAGAATCGACGGCTACGGTGGGGTAGGGTGATTGGAAAAAGCGGGTAGGGGGGGTATACCCTCGACGAATCGTCTCAAGGAGGAGGATAGGGCTGTGGCGATGATGGATTCTGGTGTCGCTGATATGGGTGTGCGTGAAAAGTCGGGAATCAAGCGACTACCGGTCTTGATCACTTTCTTTTCTTGAAAAGACTGGATGCATCGTGGCATGAGCGCTGCCTTGAGGCGAGAAAACTAAACTGTAATGGTGAAATAGTCAAACTCTTTTGTAGGTATAGATTTTTTTACATAATAATTATAATAATAATAACTTTTACTGCTTAAGTGGATTTCCGTTGAGTTGTTATTTCTACAAGAATACGTATCTTATTTATAGTAAAGGCGATATTCGTATGGTTTTTTATACTATTAAGCCTTAAAAGAAAACTGAAATGTCTTGCGAATTAAACTTTATTATACATCAACGAAATTAATGTATTGGGGTGATCTATTTTGATATATGTTAAAGGAAGAAAATATAACATAAAAAAGATTTAGTTATAGTTATTTTGTCGAAATTTAACTTCAGATTTCACAAAATTACGTTTGAATTAATATTTGTAAATTTTTGTATTTACTTTTTACAGCCGAATCACTATTCGCACTGCGCGGGCTCTAAGTTGTGAAACAAATATATTTCTTTAGCGCGAAACTAGCCTTTGCTCGAGAACTTTCAACCGATCTGTTAATTTATAACAATAAGAGAATCATTTATCATGCTAAAAGAACAAAAGCTGGACTTGCGCGTCGATGCGATGGTACGAGTGAATGGACGTAACGACGGAGGTGTCGGGTCTTGCGTCTCACGTCTTGTACGGCGGTCGTGTTGAGTCTCGCGTCTAGTACGGCGGAAGTGTCGAGTCTCACCTCATACGATGGAGTTGTCAAGTCTCACATCACGAGATGTCCAGGTAGCGAGCAGAGAAAGAGTTTATTTTATAGATACACGGTCGAACTTACCTTACGGTTCGATCTCGAATAGTAGCTAGTATACTCATCGACTCTATTTTTAATTTTAGTTATTTTACATAAGGATTTGATCCATTTTTCTGCATGATATATTTTAAAGCTCATTATTAAACGAAGATTTTGATATCTGAAAAAACAAAATTAGCCGGATCGTATGTGATTACACAAATAGGTCACATTTCTTCACACCAATGAGAAATGGCCATATTCAAAGAATTAAAAAAAATTAAGAATCAATAATGCTTAAATTTAGAAGAAATGCATATATGTAGTCCACGCCAAATCAGCCGATCAAGAAAAGTGAAAACGGGAAAACTCTCGATAAATGTCCCATTTAATGTCAAAAATGACAAAAAATTTCAGACCTCGTGATATGTATATATACATATATATGTGTGTGTGTATGTCTCATTCCAAACAAATTTTAAAAGTTAGTGCGCACTCTAGTCTCCGATACTTGCCGCCGATATTTTATATGAAAGTACGAAAAGAAGATCTCAAAAAATATTCAACCCCTAAGGTCCCTTGTGCGAGCCACTGGAGTGTTCTGAAATTTCAGACATGGCAAAGAAAACGGCTATATTCAAAAAATTATACGGATTTCCTTTTTCAAATTATTTGAAAGTACCAAAAAAGAATTTTCTCTATCCCTGGGGCGAAAGTACGCGTTTTCGCCGTTTGGTTACACTAGAAGAAGAAGCACTTTTGCCCACTGCGTGCGTCACTTGTTTCACGCGCTATCGATAGCTCTGTCAGCAATGTTTTGAATAGCCTAACCCCATATACGATACAGCGGATTGTGACTTTGTGACTCGCTACGCTCGTGCTGCAAATGTTGGGCGAGCTAAACATGAGCATCGGGAAAAACCAATTGCGACGGGTAAAATAACATTCAAAAATATAACCTGCAAACTGCAAGCACGATGTGAAGTGACCGCGGGTGCTATCGCTATCAAAACATAGAGCGAAAGTAAAAACATGGCTGCACAGAATTGACGTCACCAGGAAAGATGATGATTTTCGACTTTTCTCGACTGATTAATTAACGTACTTTCGCTCGGTGATTGAGAAAAATACTATTTCTTACACGGGGGTAAAATGGAACTACTACTATTCTAAATCCTTTTACTACTTTAAGAAAAAAAATATTAAACCCCCTTCGCAGTCGAATGGGTCACCTTTACGTAACCTTTTATGTAATCGACATGGATTTAGATCTACCTCTTTTATCATTTTTCGTCTTGAAAATACCTTTAATTCCTTTTAATACATTTAAAACGCTTGCGTATAACCAAAGATACAACCTCCGGAAGATAGTTACTTTTTCAGAAATCGTCAGGTTGACACCCCTGAAACTTTTTTGTATCATAGCATTTTGAGCTCTAACTTTCAGGAAATATGGTTCAAACATCCTAAAAAACAATTCACTTGGTATGGTTTTGTCTTTTTAACATATTCGCTACGAGCATAACTGGTGCCGCCATCTGAAGATGTATGTATTGTGGCATCGATCATTTTCTTTTATGCCCAAGCTCGCATACTATTGGACAAAATTTTCATGAGCTACAGATTTTTTCACCACCATGGGCGCTTCGAACGATTCTTTTATCCCATCCAAGTGAACGTTCGGAGTGAATAACATGACTGTACATTTTTTGCTTGCTTGCTTTTTCCATCTAAAGTAAGCAGCGTACTATTAAAGTGTGGCGTAATTTACGTGATTTATTATATATTAGGGACAATTCTATCATTCTATGCACGTTTAACAGAAAGCTGGCATTCAGACCTTTAATTTGAGTGGTCGGAGCATCTATAAGGATATTTAGATGAAAAGCTATGCTCGAATTAAAATTACGGAAAAAGTTAGGTTACGAAACGGGAGACCGCAAGATGCTAGCAATTTCGGAGCGCAAGTCGTTTTTCGACCACGTCTTAAAACTCAGAACACTGTATTGGCGATACGAATCGCAGACTCAAGTGCGCACGGATTATTAAAATTTGTTTTGGATGACTCATAAATTCTCCATTCTCTATTTTGCTACCAAATATCTTTCTAAGGACTCTGTTCTCAAATACTCTAAGTCTATTTTCTTCCCGCTTAATTAACGCCCAAGTTTTGCATCCGTATGGAAGTACTAACATTATGACTTTACTATATATTTCTAATTTAGTCTTTCGTAATAGTAATCGGGATTTTAGTAAGTTATTTACCGTATAGAGTCATGCATTTCCCTAATCCAGTTTCTTATTGATTTCTTTATGAATTTCGTTTTTGTGGTCTATTATCGACAAAAACAGCTAAAGAGATAGGCCTAGAAATAAGTGAAGAGAATACCCAGTATATGATCACTAGCAGAGCCGGGCCTGAGATTGCTAATACCGACTTGAAAGACACGGGCAAACTTTCAAAATAGAAAACGAGTTTAAATACCTTGGCACCATTATATATATATATATATATATATATATATATATATATATATAATATATATATATATTCCTATATATAGTTAATTCGCTAATACTTACAACTCAGCCCCCCCCCCCCTCAACCCCTCATTGAATCCCCTCCTACACCCTCCTCAGTACCCCCCTCATTATATTTAGTTTTATATAATGTTTTCAAATAAATAATCTCCGATAATGACTTTCAGCTAAATAGACAGACTGATAAATAGATAAACGCGTTATTTGGTATTAGATAGTGTTACCTTATTTGAAAAACATTTGAAAACTTCAATTGCATTCAATAAGAATTCAAAAAAAAATTCAAAATTAATAATTTGAATAATATTTATAAAAGGAATTATTGGCATTTCAAAGAAAGAATCAAAATGACATTTAAAAACTTAATTTACATTAGCTAACTGAATTTAAAAGAATTAAAAATATAAAAATTCACCCTTGAAAAAATTACTCTGTTATTATCAAATTTTGGTCCATTTAATCCAAAAGGTCCGATTAAAATACAGTTTGTTACAGCTACGGGTATTCGTACTGTAAAAAAAAAACAATGCTGTGAATGACAAGAATTTTACAATTTTACTATTTTATTTATACAGATTAGCTTATAGAGTTGATTAAAAAAATTTTAGTTCTTTGTTGTATGCTGGAAGATTAACTCAACACTATTTATACATGCTTATATTATGACAGAAAGTAATAGAATGAATTATCTTAGAAATAATCAAAAAATTTTTAGATCTTGTTCTGTGTAGCGTGTCAGATGATTCTAAAAATTTTGAAAATAAATAACGATTAGGAAACTTGTTTATATTGCCAGCTACTTACATTAGTACATATATGCAACAGGATTATCAAGATGCAATGACAATAATAAAATGTGTAGGAAGACCTGATTTATTTATTACAAAAACATGCAACCCAAAATGGTAGAACCTTAAAGAAGTTTTGAAAAATTTTCCACCAGGAATTACACCAAATAATATTCCAAATATTACAGTTAAATTAAATAATAAAAAATAAAATTTTTTGTAAAGTTATAGCATACGTATACACAACTGAATTCCAAAAAGGAGGTCTACCTCATGCGTATCTTATTATAACACTGGATCACAATAGTAAATTATTAAATCCAGAAAATATCAATAAGCATATATCTACTGAAATAACTTCTAATGATGAAATACTTCAAAAATTAGTAATAAAACATATACTACATGAACCATATAACGCAACCTCTCCGTGCTATGATAAAGATAAAAAAGTAGGCAAAAAAAATTTCCTGAACGTTTTCAGGAATTTACCAAATTTAAAGATAATGGATATCCAGAATATAAAAAAAAGAAATAATATTTCTGAAAATCATATATACAAACTTAAGCAAAATAATCAAATTATTCCAGTAGATAACTCTATGGTAATACCTTATAACAGTTATTTAATAAAAAATATAAATGTCATATAAATGTAGAGTATTGTGCATCCATTCAAAGTATAAAGTATATATTCGATTATATTCATAAAGGTAGCGATAGAGCATATTTAAAAATGAAAAAAGTTAATAATACTAATGATGAAAATTCAGAAATTTAGGATGAAATTTCATAATTCATAGATTGTAGATATTTAAGTCCAATAGAAGCAGCTTGGCGAATAAAAGAATTCTCTTTGTGTGGCAGAGGTCATACCGTATTACGTTTAGCTATTCATACAGAGAATAAGCAAACAATTTGACTTTGACAGCTTGGTTAGAATTAAATACAAAACATGATTTTGCTACAAAAATTAAATATGTCAATATACCTAAATATTATACGTTCAAGGGGTCACCTATACTCGCAAAGTTCAAAAACAATGTCATTTTTATGAATAATTTTTGAAGACAGGTTTAAATATTTTTTGATAATTCTTTTATTATTCAATTACTACACCTATCAAGATATTATAGTATTTTTTATGGCAAAATAGTTAAAAATAAGTGACTTATAGCTAATCCCATGAAACGTAAATAAAAGGGCCTCTTGCGGTGCCGAAGATTGTGATGGACTGGATCATCCGAAATCAATAAAATCGACGTCACTTTTTAGAAAACGTGGTTGGCTTGTGCTAGATGGAAAAGCCAACGCACCTATCTATTTACCTCCTGGGTGGTGTCGGAAAAATAGAAGAAACTTGTATTAATGTTATTACGAAGAAAATTTTCTTGATCAGTGAAAATTAACGTCAACCAAATTCTCTCCTACATTTATATATGATGATAACAAAAATTTTGTGTAATAAGGTAAACGCACCATAGCTCGGATGCAAAAGCCCAATAATCGCACAGTTGTTAATAGCTCTGAATATTTTTAAATAAAAAAATATTCGTAACGTTAACTATAAAAATCATTTAATCGATCATTAGTCTATATAGATCTGGGGTGATTACGAATTATTTCATGTATTTAATAAACACTTATTTTCAATATTGCCCGATCATAGGGACGTGTTCGATCATTGGTACGTTTATATTTTTCGTTTTAAATTGTTATAAGTCAAGAGTTTAACAAATCAGTTAAAAACATTTAAATACGTTAAATATTGAAAAATGAATCATATTTTATTTATTACCTTATATACTGGGGGTGGGCGAGTGGAGCGAGCATGGCGTATATCTAATATATATATATATATATATATATATATATATATATATATATATATATATATATATATATATATATATATATATATATATATATATATATATATATATATATATATATATATATATATATATATAAGGATGCAGTAATATATATTTACTGTTTTTATTTATTAAAATACTGCTGATTAAATCTATTGGTGCAAACTCAAACAATTATAAAGTACTTCATTTTGTTTAATTATTTTGGTTAATTTTTTGTACAAAATTAAATTAAATTAATGATCACCAATTCACCAACATTGTAAAACTTTAATTAATCTAAATATCTGAAATTATTTAATATAGTTTGCGTGACTTGTTAAGTAATAAGTGTATTTATTGCGTGCTGATGACACATGCCAGTCTCGAGCGCAGATATGACACATTGCATAGCATGTAGTTTATGAAATCATCCTATTTCATTACAAATGCAGAAAATTATTCATTCTAAACTTATGATTTGCATGTTCTAGAAACAAGATAAATTGTAGTGTTTACCAAGTCATTATCGGCTATGATAAATGTAAAGTCGACTGTTGATTACATTACCGTAATAGATATTATATTAAATGATTATATTACTTAATAATTGTTGTAAATTAATTTCAAAATAAAAAATAATAAAAATGATTATTTGAATAATTTTTTGGAAAAGTTGAAACATATTTGTATAAACAAATTGTTGTTTATAATTATGTATTTTACTTTAAATTAAAAATATAAAAACAAAGATTGTAAATCTAAAAATATACATATGCTACAATAAAATAGTTTTCAAATAGTAAAATAAAAAATAAAAACAATTTTATACTTCGCCGCTGTTTTATAATTGTATTCAACCTGCTTCATAACTATAACGTTTATTAGCTGACTATTGGAACGAAGGCTCACAATGGCTCTTAACAACTCGCATTTAAGACTTCATGTTATATGGCTCGCACGAGATTACAATTCAAATACATTCGACGTAATGACTATTAAAATTACATTATTTTAATTTTTATTTTGAGTTTAAATTTTACTAAGTGAATTATAATTCTACACCCAACTTAATTTTATACTTAAAGTATTATTACTTTATTGTCTGCGTGAGAAATTATCGATATATATATATATATATATATATATATATATATATATATATATATATATATATATATATATATATATATATATATATATATATATATATATATATATATATATATATATATATGTATATGTATATATATATATATATTTCCGCTCAATGGAAAGAGTCATAACACAGTGATTACAGTATTAATGAAAGGTTTCGCGCAGCGCGGTCATCTAGGTCGAAGTTGTTACGCATTATCTACATACAATACCTATAAAACACTACAATGTCATTATTAATCTTCATTAATTCATAGAAATCATTATAAATAACTATATAATTCAATGTGTATTAAAAATCATAGATATTACAACAAATATAATTATTTCATCATATATAATAAAGATTGTATTTTGCATTTTGATAAAATTCAAAAATTGAATGGTCGGATGCAATAACCGCGTAAAAGTATTCTCCAAGCAGAGAATTTTGAAAATTGATCAAATTGAAATTTTAACCAATTAATACACATAGAAAATTTTATTGGAAATCTTTTTGTATTAAACAAGATTTTGATCTTCTTTTGTTTTCTAATTATTTAAGAAAATCGCAATATTTAGCTTGAAAATAATTCGATACATTTTTCTCTTTAACTCGTTGTAACTTTGCGTGGTTTTAATATTTTTCATTCAATCTTTATCCGAATAATCTTCAACATATTCTACGTGTTAGAACATTAAAAAAAAAAATTAAAACATTTTAGAGGCATATAGTACATTTTTGAAAATATTATTGTAAAAATCTGCCAATTATACAATAAATCACAAAAGTTGTGTTACAAAATTTTGATTTATAATAACTTTCAGCGACAAAAATATTCGTTATATGTCGAGGAAGTTTATTGAAAAGTTTCAAACCTTGATTGATAATGGTAAAATGTATGAGCAATTTATAAATTGCATGCGACTTTGGTGCTCTCGACGCATCCAGCGCGTCTTGTCGCAATCAAGTATTATTCTCTCATCAATAAGGATTTGAATGTTTTTATGCTTATTTTAATGTTTTAATGTCACGAATAAATAGTTAATTACTTAATTATTAATTTAAAATATAAATAATTATTTATACTATCATTTATATTGAAGAGTATGCTTTTAAATAAGTAAAATTCTAAGTAAGTAAGCGTAAATAATTAAAATTTTATACAACAAATAATCACATGATATCGCAGATTAGTAAAAAGTATTAAACTGTTTGTTTATAAAGTAAGAATGTTGAAATAAGCATAATAGAGAGAATAATACTCGCTTGCGACAAGACGCACCGGCTACGCCGAGTGCGCAGAAATCGGATGCAATTTGTAAATTGCTCATACTTTTTTAGCATTATCAATCAAGGTTTGATAATAACTTTACAATAAACTTCCTCGGCATATAAGGAACATTTTTCACGCTGAAAGTTTTTACGATTCGAAATTTTGTAACACTTTTGTGATTCATTGTATCAATGGCAGATTTTGAAAGAAATATTTAAAAAATGTACTATAGGTAAGTCTCTAAAATGCTTGAATTTTCTTTAAATGTTCTAACATACGTAGAATATGTTGATTTTGATTAAAAAACATTAAGATCACGCAACGTTACAACGAGTTAAAGAGTAAAATGTATTGATTTTTTTTTCAAGCTAAAAATTGCGTTTTTCTTAAATAATTAGAAAACAAAAGAAGATTAAAATTTTGTTTTAATACAAAAAAATGCCGAATGAAAATGCCTATAATCTTGTGATCACACAAAATACATTTTTTTAAATAAGATATAAACTTTGTTTCTTATTGTAGTTTTATAAGCGAGATTTGATTGGTTATGAGGTAGCACAATGAATGATACACTCAAATTGCATGGTTCAATAACAATTAGATACATTTTAAATAATATTAAAAGCAATAACAAATAGGGATGACAATAGGTAGCTTGATCGATGCGAGTATTACAGTAGTCGCAACGTCTCTGCCGATAGAAGCAGGCGAGAGACGCGACGATTCCCGAAAACCGCGAGAATCAACGATGTATGCATGTGTAGTATATACGTAAGTGTAAGTGTAAATATGTGTATAATAAATAGGCTTGAAGCGCGAATCTATTTATAGAATTGCTCAGCGAAGAGGTAATAAAATCTGGAGTACGTGTAAGCAGGTGTGCGAGTAAGTGCGCGTAAGAGACAGTGAATCTCAAATAAACTTCAAATATTAAAATTATTTAATACTCTGCATGTAAATTCCGGTGCCGAATTATGATAAAATAACAAACTTTGTTATCGTTCAGTATAACGAAATTAAATTTTAAAGGTCTATGTAGACGAATAACTTCTGTGTAATTCTCAGCTCAAGGTAGATGATAGTGGTGATTAATCGGTGGTTGTGGGTAAGCGGTAGTAAGTGTGTACTAATTTTTAGGAAATTATTAATAAACTTTTTTAAATAATTGGTTACATCTCCAAAAAAATTATAAAAATAATTTTAACGAAAAAGTGCTTAGATTACTTTCTGTACATGTCAAAAGGAGTCGAATTACCGACAAAAGAAAGATGTTCATCATGTCACTTAAAATCGTTCATGCCGCAAATTTACTCTAATAACCTTGGTACTGGCAATAGTGATTTATTGTGACCTGAAGGATGAAGATTTTGAGATTTCACAATAGTTTTACGAACTCATAAAGAAAATAATATTTTTTTTGGGTCTAACCTAGGTCTGCCCCTTAATATATCTAAAAACATTTAAAAAAGTAGACGACTTTAAATACCTTGGCATGATAATAGACGACAAAAACGAAACTCATAAAGAAATCAATAAGAAACTGAATTCGGGAAATGCATGACTCTATACGGTAAATTACTTACTAACATCACGATTACTATTACGAAAGACTAAATTAGAAATATATAGTAAAGTCATAATGTTAGTACTTCCATACGGATGCGAAACGTGGGCGTTAATTAAACGGTAAGAAAATAGATTTAGGGTATTTGAGAATAGAGTCCTTAGAAAGAAATTGGGAGGTAAATAAATGAGATTACTAGAGAATGGAGAATTTTACATAACCGAGAAATACATGGGCTGTACGGGAAACCAAATATTACCAGAGTAATTAAATCCTGAAGACTAGGGTGGGCTGGGCATGTAGCTAGGATGGGAAATGAAGGACCAACACTTAGAGTGATTGTAGGGAAGCCGACAGGCGCAAGACCCTCAGGTAGACCAAAACGAAGGTGAGAGGACAATATTAAAATGGACCTACAAGAAATAGAATGTTATGAGGGGGATTGGATGCAACTCGCAAACAATAGAAAAATATGGCGTGACTGTATTAATAAGGCTATGGACTACACAGGTACGGATAGTTAGTCCCACCAAATAGTTATGATAGCTATGGTGATGATGCAAGTACGTCTACAGCCGACATAAAGACTATGTGATAGCTTACCATTACAACTTGGCCTCTATAATAATAATAATAATAATAATAATAATAATAATAATAATATATAAGACAGTTCAGTCTTGATATGATACTTAGTAAAAATCACGCGCAATGCCGCGGCGGAGGATACTAGTGAAATTATACTTATGTTAATTATTTTAAATTGACTCCGATGTAGTCCCACGTTAGTCATCCATAAATTCTATAAAATGATTTGATAAAGTAACAATGTTCTAAATTAACATATTATTCAAAATATACAAAAATATACAATATACTAAATTCGCTTAATCGTCAACAAACTCACTCGTTGAACAGACACAAACACGCGTGCGTACTTCCAAAGTTTTTAATCAAAACGTGCACTGCTCAATATGAGTGTAGTACAGGCGCTTCTATGAAATCTACAAAAAGTTACTTAGAAGTAGTGAGATTTCAATCTTAAAATGGAAATAAGATGATATAATATAATATTTTATATTAACTTAATAGTCGTTTAATATAATATAATATAATAATTTACATTAACTTAATATAAAAAAAACATGAATGCTTAATTTTATTCTTTTACCTTTTCCATATAAACATGAGACGTAACTGATAAACCTTCGAAATGTTTGAAACGTTTAATCGTGCACGAAATTACTCGTTGTGTAGTTGCACATAAGCGTGCGTGTTTCGAAACGTGCACTGCTCATTATGAGCTTCAGATGGAATTTAGGCGCTTTCGTACTACAGGTATGTTGTGACCATCTCTAATTCAAGAAAGGATGAAGTTTTGCTGAAGATATTTCTGGATGATTAAAACTAGTAGTTATATCAAGAGATATATCCTAATTCTACTTTCTGACGGAAGAGAGAAGAATAACCCGCTTAGAAAGAAAGCTTAAATAAATAATTTTTTTGATTGTTGGGACGAAAAAACAGATTTGTATAATATGAATCACCGCTCTTTACAACAAGTCATAACCCTGATAACAACAAAAATTTGCTTCTGCCAACAGTGTCGATAAGTAGAGTTTGACGAGTTACAAACGAATGTATTTCTATAAATAGCGTGTTGATTTAAGTAATCGCGATCGCAGTCGTAACAATATTATTATAATCATTATTGTTAAGGTTATTTATAGGTGTATAATTCGGTGTTATTTCGGTAGTCAAGAATAAATTTGTAATCAGCTATATAAAGTTTATTTTTGTGATAAAGACAACAAAATAAATGATCTACGAAATATGAACAAAAAGACAATCGTCTATTTACTATTTCTCTTTATCTAAATTTGTTTTAAAAAGATCGATAAAAGCAATTTTGATAATATATTAAATTCTACTAAGGAGCAAGAAATAAATGTATATAATCTTTATGTTTCATTTTATTTTTATATGTATCAATATCAAATAAGTCAAATTCTAAATGTTGGAAATGCTTCTGATGTTTGTAGAATAATAAATTTGAAATTAAACAAGTAATAGTTACACGATCATTATATGCTTCTTGTACTTTATTAGATATAAGCAAACGTTTCAGTCATTTGACAGGGATAACCTGCTGACCGCTTACAAGGCAAAAAGCATATTTTCTTTCAATGCAAATTTCTTTAAACGAAACGTCCAAAAAGTTCGTTCAATATCAAAAATCTGTACAATATATTTTTTGAAATATAATAATTACTAATTAACTCAATAAATTTGAATAATAAACATTTTACGATTTAACAGATTTTTCTCAACACGTGCATGAAAAAGGCCCTTTCCCATACTTGCAAAGCGAATAGAAAATTGGGCATTCCGAGCGTGTTCGCCTGAGCGGGAGGTAATGGTCATTACTTCGGTCTAGTGGAGGACTCATAATGTCCATGTCCCCATTCCCTTTGCATGCATTAAAAAGGCCCTAGGTACACACTTATTAAAAGATATACGATGTGTAACACGGGTGAAAAAGGCTTTTTCAGATTCATTTCGTGTTCGATCATCACCCTCGTTTAGAAAAAGCCCATTTTCTTCCCTTGTTGCACAATTTTTATTGTTAGTTAATGATGGAATTGGTGGATTTTTGAAAAACTATACAGCCATCTTAACTTAATATCTAATCACCAAATTAAAATTTTTATAATTTTAGAAATTTAATTTCAAGAAAGAAAACGTTAAATATTTAATTTCAAGAAAAAAAACGTTAAATATTGTTCCTAATCTAATGTATCAAATTTTCAACAGTGTGATATTTATTATAGTATTATAGTATTAATATTTTAAAAAATCTTATCATTTTAAATAGGATATATTTAATAAATTATACGTGTAATAGAGCCTGTTACATTTACGAGGGAATTCCTGACACGACGATTTTTTAGAATGGCTGTAATTACTCTTAATGAGTCTGGATTCCCTACTATTTCATAATACAACAAAGTTGGCTTTACATGACTGCGCTATTATTGTCAATGAAAAATAGTTAAGTTACTTCCTGATTTTATATTTCGCATTTTTCATCAGATATTTTCTCACAGTCAAAGAACAGAGACCTTTTTTAGGTTTTGGAAACTATATTAGTCTAAGCAATTCTATTCTTAGTATTAATAAAAAATATTTCTTTCAAAGTTTTATTAAAAATCAAGAAATTAATGTGCATGATGTCTATATTTTATATAATTTTTATATGCAACGAATAAAAAAAGTTCTAATTTAACAAGTGAATTCGTGATTACTAAATCAAGAAGAAAAATGTTGCGAGTTGTGATAACGTTACTACTTTCGACTGTAATCTTAGATCAAGTCAGCACTTACAGAATATTAGGAATTTTTCCATTAAATAGTCGAAGTCATGAAATGATGTTTGAGGCTTTAATGAAAGGATTGGCTAAACGCAATCATCAAGTTGATGTAGTAACGCATTTTACTGTAGAAAATCCACCAAAAAATTACAAAAATCTTATTAATCTGAATGGAACAATGGAGAAACTTGTAAACAGTTTTACAATAGAATTTGCGATGAGTGTTAGTAACGATGTGAGTTACCACGTCGCGACTACATACGGTACTAGATTATGCAATTTCTTAGGTTTAAAGGAAGTGCAGAATCTTATTCATAATCCACCAAATGACCCACCTTACGATGTTCTTATTACCGAGGTACTTTATTATTTTGACTAATGAATACATATTTGAACCGTGTATTGTTAAAAAAGTGTATGTGATAAAATGTTAATTTTCAGAGATATAACAAAACTCAAACTGAGTATAAAATTATTTTGTAAAAAAAATTAATTTTCTCACCGCCGAAAGTACCACATTCCATTCCGGCGCCCAAAACGGGAATGTGGTATTCTCGGTTTGGTGTTAAGAATAATAGTATACGCACCATGGGAGGTAAAATGGCGACCCCATAGCACGTGTTTGCCACCCACGCCTTTGGCTCGGGTGCGTAATATACTATTATATGACCTACGATAACTTGAGTAAAATAGCTCCAGTCCTTTTGAAAAATTTCAGAAAGATAGCTTTCTATGATCTCTTGGCTTAGATCTTTGCCCAAATCATGAGGACCTTTAAAAAATTTTTTGATTGATTATTTCTTGAATATTACGCGGTAATTCTTGACCAATCAAGGCTCATTTTTCCGTTTTTTGATGAAGACTTGGAAATTAAAAAGAATTTTTATGATTTAACGATTCGTTTTTGTTTCATTATTTTTATGTTATTCATTTTTTTCAAAAACACAACTATGTTTTTTCGTGCATATAAAGTAGACGGAAAATTGTTCTATACCGCCCTCGGGTGGAAAACAAAGTCCTAGGGCGACAAGTGCAGTAGTTTACCGCCGTCGGATGGAAAGTTGGTATTTTCCGCCCTATGGCGGAAATAAATCATTCTTTTAGTACAAGTACGCTAAAAAACACAGTATGCACCACAGGCAGAAGGCGATTAACCATGGTGGAAGGAAACGAGATGTGCTCAGTCCCAAGTCCATCATTTATATATCTTGTACTTTCAATGATCCATAAATGGTGGACTTGGGAAAGAATCCAACTGAGCACACCTTGTTTCCTTCCGCCAAGTGATTAACGCTCGGCCTGCAAATTGCACTCGCGGTAAACACCTACTTTTTGCCCTTAATACACAATATACTATTTTTTCTCATAGATTAGATTTTTATGCATTATTTGAGGTGATATGTTGTTATCAAAATTTCTCCTATCCGCTTATATCTCGAGAATGACGTGGTAATTTCTTTTATCAAACAAGGCTTATTTCGCTTTTTAATGAATATTCGAAATACAAAAGAGATTTAAATATTTATATATTCATTTTCGTTTTATAACCATTTCTCTATTTTATGATACTCTTAGTATAGCTACTGATAGCTGCGATATAGTAAACTTAATTTAGTGCAAATGTTTTTGAAGAAGCTTTAAATCAGCTATTTCGTAGCAAAACCATTTTTGTATTAGTTCTCGTTATTTTGTTACACAGAGAAATAATTTTTTTTTAAATAAGCTATATCTTGTAAATTAATTCAATAAAAGTTTAAAATATATTTATATGATACTATTTTTCTATGATTAGGTTATTAATAAGCGATAGCGGCTCGCATTAATATATTAGAATAAAAATTGCACATAGGAATGATTACCTAAGTTTGAGGAAGCTAAGTGCCAATTAATCGGCTGCTCGTTTTATTTTTATTTTTCGATTTTTGAGTTTTAGTTGTTCATGTTTTTTAGAATATTAAGGGTAATACCATTGATTCAGTGAGGTCTGTACTTATTGTGTGCTATAGTTAATTTAAAGTAATTGTTTTTTAAAGATTTTGCAATTAACTATTTTTAAGTGCAAGAATTTTTGTCATCCGTTATTTTGTAATACATGGAGCAAACATCTATTTAAAATAGGCTATATCTGTAAAAATAATTATGGAAATCTTTTGACAAAATGGTGATTATTAATAGAGCTTTAGCAGTTTAAATAAATATATTAGAATAAACCATTTCATAATAGAATGATAGATTTATTTAAAGGGGAAGCTAATAAAGGAGAGTCCACGGACTTATGGTTTTCGATTCTGACGAAACTTTATGAATGGACATTTGGAACCTAAAAATAAAACTCAGTGCCGGTAGTTTTATCCAATGGGTTTTAAAACCTTAGATCGAACCGAAAAACATTAATATTGCCTATATGGACAATTTGAAAAAAAAAGATATATATATATATATATATATATATATATATAGATATATATATATATATATATATATATATATATATATATATATATATATATATATATATATATATATCAACTTTAATGAAATATGTTGTATCTATCGCATAAAAGCCCATTGGATAACATACGAATATAAAACCTATGACAAAATTAAATTAAGTTCAGTCATAGTTTTATTTTCATATGATTGATGTAAATTTATGTAATAGAAAATGTCATCGCGCTCGATGCGGTAATAACTCACGTGAGGAGTTTATAAACAAAACACGAAAATACTTAAAAAACTGAATAGTTTAATTTAATAAACTTCTTTATCTGAAGGGTTTAAACAATTTGATAATTATCTCGTGACATTTGGCTTTGCTGACGGTGTTAGCCTAAGTAACTATTAAACGCTCAGAACATTTAAAATTGCGCAGAAATTAATCATGTCGATAAACATAAAGTCTTTAATCTCTCTATTCCAATTCATTCATGAGGCTATTAGGTAATATAACTATAACTATAACTATCGTATTTACAATTTTTATAATTCTAATGCTTTATTATGCGATAGACTTTTTGTAATCAGTTAAAGTTCCTGGTTGTTTCTCTATAGCTTTTAGTATATGGAACTACTTCCCTATTCTACGTAAAACCTTAAATAAATTTAAGGTTTTACGTAGAATAAGGAAGTAGTTCCATATAATAAAAGTATAGAGATGCATTTAATACGTAAATTTGGCAAAATTTGAATCTATTTAAAATTATTAATTTGCAAATGGCTAAAAATAATACAATTAGAAAATTCTTTCATTGTGCTCGTTTTATAAAAATTAATCATTAAAGTGACAATGTCGTAGTGAACGATAAGAAACCAGTGAATTGTCGCCGTACTCAAAATAATGTACAGTAAAACCTATCGGCACTGTGAAACTCGAAACTACCTATCCCACGGCACTATGAATTTGCACCTGCAAATCAACGTCGAGCACCAGGGCCGTATCTAGATCATAATAATAACTTTCCTCCGTACTTTTCCCATAAACAAATATTCTCAATACCTACTTGACTTTCATGCAGTTTTATTAAAAAAAAACTTTGTATGAAAATCTTATATAAAATTATATATTTCTTTTTTACAAACTATTCTATTACATTTTTGTGATACAAACCATTTCATAAATCGTTTTCTGCAAAGTTGAGACGCGGAGCCCTGCACATATATATATATATATATATATATATATATATATATATATATATATATATATATATATATATATATATATATATAACCGGCCCTAAAAGAATCACAGTGCCGTGAGTCACAGTGCCGGAAGGTTCTGTTGTGTATATATATATATATATATATATATATATATATATATATATATATATATATATATATATATATATATATATGAATATTCAATCAACAAATTAATGCAGTATTGTATAGTGTGCGCGCCACATTTTCTGAATTTCGAGAGTGCAGACTAACAGATACTCTGGCTGGAATTCATAGTTGTAACTCAAATTGAATCTTCAAACGGAAACTATTTCTCAATCGGTGCAGCAAATCTTGGTAATTTCAAAATTCGTGACTACGTGAACTTATGTCAGTAATTACTAACTATAAACTACAAATGACCAAGATACGCTGCATAAAGAGAAAAACTGCTGCCAATTCATTGACACAGAGATTCCTCAAACTTTATAAATTGTTCTAATCTGAAATTATTTATTCTATTTAATTCTGTGGTGAAAAATGAATATGATTTTCTAAAAATTACACTAAATTGATCATAATATTTTTAACATAAAAAAACAGTAAAACTAAAACTCAAAAATCGAAAAATCAAAAAAAAGATATAACAACACTATACTATACACTATATTTACTATACTTATTTAACAGATTATCCTACACTCGCTATTACATATTAATAGATAAATAGCAATAACTGCTATTAATGTAGTATTTACTACTAAAATAAAAGTAATTATTGCGGCTGTGCAACTAAGTCCCGCCATTACCATTCGAAACAGTCATCTTTACTAGACCATTTCCTTAAAAATTATTTAGAAGAAAAAAAATAGCGTACCCAAAATTTACGGTTGTAAAAGATAGGTAATTTGATGCTCTATCTAATGAATGTATAATAGATTTATCATAATATTTCTAATATATCAAAAAACAGAAAATCTAAAACTCAAAAATCAATAAATCAAAATTTGTTATAAAACAAAAACGAGTCGATGAATCTTGAATTATCTTTTGAAATTAGAATCTTTATTTCCCTGGTAGAAAATTAACGAGTCGAATTACTTAAGATATCAACGATTAGCTAATCTCGTTAGCTAATCTTAACTAATATTAAGGATAAAATCAACCTTAGGATTCGCTAAGAGATCTAAATTATACAAATAAAAAAATTGCAGTATATAATTAAAAATATTTTTTATTTATCACGTACTTCAAATCAAAAGCGCATGCTCCAATTTAATTCTCAGCAAAATACAGCAGACCATTACACCGCGTCGCATATTTAAATCGGAGTTGCAATTTATTTCGGAGTCTCATCATTGGATTACACGTGATTGTTTTTTGTGTTAAATACCCTAATTTATTTATATTGTTAATTTTTTAAAGCAATTGAGTAATTTATTAACTATATAATATAATTGTTAGCAAACGCAATATTTTCAAAAAATATAAATCATTTTCACCACACTGCGCGTAAAGTGCTGACTGTACGCCCTCTCAGCAGGCCGTACAGTACCGCATGGACTGCCTAGGGAATAAAGTGACTTGCGCATGCGCGATGCGCCTTTTTCCGCTCTCGACTGCGTCTCGAGCGGTAAAACAGCGCGTCGCGCGTACACAAGTCACTTTACTTCTAGGCAGAGCATGGGGTACTGTACGGCCTGCTGAGATGCGTACAGTCATTTCTTTACGGGGGTGTGGTGAAAAGTAGTATACGCACCTCTGGAGTACAGTAGGCAAGCATGCACTGTGTGAAATGCCGACCTCGCTTCGCTCGGTCGGCAACGTCACACAGTGCGTACATTGCCTACTTTACTCCCTTGATGCATAATGTACTATTAATAACCTAAAAATGATCTAACGATCAACGGACTATAACCATTAATAAAAAAAATGAAACTAAAAAAAAATTGTCCTAAAAACCCCTCGCGCGACTTAGAATTGAACGTTTCAAAGTAAACGTTCTTCAGACGAAACGAACAAACTTATATATATTTTGTGTAGAATTGTTGTTCGCAAAAGCGCGAAAACGTTTTACTTCACCATAACCCGGGATATTTATTTACAAAGTGGGGATAGATTTTAAAGCTGAATGTACATACATTTTAATCATTTATAATTAAACACTTATTATCAAATAATTACTCTGATAACTAAACTTAATCGATTCATTATTAAATTACTTCTGAATATATTTTTTAAATTAACGAGTTTTTAACTAGTCCGTAACGAAAAAACGTCGCCAGGTACCGGGGTTTTTAGCTAATTCCTTAAGGATATATTAACTAATCCATATAAAATTACTTAAACAATAGCTAAGAACTCCTTAACGTTTCTACCAGGGTTTAAAT
Organism: Gastracanthus pulcherrimus; assembly: GCA_949152435.1. NCBI lineage: Eukaryota > Metazoa > Arthropoda > Insecta > Hymenoptera > Pteromalidae > Gastracanthus > Gastracanthus pulcherrimus. Next base: position 40,177,934 of record OX424574.1, read on the forward strand.
CGACAAAAATGAGACATAATTGGAACAAAAAAGCCGCGCAGTTCTCGAGATTTAAGCGTTAAAAAATGTCAAAAAACCTATAACTTCAATATGTCATAAAATAAATTATTTCATCATCCGAAGAAACATACAGGTCACGATATAGGAAAAAGCTACCTTTTTGTAAAGTTTTAGATAAACCCTAGTAGAAATTTATCCCGTCCACTTTTATGTATAATTTATGTATAATTATCTCGCGCTGTATAGATCTATGTAAGCAAACTAGATAGTTACTATAAAGGCGTGTACGGGCGACCCTTCTAGTTTCCCATATTATTTGCCCCGATAACACTAGATAAGCAAAATTATGTCAATAACAACCACTTAAAGGTTATGGTTTAATAAACAGAAGCATAATCTATTATGCTTATTATGTATTATTTTGATTTAAAGGTATTTACATGTTATTGTTCACCTATTACCAATGTAAGTAGATGTAAATAACCTCTAAAGTGTAAGGTTATCAAATTTTAGATGCATCGAGATTTTGTATTTAAGAACTCAACAACAATATTATGTTATACATATTGTATATTAAACAATCAAAATAAGAAAATAATCTGAATATCCAAATAACTATATGAAGTATTAGTGCATAAATATATATATATATATATATATATATATATATATATATATATATATATATATATATATATATATATATATATATATATATATATATATATATATATATATGTGTGTGTGTTTTCTTTATGTAAAATTAGTTTCCTTACATTTGATTATGTTCCATCCTAAATACAGGCTTGGTTTCAAAACCTATATGGTTTATGTAAGGAAAACTATTTTCACACACATTTATTATCAACTGATTAATTTTCTATTTTTAAAAGAAATAATGTTTTTGAGTCATTATATATATGTTCTATTTTTGTATTTCCTACTGTGATTAATTTATAATCAAACACTTTCATTTGACATCTATGGCTAGTTAAAACATAGTAATTTGTTACTTATAAAGAAAATTATCGTCTACATGTGTTCGACTAATGTGTTTGTCTTTGAAAATGTTGTCACGGATGAGCAGTTTATGTATTATAAGCACTCACATATGGATACAAAATTATTTGTAGTTCTGAAATTAAAATACTAGTTTTTAAATGAAGCATATCATACAGTACATATTTGTACATATGATATTATTATTACTTGTATATTACTTTTCAAGACACAACTACATCAATCAATAACATTATTTTGTGATCACATTTTTTCATATGCAAGAAACATTATTTCTAAATTTTCATTTCTTAGGTTAGATATGCTTTTTGACTACTTTTATATGTAAATAGTATGAATCGAACTATAGATCTTATTATTATAATTGAAAAATTGCATATTAAACTATTTTTAATATTAATTTTTACAATAAAAGTTCTGTTCAATAAATAATATATAACCTCACAAATTTTATACGTACATATTATTATTGAGAAAACTATGTAGAACTGTGTGGATTTATCGAGTTTTGTACAGTCTAGTACTATCTAGTTTGCCTATAAAGGCTATCATAGCGAATGTGTGCGCCACGATAAGATTTCTACAAGGGAAATGCTGCCGATTTACTTAAGTTACCGTCGGGAAAGAAAATCGATTTTCTTTACAAAATTATTTTTTTCTCGACTAAAGAAAAAGATCCAAAATCAAAAATTTTACTGAACATTCTTCTCCATATTCCTTATTATCTTAAAATTTTTAAAAACTTTTCCGCCGTATGTTTTCAAGATATAACCGTTTAGACAGAAAAAAGACGTTTTCGTGTATAATCTTATTAATAAACTTTCAAGTCGGAAAAGTGAGGTAGTTTTGTGCTCTTTCAAATGCTTTGTCGCTGGATCAATGATATTATTTCTAAGGTATTAAAAAACCCCGAAAACTAAAACTCGAAAATCAAAAAGACGATAAAAATTCTTTTTATTGTTCCGCCTTCTTTTAAGAAAAACAAAAAATGAGTCCTGAAACATTACGTTGTACCGTATATATGCAGGATAATGCTGATCCACGTCCACACACACACAGACACACACACAAGCACACGTATACGCACACGGTCACGCATGCACACACGCACATGCGCACACACTCACAGACACACAAAAACACACGCGCACACGCATACGCACACACACCCAAAAACACATACACATTCACACATACATGCACACGCACACATACACACACGCACACCCACACACAAAAACACATACACATTCACACACATACGCACACACGCACACACATACACATTCACACACACACACACACACACACACACACACACACACACACACACACACACTCATACACATAACCGCACACACACACGAATACACACACACGCATACATACACACGTTTATACACACACGCACACATACGCTCACACAAACACAGATACACACACGCACACGCATACGCACACGGTCACGCACGCTCACACGCACATGCGCACACACTCACGCACACATACAAACACACGCGCACACGCATATTACGCACACACACCCAAAAACACATACACACTCACACACACATGCACACGCATACGCACACACACACACACACACACACAAAAACACATACAGATTCACACACACACACACACACACACGCGCACGCACATACACACTCACGCACACACACACGTTCACGGGCACACAGGCACACACGCACATGCGCACACACTCACGCACACACTAAAACACTCGCGCACACGCATACGCACCCACACCCAAAAACACATACACATTCACACACACACATGCACACGCATACGCGCACACACACATTCACAGACACATGCATACGCACACACACACATTCACACACACATGCACACGCATACGCACACACACGCACACATACACACACAATAACACATACACATTTACACACACACGCACACACACACATAAAAAGACATACACATTCACAAACACACACCCACACACACACACACACACACACACACGCACGCACGCACGCACGCACACACACACACCCACACACTATGCACACGCATACGCACACAAACACAAACACATACACAGACAAACATCCATACAGACATTTTCTAAAAATTGTGTATTTTGATTTCTTGAGTCTCAAAACATGTTTCTAACATGTTTTTAGCATTACTTTTTTTTCACAAGCTTCCTCTTTGAGGAAGCAAAAAAAGTAACAATTACTAACTGGAGCTTGAAGTGATTACTTATAAACATGCCTAATAAATAAACATTAAAAGAAAAGCGGAACTGAGTTCCTCAATTAAAAATTATAAATATGGAATGTCATTAGGAAATCAACACATATAGTAATGATATAGATGCATAAAATCTTTACTTTTGTGATTTTTCTTTGAGAAATTGTTCATAAATGAAATTATGGTAGATAGCATTCAATGCCGATCATTCTTGTAATGAATCTTAGATATTTAGATAATGAATCCCTAAATTTCTTATTATATCAAATTTACTAGTCAGTCTGGTAATGGTTATTTTTTCTTCGTGTATTTTGACTAAAAATGGTTTGAAGTTGAGAACTATTCGAGATTAAGATTGGTTTTTGAATCACGACAATAGATTCCAGCCTCTCATTTAATTTGCAATACAAACTCTGCATGCACGCAACTTCAGGTATAAAGGGTGCGTTCGACTTACAGTATTTATACTAAATGCATTATGGAATAGACAATCAATGAACGATGAATGTAACTCGAATGCAAGTAGTATTGATAGCATGTGTTGCTACCTAATAATCCATGAAATACCAAAATAATAAAAGAAAAGACCATTATTATACCGAAAATTCGCCACCAGTCCAAATATCAAAGCATATTTGTCCCGCTGTGTTATGTAAAGATTTCAAATGTCGATTGCATACCATTTGATAGTGTTATTTAAATTTTGTTGTACTAATAAATTTTCGTCCCCATTTTATGCTTGATAGTAGCTAGATTGATTCATCCGAAGGATATTAACTCTTTAAGTTCTAGAGTATATAAAAAACAAGACAGTAGTTCTTTTTACATTTAGTTATGCTTAGAACAGTCTCAAACTTAGATTTCAATAGTTTATTGAAGTAAAACCAGAGTTCGGCAAGTATTCAACCGCAAAATATTGTCGGATACTTTTTTGTCTTCTGTTAATATCAAGAAAAAACAACGAATTATCAATTTCTAAGCAGTGTACATCATGTATAAAGCCGATATACACGATTTAAAAAAGTATCCGAGATAAGTATCCGTGAGAAAACAGAAAAGTATCCGAAAATATTTTGCGGTCGAATACTTGCCGAAATCTGAGTAAAACTAAATATATGCTCTAAATATAATTTTTAGAGATGACCTTTAAAAACTACTACAACTCCTCGTGATCTTAAGTTAGTTTAATCTTAAGTATTCATATAGAACTATCAATCGAAATAATTACCACTAAATATGCTTTTTTATATATTTTTATGAACAAATTTGCAGAGCCATATGTATTTTGGTTTTTCTCCGTGCGTATTGCTCTGCTTTTATGCCATCACCATTTTGAATTTTGCGGCAAGCAATTCAGTTCTTTTTCCATCCAAACAAAGCATTCACATGTTTACAAACCTTTTTTATTGACTATCACCTTTTTATGAGTGTGGTTTAAATTAATATACAATACACGTAATTAATGAAATTAAATTTATGCAGGCTTTCGGATCGACTTGCTTTATGGGAATTGGTCACCATTTCAATATCCCAGTAGTAGCAGTTTCTTCAGCCGTAGAGTATCCATGGGTGAGCGACTTCACAGGAAATAACGACAATCCAGCTGTCGTCCCAAATGCTTTATATATGGCATTTGGTACGATGGACTTTTGGCAGCGACTACAAAATACAATAATATATCACAAAGAAGTGCGAAACTTCCACTCACTGACGGAACAAACCCAAACAGATTTAATGAGAAAGTATATAAATCCAAATATACCAAATATCAGGGAAATAGAAAGAAGTGTAGCATTGACACTAGTCAACAGTCATCCAATTCTTTTCGGTGTCAAACCAGTATTGCCAACGGTTGTTCAAGTAGCAGGATTGCATGTAGAAGAAAATGATTCTAAATTACCACTGGTAAATTTAAAAGATATTGTATATTAACTTGACTGTACAGTTTTATATACGTGTTACTTTTTGCTTCATATTTATGATAAATCATACTTTTATAATTGAATTTTCCTTTCATTCATATATAGTATAGCAATTCATTAAATATATGTAGAATTTTTAGACATAGGCAATTTCAATCTAGATTTTCAATAAAGAATTTATACTATTTAATCCATTTTATTAATATATTTATGATTAAGTTTTTTACATTGTATTTATAGGATTTGAAAAAGTGGATGGATGAAAGTAAAGATGGAGTTGTATATTTTACTTTAGGATCAATGGTGATAATCGAAACACTGCCAGAAAGTTCTCTGAAAGCATTATACTCTTCATTTTCAAAAATAGCGCCAGTTCGCGTATTGATGAAGATCGCAGACAAGGCGAAATTACCGTCTGGCTTGCCAAATAATATATTGACCTTGCCTTGGATATCTCAACAACCTGTATTAGGTACGTTTTCTTGTCGTGCACAAATTTATTGACACCTGATAATTAATGATAATATTTACACATATATATGCATATGTATACATTGATCAGTTTTATATATATATATATATATATATATATATATATATATATATATATATATCTCAACTTATGACTGATTTTGGAGCTGATTGGATAAGTACACTGTTTAATAAAAGTATTAATTTTAGAAATTTTTAAGATAAAAGAAATTGTTGTTTCGTACGTTAAATATGTTAAATTATGTACGTTTTGTATTAAAATTATGTTCTAAGAATTACTTTAATACTAGAACAAATATTATAAAAACATATTTTTTGTACCAAATTACTCAAAGTTTTACTTATTCATGCCCTTTAGGAGAGGACATTACTTTGGATGGACAAAACTGATATGTATTGTTCAGTTTTTTTTACGTATACGGCATTACTGCTCTTAACTAAGTAACAGGTTGCAGGCTCGATCTCAGCCACAGAAAAATCCGTATAAACATTTTTTTTAAATGTCCCCGAACTATTAAGACTTTTTGCATCGTTTAAAGTGTACTTGATATTATAAAGCGATTAAACTTAATGAAAAAGTTTCTTTTTATAAAAATAAAGTGTTCTAAAGGTTAGTTTTGCTGTTGCAACGCCGTTACCCTAAGCGGGTCCTGGGCGTAGTCGTCCAGAGCGGACGGGTGGGTGCCTATCACCACTACACAGCACGTCCTCAGGTTGCGGATAGAGGAACGACCCCTGAGAAAGAGGTTAGCTGCGAATAAAGCGAATAAGTAGTCGCGGACAGCCGATAGGCCCAGGCGTGGGTGTGATGAGCCCGCACTGGCGAACGCATTCATCTAGAAACACTACGCAAGCACCGCAACAACTACAAACACTATACAAAATCTCCTATCTTACTTTCTTCTTCTACCTTACTCTGTAATCTATCTCTTTTACCACACATTTCAAACAAAAAATGGATCATTATCTCGAAGTGGCTCAGATCATTATCTCGTAGTGGCCAAATTAAGAGCCAGATTAGTAGCCGGTCAAAATAGTAAGCGAGCGAACAAAGTAGAAACCTTTGATATTGGAAAACTACGAAGCGGGATAGAGCGAATCAAGTACCAAGTAGAAGTTAGCAACCGATTTCAGGCGCTCGAGGAAACGGATGAACAGACGGGAGTAGATGACGATCCGAACAGGTTGTGGGGGGCTATCGAAAAAACTATAAAAGGGGCCGCGAACAAAGTACTGGGTAAGAAAAAAAGGTCGAAGAGCAAACCATGGTTTGACGAAGAGTGCAAACTCTGGTTTGAAAGGCGCAAGAAGGCTAAATTAGATAGTGTACACAATGAAAGCGATAGGGCCGTAGAAGAATACCATGAAATTAGAAAGCAAGTACGTGTGATTTACAGAAACAAGAAGCGCGAGTATCAGAAAAATGAAATTAGAAAAATAGAAACTAATAGTAGGGAAAATAACCCGCGCGAGATGTACAAAGGAATAAACGCTATTAGGAAGGGTTTTCAGAGTAGATCGCAGTTAATGAAGGATAAGGACGGGAACCTCGTGACAAGCGAAAATGAACTATTGAAATTATGGAAAGATTATTTCGATAAGTTATTAAACGTGCATGAAAACTCCGAGGAAATGGGAGACGAAATCCACACTGCTGAACTCCATATGGACGAAACGACCTACAAAGAAGTAGAGGCCGCGATCAAAAAGCTAAAAAACAATAAGGCCGCAGGAAACGATTCTATACCAGCTGAACTACTTAAATATGGAGGCACCGCGCTTACATCTAAAATTTTTTATCTAGTATGTGCTATTTGGAGAAATGAAACAATACCAGAAAATTGGAAAGAATCCATCATCATACCGATCTTCAAAACGGGAGATAAAACAGACTGCAATAACTACCGGGGAATCTCACTTTTAGCTACCTGCTACAAAGTTCTGTCAAACGTAATACAGGCCAGACTCACACCATTCGCGGAAGATATAATAGGAGATTATCAGTGTGGATTCCGGCGCAATAGGTCAACGAGCGATCAAATGTTTACCATAAGACAATTTTTAGAGAAAAAGTGGGAATATTGCGAAACTATACACCAGCTATTTGTGGACTTTAAGAAAGCGTACGACTCTGTCAAACGAAGCAAAATGTATGAAATCCTAGTGCTCCTTGGCGTACCAAAAAAACTCGTAAAATTAATTCAAATATGTCTGAACGGAAGCACTGGAAAGGTCCGAGTAGGCGGTAATGTATCCGAATCGTTCATGATACGCGACGGTTTGAAGCAAGGTGACGGGCTTTCAACGGTACTCTTTAACCTGACGCTAGAGCATGTTGTTAGAAAAATGCAGGCTAGCGAGCTAGGCGCAACACTCAACGGAACAACGCAAATTTTAGGCTATGCGGATGACTTGGATATAGTGGGAGATAATGGTGAAACGGTGGCGAGAAATGCGGAAATCCTTATAAATGCGGCTAAAAACACGGGGTTAGAAGTGAGCGAATCGAAAACGAAATATATGATCATGGAGAAACTGGGCATTCGCGAAGCAGAGGGGGATCTCAGAGTCGGAAATTTCACTTTTGAAAAGGTTAGCGAATTCAGATATTTAGGTACAACTATAAATGATCGAAACGAAATTAAAGCCGAGATTAATAAGAGACTTCATTCGGGTAATGCCTGCTTCTACGCTGTGAACAGATTACTTAAGTCAAAGCTACTGTCGAAAAATGTCAAAATAAGGATATATAGGACTATAATAATGCCGGTAATCTTGTATGGGTGCGAAACCTGGGCGCTCACTAAAGCGGAAGAAAATTGTTTTAGGGTATTTGAAAATAAGGTTCTGCGGAAAATATACACACCAAATATTAACAGAATAATAAAATCACGGAGACTAAGATGGGCAGGGCACGTGGCAAGAATGGGCGATGATCGTACAGCAGCGCGCATAATGAAAGGAAAACCGAAAGCAACGCGACCTCTTGGTAGACCTAGACGCAGATGGGAGGATAACGTAAAATCAGACATAACTGAAATTGGGCGGGAAGGCGCGAAATGGATGGGGTTGGCACAAAATAGGGAAACGTGGAAGGCTTGCGTAGATGAGGCGATGAACTTTCGAGTTCGAAATGCCATTTAAAAAAAAAAAAAAAAAAAAGGTTAGTTTTGAAGCAAACACAGAAATCAAGGCACATAATTGTGGACGAGACTTAGTAATCAGGGACTCAGTAATATGATGATATGCAGATTAATAAAGCACAGTAATACAAACAAAATAATTTGTTTTATTTTTTTCAATAAATCTTGATAAAATATTACCTTCTCCGTTAAAATAACATTTATTTTAGACATACAAATGACCAAAGAACCTATATCAGTTTTGGTAATAGAAAATCAGGCAATATAATTTTATAGTTAATTGGTATTTAGACGAATTTGTTTCATGGCACACTAATTGGGCTAAGTACTCTACATTCAAATTTTTGACTAGGTGTTAGCGGTTTAAGTGAATCAATTTAGTAAAAAAAATACTGAAGATACCTATATATTGCTTTAGCAATTTCAAGGTGGACTTCCCTCTGAAGGCATCTAATTCAAAAACTGCACGGACACAATGTTGACATTGGAGAGTCCGGAGTTTAGAGGTGAAAAAGTAACACAGCTTCCCGGAACCAAATACAACTACCTATGCAGGTCCTACAAGACCGCTGCACGCGGAATGGTGCGTACTCTCCGGTGTCCACATTTTTTCCGTGTACGTTTTCATGCGTATAAGGGTACTGAATTTACTCTGCATATCTATTCACTGATACCTAGCTGTTAACTAGTGCAAGGTCATTAATAATAAATAATAAAATTATGATCACTCCTAGCAATTTTTAATCAGCTATATTTTTACAGCCCATAACAACACAAAAGCATTTATTACTCATGGAGGATTGATGGGAAGTCAGGAAGCTCTTTATTATGGAGTTCCGATGATTGGCATTCCTCTATTTGCAGATCAGCCTCGCAATGTCGCATCTTTTGTTGCCAAAAACATGAGCATACAGCTTCGTTTAGAAGATATTTCAGAGAGAACATTAGATGCTGCCTTGAAGTCTATACTTTTTGATCCACAATACAGGTCCTAAATAATTGATATACGTATAAATGAATCCATCTAAACAAATTATAAAAATCTACGAGTAATGAAGTTGCTGATTTAGCTCTTGACGTTTTATGAAAAAGTGTATAAAAGTTCGACAAAAATTTCAGCCTGATATAGAAACTTACAAAAACTGTATATGTTTTTTAATTTTTAAGTATGGTAAAATTTAACCCATTAACACCTATGATAATATAATTTTTTCACTCTATTTACCTCTCTAGAAAACATAAGAAGCGTCGACAGATCTTTGAAAAACTTGGCACCCTACAGTTTGTGAGTCTGCTCTTTTCAAATACGTCGGTCGTTTTTTCTTTTATCAGAACATTTTTCAAATACAGCAGCTGGAATAAAAGGATCAAGTTAATTGTCACATTTCTTTCTAAAAATCTTAATTTTATTAATAAATCCGTTATCAAATCGAGTAGAAACTGTGGATCTGTTGGAATACAGACTTGTACTTTAATCCATTAACAACCAAGTGTCCTAAATGATTTTCATAACATTGAGACAGAGTTTCACGTCCCAAAATATTGAATATTTTAATAAAATTCGGTACTCTAGAGTTTTTGGGGTCGCTCTTTAAGATCCCTGCGTCAAAATTTAATTTAATCCATCAGGAAATTCAATATGGTGGATGATATTAAAAAAGAGACCAAAAAATCGACAATTTTTCTTTAAAAGCCGATTTTGAATCAAAAACGTTTTCTTCACTTTACCGGAAGTATGCCATTGGTGTTCAAAATTGCTGTAGTATAATAATGCACATTGGAAAATTTCCCAAAAAAATCAAGTAATTAACAGTTTGTTTATACTTATAATTATAATTTATTACGTTTAGTCCAGTTTTACTTGAATTTGCATATTTCAAAATGGCGGATCTAGCATGCCGACTCAAAAATTTTCTAAAGTACAAATATTTGTGGATTTCTTTACAACTTTTTCACTATTTTACCACTTTTCATCAACGAAACATCACCCTTTAATCATCTGAGATTATGAAAATTAGAGTATCAAAATTAAAAATGGCAGATTCAAAATAGCAATCCGATTCTTCAAAGATTTCTTAAATGTCCATAAATATTCTTCTTTTGGAGTTTATTGTGTCGCTGATTACGAATATGATGCTAGATTTACGATCTTCAATTAAGTTAAACAAGCTTTTACCGAATTCAAAATGGCGGATCCATCATGGCGACTTAAAAACTCTCTAAATTACAAATATTTGTGGATTTCTTTACAATTTCTTCACTATTTTGCCACTTTTCAACGAAACGTCGACGTTACCAAAATACCAATATTCATGGAAATTAAAGAAACTTTTGAAAAATAGTTCGCCATTTTGTATCTGCCGTTTATAAGTATAAAACTGTTAACTACTTTTGGATTTCCTAATGGAAGAAATTAAATTTTGACACCCGGATCTTAAGGTGGTAAGGTACTCAGAAGCTTAAAAATAATACATTTCATATTATTATTTATTTTGTATCGTATATGTGTGAAGAATACATCAAAAGAAATTCAGACACTCATTTAACCAAATAAAAAATATATGAGCATTTTAATTGATGAGCATTTTAAGTCCCATATGATTTACATGTATTTCAGAAACATTGATTCACTTTATCTCGTAACTCACTATTTTGAGATTCGAAATTTTCCACGCGTCTCTATTTGTAACCAATCGATCTGAAACTTTACACACAAGTTCATATACATATTATTTGAACATCAACAGAAGCATTTTTTGATTTTCAAAGATTTACAAGTTCTATACAGGTTACTATCAGCTATCTAAATAAAAAAATTGAAAAATTTTGAACTTTTATAACTAATAATGCTGCTAGTAGATAAAGATACATCCAATTTTAGAACCGCTCAGTTAATATTCAAATAATATGTATATAAACTTGTGTGTAATGTTTGAGATCGTTTGGTTACAAAACATTGAGTTACGAGATAAAGTGAATCAATGTTTCTGAAATACATGTAAATCATATGGAACCTCATCAATTAAAATGCTCATATGTTTTTTATTTGATTAAATGAGTGTCTGAAATTTTGTTTACCTATTCTTTACGCATATACGTTACAAAAGAAATAATAGAAAAAAAAATTATTTTTTTTAAGCTTCTGGGTATCTTCCCACTTTATAGGGCGACCCCGAAAATCGTAGAGTACAGAATTTGATTAAAATATTCAATGTTTTATGGTGTGAAACTCTGTCTCAAAGTTATGAAAAAAATTAACGACACTTGATCGTTAATGGGTGAAGATACTACAGCAAATTTATTATATAAATTTCAAAGCACATTCCATCATTTTATCTGATCCGAAAGCTCTTAATGCATATATATGTCCGTCCGATAGTAAATGTAAAATATGAAAAGCTGTGATATGAAAATGTTTTGAAAATTGGATCCCATAATATTTGTGTATAAGAAAGCCCAATCTGCAAATTTGACCGACATTTTAAATCCGCCATATTGAATCTTGAAATTTTTGCTGTAGTATTTTAAAGTTCAAGTCTGTATGCCACCAAATCCACAGTTTCGACTTGATTTAATATCGTTTACATTACGATTTTTTAGAAATAATGTGAAATTTTATTTGATATTTCAAAGATAAAATGGGTGGTGGATTTGAAAAGAGCAGACTCAAAAACTTTTAATTCAAGTTTTCTGAGAACCTGTCGACACCTTTTAAATTTTATAGAAATTCAAAAAGAGTGAAAAATGTATGCCATTTCAGTCATTAAGGTGGCTCGAGTGATTTTTCAAAAATACTAAATCACATTAAAAATATGCGGGAAATATACTTTAAATGTTAAACTTTTTATTGCTTTCCAAAAATCATAAGCTCATCGACTAAATTATAAAGAAAAAAGAGTTGTAAAATGAGTCTGTACAACACGCAGCTTATGACGTTTCTGTCATTATCTGTGAGTAATTATTCTGTAGTAATGTTGTAAAATACTAAATCATAACAAAAAAACAGGTGGTTATACACTGGTTTATGAGGATTACAATGGCATAAAAATAATTGTGAGTAGTCGATCAAAATAGAGAAATAATAATGATGAAAGTGTATAAACTAACGATTTACTACACACTGTAGTACTTTCTGCGCATGTCTATTACAAGCGGCAACATCGCAATTCAAAATGAACATGAAAGGGCGAGAAATTTAAACTGACTAAACTTTAAATCGTATGACTTTCATTTTATTTGTGACTACTTTATTAATACTATTCAGAATACATTATTTATTTAGGAGTAAAAGAAACTTGTAATAAACAAGAAAATCAGTGTAAAAATCGTATAAGTACATTTCATTATTTTATAATTGTGGAGTGTCGGAATAAAATCGGATAATTGCAATTTTAAATGTCAATCTACTTAATATTGTTTATTATGGAGTAAGTGCATCTTAAAGTGTTGTTTTTATGGTAAAATATTAAGTTTAAGTATCCAATAATGTAAAATATATAAAGACAACAGTAAATTATAATAGATAAATACAATTATTACCGAAATTTGAATTATCCGGTTTTGTTCTACCACTCCACAATTAAAACACTTTTCATACATTTATAAATTTATAATTAATCGCATGATTTTATCATACTTAAATTTTAAGCTCGATATAAAAAGACTTCTAAAATACAAATTCAATCAAAAACATGTATTAATATATATGAATATATTGACATAGCATCTTTTTGACACTGGCTTTTTACATAACATTTTTGTCAAAGTGATATTTTACATAATAACTTCTTAAAAATGTTTTAATACATAAAACTCGTAAATTTGTAATTTACTTTTTGTCGCATGCACATTATGAGGCATGTTTATTTGAAACTACTACAGAAATCACAAAGTACACGTCATGGGCGCACATGTTCTACCGGATCAGCTGATCCTTGCGACGTTGCCACACTTACCAAGTCAGTAGCGGCAAAAAAAATTGTTACACCCACAGATAAAAGAAAAAGTAAAAAAAATCGAGTTTGTTTACTCATTTATGTCATAGTTTTAACATTAACATACTAGGAAGTAGTAATTCATGTTTTTTCTGAAATTATGACTATTAAATAGCTTGCTAATGCAATGCTCCTTACGGTGCCCTCGCTTGATACGGCACCTAACGCTCGAGCCACCTTAACGGGCTATATCATCTCAAATCAGACTCACGATTTAATGGCTATAGACTGCATGTTGTTAAGGATAGAAATAAAAAAATTTTTACTTCTTTTGAAGGGCTTGAGCTATCTTGCTGCCCGAAGAAAGCATACATTTGTGATGAGTATACAATGAAATAAAATGAATAACCATTTTATTAATATTATTATATAAATATGCAGGTTTAATAACAAAATTTTTTTTTTTTTTTTCTATAAAAGTACAAAATGGTGACATAGTAGTCGTTTAATTGAAAGCATGTTTTAAAAAGGTCATCCCAGGTTATACCAGAAATCTAATTAGAATTTCAATCGCAAACAAAAGAAAATTCTTGCTTCGCCTAAGCGGAAATATTTAAGCTCAAAATTTCTTAAAATCTCAGATTTTAAAATTTTTATCATTACACTATAGTCTCTCGTTAAGGGGGCAGGCCTGGGTTAAACTCAAAAAAGGAATCTTTTTTCGAGTCCAGAAAACATTTTTTGTTTAAAAGCAATCATTCTAAAAATTGTTACTCTATCAATACATAATAATATCTGAAAGTTTACCATTGTAAAACCTCAAAATCTTGACCCTACATGTCATAATAAATCATTATTTTCAATACTATATTTATTAAAGGAATGTTGCTCCTCCTTCGACTCATTTTGTCATGTATTACAAAATGAGTGCTGCACTATTTGGTTAAAATTTTTTTATTATTCTTTTTCATAGATCCAACCAATTTCTTTTTAAAATTTTGGATTAAGATTTTGAGATTTAACAATATAGAAATTTAAGATATTATTAAGTATTGAAAGCATAAAAATGTTCTGTATGATTGCTGTCAAATATAAAAGACTTTCTGGACTCATAAAAAAAATTGTTTTTTGTGTTTTACCCAGGCCTGTCCCCTTTAGGTGACATTCGCTAAGATGACCCTCATGATAAGATGACGGCCAAACATTCGTTAAGACGATCAACATAATTTTATCGTTTCCCTTAATACTACCGTACTTAACACATAAACATATCTAAAATTGTAATAAACGTATGTTGTCACCCTCTTCATTTTCGCATATACTTTTAGTAGGAAAGACTACATCTTGCTTAGCACTATGTAAATAATCGCAAATTTGAGGTTATATTGCACGTCGCCGTCTTAGCACGATTCTTTGGTCCCGCGCTTGTCATTTTAGCGCGATTTTAGTGTGCGAAGCTTTCTCTTTGAGATAACTAAATTGGAATCAAACTCGACGACCCCTACATTTACCTATTTTTGAAAAGTGCTAAAATTATATTAATCTTTTTCAGAAAAAATGCAAAACATTTTTCAAAGCTGTTTCGAGATAATCCACAAAGCGCTATGGATACTGCAGTATTTTGGATTGAATACGCTGTACGTAATGGACCAAATGTACTGCGGCCTACTGCTTTAAATTTGACTTGGTGGCAACTAGCTCTACTCGATGTTTATGCTTTTATTATTCTTGTCTTTATTTTGACGAAACTAATAATGTATTACGTATTCAAATACATCCTGCAAAAATTAGGATTTTTTGTAACGTCCAAAAATATGCAGTATGAGAAAAAAAGAGATTAATTGTAGAAATATTTTCTTACACTTTTTAAATAAAAGGTGCTTTAATAAGAAACTAACATTAAATCATTTATCAAACCCTTAGTTTTATAGTACAAATTATAAGTTTTAATACAGTTAACATTCATTCTAATTAAGATCATTTTCTAGTCGTATATATATGGGCGATTTTCGTGAAACATTTAGTTTTTGGTTATCTCCGTGGCACCACATTTCTTTATTTACAGACCTGTGTGTCTATTATAGGGAGCATATTTTATATTATAGGTTTAGTATGCATATACACATATTATACGTCGTTTTCATCATGTATAAAAGATTATATATATATATATATATATATATATATATATATATATATATATATATATATATATATATATATATATATATATATATATAAGTGCTGACCAGCTGTGCATTGGAAATAATGTAACTCATTTTTTTAGAGAATAAATTGAATACATAATAATGTTGGTTGGGTGCAAAATGTTTACATTTACATACATCTTGAGGAATACAGTTTTTAACTTGTTTATACTTTTATAATGCCGGAATTATACTTGTAATATTTAATATAAATAAAGAATAAAAGGTTAATTTTCTATTGAAATATATCGTTGAGAGATAAAACATTATAATTTGATTGAAATTTACTTGGAGATACATACGTTTCATTGAAAATAACAGTGGTCTCTTGTTATAATGCCGGCATTATATCGCGAGACCACGGTATACCAGGGAGCTGAAATTTTTGCTTATATTTTATATGACAAGCAAATTATCCAAATTGTACTGATTTACATATTTAATGTTATTGAATATTGTGGAAAATATTATATTTTAGTATCTAGGCCTAGAAACAAAGTAAAAAGTAATGTTTTCTTTCATTGTTTCTAGCTAATTATGCTCCAACTCAAGTAATAAGATAGTTTTGGTCGTCAAAGAATGTTTAAATATATGTTTTTCAGAATAGAGCATAACAATTACATATCCAATTTTCATGCCGACTCTGAGTAGGATAAAAGTATTTTGTAGCTATCGTTATCTGAGAGTGAATTAATTTTTATTTAAGAGCAAGGGATACTGAAAAATATAAATGATGTAATTAATATTCTTACCTTATGGTCTTTTACCTATTATTAGATACATACAAAAAATGGAAAGAGACCTGCTACAGAGCCTATAGCACCATATTACTGGGTCATATACTCCCTAGTGTGAGAAATCTATTAATTCCTATTCACCAATACAAAAATTGTATATACATCCTATTCGCAAATAGAATTTTTTCATATTTGGTAAAAGGAATTAATAGGATTCAATAGATTTCTCACACTAGGGCTGTGAAGAAGACAAAATTAAGCCTTAGTTGGTAAAGTTTCTGACGATGATATTTAAAAGGTGTATTTTTGAAAAAATGTATATACGTTCTATTTTATCATAAGAAGAAATCTTCATTTGCAGATTTAATTAAACTTGTTTTGTGTTAAAATGCAAAATGTTTATATAATTGTTTATTTAAAAAGCATGATTCTTAACATATTTTTTAACGAAAATTCTTATAAGTATTAAAAGATTAATTTTTACTGGATAAATCAAAGGTATTTCTCTTTCTTATATATTTAAAAATAAGCAGTTCAAGTTTCAGGTTGATCCATCCAGAACTCCATCGTGGGGAGCATTTTGAAATCAGAAAAATATACAATAATAAAGTTTTGAGAAAACAGCCCTTTTATTAAATATTTATAAATTATTACTTAAAATATCTATAAATACTTATAATACTTTTACAAATAATACTAATACTGGTATAAATATTGAAGGAAATTGTCTAAAAAGGGTTCATAAACACGAAACAAAATATTTAAACAACTGATTTTTTTCATTGAAATTCGCTTAAATTTCAGTATCCCAGGCCTTAAGAATAGTTATTTGTACACTCTAAATCCTAAAGAGTAAAAACGTACGCTAGAAGGTGTCGCTTTTGCTTTTAACTCTTTTTCTAAGGGGTACACTGATAATGTTCTACTTTAGAGAAGTTGAAACATTACATTTTACACTTTGAAAAGAGTAAAATAATGAAGTTACTCTTTTTTAAAGAGCAATTTCGACAGTTTACTCATTTATAAAGAGCAATTTCGGCAGTGTACTCTTTTATAAAGAATAAATTGCTAAGTCTCTATTTTACAAAAGTAGAGAATCCCAGTCCTGTGATTTTAAAAGAACAAATCAAGGAAATTAATCTTTTATAAAGAGTAAATTGCTACATCTCTACTTTACAAAAGTACAAAATCCCAGTCCTTTGATTTTAAAAGAGTAAAGTAAGGAAATTAATCTTAAAGAGTAAATCACTAAATCTCCAATTTCCAAAAGTACGAAACCCCAGTCCTGTGATTTTAAAAGAGTAAATCAAGGGAATTAATCTTTTATAAAGAGTAATTCACTGAATCTTTACTTTATAAAAGTACAAATATTTAAATACTTATAATGTATTGTGTTGCTTATAAGAAGCAAGATTTTTAGGTATTACAGCGATAAAATTACAGATATTATCAAGTATTTATATAGTGAAAGAACTTTCAGAATTGTTTCTTTTAAAGGAAAATTTTGTATTGGCTCATGAAAAGAAAAATATTTTGTTCAGTTTAATTGAGGTTGGCTCCCTTAAAATATTAGTAAAATATTATGCATGACGCTTTTGTTTCTTTCAACATATATAAAAACGACTAAAACAATGTATTTCTTAACGATCAATTAATATCTCATCCAGTCGCAGGGTTATTTTCGTCAGTTTTCTTGGAGACGTCGATTTAATATTGCTGTTGTTTTTTTTTTTTTTTTTTAAATGGCATTTCGAACTCGAAAGTTCATCGCCTCATCTACGCAAGCCTTCCACATTTCCCTATTTTGTGCCAACCCCATCCATTTCGCGCCTTCCCGCCCAATTTCAGTTATGTCTGATTTTACGTTATCCTCCCATCTGCGTCTAGGTCTACCAAGAGGTCGCGTTGCTTTCGGTTTTCCTTTCATTATGCGCGCTGCTGTACGATCATCGCCCATTCTTGCCACGTGCCCTGCCCATCTTAGTCTCCGTGATTTTATTATTCTGTTAATATTTGGTGACGCGAACAAATTATGTAGCTCGTCATTGTGCAGTTTCCTCCACTCCCCAGTTTCCTCATCTTTCTTTGGCCCGTATAAGCAAGATAAAATAATAAATCACGATTCTGCCAACTTCTGTACTTACTTCTATAGCTACCTGATGGAAGTAAACCGATAAATTCCCCATTTTATCGATCTATGATTTTACTGCACACTTGAAACGTATGGATCCATATGGATCATGTCGACACTAAAGGGCTAATAGTATTTGTTATAATAAAATTGATAATCCAAAATGTAAGTGTAATCTAGACAATGAAAATTTAAACCACATAATTTGGCAATGCCAACTCTATGAATCAAATAGATCATAATTAATTAATTAGAAAGTTTCAAAAATTAAAATTGCAATTTGCCTTTGAACGTCGAAAGCCTAATTGCTAAACCAAACATTATTGCGTGCGAATGTATATTATAATTTTTCTCAAGGTATGAAAACTGAGCATTTAATATCTGTCAAATTTTATTGTAGCTAATATTACATATGTAACTCGGATAAGGAATATCCATTTCTCACGTGTTTCGGGAAAGAAATGGATAATGTTAAAATCCCCGTAAAAAGGCCAAATCATGCCTTTGTTAAAAAAAATACGGTGTGTAACACGGGAAGAAAAGCTATTTCAGACTCGAGTGAGGTGTTGGCAGCACTCGTCTCTGACTCGTGCTGCACACCTCACCCTCGCTAGAAATAACTTATTTTCTCCCCTTGATGCACAATGTACTATTTTACCATTGGTATTATGATAACAAACCAATTTAAAAAAAATTCTTAGTGATTTTTAATCAAGTACCTCGAAAAGCCCTGTATATAGATTTACAGCAAAATATTTTATATCGTTTATGAATAGTTATATTTTACTTGAAAAAAATGTTATTTTTTCGGGTTTTGTTTATTATAGCACTTATGCAATAAACAAAATTTATTTGTCCGACTTATTTTTACGTGCATTTCTCCCTAAGCTATCTTTTTACGTAAAAGAAAATTGGTTCAAATAGTAAGACGTCAATGTAAATCGTGAAAATTCGTTATACGAAAGGTGTATCATATATAATATGATGGCTCAAAGGGTTAAATAATTTAATTTTTTAATTCGCCAATGCCATGTTCACCTACATCTTAAAAATTGATAAATGAAATTGTATTTAGAAAAGTGACCAACGACAAAGTATATTAAAATATTGTTTCAAAATTATTATTTATAATAAAATAAAATAAAATAGAATATAATAAAAATGCAAAGATTCTATAAATAATTGTTTAATTTGAACAATGCTAAAATTGAATTCAGACCATACATTTCGTAAAACGGTCTTGAACGAATAGTACTTACGTCTAACTTACGTGGCCGGTACGTTCCAGAGTTACAATGAAGCGCGTGGTTACGTAGCATCCGGTGCTATTTCACCAAAGACATAAGATACTTCCCGCTAAGTGGAAATTATAGTTTCAGAAAGTTCGCCGTTAACAAAAGATAATTCTCCAACTAATATCAAAATAAGAGCATGAATTTTTAATTTCATATCTTTTGCAAAATAATTGGATAAAAATTACTTTTGAATAGTCTACAACACACGTTCCGATAAATAATGATATAGTAATAACTTTGGTTTTTGTTTACTTTATAAAGTAACAAAAAGAAGTAATTAATGAATACATAAGTTTTATTAAGATGAAGTATGGAGACAAAATAAATGACCATAACATATCGTCTTTAATTATAAATTATATATATATATATATATATATATATATATATATATATATATATATATATATATAATAACTTGTTAAGATTTTGAAAAAAACAAATTCGTTCCTAGTAATATTTTAATTTTTTTTTCATATTTATATTATAAAATTTATAATTAAAGACGATATGTTATGGTCATTTATTTTGTAACGTATAAAAAAGAAACTTGTCTTTTTTACGAACTCTAAGAAAGAAATATTAGACCCCCTTGTCAGTTCAATGGATCAACCCTATAAAGCTAAATATAAACCTAAAATTTTGCGTTTTTAGGTTATGTTTGGTCGCTTGCCATTTTACGAGAGTTCCACAAAAGCTTTATATATATATATATATGTGTGTGTCATTCTAATACTTTTCGAACAAATCTTGCGCATTCATGTCAGGGGTTTTGCCGGCGATTTCTTATATGAATCTACTCATCAAAATAAGCTCTCAAAAAATTTGTTAGCAAATGAGATCCTCTGTGCCACCTAGTAGAGTGTTCTGAATTTTCAAAAGTAGCCAAAAAAGGGCTATTGTCAAAGCTTTTGTGGAGCTCTCGTAAAATGGCAAGCGACCAAACATAACTTAAAAACGCAAAATTCTAGGTTTATATTTAGCTTTATAGGGTTGATCCATTGAACTGACAAGGGGGTCTAATATTTCTTTCTTAGAGTTCGTAAAAAAGACAAGTTTCTTTTTTATACGTTCATATTGGTATTGATGAGAGCTCCCACGAATTTTTCGAAAATAGCCATTTTTGGTCACTTTTGAAAATTCAGAACATTACTAGGTCGCACAGGAGACCTTAAGTGCTAAAAAAATTTATGAGCGCTTATTTTGATGGTACTTTCATATAAAAAATTGCCGGCAAAATCCCTGACATGAGTGTGCAAGGTTTGTTCGAATAGTATTAGAATGACCTATATATATATATATATATATATATATATATATATATATATATATATATATATATATATATATATATATATATATATATATATGTGTGTGTGTGTAAAACTGTTGCAGTACATTACCGCTACATTATTTATAGTACAAAAAAAAATTCGCTTTATTTCTCTTGAATCATACGTTTTAAACGGCTACCGATATATTAAGGGGACATACCGTTTATAGTGGGTTCAGAACCAATTATCTTGAATGAAATTTACTTTCAATTACTTCATTGTTTCTTGTTTATTATTTTATCTTTGTTGTTCTGAATGTTACATTTATAAAACAAAGTATAAAAAAGGATAGATTTTATAAATTGTATAGTTCATTTACAAATTAATCAAGTTACTGATACTGGTTCAACATACTCGTACGTCACCAACTAGCAGAGGCAAAAGATACTATTGACGCGTATACTTGACTCCGAAAACCGAAGGCCGATTCCACGCGCCGCGTGCGAACCAGCAGCAGCTCGCGAATTTTCGGGGTAACGAATGCGAGCGGGAGGCGCTTGCGCCGCGTCTGAATTGCCGATCAAATTCACGATCCTCGGAGAGAGAGAGAGAGAGAGAGAGAGACAGAGAGAGCTGGTGGTGCGCGTATATACCCCACCCACTTGGACGAACGGCGAGAGAGAGAGAGAGAGAGAGAGAGAGAGAGACGAAAGTGCGCGCGCGGGCCCCGGCTCCACCCCTCCCCTAAATCACTCATTCTTTAATAATAGACAGATCCCATTATAATACCCGAGATTTATATCCATGGCCCCCTTTTCTTTTTAACGATAAATTTTGCTTCTCTCTCTCGCTCACTCGCTTGATCTTTCTGTCTCTCTCGTTTTTTTACTTTTTTCATTTCTCCCTGTCTCTCTCTCTCTCTCTTTCTCTTCCTTTCCATCACTCTTTTACGCCGGATTAGCGAGTGAGCCGCTCTCGATCGGGCCAACGGCTTCTTTATTAACAACTATGAAATCACTTTCGTTCTAACGTGTTTTTCGTAAACAAGTTCATTTTTATACTGATGTATATCTTTCAGTTTGCTGCCGTGAGAAAAGCTTTCAAAATTATCCACTCTCTTAATAGTGATTCTGCTTTGTTTATAAAGAGAACTTGAGAAGATAATACGTACATAAAATTAATTTGATTCATATCAACATAATTATAGTCTTTTCAATATTTAGTACGATACGTTATTAAATAAATAACCGTATTACTTAATGTTCCATTACAAAATCTGTCAAATAATCAAATATCTAGTCTTGTTTTTTATAGAGATCTTCGCAACCTCACAATCATTCTCAAATTTGAAAGTTATTTAATCCAGGAAAAACATTCTCACTCATCCTCGTAAACACATCAAAAGTCACTTAATTTTTCACCATCATCCTTTATCTTACCCAATAAAAAAGAGAAATACTCCTCTCGCGCAGTTCTCTACATATCTGCACGTTCAATTTGCAGAATCCAGAGCTTTAAATAATAAATTAGAGAAACGCCGTCTTTCCCCTCCTTTCGGCCTTTTCAATCTCGGGCGCGATAGCCCGGAGGATTTATAAAACCTCCTCAAAGCGGATCGAGTGTATGCGCTTCTTCTCTCTTTCTCTCCCTTTTTCTCTTACGCATATTCACAGTCAACGTCCGTATGTAGGCTCATAACTCGTTTCGACGAATTACGATATCAAGGAGCATTTAAGCAGTCGCGGTATAAGTGCACGCGCACATCAACGCCGCCGATGCAAGAAAATAAAAGGAAGAAAGCGCAGACGCAGAAGAAGAAGAAGAAGAAGTAGAAGAAGGCAAAGAACACGACGAAGGAGAAGAAGAGGAACGTTTCGTTAAGACGCATGAGGCCACGGCGGCGCGAACCGGACCTATAAATATTGTCGCGAGGCGTCAAATAAATCCGAAGCTTTCCCAGGATGCGCGGGCCCTAGGACGTGCGCATGCGCGAGCGCGCGAGAGAGAGAGAGAGAGAGAGAAAAAGATGTGCGCCACTCACTACCACTATACTACTGCCTCGCGCGCGGTGACTGATGGCCCGATGGCCGCGCCAAGGGTGACCCCTATTTATTGCCGAATTAAACCGCGTCACCATTAATTTACATACTATACGCGCCGAGAGCGCGCTTTAAAGTAACGAACGTCGCGACTGGCATGTGCTGCGCGTAATGTGTAACGGGCATAATCGCGGCGCGAGTTCGTATGCATTGCGCGCGATGCCGCGATCATGCAGTGAGGTCGGATTCGCGATTTTTCACGATTAGTGCTGCTGGAAGGTCAGGAGAAAGGAATGAATTAGGGTTGATTAGAAGCAAGCGTATAATCGAAATGTTGATACTATGATTTTATGCCAATTACAGGGCAGATGGATCGTGATGGATACATAAAATGTTTTACGTGTCCGATTACACCGTTATATGGACCCGGTCTTGATCACTGAATATAATATTAATATTCTAATCGCTTTTATTTGAAAGTTATTCTTCTATAAAAGTGAAGGTCGAAATTTCAGGATAGATTACCAATCTTAAAAATCCAATAATTTGTCATATTTTTGTAATTATATATATATATATATATATATATATATATATATATATATATATATATATATATATATATATATATATATATATATATATATATATATATATATATATATATATATATATATATATATATATATATATATATATATATATATATATATATATATATATATATATATATATATATATATATATATATATATATATGTATGTGTGTATGTATGTGTGTGTGTTTAATGTGCAGAGATTACGTGAAAAATACCAAACATAGATGTTAGAAGTTATGAGGAGACTAAATATGTTTAAGTAATATTAGGTTACCCAAAGTTTAAAGGAGTAGATGTATAGTATACAGTAAAATAATTTGTTTTGTATTCAATTTTCAGTTTTAATTTTTAGATGAATAAGCCAGTGATTATAAGTACCGTTGCCAAAATGATTAAGTAATATTGATATCAATAATATAGAATGAAAAGTCTTAAATTTTAATTATGAGTTATTGTCATTTATAGTTGATATCGTAAACTTATCACTTGATAATGTTAGAATTCCATGAACTATATGGATAACGTTTTATAAACTTGTATAATCAACTGTTCAAATTTTCCTTATAGTGTCTTCTCCAGCATAATAGAATAATCAATATAATAATCTTCTACCGTATATAAACTCGGAGAAAACAATTTAATAGTATGCTGAATTTATTTGGCGTAATAAAATATAAAATTAGACATAATAAAAAATAAATTAACTTCCAGCCATTCATTATAATTCCGTATAGATGAATAAACAATTGAAATCGAAAAAGTTCTGTTAAAATGAGAGAATATAAACGAACACTATATCGCATATAATTATATTAATTTTCAGGAAGTCCGGCCTGACAGAGTAATTTAGTGTTAATGGCAGTTTCAGTGCCGAATTTTTCACGCAGCGCGGCGGCACGGGCTGCCGGTCTGTGAATGCTTTATTGGTCTGTCAATCGGCAGTTAGTAGGTGCGGTACGGTGCGCGGCATATACGTATACATATACATATACACGCGCGCAGCGAATGACGAGCTCCTATATGCGTGCGAGGGTTCAAACGCCGAATGGGTTGAGCGAGCTTGCAGCGCGTATATACGTGTGTGACTCGCTCGGAGCTGTATAGCCTTCGGGGGACACGCGGACGTTTGATTTATGCGACGCGACGGATTTTTATTGTAAGGCAGCGCGCGGCGGTCTTTTGATGAATTTCCGAATGATTTTCCGGTACATATGCCGCGTTATTGCGAGAGTATATGCAAAACCCGGAGCAAGCGCGTGCGGCCTTTTGCGCATTATGACCGGCGGTGAAGTCTAACCGATTCCGCTTTTTCTCTTCTCATTCGCTCTTTGTGAATGTAGGTTTACAATGTGGAATCGTTGGATTGAAAAAACGTCAAATGTATAAATTAGACTTCACGGGTGATAAATTCTTCGTGAGCTTAGAGATTATTTCAATTGCGTTAGGTGAATGCAAATTCTTGCTGATTTTAACGCGTTGGACAAATAAATTGAGGTCACCGTAATGGGTTACTCTGTCACTTTTTCGCGATGAAGCTGTATGTTAGGAACTGTCAGATCATTACTCATAGTTTCAGCATTTCTTTTATAATATTTCTTTAAATTGGAATTTGAATGGCAATTGATAATTTAATACACCAATTATAACTATAATTGTTAGGAATGTCTCTAACAGTAACAATAAATATTTGTATTTAAATTTTGAATACTTGCAAAAAATATGAAATAAAATTTAACCTTGAGCAAAGGTTAAAAGATTCTAAATCACGTTGAATGATTATTTAATGATTATTTTAACTATAAATATTTTAAGGGGACTAGCCTCAATTAACCTTTATAATATCTATAATTGAACCGTTGTAAGAGTTCAAAATCTTGTTCCTACGCAACACAATAATATGTTACTACAAAATTTTTTTTACATTTTTTAGAACAAACCAACTTTTTAAAAATTTGTCAAAAAGATTTTTTAAAAATTGGATTGTTTTCTGAAAAAAGATAAAAAAAATTTTTTAACGAAAAAGTAAACCATGGAAGTTTTAGTTCAAATCAAAAGGAGTCACAGCACCGTCGAAAACAAAATTTTTGTTGATTCTTTCACCTACAAACGTGCACGATGCAAATATTTCCCAATAAATACGGTATTAACTATAGTAATATATTATGTCATGTAGAAAAGAGATTTTGGAATGATTGGAAAAATTTTTTTATCGGCATATAAGAAAAAATATCTTTTTTAGAGTTAAATTCGGCTGGCCCTCTTAAAGGCTAAATATTCTGCAATTAAATTTTAAATAGTTGAAAAAATAAAATATGATTTATATAAAAAATGGTCTATTTGTTCTGGTTCCGGACTACGACGGCGCTTCTCCTGCACGGATTTGGAACCCAAATTGATAATACTATTGATAAAATCAATTTAAATTATATTTGTTATAATTTATTGATAACAGAAGAGTCTGGTAATTTGTCTTTTTAACGTTACATGCTATTTCAAAAATAATAAACATAAGGTTAACCAGTAAGGTATTAATAAGTTCGGTACTTCACATCACCTTAAATTGTAAATATGAATGAAAAACATAGGTAAGCAACAGTGACAAATCACTGAACCGAATGGAAACCTGTTGACGTGAAGCACATTCACGCAAGAGCCCTCGAAAAATAACTTGAAAAATACTCCAATTAAGAATTGCACAGTGAAGAAAAAAAAGCAAGAAGCAAAAAATCAATTCCCCGCCCGAGATCCGAAAACTTTGTCGAGGTAAGCAAAGCGAGAGGAAACGGCGCGCGGTCGCGATCATTAGGGCGTAAATCGAGCGCTTCTCCCCCCTCCCTCTCTCACTCCACCCCAACGTCGCACGCGCGAAGAGGGTCGCGTATTTCGAGCGCGTTATCTCGCGCTCTGCGTGTACATAAGCAAACAACCACCCCCGCGCACACCTTCGGAGACACATCGCGGCGGCCCGTATTAACGAGCATCGCGTGTTATAGCTGGTAACGCGGCGGTCCGGTGTGGTGCTTCCCGAGCTCGCGACAATTTACGCCCCCCTTGTACTCCGCGCTCTCCCCCCGCGATCGCTCGCTCGCTCGCTCGCGGAAAATCCGAAACTGCGCTTCCACAGCTGCCCCGATGTCGCGGCGTGTGTCGTGGTATAGGGTAGTCCTCCGCTGACTTTGTCCGAGTGTATACAGATACACGCGCGGGAGATTCAGGAGAAGAGAGCAAAGAGAAGGGGAACGAGAGCAAGAGAGAGAGTGAGCGAGAGAGAAAAGCATCATATCGACCGGTATGCTGCAGTAGAGCAGAGCAGCTCGTGTCGAGAGAGCGCAGGACGTATAAGCGGGGCTGGTTGCGCGCGCGATCCGCGCCATAAATTAGCAATTATTTAATTTTCGTTGGGCCCGGGGTCCTTAGACGGCTCTAAATCAGTCTCCGCGCAAAAAGCATAGATAACTATGACGCATGGCCGCGGGAAAGCGAGACGCTCCGCTCTCTCGGTCTCTCTATCTTCCTCTCTTTCTCTTCTCTCTCTCGCTCTTCTCATCCTGTACGTGTTTGCGAGAGCGCGGCAGCTCTACTCGTCTCTCTGCGAGCGCTCTCTATACGTGCCGCTCAAATACGGCACACGCATACATGAGACTTTTGTGCGACGGTGTTGGTGCGTATGACGGGATTCGCGTATATATTTACATAGAGAGTCGTTATGCACTGTGACGAAGTCACCGAACTTGGCTGTGCTAGAGTTTGTGTTTTTTAAATGTGATAAGGTTAATTGTTGAACTGCGTACTTTTTTAATTATATACTTGTGTTAAATATATTTGTAGTACACACGACATAACGAATGGAACTCAGCTTTTAGTGTCATTATCACTATAGATTAGTCAAAGTTGTAATGACTGTTTGAAATTTTATTGATTGTGACTAGCTATGATTACCGCGTTTTTACTGCTGTTAATGAAATATTTTTATCGAAATATTTATACCTATAAATATCTATTGGGTTAAATATAGTTATAAAATAAATAATATCCCAAAACACTTTACCCAAATGGTTTCAAAGCTTTCATTATTAGAAATCAAAACTGTTTATCTATGCATTACGTGGCGTCTAATGCTTATCATGTTTGGTATTAATTTGATAGTGTATGGAACGAGAAACCTAATGATAAGATTTTAAATCATAATATTTTTAAATCATTAAATCATTAGAAAACGAGCATCTATACAAATAATAAACTATTGTGTACCAACAGGTATTTCAAAGATATGGTTGGTAAACCACGATGCCTAAATTAGTCATGAATATATAGATATAACTTATCCTTCATCTAGCAATAGTAAGAATCTTATCACAATCACCTTATCATAAAGACCTTGATCGTTAACTTTGAATTGATAAATGTGTAGATCAAGATCATCAAATACTTTATGATACTTATAAACTGTATAACAAACAAATTCCACATTCGACTTTAGCTTTTCAATCACTCAATAAACAACGATGCCCCCTGAGTGATACTTGGCAAAAAAAAAAAAATTCTAACATAACAGAGAGTGATGCTCAAAGGTTAGCACTCCTCAAACACATCATACAAAAATGTACAGGTCCTGGAGAATTATACCCTCATCCCGATAGTTCGTGTGTATCAAAGTGGCATCATCGCGGGGCTCTCCTCGCACAACCTTTCCAAGCATACACACACAAGCGTATATACCTAATTCCATACGCGGGTTGGCTCGTATCTCTCTCTTCCTCGGCCTGTCTATGTCTACTCTTCTTGCAGTCGCGCGTCCGTGTAAATGTGCTGGCTGCCGCGCGGCGCAGCTCAGAGGACGACGAGGCGTGTGGCGAGCAGCTATACGCCGCCACCGCCGCCGTCGAGGCAGGCAGGCAGGCAGGCAGGCAGGCAGCCTCGGAGCTGGGCACAATGGCAACTAGTTTTAATTACAAAGTAAGGTAAGCGATCAATCATAATGATGTACGTGAGGCAGGCGCTCGCGCTCACTCTCTATCTCCCTCTCTCTCTCTCTCTCTCTCTCTTGCTCTCAGGGGTGCGCGCGTCCTGGAAGAGCCGACACTCGCTCTCTCTCTCTCTCTCTCTCTCTTTGCTTCCCTTTTTCGTCCTCGCTGCACAGAAGCGAGCGAGAGAGACACAGACTGCTTCGTACACTTT
The DNA here is from genome assembly GCA_949152435.1 of Gastracanthus pulcherrimus. Taxonomy (NCBI): domain Eukaryota; kingdom Metazoa; phylum Arthropoda; class Insecta; order Hymenoptera; family Pteromalidae; genus Gastracanthus; species Gastracanthus pulcherrimus. The sequence goes on from OX424574.1 coordinate 40,207,146, forward strand.
GCGTATAATTTACTGGCGCTGGCGATATATACCTGAAGTTATGCCCCCTCGCGTATATAGACGAACTACAGGCGCGCGTATTCCTTATTCACTTCGATTGCAAGAGGAGTACAGCGAGTTTAGCTTTTTCGCTACTCTGCGCCACGTACCGTTCAATCTTCGCTCTCTCTCTCTCTCTCTCTCTCTCTCTCTCTCTCTCTTTCTCTCTTTCTTTCTCTCTCCCTCTTTCTTTCTCCCTCTCTCTCTCTCTCTCTCTCTCTCTCTCTCTCTCTCTTTCCGCTGTTCTTATATACACTGTTCTTCTTTTTCACTCCATGCTTCGCGCCACCCCCCTGAACCGGGGGAGGATTGTAGGTACCTACTTCTCTGATTCTTGCTTCGAGCGGGGTTTCTACTTTTTTTTCGTTGCTTTGCTGCTAGCTCTGGTACTTTGGGCTCGTCGTGCTAATTGAGTTTGCCGTGCTTCTCTCGACTTTGCTCTTATAAGTTTTATCAAAAGGAGATTTACGTTGAGTCGTGAGCGCGGCTCTCGGCTACTGCTGCTGCTGTTGCTACACGATGCTTAAATGAGACATTGATCAAGTGCTCATTTGTATTATTGTCCGTTATCAAAGCAGAGTAGAACATGGATGAAGGTATTTGTTTATCGTTGTTAAAATGATTATTTATTTATAAAACTTTAAGTGTCTGGGCAACGTTCTAAATAATATAAATCTTATATTTCACATTATTGGCTGTGTGCAAAACATTGACCCCACTGCCTCCCACAATTTAGCGGCATGTTTTGCTTATGTGGAAAGTTATAACAACTACATTTTTTTAACGTATTGTCATTATTTTAAGCAACTAAGTATACTTTGTTGCAAGATAAATAATAAGTACCATTGATAACAAAAATTACGAACATTTTAAAATAATCTACTGATTTAATTAAAACATATTTTTCGATAATCTGACATATAAACTAATATATTTGTGTGACTCCATAGTTGCGTGTTTCGCTTCCGAAACATGTAAAGTACTGGGATACTAATGGTTTACGCATAGGAAACAAAAGAAATGCAAAAAATGTTCAGAAACATAAATGTTCAGAAAATGGTTACTCTTCATGGGCCTTGAGTTAGAGCTCTAATACATTAAAAACGTTAAATATGCTTGCTTAAATGCTAAATATAATACTTTTAAGAGATAGTAAATTGTTATTATTTTAATGACTCGAAAATTGTATTTATTTAATGCAGAAACAGAAAACTTATAGTTAATTAGTTTAAAATGCTATATTTATCTCATAAAATCTTTACAAAAGATTCAGCCTTATTATATTATACAAACAATTTATATCCAATTATTGCAATAAATCAATTTTCAATATTTTCAAAGTTTTATTAGTTTTGTATCTTAACAATAAATGGTACCCCTCGTTAAGATGGTCAAAATGACCCTCGTCCTGAATAAAAAGCTAGATATGCACACATATTTGTATATCAAAGAGAGAATTTTTGGTAATTCTTCCAACACCCTCCCCCTTAAATCGCAAAAAAACACATTATCACACAATTATTTCTTTCTTGAAACCTTCACGGTGAAAATTTTGACAAAAAATCAAGCACATACCATATGTAGTTGTATAACTACACAAATTTCTTCAGCACTCAGGAGATCTGAATTCTAAACTAAAAAACTTCGTGCCACCGAGACCTGCAGGGCTATTTCTAGCTGGAAAACATGTATTTTAATATTCTAAAATTTTAATATTCTATAATTTAAAAATTTTTTTTTTATTTTTTCGAATGGTGGGTCCCCGTCAAAATTGCAATAAACCGTATATTAAATGATTTTGTAGCAATTTTCGGCTTTCAAACAGTTCCCAGACATGCGACTGGTCTCCAAAATGAACAATTTATTCACCGTTTAAGCAGTTCCCTAACATTCTATTCTAAAGAAACATTAAATAAAAAAAGGTTTATTATAAGGCTTATTATTATTATTATTATTATATATCTATGGGCGACTCTCTGTCAAATCGAAGACAAAAAGAAAATTTTGTTCTGTAACCAAATTTAACATATATATAGGGTTCGAAGTATGTTCGAGTTACAATGAGTCAAATATGGTAATTTTAGCATTTTTTACAGTTTTGTGCTGTTTTGAATGATTTTTAGCTGAATAGGAGTGCATTTTATGCAAAAATTGAATTTGTACTTTTTTATGCACTATCTGATTTTAAAAAAAAAATATTTTTAAGGTTATATGACCCTTGCTTACATGGATTTAGTCCATTTCAAAACTTAAAACTTGAAAAAACGAGAGTTGGATCACTCGGTCGACTACCAAAAAATTCATGGAGATACCTTTTTTAGTACAAATGTACCTGCATAACTCCCAGAATGATAATCAAGCTGTATTTCTTGCTAAAAATATAAATAACAGTCAAATTATGCTAAAATATGATTAAAATGCCTATTTAGTACCTATAATAATGGTTTGGACTACATGGATCATCACTAAAAAAATGATGAAGGTAGCTTATATTAGTAGAAAAGAAACTGATATAGTCAGTTCCCTCTTACCATCAAATATGGGAAACCATTTTTTTATTCAATTTTCAATTTTTAAGAAAATATCTTTTTCCAAAGTTGTTTTTTTTTATTGGGACAACAACTTTCAATGTAAATATTTACTTAAAATTGAAAATGAAGTGAAAAAGTGGATCGGTGTATTTGTCGGCGAAATGGGGCTTTAGCATCACCTTAAGCAAAAATTATGAGTAATCCGTTTGACCACATGTCCAGTCCCCAGTCTCCCCTATGTTATATTCATAATTATACAACTAATGAGCTCATTTTCTTTATTACACTTATATAAAGTTTTATAAAAAAAATAAAATGTTATAACTAGTTTAAAAGTTTTAATCAATAACAATAGTATATAAAAAGTGCGTGCCTCGCCGAAAACAACAAAAGAACTCCCAAGTTAATCATACTTTTTTCTTTTTATACACTCTGTTGTATATACACATCGGTGGCATGATATAGGGCACGAATGCGGGCCGCGGTCATGAATACATGACAACGTGACGGGCAAAAGAAGAAGAAGAAGCAAGAGAGAAAGAGAGAGAAGAAGAGCTTCTCTCTCTCTCTCTCGGCGAGATTTTGAGGCAGCGTGACGAGCCGTGATGGGGATCCGCCGCCACCGCCGTCGAGTTTTCTCCTTGTGTGGTTCACCGCAAGAAACTGAGCGAGCGGTGCCTCTTTTTTCGGACGAGACCCTCCCGTCGCCGTCTTTCTCAGCGTGCGCGTGGATCCCTCATCCTCTCCTGCGCGACTCCACTATATATACACTCTCCCCGCGAGCGTATAAGCACGACCCATTTGCGTCTCGCACGCGAGCCCGCGGAGACTTTTTTACCCGCGGGTAGACGACAACAGTAGTAGCATCAAAACAACACGCTTACGTTTATTTTTCTTGGCGTGTAGCGAAGTTTGTAAACACTTTAATACTCTCGTTCTTTAATTTACGTTTTTGTTTCTCAATTAAAAGACTTTTTGTGTGTTTCTACATTGGTAAATATGAAATTACAGCATGATAATTTCATACAAATTGATATGCACTGGTAGAACCAATAAATACTTTTGAGGAATGATATCATTTCAATTCAAAAATAAAACTTTAGATATTGTTTTAGGTTCTTACATATCACCAAATTAATGTTTTTTAATAAAAAGTTTAATAAGCATAAATTATATAATATATGATGAATTTCATACATCGTAATTTATCGTTATTTGTAATTTAACTGTTAAAAAAGATCTATTATAACGAAATTATTCAAGTGTCTACATTCTGTTCATTAACTTTTAAAAGAATATATATCATCGATTTTAATCGTGTAACATTACACTGAGAAAGAAAAACAATTATTAATAATAGATATTAAACAGCAGTAGAGCTCAATCTATTTTATCGTTATACTAAATAAATACGTTTAGTAAGAATAATTATCTATCATAGGAAATTGGAAATGGTAAAACTTTTCATTTTTTTAATGTCTCTAAACTTTTCATATATATAATAATTTTGGATAGGCATAGCTTATTATTACCTATTGTTCTATTGTTTTAGTAACGGTTACTAAAAACATTTAATTTGTCAGGATTTTCAACTTGAGACTCTTAGTACCTTTTTACTCATTAATACTACAAACTTCTGTCAGTGTATATATAACGCATTCTGATAAGAGCTGGATAGAAGAAACATTCATAAAAACAAATTTGTTAGATTACCATTCACAGTATCGCGATCAAATAAAAACTCCTTTATTTTCGCTTTTCAATCAAAACCATTTTAAAGTTCAAGCCGGCAAAGGGCAAAGCAATCTTGCGCAAGAAGTCGCCAACTGTCTTGGCGAGCGTTCCGGTTGCCACGTACGAATGAGCATTGCGGATGCGTGCGCGAATACTTTCCTAGACACCGCGTGCAGTTGCATATATACCTATATACACATTCTTATACATACATACATCCGTATAGGTAGCAAGCATATAGGTTCTCGCGCTCGCGTGACAAGACGATGTCCATCAGTGGCGGCGGCGCAGCTGGCACTGCAATGCCGCCAAGACAAAACGTAATTATTTCACGTGATTAGTTGGCCATATTCAAGGAGTTACCGTCTTCCGCCCCGTGCTCCGGCAGCGGTGCCACTACTTTGCGCGCGCGCTCCGTCTTTTATGCAACATTTAATTAAGTTCTTGATTTACAGGTTGTAAAAAACGGGGCCGTTTTTACCCGACTGTTTTATATACCATACATATCTGCTGCGAACTGCACGTGAGAGTCTGTGCAGTCCGCGCGGATGTGTGTTATATGTGTACCTAGGGTGGTGTATATATAATTTTTCGCAAAGCAGGGGAAATTTCGTTGAGCAGCGAGAATTATTTATGGCTTGGCGCTGATTGTGTCAGAAATTAAATTGTGCTTTTTACGCTACACTTAAGATTGCGCTCGCCCCTTTTCTCCCCTTTTTATTCTGTTTATTTATTTCTCACTAATGATTGCAATTATAGTTGAGTGTATGATTTTAAACGAATTATGCGAGATTTACGAAGCAATAAAAGCGTTACCGTAAAAAATCGAGTATTTATTCTACCGTCTTATTACTTTATGCTAATAACGTCATAGCTTCGTTGCGTTAAAAAGGAATTTATTTTTTTACACTGATTTTTGGTGGATTTACAACTTTTTTCACGAAACCCGTAAAAAAATGTAACTACGCTTTACTTTAGCGTTATACGCGACCGATTCCCATACGTAAAAAGCGTAAATTTCTTTAAGTTCACTAATATATATAAAAAAGCAGTTTTATCGCCCCATGAATTACGCAAAATTCAACGCAACGCCCAAAAGATTTTGTGAAATAACTCCGCACCACCGTTAAATGCAAAGTCCAAGAAAAAAAGTCGAATCAACGCTCACGAGCAGAAAATCGTCGAAGCGCAAGAATCTCCGACGTGCACGTCGCTTATATATACCTCCAAGAATTCGGAAAGTCCGCGCGTACACGGGAACTTTCAACCTGCGGGAGGAAGACGGAGAATAAAAGTCCGCGGTAACGTCGTAAAAATTAAGTAAGTGTCGCGGCCGAACGATCTTCGAGAGTCATTACCGCGGCTCCCTATTAATGCAGGCGAGCGCCGGGCCGATCGTTAAACATCGCCGGCAGCCGCGATAAGAGGCGTGGAAGAAGCTCATGCATGCTCGCGAACGCGCGCACTTGCGGACTAATAAATTTTACCGCTTTATTATTTTGCATTGTGCCGCGTGTATGCGGCACATGACGGGCGACGCGTATATGCGGCGCTGCTGCTGTGCAGCGCGCGAAGCTCAAGGTCAGAAATTTCCTGAAGCTCTTTGCTTAGGATAACAAATGAGTTGGATGTTGGCGTTACGGCGAGCTGTGGAATGCGTGGATGGAAATACTTTCTTAGGTGGACTAATGAGAGACGAATGAGGGACCTTGTGCAATACACGTTTCTTATTAGAACCTATCGAAATTTATAATATTATATTGTAAAACATATATTAAAACGGCTGCTAACTGCTTTAGCAGCATGCTTTCTCAAAGAGATTTAATGCACAATTATTGAATAATTAAGATGATAAAAGTGATTTTAGAAATAAACGACTATGTTATAGACGATGCTACAGTATAAAGCTAGATAAAGTGGTACATTGTTGGCATATTCAATTAATGAGATATTGCACACACTACACGTTATTATAACTTCTTACTACTAATAGTTTTTAGTAAGTATATGAGCGTATCTTTTATAAAGAAAAGTGATGGCGGTTTTGTAACGCAATTAATCGTCAATCTAAATAATGCGAAGAAACAGGAAGGGAAAGGGGTGGATGGGGGAGTGAGGCGATGAAAACAAAGGAGTCTGTTCATATGTATAGTATGAAAATATGTATATACTAGCACCCCCTATCGGTCGCAGTGATGCCCGCGATTTTTGAAACGTACCATATTAAGACTCAACTTTCATATACATGAGGAATATTCTGCAAGAAATAGGCTAATAAGTGGTTCGAATAGTGACGAAAAATAAATGTTGAGGTATGCCTTACAAGAAAATTGTTCAACACGAGAAAAAGATTATGGAACACTTTTTTAGTATATCAATTTTTCTTATGGGAATTTAACGTAGAAATTATGGACTAAAAGCGGCCATCAAATTATTTTTCATACAATAGAATATACCTAAAGTGGCGAAAAAAAGATTTAATTTGAGACGTGCCTCGTTAATAACTATTAACAATATCAAAAGTTATGTACCATCAAAGATCTAAATTAAAGCGCCCCCATATTACATACCTGTTTGCAAGAGCTCCTTGGAGTATTGTTGCGATAAATATGTATGAGAAACACAGATGGTGTGCTGATTGTTTTGATAGATCGTATGTACATATGAATACACTTATCTAAACAGCAGCTGTCAGATATTTATGCACGCACAGTGCACAATATTACGGTGTATCTAAAGGTAGAAAAAAAAACCGCTGCCAATTAATTGTCACTTAACTTTCTTAAATTAAAGAAACTGTTCCAGTATCCAATTTTTGTTTTAACTTATTTTAAAATGCTATATCTTTTATTTTATTAATATCTGTCTTTTAATAACAGTTTTTGAGTAAAAAGAACTTGTTCTTTTTTTAATTTGTGTTTAAAATAAATGCTAAATTTAGAACAATCTTTCGTTTTCGAATCTTTGCACAATAATTATAATTTAGTTAGAAATCAGTATACTATGTCAAGCAGTAAGACCAGAAATAAAAGTATATCGTTACCTAAAATTTCAAAAACAATTGGCAAAAAGAACAGTAACATAGTGGCTATAATAGTACATTGTGTAACAAGTGAGGTATAGTTGTCCATAGACTGAGAGAATACATCGGTCAGACTTGCTGAACTGTTCGGTAGCTTTAACCGAAGTGTGTTCGGTAGTATGTATACGGCAAGAATAGCGGAACAAGTTCGGCAGCTGAGTCTCCGTGCGTCGCGCTTAGTCTAAGTTACATTTTCGATGTTCTACTTTAACCTTACTTCTGTTTTACCTTATCACAAACGTGATAATGAGGCTACCATAAAGCGCAACACCACACATCACTTTTAATACACATCCGCCAAAACAGCCGAACTGTTCCGCAGTTTTTACCGAACTCCTCAGTAAGAATGACAGACTAGGGCCTCCGCAAACTTAGCAATGCGACTTCGGCAAGCCTAACTGAATCATTCACTCTGCAGTGTATACCTCACTCGTTTCACACAATATTTTTTATCATAAGAGCGTGTAATATGCCAAGATGCCGTGCTGTGGCGCCGCGAGCGTGTGTAATCTGCCATTTTGCATACGCAAAACCATTACGGTATGAGGCATATTACGAGCACGTATGATATAATAGTACATTATGTAACAAGGGCAAAAAGTCGGTTTTAAAGTGTCAGTAATTGGGTAGATCACCTTATTTATAGTTAAGAAAATTTTAAGAAGGATTGATTTTTTAAGAAACAGTTTTATGAACTGATAATAGAACATTATGTAATAAGGGCAAAAAGTTGAATATTTTTCCCGCGTGTAAGTTTACTGTCCGAACGAACGAAGCGAAGCGAGAGCAGTATCATCCGAAGGAAAAATCGACATTTTTCTCGAGTTACATATAGTACTTTATGACCATCTCACTGTTTGACTTGGAAAGCGGGACTAATGGACTGTAAAAAACAATATTGTTAAAAGACAATCGAAAATTAGGGTTATTGGTCAAACTTGGTGAAATAAAGGAATTTGGAGTAGTTTCTAGTGAAGTCACTTTTTTCCCGCAAATGTGGGAAAAAAGTGATTTGCGGCCAAAAGTATAATTTTGGTCTCGCTCTTCAGGGAAAAAAGTGGCCATTTTCGTTCAGATGGACATAATAGTACATTGTGTAACGAGTGCGGTATAGTAGCCAATAGCGCACGCGGCTCTATTGGACACTATACCGCACGAGTTTCACATACTATGTTTTATCGTAAGGGCTGGGAATATGACATATATTACGTGGAGGCTTTGTGTACGCTAAATGGTCAAAAGACACTACGGGTGTTATTTCCATAACGCACTCGAAAGCGAGATGTAATGAATATAACGCACGCTTTAGCGTTATATGAATGACGCCCGCAGTGAGTTATTGGCCATTTACCGTACGCAAAACGTATGATAAAAAATTGTTTAATATTCTACACAATGATCTCAAGAATTTGATATTTAATAAAGATACCATTAAGAGGAAATTAAACAAATGGATTCGACTAAACTTTTACGCATGTAAATAATAAACTATTGAATATTTAAATATTTTTATAGAATAAAGTATATGTGAGTTATTGACTATTTTTAGTACAAAATTATAAAAATTCTAGTGCAATTTAGAAGTTAATTTTTTCTCAAGTATAAACACCACTTATTCTTGAAATTAAAATCTGTATACGGTACTACACGTTACTAATAACTTATATTTTAACTCTCCTTTAGTTTTAAGTTCGTAGTTTCTAAGTAATTTATAGCTTTACGTTCAAACCAGACCTACGTACAGGTAGCTTGACTACCTCTGTAGGATGTAAGTTACATCACACTTATTTTATGTACGTCTTGATGTAATAATTTGTATACATTGTATTATACTCTGGTAATAAATAAATAAATATCTTTCAGTAATTATTAATTAGGGACTCAAATTTTAAATTTTATTGTTAGTGTCAATGGTGTCATACGGAAATAATTAACCTAATCGATTTCAGAAAATCGTAAAATAAAAAAATCGTTATAAATCAAAAGCGAGTCGCTGAATCTTTAAATTTCTTTTTAATTTTGAATCTTCGTTAAGAAACGAAAAATATGAGCCTTGTTTGGTAAAAATGACCGTTCCATTCTCGAAGTATAAAAGTCGTTGTGATCTGGGCAAATAACTCGTTCAAGAGACAATAAAAAGCTACCGTTTTAGAAAGTTTCATATCAAATGCTGCCAATTTACTCCAGTTAAATGAATTTTTTTTCAAAAAGACTTTTTTGCCTTCAAAAGAAAAAGATACAGCAACAAAAATTTTACAGAATATTCTTCTTCATATCCTAATCATCTCATTCTTTTAAAACATTTTCCTTCTTATATTTCACAGATATCGCCGTTTAAAAATAATGTCGATTTCGTGTAGGTATAACAAAACAAGGGAAATAGCTTATTTAAAATTTCGGGTCAGAAAAGATAGGTATTTTTACGCTCTTTCAGATGCTTTCTAAAGTATTAAAATACCCGAAAAATTAAATCTCAAAAATCGAAACACCGCTACAGAACAAAGACGCATCGAAAGACAAAAAAAAATATTTTTGAGCCGCCTTCCATAAAAGAAATAAAAAAAAATATGCCCTGAAACATTAATTTTCTCCGTGTATACTCAGAGTAATGCTGATCCAAACCCACACACGCACGCACACACATACATGCACAATGATATTTAATTCCATGCATATATATATATATATATATATATATATATATATATATATATATATATATATATATATATATATATATATATATATATATAAATTGATATTATTCTACATTATAACTCCGTAGGAATTTATATTTATATTTATATCTCATAAAATATTGCAATTCATGTTGCATATAAATTTTCCACCTTAAGAGCATGAAAATTGAAGAAATAGTTGAATAACTGGCATTTCGCAACAATTCAAATGGAAAAATCCTCAATGAACCTGACACCAATCCAGGGCCGGATTAGGCAGTTTCATCCTCTATGCCGTCGAATATGCGGGAATTGTAACTCAGATTGGGACGCCAAAATAATTGCTGCAGCTGTTGGACATACAATTTCGTAAAATGTTTCTTATAAAATACATTATTTAACAATAAAAATATATTGTTTTGAATAACAATACCTTAAATCTGAACTCAAATTATCAAGTATGCCTCAAAAAGTTATTTTTTTTATCAATACTCTAATTCACCTGAAGGGATTGGGTTTGAAAATAAATGTATTTCTCTGGATTTTTCTAAATAAAAATTAAATATGAATTTTCTGATAATTTTTTTAGGTTATAGAAATCTTTGCGGAGCTTCTCTCACACGCGGGGCCCTGATAATGCATTGATCAGACCTGCGTCGTTCTTATCAACTGCTTCATGACCAGCGTTTCCTTTCTCAATGTCATTGATCTGCGCACGCACTTCTAGCAAACAGAAGCAGTCATTTCTTTTCTGTCAGTGAACGCGTCGCGTCGTGGATTCCGAGCGTTATTCAAATTTTTATTAAGCCATGTAGAAATAAATTTGTAATTTTTTAAATATTATAATATTGAAATAATATTTGTTTTCATTGTATATAAATGTGAAGTGTAATTAGTTATTTAAAAATGGCTATCATTCAAAACTTAATATTTTCATTTCTTTTTTTAACAAGTGTGTCTTTTATTGAATCTTATAGAATTCTAGGGATATTTCCCTTTAACGGAAAAAGTCACAATGTGATGTTTAATGCATTAATGAAAGGATTAGCAAAACACGGCCACCAAGTCGATGATATAACACATTTTCCTATAAAAAATGCACCAAAAAATTATAAAGTTGTAGTGAATTTAAATGGAACTCTGCCAAATTTGGTAAATAGTTTTACCATAGATTTTATAAAATCATTAAACGGTGACACTATTTATTTTATTGCTGATAAATACGGAAATGAATTATGTGAATTAATGAATTTAGAAGAAATACAAAAAATTGTGCGACAACCACCAAATGATCCACCATACGATCTCGTTATTACTGAAGTAAGTATTTTAACGTAATTAGTATTGATTTTTCGTGGAGGAAGATCTGTAATAGTATAAAAGAGTTTTCAAAAAACATAAAAATGTCCAGATATGTATGTGCGTGTGTGTATATATACATTTGTTTCGGAGAACTTACTCGGTCAAAAGTAATTTTTTAGCGCCATTCTTTTTGCTTTTTGTACGTGGTGTGTAAACAATAATTTTTATTGATCAGTTAATGTCGTCAATAACATTTTTTTTTAATTTTGTAATTGTTACCATGCACTTTATTGTGTAAAATAGGGGTTACCTACTATTTCAAAATTGTTTTAAAATTGGACAGTAAAGATCTAAAAATAATTAAATATTAAATGTTGCAAAAAAAAACGTTAAGGTTTTCATTTCAAATGCCTAATTTATTGTATGACACATATAAAGAAGCTTCATGAATCAGAATATTCTTTGCAAATATCAGCTGTGTTTACATTATAAACAGCCACCAAGAATGGTAAGAAAAATGTTGCATGCAGACGAGGTTTCTCTAGAAATGACGGAAGTTAGGAATACGTAATTAACCGTCACAAGACGTTACAAAAGTATTTAAATTTAAATCTATTTTTTGTTTTATTTTTATAAATGTATTTCGTAAATTAAGTTATATAAAATGTATTTTATACCCTTCACAAAGGTATTTAAATTTATTATTTTAATTCATTTCCTTAAAGTAAAAACTTTTATATTATGTAAAATACAAAAAGTCGTTTTTTTTTAAATCGGTTACCCTCACCTTAATTAACACAAAAATATATTAATTTTGAAATAGAGTGGATTTTGGTTATTAGAAAATAAATTTTTCTAATTCTAAACGTCATAATTATTAATTTTTAATTACAATAAGAAAATCAAATAATTTTTATTTAAAAATGTTTTAAGGCATTTGGATCCAATTGCTTCATGGGATTTGGACATCATCTAAAAGTACCAGTTATTGCTCTCTCTTCATCAGTAGAATATCCGTGGGTCAACGAGTTCATTGGAAATAATGATAATCCAGCCATCGTACCAAATCCATTATTAACAGATTTTGACAAAACCAAGTTTTGGGATCGTTTGAAAAATATGATTTATTATCGCTGGAATGTGCATGAGTTTAATAGCCTAACAGAGAAAGTCCAGACCAATCAAATGAGAAAATACTTGAGCTCTGATATACCTAATATACGAGATGTTGAGAAAAGCGTGGCTTTAACTTTGGTCAATTCTCATCCAGTGATATTTGGTGCCAAGCCTGTTACTCCATCACTAGTAGAAGTCAGTGGTTTACATATTGAGGAGGATGACTCGACACTCTCTCCGGTAAATGAGTACATTAAATGATGAATATATTTCTGTTATGGAAATTAATTAAAAAAGTTTAATTTTTAGGAACTACAAAGATGGTTAGATGAAAGTGACAATGGTGTTATTTATTTTACGTTTGGGTCTTTGGTACTAATTGAAACATTGCCCGTTGATACCATCAAAAATATTTACAAATCTTTATCAAAGATAGCACCTATGAAAGTATTAATGAAAATCGTCGATAAGAAAAAACTGCCACCAGGATTACCGAAAAACGTATTAACATCTGCATGGATTTCGCAGCAAGCTGTATTAGGTACACATTGATAACAATATATATAATTTTATTTAAAAATAGCATTAGTCTCAGAAATCAGTTGGGAACATTACACTTATATAAAAATATATTCTTTATCAGCTCACAAAAATGTTCGTGTTTTTATAACTCACGGTGGATTGATGGGTTCTCAAGAAGCATTGTATTACGGAGTGCCTATGATAGGCATCCCACTATTTGGAGATCAATCACGAAATGTCGCAACATTCGTTGCGAAGAATATGGCTACCGAAATTGATTTTAATAACATTACAACTGCCTCTTTAGACGATGCTTTGAATAAAGTATTAAACACTCCTAAATATAGGTAACATTATATTTTTAAATAAATATCATCGCTTTATCTGACTCGATTATGCAAACTTTTTATTTTATTTGCAGGGAAAGCGCAAAGGTTTATGCAAAATTATTCAAAGATAGACCAATGAGTGCAATGAAAACTGCTATATTTTGGATCGAATATATAATCCGAAATGGAGGGAATCCATTGAGATCTCCTGCCCTTGATCTTCCTTGGTGGCAATTAGCTTTACTTGATGTATATGGATTTATATTTCTTAGCTTGGTTTTAATGTTAACTCTGACGTATTATTTAGCAACATTACTATTGAGGAAATGCCTTTTGAAATTAACTAGAAAAGTAAAAGTTCACTAACCGAATTGACTAATAAATAACTTGTCATTGTCTTATACTGTAATAAAAGAATTATTATTTTATTTATATCCATTATAATCATACAAAAAGAATATAACTATAGTTGGAAATCAACTGATAGGATAGATCACTGGTGACAATGAGATTAATTATTATACTTATAACTTAATGTCTTAAATTCATAAATTAAAATTAAAAATATTACAAGCAACCTACACGTTAAAAGGGGGAAAACCCGCCAAAATAAAAATAACTAAAAAGATTAAAATAAATAAAAATTACGACCTTAATTTATCTTAGTCATTTTAATCATCACAGTCAGATGCTTATTCTGAATGATTTATGACTTAATTAAGTTAATTTGACGTTTGTAAAAATATATGCACGTGCAGTCTCTACCAGTTATCTTATCACACGTGAAAATCTCTTGTGATGTTCTATCTTCAAAATAGGAAGGCAAACTGTAATCTCCATCCACGCTTTATAATGCGTTACAGTCTAGCCTTTAGTGATCTCAGAAGAAATAGTCATCTAAATATAGATGCTGTTTAAGAAGGTCACAATTCATTATCCGCTATTATATAACTTCATTTTGAAACTTGACTGTGTTTCGGAAGTGACATAAATTCATTATGATGCAGCCACACCCGTACGGAAAAAACGCTTAAAATTTGAGTGTAAACACTCAAAATTGAGAGTAAACACTTAAATTCTAGAGTTAACACTCAAATTTGAAAGTTAACACTTAAATTTGAGAGTTAACACTGAAAATTTAGTGTAAATACTCAAACGTTGAAAGTAAAATCTCAATTTTGAGTATGTACACTCAAAACTTGAGACTATACCCTTACGAAAGAAACACCGAAAAAACACCCGAAATTACGTCTAAAGGAACACCGAAATCAACACCTAAAATTGAGTGTGATTTCGTACGGCCAAAGAACACCCGATTTAAGTGTACACCAAAGTTTGGGTGTATGCTGGGTGTACCTAAAAATAAAGCAGTTCATTATTTGTATAAAAATAATAAAAAAAAAATTTAACATTTATTAGTCATACTAGAAGTATTATTATTAATAGTTTGGCATTAAAAAAAAAGAAAAAAAGTAATTAGCCATTTTTTGCAATTTTATCTAAGCGCTCACCCATTCAAGTACTAATTGTGGCAAACGCTGCCTTCCTTGATCAATAGTTGATGTGACCGTTCACTACACCACGATCGTGATTCAGAATCAGTAGTGTCATATTAGCGACTAAAATTCTTTGTTGCAAATACGACTGCACCTCAAAATATAGTTCAACTGAAGACTATATATTTATTTTATATTTATATTACGTATTTCAGTAATAGTTTATAAATCTGATGTGTAAGAATAATATGTATATGTTATGTTACACTGGAAATTTGGTGTTGACACCAAAAATTTGGGTACTCTTTTTTTCGTATCAGTGAGTATGAGTTAAATTAAATATAAAGGTTACATATATTTAAAAAAAATATTTTCATTGTTCGAAATTTTTACGGTGACCTTAGATACTGATTCTTTTGTATTCTAAAGAATTGTGAATCTTTTTCATGAAAATTTTTTTTGTTCTCTCCATATAAATATACTTTCTTTCTTTACAACCTACCATATTTATGAAAATTTTCCTAAATTGTATGAAATTTTTACAGTAAACAAAAAAAGAAATTGCTTTATATAGTAAAAAATTATCTAATTTTTTCTCTCTATTTTAACAAAAGAGAGAACAATTAGCTATGTATTTACCAAAATGTTATTTTTTATCAAACCATGCCACTTGAACCTCCTTAAATGGTGCATATTTTTGTCCAAAAAAATGTATTATCAGTATTCAGGGTACCTATAAGTCAATTTTAAAAAATGATCAAGAACATTTTCTTTATATTGGTTTGTTCGCTAAAAAATTTTTTATATACCCTCAATGGTAAGTGTGAAGACACAAAACTCAATGTTACATGCCAATACTAACTGGAAATAATTTTAATAGTGAAATTCCTAGGAGTCAAATATGCCCTTAAATTGTCAAATATGGACCAGTTACAGAATTTTGTTTGCAACAAAACGCAAAAACCGTAATTTTCTTGGTTTTCTCGTTATAACTTGTGAAATATTGATTGTATCGAAATAGTTTAAAACTCTTTTTTTTATGAATAACCATTTTTGAATGTCCACATCTTCCGTACGTTTTAATTTGAAATAATGTGACCAAGTGCGTTGAATTATGCTTAAAAAACATAAATTAGAAAAAGGAACGTTACGGTAAGAGCAATAGGAGCCGAGATAATTTCTTTTGACTGATCGTCCATTAGATGTCCTAATCAATATTTTCACTTCAAATTTGGTGTAGTGATAGCAGAATATATATATATATATATATATATATATATATATATATATATATATATATATATATATATATATATATATATATATATATATGTTCTAATGCTGCATTTTTTTATGATTGATTTCAATGAGGTAATTAGCTAAAATAGAGTTTACCGTGGAGCGTAAATGCGTGCCGAGCGCAACCGCCCGCGCGAGTGAGCGTCGCGCCAGTACTTGGGCGCAGGCGCGGTTGAAGTCGGAGAGCGCGGCGCACAATTTTAAATATCTCGGAAATAAAACCACCTATCACAACGAACTTTTCTCATATTTTACGTTATATTTTTAGTATTTCTTAGATATGTTATTGGAAAAATTCTATCTTTAACCGAAAATATGGTAATTAACTGCATTTTTTACGAAAAATGCCCACACGGGCGAGCGCTGCGTCAGTAATTGCGCGTAGGCGCGGCTGAAGTTGGAGAGATCGGCGCACAATTCTAAATATCTCAGAAATCAAACCACCTATTACAAGGAATTTTTCTCATATTCTACGTTATATTTTTAGTATTTCTTAGATATGTTATTGGAAAAATTATATCTTAAACCGCAAATATGGTAACTAGCTGTATTTTCCGGAAATCTGAGTTAATTTCTTAATCGGACGATATTACCAACATATTATAATTATAATATTATTATCAGTTGTTCATATACGATTTTGAATACGTGATCTGAAAATAATACTTTACCTTACAATAATTACGTTACTGTTTACTGTATGTTAAATTATTTTCAGTTTATAAAAAATACTCCATTATAAATTAAAAATATCTATAACGGTATGGTTACATTTTCATGAAAATTTCTCTTTTCGTTATTTTTTTATCATATATTTATATATATTAATATAAGGAGGTCCAGATTATGTGACCACCTTACGGAACTTTTGATTCCCAGTATATATATATCGGGATTTGCTACTTCGGAAACTATTGCGGCATGTTATTTGAACCATTGACTCTAATACCTCATAAGTTTTTTTTGCAAAAGAATTTACTCTCTTAATTTTAATTAAAAAAGTTCTAAGTAGTTGTAATTGGCCACTTTACCAATGTTAGTAAAGTGGCCACCTATCAGTTCTTATGGTAGAATTGTATAGTAAGTGCTTCAAAAAGTCAAGATAAGCCTATCAGAGACTACCTTTATGTGTTATTTAACTACATGGTGCCGTAGTGTACGCCTTGTTGTTGATATTTGGGATTAGTAGGCCTAGGAATTTTGAAGAAGTAACCGCCGTCTTTATCGTCGTCGATTGCCTTGCAACGCATTCATATGGTCACTTTACCAATCGATAAACGTCAACGAAAGTTCCAATTTTCGCATCGAAAATATGCTCTACTGAACAAACTGGAACATGCATCTAAAAGTACGTAATAAAGCTACAATTTTATGTACCTTATGATTTATTTCGCTCGTATCACGCTGACTAAAGTGGTTTCTTTACATGCATGTACTGCTAAGAAATCGGAGTTTTGATGCTTTCGCGTGTAAACATGACACTCTTATAATTAGAGAGCGCCAGCAGTCGAATATCCACGCCTCTCAACTTATATTGACACAATACATATACTGTAGGAATTACAGCACCTCAGAATAACGCATACAACAAGATCTCGTGTAGGTGGCCACATTATCTGCATGGCCACATTACCTACACCCCCTTAGTAATAATAGTAGGTACATAATAAATAGTTGGAAAGGTATAAAGAAATACTCTCTATAATTAAAAGATAAGAACACCATTTATTCATTTTTAAAATATTATTAACATAATCTAAATTTTTTCGGACTAATCAGACTTATATCAAGATCTTCTTCGACGGCTTATACTTCACTGATAGTAGAGTACATGAAGAACAAGTGAATAGAAACCACTGCATAAATGAAATGGTAGCTTGTTAAAAAAATCAGCTGATTTATACATGTAGATAATCTTTTACACATTTAGAATATAATATATGAAAGTAAATAATGTGTTTACTAACAATTGTCTAAAAATTCTGCCCCTTTGAATATTAAAAGTGCTTATTATAAGCTGTTGATTTCAACTAGATTCATTAAAAAAGACCTCCGCGTTCAAAAGTTATGACATAGTGAAGTTTCGCACCAAAACTGTCGGTACAGGTCACCGTTTTGAAAAATGGAGGCGGTCTTGTGCACACATGTTCCCTACACCTAGAGACATCATTAAGTTAATTTGTGTTCGAATTCAACCATTTTTACTATTTTTTTTTAATATAATCATTACTTTTTCACTTTCACAATTTTTGTTGAAAATTTTGCAACAGATTTTTTTTTATTTTAAACACTAATTTTTGTAGAAAATTTTCTCCTGAACAACTTTTGTAGAGGCAATTTTTCGATACAATCAATATTTCACGAGTTATAACGAGAAAGTCGAATAATGACGGTTTTTGCGTTTTGTTGTAAAAAAAAATACTTTTCTGTAACTGGTCCATATTCGACAATTTAAGGGAATATTTAACTCCTAGGAAGCTCACTATTAAAATTATTTCCAGCCTGTTCCAATAGATTTGGAATTTCAAACCCCTGACTCCCCGACTAATCCTTTATATGAATTTCGGCGGCCGGGTGTAGATTAGCTCATGTCATTGCTTTTGCATATGCTCGGCTGTCTCGGGAATAGCGCATGTTTTGCCTCTACATACAAACTCGGCTATCCAATATGATCAGCGTACATCTTGTTTCTCGTACAATCTCGGCCGTCGTTAAATTTGCCCATTTTATAAATGCATCAAGGTGTGTGAGCTCCGGTTGATGATGATCCGTCACAATCTAAACTATACACATAACCTTCAAAATACGTCGCGGTATAATGCATGTCGTCCGGATGTTCTCCGATGCTGCTTCACGTTCTCTTTATCTCCAAACACGTCCCGATTCTTCCGCTTCTTGCAGTACAAAAGTTTCTTGAAAAATTTGGACTATTTTGCTTTAAATATCAAATTTCGTTCAATAGCACAAATTCCGCGGGGCGACTTGACCGCACCAAAAAAGATAATGAGTAGCGACACCAGCGGGTGATGGCAGCATAATGCAGTTTTATTTATTAGCTTTGAAAATTGATGACTTGTCCACCCCAAGATGGTGTACCTATAATTTGTTATGTAAATGTAAAAAAAAAATAATATGTTGCATCATCATCGTCCCCTTGTCGCTGTCTCGCGCGCGAATCTAGCCATAATTATCAGCTGATATTGGTTTGAGTTATGTTTACAGTAGAAGCTATCTGCTGTAGCCGCGTAGCACAGAACGTAGTCGTTGAGTGCGGTATTGTGTACGGAAAATGTCATCAGTTCAGTGCTAAGTCGTGTGCATCAGGTGAATTAGTGCACACGAGGAACTGCAAGAAGTGCACTGGCACATTGAGGAGACTCAAAAATATTGAAGATTGAGTTTACGATTTGGACTTATAGAAACGTAGTACGTACGTCCTGCCTTCGCGGTTATAGCGAGCCCAGCGCGGCGTATACACAGCTGAGCGGGGACCACTATATGCACACGCTTGACCGAAACACCGAGACCTGCAGGAATTCAGCTACAGATTTTACTGGCTGGCTGGTCTGTCGCGAGCAGAATGAAAAGATGCCTATATAGTAAGCAAACCTACGATCTGCGTACATCCAATAGTGATAGAGAAGCCGGGCGGTAATCAAGTATATATGTTTATATCATATGAAGTTAAGTCATGCATTGTATTAAATATTAAAGTTCTCATGTCATCAGTTCAGAATAATATTGATAAAACGGATGAGGAATTTTTAAAAAATAAAAAATATAAAGGTTATATTTGTGATAAATTTAGTTTAAAATTTTCTAATTTTTAGGAGACAAATTATTTTTTTTTATATTAAAGTACATAAATATGATACTCGTAGTTCTGTATAAGTCAAAAAACATTTAAGTATTTTTTATATATTATGTATCCAGATAAATTGATGGAAATGTTCGCTGCTGCTATGCGATAGTCTGAGAATGTCAATCGTGCTCTCACTTGATATAGAGGAAGTCAGGGTTACACATTTCATATGAGCTGCTACATAAGTTAAGGCTTTCCCGATGTTTGATAAACATAATTTTTTGACAATAATGTCACAGTGGATACATTTTTTTTATTAATGCAGTAATTATTTACAACACATTGAACGGATAATGCTAATTATGTGTCTGTCTAGATAGATGGTTGAGAACGTTCGCTTTTAGAAATCAAAACTTTATCAATGCTGCTAAAACTGGCGGTCTCGTCTCTCAACGAAAAAGGCCACTTTTTTGACCTGAAAAGCGAGACCAAAATTACACGTTTTGCCCGGAAAAATGATTAGTTGGAAAAAAGTGACTTCACTAGAAACTAGTCCAAATTCCTTTATTTCAGTTCCTTTAGTACATATCAAAAGGAGTCAAATAACCATTGGAATACAAAATTTCATTGTTCGAGTCACGTAGAATTGTGCACGGTGCTAAGTGTCTCCAATAAATAAAGTGTTGACAATGGCAGTCTATTGTGACGCGTAGGAATGGGGAAAGGCCTTTTTCGCCCTTGTGTGTTTGTAACACTCATCATTAGCTCGCAATACGCACTCGCCTTTGACTCGTATTGCAAACCTCACACGAGGGCGATAAAAGCTACTTTTCCCCCATGGACCACAATATACTATTTGGGTGCCATTCATTTTGACGTCCAAAACAACTTATATGTATATTCATCGAAATATTTTTATTGTAACTTTTAACAGAACTAACATTAGGACATGCGACCAGGCAAATTAAAGCTTAAGATATCCTTTATACAATAAATCAAGTCTGAAATTTGATTAAAAATGCATGCGTTATTGAAAAATGGTAAAATGTTTATTATAAAATTTTAAATTATATGTGTGGAATTGATCATCCTATCATAAGCGACTAAACATTGCTAAAACCAGTTTGATATACTACTTTAGATGAATTTTTAATAAGCAAAAACAGTAATAAAGGTAATAAAATTATTGAGAATAAAAATCTAATATTTTGAAAATTACATTAAGTCAAATACTACTTTATTCAGACCCTAAGAAAGTTGTGAAACCTCTGTAAAACTTACTTTTTACAAAAGTATAAGCTAAGCAAGTATGATTTTTTCTACCTTTTTATTAGTTCATGAAAAACATATTTTAAACTATTAAAAGGCTATTTAATAAAAGTATTCTAAAAAAGGAATTTAGTAATTATAAAACATCTGTGCAAAATATTAAATATATTCATGAAACTGTGTGCGATTTTTTATTTGATTTTTGATCAAACGTTATTAATAATTAATGTTTGTCATTAGAATGTATATGCTTTGGAATGGTAAATAAGCGACACAATTTTATGCTAAAGAAAGTAGGGAAATCAACTAACAAATACTTGTATATGGGGAAATCTCCAGAACTTTTAACTTTCAAATGTTGAAAATGAGGTCCACTTAACTTAGGAGCACAGCTCTAGTTTTTTTCACGCAACTTTCCGAGACTAAAAACAATTAATATTTACCCACGAACAAGCCCGAAACAAGTGCCTACCGAATCTAAAATAATTTATCAAATGCGGCAGGTTAGAATTTCCATGTATATATTTTTTCGTGAAAACCGTTCTAAAATATTTGTGCAGCTATTTTCATTTTTATTTTTGATACTTAAATCAAACATTTGTATTACATTAATGTTATTTTACAAATTACGTTGGTCTTAATGATTCACTTAAGGTGATTGGTAATGGTTCGGTAGCAGGTACAACGAAAGACAAGGATGCGTGACTACTTACTTCTGATTCCGAGAGATCCTTTGAAGAGGATGAGAATTCAAATGACGTAAAAGAATTACATTCCCTAAAGGACAACAAAAATTGTATGCTTTAATTGAGGGATTTATTATAGTTCGTTTATAGAATAAAAAGACCGAAAGTGTAATATTATTTTAATACAAATTCAACTTTTTATGCATTGATTAAGTTTAAATTATAAATTTGGCTTATTGAAATTAACAATTTAAATGTTTAAATTGAATTATTTTACCTCTTAGACGACGAAAACACTTTTTTTCATTATATTTCTTTCTCTGTTCACTCCTTTTTTTCCGTTTTATTAACTCTTCAATTCGTTTGTGCTTTAAGTACTCTTTCTATTTTCTCACTTTTACTTCACTCAAAACAGGTCTCATGATTGTAAAATGCAAAGAAACTTCTTCTCGTATTTGTATTATTCAGTTTTGCTAGTTGCAATAAGAGGTTATGATATTTAAACAAACGCGTGTTGCGGACGGCGCGTTGCGGACGCGACAAATCGATGTAAATTTGCTATTTTATTAATACATATTAGTTTCTTAGGTATACTGCAAAGCTATTTCTCAAAAGTTTATCAAATACTATATTTTGGTAATTTATTTCATCGAAATTAATTAATATTTATAGCACAAACGTGCATTGTGGATAGGACATTTTTTTTGTTCGTTTTTTAATCTGCTCACTTAGGTGTTTTTTTATTTTGGGTATTATGTTTACTAAAATAACGAAAAGGGATTCTAGTACAACATCATACTGTTGATGTATTTCAACCATATTAAATACTTTTAAGGTAATTCAATTACTATTTATTGAGTTATTCTTCGTGTTATGGATGCGACACCAAAAACCTACGATAATTTTCAAATATATTTAACTCTGATTTTATGAATATAATGAAAATATTATCAATAAAATCTTATTCTTTGATTATTTCTTAGTAAGAAATAATTATTTTTATATTTTTATCAGGTCAATTTTAAACACTATTAGAGAAACTATAATTAAAATCGGGTATACGACATACGAGAAATGTGACAGGTTTGACATTTGATTGATAAATTTAATTAATTTATGACAGAATGTAAACATAAAAATGTAATAAACAATAAGCTTAAGCTTTAAACAATAACATAAGCCTATGTGAAACAGTTTAATACAGTTAAAATATAAGAAAAGACTTATTGAAACCTCGAGTCATATAAGTTAAAGGTTTGGGAGATTTACCCATATATTATAGTATTTTTATGCTTGTAATTTCCGCTTTACCATCGTTTAGTAATTTCTTTTTAAAATTTCATAATCTATTCAATTGTAGAGAATAACTATAAACACACGGGCCCGTCGCCCAATAGTTCAAGGTGTATTAAAAGAATGATATTTTCTCATTATGAAAATGTAATTTTTCTACAGCTTGTCTAGTAAAAGATAAGAAACCAATCGAAAAACAGATACCTTTCAAATTTTCTTATTTATTCTGGAAAAAATACAAAAATGCTCTGGTTGTATTCGAATAATAATAAATATACTTTAGTTAATAATATGTCAATCAGTTTCATTCGTATTTGACGAAGAAAACTTAGCGTACTTAAATGTAATTACTGTCTACTTATATATTACATTTAACTTTTATATTTCAATTATCATTTACTAGACAAGCTGTAGAAAAATTACATTTTTTTAATGAAAAAATATTATTCTTTTAATGCATCTTGAACTATCGGGCGAAGGGCCTGTGTATTTATAGTTATTCTCTACAATTGAAGAGATTGTATGATATTTTAAAAGGAAATTAGAAAACGGTGGTAAAGCAGAAATTATAAGTATAAAGTACTATAATATATACAAGTATTTGTTAGTTGATTTCCCTACTTTCTTTAGCATAAAATTGTGTCGCTTATTTACCATACTAAAGCATATAAATTCTGAATACAAACATTAATTATTAATAACGTTTGATCAAAATTCAAATCAAAAGTCACATACAGTTTCATGAATATATTTAATATTTTGCACAGATGTTTTATAATTACTAAATTCCTTTTTTAGAATACTTTTATTAAATTGCCTTTTAATAATTTTAAATATGTTTTTCATGGACTAATAAGAAGGCAGAAAAAAATCATACTTGCTTAGCTTATACTTTTGTAAAAAGTAAGTTTTACAGAGGTTTCACAACTTTCTTAGGGTCTGAATAAAGTAGTATTTGACTTAATGTAATTTCCAAAATATTAGATTTTTATTGTCAATAATTTTATTACCTTTATTATCATTTATACTCAAGATTTAAAAAATTAGTTGTAATCACAAACTATAGATAAACAAATATTAGAAATATTGAAAAATCCATTTTTTAAAAGTTTTAATTTATATAAACATTTCCATTTGTAAGAATCTGAACAAAAAAATTCCATGATTTTACCATGTACCTATAATCTACTCGATATCAGTTTTTGCTCAATGTTATTAACTATCACGCGTGCAATTGGTTATTAAAAATTAACCCTGCAATATGGATGACCTGGGCGTCCAAGTGGCTTGTACAAGAAAAATCATGGGTGACTTAACGGGGAGGCAGCGAGCGCGCGGCGGAGCAGTCGTTATATATATATATATATATATATATATATATATATATATATATATATATATATATATATATATATATATATATATATATATATATATATATATATATATATATATATATATATATGTATATATATATACACACCTCTCTTTCCCTTTACAAGGTAACGCGTCGGGCGGAGCCGTCGGGCGATTAATTAAATTCTCGGGTAATCAAAGACGTCGCTCAGCCGTCCAGTTTTAATTAAAGTTCGGACATTATCTATTTGCTTTATCATCGCGGAATTGACTAGCGGACGCGGGAGCGCGGACGCGCGGACCCGAGTCGAGCCGAGGATGAGCAGCGCCGGAGAGTGACGGGACGAGAGAAGGTACGTCTATCGAGAAACGATCGGGAATTCACCTCTGCAGACTCTTTGATAAATTGTGACCTCTCTTCCGCTACTCCTCCCATCGCCGTGCCACAGCAGAAGCAGCAGCAGCAGCAGCAGCTCTTTCATCCCCCTTTTCTTTAGTTCTTCAGCTCCTTTTTTGTTCATTCGAATCCATCATTGGAATTATTCTTGTCCGAGTGACGATTTATACGTCTGACACGACGACGGAGCGAGCTCCAATTTTTGTATCTGAAAAATCACTTATACATCGACCTCGAGACCCTTTCCCGTGACATGCGAATTTCATTTCGATTAATCATTATGTTATGCGTGTTTCATTGTAACTAGAAAAATGGCGATTCATTGCCCGTACGTTTTTTGTCTTAGCTATTGTTTGAGTATTAGAATTACCGTTAATGTTATAAGAGCAAAGATCACTCAGGATTGTACACGATAGCTTTTTTGAAACATAATCTTACTTTCATCAACTTTCTGATCTAATTTTAAAAATATAATTTTTCTACGGTAATCGTTAAATGATCAAGAAGTTAAATTAAATTATAGCTAGTAGATTTCATAGACATATGATCGATTATTTATTATTTTAATTATCAGAATATATAAGTTGCAGACCATTTGAAACATCTTTAGTTTACTAAATTGTTCTGAATGATATAATACATAGAATCAATGTTTTATGAATATTTTACGAAAGAATCACATGTATTTAAAACGATTAACCCGTTACTTCATACCTGACCGTTTAGGTACCGATAATAATATAAATAAGATAGTTAATAGTCTTCTACTTTTTTCATCACAAATTGACTATCTCTTAGTTGTACTATACGCATAAGCGCTTGAAACAGTGACTCTATAGCCTACCGGGAGACCCATTGCTTGCCGGAGGCAGATTCATTGTACCGCCCGCGTTGCTCCGTCTTTAGTGCTGATACTAATAATCCATTCCTTCCAGGCGACTTCATCTTCTCGTTTGAGTGTGCGCACGTCTAAAACTGGTCGAGATATGTATTTATATTTTCATATCATCTGCAATATTTTATGTTACGACTCTTTTGATATTGGTTCATTGTAATTCATTTAATTACAAACATAATATGCATTGTCAATTTTTCATATCAACATTGTATTTTTAACAATGTATAAAATTAAGAAAGTTTTCAGTTAGATGCGCACACATGTAGGTATTCTTTGTAATTATATGCTAACGATCAGCCATACACATATTTACTATAAAACCTACGACAATTCGATATAACAAAGCTCTAAAAAAATTATTTTCGTTTCGATCGAAAATAGAATAGATCGGGAATAGCAACTTTTTGAAGAAAAAAATGGATACGTTGTTTTAAATCACATTCCATTTTTTTAAATTGCTTTAGAATAATTGATAAAGATATTGATCGAGTGAAAATCATACATACTTTATGTAAGAGATGAATAAAGTTATAATAGGTATGTAAATTTCGTGAAAGTGAAAAATAATGTTACATAACTCACGATAATCAACGAGAATTCCAATCTGTGCGATGGTGAGCTGCGAATCGGTAATCATAGTAGCGGTTTAAATGAATGTAAATAAGATATTTCGCGAGTTTACGGAGACGATATCGGCCAAAGTTGATTGATCGGGGACTTAAAAAGTGCTGATAAGGGGAGTTCACGGAGTCCGGGTCACAGATTTTGATGAAACTTTGGGGATCGATTTTTGGTACCTCAAAATGAAGCCCAAAGCGCGTAGCTCTATCAAACGGGCTCTTGAATATGAGACAGAGCTTAAAACATTAGTATTGCTCATATAGGCAATGTTAACAATAAAATATATATAGATATACTATCAATGTTAATGAAATACGCTGTACAAGGGCCAATTTGATAAAACTACTGGCATCATGCTTCATTTTTAGGTACCAGAAAACGATCTCTAAAGTTTCATCAAAATCCGCGACCTGGAATCCGTGCACTGCCCTTGAGCGTATGGACTTTAAAATATTCTCCTGACAGAGATATCCGCATATATCGTTGCCTCCGTGTGGAAAGGTACCAACTCAAAATCTGCTTAAAAAGATACTAAGTTGGAAGCGGCTTATAAAAGGTATCATTAGGCAAACAAAATTTTTTTAGCCGAAGTTAGCTGGTTTTCAACAGTTAGTGCAAGCTTAAATTCGAATAAAATTGTTGGTTCATTAAATTATACCTATTATTATAAGCGACTTTCGAGTTGGTACCTTTTCAAGCAGATTCTGAGTTGGTATATTTTGACATGAAGGTGACGAATTATGTAAGTTTCCAATTTGTTATTTATCGGTGTTTGCGCAGCCTTATTGACGAGTCCAACAAACAGACCTGGGACAAAACTCGTAGGTTATATTTTAAGGTTATTTATACTCTATCCCCGTCCGCTATACTTAAGAATACATTCATATATTATGTTCTATGTTGAGACATAATACCTAAGAAAAAAATTACAATATTTACTTATGTACCATCAAAGACTTTTAAAACATAATAATTTGTTAAAATCTCTGATCGAAATTTTTTTACCGTTACATATCAAAGCATTCTTTGTAAGATAGTAAAACCGAATTTGCTTGCATACTTTTGCTTTAACGGATCTTTATAATTCATTTTTTCAATTTAAAATATTTTAATCACTATTTTTCATCAATCATAGTACATATTTTATCCAAATTTTAAAATACCATACTACATAAATCAATAAATAAATAAATATTTTCTAATTAATCCACAATTAATGCAATAACAGTTTTTTTAGACATTGAAGTATACTATAAAAAAAATCACGTGTCTTTCGTCGATAACAGAAACCTCGTATCTAAGATTTTAATACGCGCGCGTCACAGCCGCGCGCAAAAGCACGAAAAGAGCAAAAAACTGTTGGCGTTATAAAAAAGCTAGCGTTATCGTCAATAATCAGTCGCGCAGCGCCTCAGAAGTCTCATTCAGCTGTGGCGCAAGCTCGTCTCACGCGCGCTGATTCCGCGCGCTCGCATGGGTGGGGGCGGGAGGGGTCCCCTGAAAGAAAAAAATTCCCAAAAGAAGAATAAGAAGCGTAAGGACGAATAATGAAAAGCGTGACGTCTGACGCGAGGACTGATTAACCGCAAATGGCAGATATTCCTCCGCAGAGCGAAAGAGCCGAGACGGAGAGAGAAGCTTCCGTACTCTCGCAACTAAATGAGGGAGGGAGAGAGAGGAGTAGGCGAGAGAACCGGAGAGACAGGAAGGAATTTCGCTTTCTCGTTGGGAAAACGTCGAACGTCGCAGAATGGCTCTCGTGACTATTCATTCGTTTTTCTCCCTCGCACTCGCTCTCTCTTTCTCTCTTTCTCTCTTTCTCTTTCTGTACTTCCCTCGATTAGAGCTTGCGCGGGTGGCGCAGTCGTCTCCTCCGCCGCTGCTGTGCACCTACGTGGCAATCGTCGGGTAAGACGGTTTTACGTCTCACGAGTTCTGCGCCTCCCTCGGCTCTTCCTCTCCTCCTGAAACTGCGCTACTTCTTCTATTCGCTCACAATGATTTCGTCGCAATCACCCTGGGCTGCTACTGTCGCTGTCTCCCTTTCTATACTCTTCTTCTTCTTCTACTTCTCTCGATCTAGTTCGTATATATATATATATATATACAGCGGCGGCAGCAGCTCGCCCGATGCTGACGACGACGATGAGGACGAGGACGAGCCGAGCTACGTTGGTAATATCGGGGAATGGCGCGACGAAACTATATACGAGAGACGAGGAGCGAATGAGAAGGAGAGATAAGGGTAGGGAGAGAGGGAGAGAAAGAGGGAAAAGAAGGACGATCGGGGGGTAGGCGGTCGACACTTTTGTCAATACAGCCGGCGGCTCGATGCTATAAAGACCACTCGTGTCATTTCGCAATGACGAAACTTTGTTCCGAATTCGTTTTCCGTGGCCCTCTGTCGCTGCTGCCGCCGCCGCTGCCGCCGCTGCTAGCTGCTGTTACGGCTGCTGCTATACACGAGTTTTTCCTTTTCGCGGCCGGACGGCAGCGGCGCTCGTCCGTTCTGTCTTTATTCCCCCACGAGTTTCGGTCTTTATTATACTCATTTTCTTCTTCCGGTTTTCTCTTTGCGCCGGGACATTAATTCTCTCGCTTTTCTTTTGCCCGCTCTTTCTTGCTGTCTATCTTGCGTGCTTCAACTTTTATACTCCAAAATATATACATTTTATACTTACCCTTAGCTCTTTATTTATAAGATAAATTTATTACTTATTTTATTACTTTAAAATAAGGAAAAAGACATTCAGTAGAATTAAAATTAAAAAGTAAAGAGTACTTTTTTATTTATTTGAGTATTAAATGATAATAAAGGGGGGTCGGTCACAATTTAAAAATTGTAGGTGCAAAAACAAGCCAGACCATGGACAATCCCGGAGCCTCGACTGACCACTTACGAAATACACTATACTCGCCACCTAGTGGTCAGTCTGGTGAATACTCAGGAGGTCCAAGCGTCCTCCACTTTCTAGCTTCTTCCTTTCGCCCACACGTACAACAGGCTACGCTTACAAAATCAATTATTTTATTTCGTTCTTGTGATTCAAAATTATAGTTATGAATGTACTTAAGCGGTTATGAGACAAAATACACTGAAGGTTAGTCTCATTTTGCTTTCATGAGAAAATTTTCCCATGAATCAACTTCTACTAATATCATATACTAATGCATCAGCTATTAACCGGCTAAATCGCGAATTAGGTATTAGGATAGCCATGGTGTGCCATATTAGGTACAGTTACCATAGGAATAAGCATCATGTTTTATAACTTATATAAGTGTGTTTAATAATATTAATAAATTTAATCCACCTTCATTGATGAACGTATATTATAAATACAATAAAAATAATAAATCTAATATTTGATTTGCGAAAATGAAATTTTGAAAATTGCCCTTCATAAAACTGACGAAAGACTCAACCTTCATCCTCTCATCACCGACTATTTTTTCTGCACGGGCAATAGCGCGCAATGGTGCGCAAGTTTGTTAGCTTGAAACAGCTTAGCGGTCTTCGAGCAGAGTGAGAGGCAAAGAGAGAGAGAGAGAGAGAGAGAGAGAAAACCTCGAAAGCTTTCGTATTAGCGCCAGAGCCTCTCCACGTTTTCTCCGTCTCTCCCACTCGTGTGCCTCTCTCGCGTCCCGTCTTTCATTCCCTTTTATTATTGTTCTCTCCTCTTTTCCGAAGATGCGGCCCACGGGGCTGCGCGCACGACCTCGCGACACACTCGTTGTCCACCGCATGGCGCAGCCAGTTCGCGTCGGTAACAAACTGCCCTCGGTTCTCCTCTCTCTCTCTCTCTCTCTCTCTCTCTCGCTCTCTCTAGTCCAAAGTATCGAGCAACAAAAGATATATAAGATATCCAATACGAGACGCGTCGGAGAGGACGCAATTCGACGAGATGAGGACACGTGATGATGATATTACGCGCGCGCCTCGTCGTTCTCCCTTCTCTGCGCCGCCTCTCTGCCCCTCTCACATTCTCTTTTCTATATTGCTGCGTTAGTTTTATCTCTTATTTGGTCTTTACTTTTCTCAGAGTACTGCACACATGTACATACACACATGTGCACACACACACGCATACACACGCACACATACACGTACACACACACATACACACACGTGCACACACACACGTCTGTCTTCTTTAGATTTCCCGTCGCCGCCACTGACTTTTCCTTTATCTATCATCGTTTTTCGTCTTTTCCCCGCGCATTTTCCTCTCGCTCTCCGTCTCGCTCTCGCTTTTCATCAAAGAGCTTGCCGAGCGGCAAACCGAGCGGAGATAATCGCGCACAAGCGAAAAATGAAGAGCGCCTGGAATCGAACGTCGCGTCGCGTCGCCTCACGTGACGATTGCGACGAACTGGAGATGAAGAGCATGATGAAGCACTACGGGAGGAGAGGTCTCTTGTTGCTCGTGATTTCGCCGTGTCCTCTCTCTCTCTCTCTCTCTCTCTATCTCTCTGCCCCGCGCGCGCTCCCCGTGCTCCCTCGAGCGAATGACCTGCAGATATTGTCCCGCCACGATTGTTCGTCAGTTCAGCGGCGACGTGAATCGAGGCCTTATTTCTGGCGATCGAACCGATATTCGACGGATTGTTTGCCGGGCGATTCTCTTGGACGGCAAAGTCTACGCGAAGCTGCGCGCTGGAGTTCGCTGAGCTCGATTGATGGAACTTCCGTGACATCTTTTTTCATTTTGCTTGTATTGTGACGATGTGATATCTGACGGAGTAGCTATCGATTCTTTCATAATTACTTTTTGATACTTTCAGACTTACGTCTTTTATTGCTTTTGATAATAATATTTTTTATTCTATATACAAGTAAGTTATTCTATTTCCTACGGGTGTGTATTAACTAATTTATTTGAATGATTTTATTGCTCATCTTTTTACTTCAAAATTTATTTACTTAATTTGATTTTACATTGAATGTTATCATATTAGTGTAATGACAAAGTACCATTTTCTAATTCTAAATGAAAAAACTTATTGAAATAGTGTGTATGTTCATCGCCGCAAATTAATAATAAATTTATTTTAAAGCATTTCAAAAGGCTTGTCAATCAACAGTTATATATTATATTTTTATATTCAATTTAAAAAAATTAATTATACTTACCCGTACATATATAGTTTAATTAGCATGACAAATGAAACATATCTAATAAAACAGGATATGTATTGTATTATCAACTTATGTAATTAATAAATAATTAAAAGATCAGAATGCTTTCTATTATTGAGGCTTCTGTAAAATTTGACATATAGATATTTGAATATCGATTTTGAAAAAAGGGAAAGAGAAGTTTGTTGTCGCGCGCCAGCTCTTGCGGAGCTGAGTCTTGAGCCGAGTAATTCCTAACTGTGAATGAAAAAGACAGCGCCGCGGAATTGGTAGCCGTCGATGTCTTGGCGGGAATTAATCGGCGCGACGAGAAGATAAAGAGGCGGCCTGTCGTTGAAAGGTGCATTACGAAGCCGGAGATTGGAGGACTTTCGGTACGCGTCACCTCGCGGATTTAACGCGTGACGATTGGTTATCTGACTTGACCTTTCAACCTTCTTTGTGCACCATTGATTGCTGTCAAACTATCCTGTTTCTCTTTCATCAATCAAATATTTCTAGCTTCTATTTACGTTAAAAATGACTTATATTTAAAAGTCTTTCAAAATGTGATAATTTATTGCTTTGTGATTTTATAATATTTCATATTTGTTAGCAATATGAACCGTTACTGGCACAATTAATATCATTTCCCTAGTCGTGTTACTGGAGCGCCGTCTATTGTTCCGGTTCGGCAACTGCTATTTGGTTCAGATCCATAATGAAATATATCCATGTTATCGATATCATGAGTGCATAATAATAATAAGTTTCTTGTAACTACGTGTATCTACACGGTTTTATTGCATAAAAATAACAAAAGAATATATTATTTCGAAGAATCTAATAACGCTTTTTAGGTCTGAGTCGCAAAACAGTTTCACTGGTTTTGAGAACGATGAATCTATCTATGATTGGAATAATTTTATATTAAAAGATTTTGTTTTCTGTAATTTTTTCCAAATCCTAGGTTTTGATGAATTTTAATGATTTTGAGATTACTGAATCAGAATATGTAGGTGTGCATGTGTGCGTATGCGTGTGCTTGCATGTGCGAGCGTGCGTGCATGCGTATATATATGTGTGTGTGTGTGTGGGTATGAGTGTACGTGCGTGTGCGTGTATGTATGCATGAGAGTGTATATGTGAGCAGGTGTCAGCATATGATCAAATTTTATAGTCACCATAAATTTCTAAGGCATTTGTATTTCGCGCTGAAAGTTTGTAGATGTATAAGATATAAGCCAACATAGAACTGATTAATTTTAAAGCTAAATGGTCCACGCTTACTGCTGATTGTAAATATTTTTAAAATTGAAATTTTTTTAAAATCGAAAAAATATTTTGTATAATTTTTTGTGTTAGATAGTTCAAAATTATTCATAGTATCGCAAAGAAGACGCAATTTCCTTTTGATTTATATATCTAACAATTAATTACGTTAAATTTATTTCTGTTAAACATTTATCATATGAATGTATGCATATGGATGGAAATCTATTCATACCCCCCACACACAGTGAATAATCTGGGTATGATCTAAAGAATTGTGCATTCAAAATTATAACATAATTGTTTATTCCTACAGTCACTTTTATCAGCCTAAATATTTAATAAATAATCGTACATTATTAATTCTAATTGATCAAAGTAATTAAACATACAAAATAAAATACCGAATGTTGCAGTTAATTGCTCAAGTGATACCCTGGTAAAAATCTAAGCTGGTTTCTAGCCAGATATTAGCTAGATTTTCTAAATCTGCTTTAATTCTGGTTAAGAAATTAGCTAGAAATCAATAAAAAACGACATGCTTTTGAGCTCATTTCTAGCTAGATTCTGCTTAATATTCTAGTTAATATAAAATTGAGAAACTACAAGTAATATATGCATTAATTAATAATGGAAATAATAACAGTTTTATAATAATCAAAGTAATACGCAATTCTAATCATACTACATTAAGTATTTTACTAAATTAAAGTTAAAAATGTACCTTCAATGTCCTTCAATTCAAAAATACCAAAACCCCGAGTAAAATTTAAGTGTCTTTATTAAAGAAATTTATGTTATAAATAACAGAATGCATGTAGTCATATAATTATTGTTATTTTAAAAATAACAATAAAAACAGAATTGGCAAATAAATATTTGTAGTTTTACAATGAAGTTTTATAACAAAATTTTATTTTTGACATCAATTACAAAATTTTTATTGACTAAGTTATGATTGACGAATTTTTGGAAAGGAAATTATTAGTTATCAAATACTTTTAGTATTGCATATACATATTTCTATAATCTCGTAAGTTGTTATTTATTGATAAAAATATTTATTTTGGCGGCATACTATATTGAACATTCAATAAAGTATAATAATGTATGTTTTTAAAAACTAATAACTTTTAACAAAACAAAATATAAATAGGTTAGATTTGCAAACAAAATACGTTCTTGCTTAAAGCATAGTCTTAAGCAGATTCTAGCCAGATATTAGCTATAATTTGACTTATTAATAGCTTATTAATCTGGCTAATAATTAATAAGCTAACCAGCCATTCTAGCCAACTTCTACCAGGGTAGAAGCGTACCTCTAAGACAAAGGCCGCTCAATGGGCATGAGTTCAAATCCACGTCAGCCCAAATTTATCGGCAACATTTAAAGAAAATGCCCTGAGTGACTTTACAGTAATATTTATAATCTACAAATAATGTTTCTGAAACATGTGATTTGATCGTTTGGATGGAGATTGAATCACTGGTATCGTTATTAGACTGACATAAGAATCTAATTAGCTTCCGTAAAATTCTACTTAAATGGCGATGACATATTGGCAAAGCAATGCATCAGAATAAAAGCAATATGCATATGGTGGTGCGGATTTTTTCAAAAAATAACTAAGACAAATTATATTTTTAAACTGTTTTCAATAGGTACTTGTATAGAAGAGCACTCAAATTAATTTAATTCTATCCTAGTTATTCAAATTTCTTTAATTTAAGAACAGGAGACTAATAAATAACCGTTTCTAAGGTTAACATTTAAAAATCATATTTAGAACAAGTTCTACCATTAAAAAATCATTCGACAATTAAAAAAATTGTTAAAATTTATTTTAACAAGTAATATTTTTATTTCAAAATCTTATTTGATATTATTTGTCAATAGAATCCTAAAATCTATAATATTTTTACTGCCATATTGATAATAGCATCAAGCAACAGAAAATACAACACTTTAGGTTTAATTACTTGTTTTTAAAATTATAATGGACTTGTATCATTACATGAAAAATAACACCAAAATTTCAGAACCATAATGAAACAAATCCATTTTTTTCACTATAATGAACTGCCACTTAAGCAATAGTACCAAACTGGTAATCCAATTAATTTTAAAATTAGAAACTTCAGACAAGTCTTAATGTACTTTATTCCCTGCTTAACTATAATGGCCACTTTATTGACCTAAAAAGCGGGACAAAAGTGACGTATTATTCTCTCTCTTACTTTTGTGAGAATAAAGTAAATTTGTGGGATATAATAATCCTCGTCTTTATTCCCTTGCTGCATAATGCGTTGACTTTATAAATTCTATAAACTTATTCTGTGACTACAGCACAACAGAAAACACACTTAAAATGAAAATATTCAAAGTCCGATTTCATGCAGCGAATTATTCGCGGCGAATGCTATGCTAACATATAAGTGCGAGAGAGAAACTATGATTATACGCTCTCTCTTGCACCTATATGTTAATATAGCATTCGACGTAAATAATTCGCCGCATGAAAACGGACCATCAGTCTCAATTATAATTTTCTTTAACTTTTTAAATCTTTATTTTCTTTAATTATTATTAACACCCTGATTTATATACCTTACATAAATTTTGCCAATATTGGTAAGTCGATTTTCGCTTAATTAACTATTTCGATTTCTAATGATAAATTTGGCCGTTGTCAATCGATGAAAGGCGAAAACACGAAAACAAGTAATAAATCTATCGGTTAAAAGAAGCCTCCCTCGCTCGTCCATAAATATTCCCCGGTCAAGTAGCGCGGCATTCTCCTCGCGCTCCTGCTCTCAATCAATTCGCGGATCTAGTACAGCCCCGGGCGCGCGCGTCCTTCTCGGACTCAGGCTCGCGCTTAGCGCGCACTCGAAATTCCTGGCGATCCCCGAGAAGATGCACAGCACTCCAGCTGCACCAGCGCGCAAACGTTAAAGACGCGCTCGCTGATCCCGTCTCTTTCTTCCTTCCGCCTCCCTGCCTCTATACATGCTCTTATACCTACCTAAAAAAGGAATCAGCTCGCGACCTCGCTCGCGACCGGACGATATTATACATACGCGACGAGTGCGCTCACCGAGCGAGTCGAGGACTAGAAATCGCAGGGGGTTCGTCTAGCGTAGCGCTCCGCAGAATCTGAGTATAGTATTGCAAACTCGAAGAATGAGATAGTGAATAGCGCATGCCTGTACAAAAGAAGAGGAGAGGGAACGGAGGGTATATAGATACGGGTCGAATCTCGAGAAGGAAAAGAGAGGAACGAAGAAGAAGAAGAAGCAGCGGAGAAGAAGGACTCAGTCGCATTTGATATGGACCGAAGATAGCCGGTAACGTACGCGTTGGCTCCCTGTCATGCCGCCGCCGCTGCTGCTGCTGCTGCCTACGTATATACATACCCCAAGGACCCCGGGTACTTACGTGTTCCGGCCGCGGCATACGGTTTTAATGGTGCAGCGGCGAGCTCCTCCGACTGCTGCTGCCACCGCCGACGCTGCCGAGCACCGAGACGTACTGCACACACTTGGATCGCGACTTCGCGTGCTCGACTGGGAGGAAATGCAAGTTTAAAGAGGATCTCCTAGATTTTTCGCTTACTCTGGAGATTTTTTTTCCAAATTCTACACGGCTATTTTTATTTTACATTTTATCTTGTATTTGATATGCGTAGGAGACTGTCCTTTTCTAGATACATTTTATCTTCCAATAACAAAATAGGTATCATACACACTCGAGAAAGGGATCTTTCGTTACGAATTTAACTTTTTAGATTTTTATCCTTATTACTTTTGAGTCTTGGTTTTTTATGACTATTTCAGGAAAATAGCAAATAATACTTTATTATTTTCGTATACGTTACACAAATTTTCTTAGAAACTATTACAAACGAATTTTAGGCGTACCGATTTCTCACTGGAAATTACTCCAGCACAGTTTTAGTAACAAATGCTGTACCTATACTTTTATTGCTGTTGGTGGAGATCGAATTCTTTTATAGAAAAAATGAATCCTCTATTTACTGGAAGTAAGAGAAGAAGTTTTACTAAAACGTTACTTAGTATCCTATAAAAGGATTTGGGTCTCCAGAAATGAAATCCTTCTATGTATTTATTTTGAAAGGGCACCTTCTTGAGACAAAAGAAGCGTTTTCTAAGTGTTTCAATTCATTTCATTATGATCTAATGAGTACGAAAGCATTTATTAAAAGCAGTAGTAAAGGGGTGTTGTTTGGTCAGACGCAAATAATGTAAAATATATGTATAGTCACTTCAGTGTTTAGTGCATTCGACGTTCGTCATTACTTTTGACATGTATACTGTATAAATCTGAAAACAAAGCACACGTTTTTAAATATATTTAAAAAACGGAATAAAAGGATATATTGCGACTTCTTGCCAAACAACAAACCTCACTCGTATTATTTATGCCTGCCATACTACAAGTATCATCATTAAATTCCTTACAGAAGCTCTGACCATACGTCTTGAAGTAAACAGCACAACGTTGCTGCTTTCAAGTCTAATCCAAGCAGCG
Source organism: Gastracanthus pulcherrimus (assembly GCA_949152435.1). Lineage (NCBI taxonomy): Eukaryota > Metazoa > Arthropoda > Insecta > Hymenoptera > Pteromalidae > Gastracanthus > Gastracanthus pulcherrimus. The sequence goes on from OX424574.1 coordinate 40,244,539, forward strand.
ACTACCGAGTTATTATTATATATATATATATATATATATACCTATACGCGAACGCATCGAAGGGCACTTTCAACATTACACATACACAGACGCAGCGTATAAGCGAACGAGAGAGACAGAAGGTTAAAAGGAAAAGAGAGCAGATGGTCGGCGAACAAGTGAAGAAAAGAAGAAGCAGAAGAAGATGGCGGAGAGAGAGATAGGGGGAAAAAGAGGGACACAGCACGGACGGTAGTAAGGAACGGCAACAGCAGCTCTCGTACGCCTCCCGGTCACGACTCGCTCGCTCACTCGGTCGCGCGTGCGCGCTCTCGGCGAGCTCCCGTATTTGAATACAATGCATTATATTGTCCGCGTCATATCATATATCTCTGCCGCTAAATAAACGCCGTCTCAATATTTAGATCTTCGGTATACGAGCGCGCGAGCGAGTGCCACACTGTACCAGAGAATAGACAGCCGGGGAGGAAGAAGGGAGAGAGGAGTGGGCAGCACCAACGGCACCAGCAGCAACTTCGTATATAGCCAGGAGAGAGACAGAGTTTGAGAAGTGGATGCGCCAACCTGTGCGTCCACGTCGATAAAAATCGACTGGATGCAGAAAAAAGAGGAAGGACGGAGAAGAGAAGGAGGCGGAGGAGGAAGGGAGAAAAGGTTAAAAAAAGGGCGAGCGAGGAGAATGGCTTATAGCTGCTGCTGTTTACCATTGGGAGAGAAAGAAACTTGCGTGCGTGATTCTTTAAGGTATCGAGAGTCAAAAGCTGTCCTTCTTTCTACTGTCCTGTCCGGTATGTCATAGATAATCTACGAAAAATACGAGTCTGCTTTCTGCACTCCGAAGAGAGACCATCAGATTGTTTTCTTTTTTCTGTGTGTGTATGGTTTCGGACTTTTCGTCCAGTAAATATCTACGTTGTAGAGTGTGTATCATATGTACGATGCATAAACGAATCAGCTAATGATTAAATCGCAAAATTAAATAAGGCCAAGGGGTATAGCGCATTTTTTCTATTTCGAGAAATAATGTTTAATGACGCGGAAGAAGTTTACATCGATGTGACATCGTTCTTTTTTATTACGTAACTATTTAGAAAATTGCCTGAAAAAGCGTTCCGATACGTAACAAATTTTTTTGACCCCTTATTAAGGTTCAAAAATGCACTTAAAGAGGAAAACATTTTTATTGCTGTAGTAGGAGCAGTATCCCGCTAAAATTTGTGGGAATGCAAAGATGACATAAAAGTGCGTTTTTCTAATTTTGTTCAGCCAAATTAATGACTGAGAAAGAAATATAAGCTGAATAAATAGCTGATAAACAGCTGAATTTATTAGGTACTGGGAAATAATATAAAACATTATAAACATAACACTAATAACGACTTTATTTTTTCATGGACCTCGCTAGCGCAATATCTCGCTAATTTTTAAACGAGACAAAGCTTATATAAAGTTACATATCTCTAATTCTTTTAATTCGTTTTATTACTGCGGATATCATTTTTATTTAACAATCTATATCTACATAATAGGTTATGTTATAATGCGTTATAACCGAAGTTATAACGATATACCTTTAATTGTTCTTACTGCAATTGTAAACTTAATAACTACTCTTAATGTAATTTATGCAATAATAAGTTCACAACAAATGTATTGATTGATTTAAATTAATTAATTATACTCATAAGATAGAAAACGATTATAAAGATATAAAGAAAATTAAATAATAATACAATTTAGATAAATTCTGATCTAGCTACGAGCTTTAGAAAGCGGCTAATGTCCAGTGGTGATATGATTTCTAAAAAGAGGTATAGGTAGACATAGCATTTGCCAACAACGATATTGCGTGTGAAGGTTTGAGTCTTGACTTCCATGATGATCTTACGAATTTATAAAAGCCAACTTTTGGGACCAATAGAGCAATACTCCATTCGACGCTTTTTCGCGCATCGGAACTCATAGCATTTCAGTGTGTAAGCATAGATTAAAGTGTAATTTTGTTGTGTCCCTGTTATTTGACGATTTTTTATTTGAATTAACAAACGTGTTTTTTATTTAATTGACATATTTATTATTTATTTATTCATTTATTTATTTACGGGACGAGCCCTTTTACAGTTTTGTTCCACTCATATTTTTAATTTTGTATATTTTTAGGGTTGCCACCCTCTCAAAGTATCGGTATCATGTTCGATCTCCATCCGCGATTAGTCCGAAATGACAACTTGCTAATTTGTCACCGAAAAAATCGACCTAACGGGGATTCAAACCCGCGCCTACGGGAACAACGCATTTCAGCCGTCTAATAGTAAGTCGTACGCTGTAGACGGTTGAGCCACGGATTTAAAAATCTGACTCATATTTTTCCGCAACGTCAAGAAATATAAAAGTTCTTGTTCATTGTAAATATATAAATATAGATATTAAATGTTTGCAGCAATACAAAAGATGTGTTAAGAATATCTTAATATACATGTTATGAAGTCTGATTAATCTACGGTGATTCTACTAAAAATATTTTTAAATGGTATAAGCATTCTTACTAATTACATTAAAATGTGAGCAATAATTGCCAGCATTATTTCTACTATGTTTTTTCAATAATATTCAGAAAATATATGATGGCGATCATTTTAATTAACAGTTTTTAATCAAATACATTGTACTTTATATAGAAAAATATTATTTAGCTTGTCATTATTTGAAAAACATTTCATTGGATACAAATATGTCATTGCTGGACAAATGTAGTGTCAATATATTTTTATAGAAATTAGAAATATCTTTATTCCTTTAAAACCTTTATACCCGAAACTACAATTAATTAATAAAATCAATGAATTTGTTACAAAACCTTATTTTTGCATAAATTACATGAAGAGTAGTTATTAAGTTTACAATTGCAGTAAGAACAATTAAAAGTAGGTCGTTATAACACATTATAACGTAACATATACTCGTTGATATAGATTATTAAAGAAAAAACTACTTCCCCAGTAATTAATTGAGCTGAAAAAATTAGCAATACGTAATTCTATATGAGCATCGACTTGTTTAAAAATTAGCGATATATTATACTTGCCCGATCAGTGAAAAAAAAGTCGTTGTCAAGGTTATGTTTCTAATACTTTTTTATTGCTTTCCCAGTAATAAATTCAGCTGAAAGAAATTGTGAATGCGTTATTTTACATGATATTTATCTCATTCAAATATTAGCAGGATTCTATGCATATTAGATTAATGAAAAATAAAAGGCGTTATCGTGGTTATATTTTTCTTACTTTTTATTATTCTCCCAGTAATCCCAGTCAGTAATTTGGCTAAATAAATATGAATACACATTTTTATGTCATCTTTGGACTCTCTCAAAATGTATTGGAATACTACCCGCTACTGTAACAAGAAAAATGTTTTCTTCTTTAAGTGGATTTTTGAACCTTCATAAGGTCGGGACAATTTTTTATGTATCGAAATGCCTTTTTTCAGACAATTTCCTAAAAGTTACGTAATAAAAAAATCGATGTAACATCGGTGTAAATTTCACCCACATTAATGTTTCGAAAATATTAAAAAGAGTCATATAAAACAAAGAAATTCAACTATATAAATGGGTTTAATTAAATGTAAATGCTTTTATCGCTTTGATATAACATTTTTGAAAGCTTTATTTATACCGGAAACTACTTCTTCTACTCATTTTTTATTTAAATGTCACTAAAACGCATTGACCTCTAATTATTCAAGTTTTATAATATTAAAAATGACTAGCTTTTTTATACTTTTATATTTAAAACATTCTATTAAATATTATTTTTAGCAATGAGTTTAAACATGACATTTACCGATCTTCGCTCAAAAAAATTGAAATGATTCTATAACACGAATATTATCATCTATATATACCCCTGTATTTTTTTTAAAATAGCCATGTTTTGGCCATGTTTTAAAATTTAAAATACTCTACTGTGTCACACAGTGGACCTTGGAGGCCAAAAAATTTTCTGGGAGCTTCTTTCCATAGGTACTTATAAAAACTCGGTACATACAAGAAATCGGCGGGAAGTAACAAAAACTCGAGTGCGCCCGGATTTTTAAAATTTGTTTAGAATGACTTATATAAAATTTAAATTAAAAAAAATTATTAATTGTTATTAATTATATACATATATTTATATATAATTTAAGCCGATATTGAGACTAATTGATTGACAATATTGTTAGAGATTTTTCGTATATATTTGAAATATATTTAATATATTTTATATATATTTAATATGTTTTTGAAATTATTTACTTCAATTTTCATTTTTCTTAATGTTTACTTTACAGCAATACCACCTCGGTCGAGCGATGATGAAAATACCATCTGAAGTTGGCGGTGAATTACGTACCATCTCAGCCGAGCGGTAAAGAACATACCATCTCGGTTGTGTAATGAAAAACGTACCATCTCCGGAATAAAAAATTATTATCGAGACCTACGTTGGCAACACTTTTTCCAAATATTTCAAATTTTTCAAAGGAGGATGCCTATGGATGCCTATGCCGGCCTGAAGTAAAATATCGATAGGGGACTTATAAAACTCATATGCGCATCCTTTAACGATAAGCTAATAAGACGCGATGTAATAGGGCGTATGATCTTAACGCATAAAATATACGGGGGAACTTTAATTAACTGTATAACGCACTTTTTATTTTAAATAAGAATTTGTGAATATTCTTTTAATTATTTGAAATTAATTTGTTTTAATGAATAAATAAATAAATAGTAGAAGAAAAAAATATATAATTCTTAAGTAATTAAAAGCCTTTGACGTTGGGTAATATCATAAAAATATATTTAAATTATCAAATTTATTTGATTCACATTTAGGTGATATTGTAATTCTCATTTATGTTTGTATAATATATATGGATGGGTCCCGATTTATAAGTTCAGTTGACGAAAAATATCGATTTTCATGATTTTTCATTGAGCGAAGTTTAATTAGCCTGATTTAACACATGGAATTGATAATTACGGAATAAATTTCCTAAATAAATAAAAAATACATTTTTAAAATTTTCTTATTGTTAAATTTGTAGAAATAAAATTTCTAAATATCTTCAGTAAGAGTAATCTGAAAAGGTACAAAATAATAATAATAAAATAAAATAATAATATAAAATAATAATATTTATAATCCTAAATACATCAGACTTGGATTCAAAACCTGTATGGTTTGTATATGAATTATATTACTATTATTGTCTTAAAGTATATATTAATTTATTGTAAGCAATTATTTGAATAAATTTGACAATTACCTTACTAAAATCGTAATATAGATTCTGCCTGTATTATCAGAAACAGTAAAATAATAATTTGTAAATTATTTATAAAATTTAAAAGAATACTTTGGCATAATAATATTAATATTATTAATGTTGAGAATCACGTAAATCACTAGTTTACAAACAAATTAATTAGATTAAACAAGATAATCACATATTATGCGGACATTGTTTATTATGCGAAGAAAATTGTTTCCAAATTTTCACTTTTTAGGTTAAAAATGCTTTCCTTTTTCTTACATGTAACTAGTACACATAAGACTGTAGTTCTTATCATTATAAATGATAACTTTCATGTTAAACTTGTTTTTTTAACATTAATTATATTAAAAGTTCTATTCGTGCATGGGCTTGGAGGAGATAAAAGAAACGATCGCAGCGCCCGGGGTGGCCAGAAACGGCGGCGTTGACGGACTTAAATATATTACTATATATATATATGATGAGTACCTACAGAAAAGTCTGCTGCTTCAGTCTATCCACGCAGCGAATACGCTAAACACATAACCTCACAGTCTGTATAGATCTATCGAGTTTCGTGTAGTCTATTACTAACTAGTCTGCCTATATAGGCATTTATAGCCAATGTGGGTGCCCCGATAAGGTTTCTACCAGGGTAGTTAAATGCTGTATAACGTTTAAGCTTAAATTATTTATTTTACTATATTGCATTTATTTTGACTCTATCGGTCTCCACGAGCACAGCTCCCTTTAATTTTGTACCTATCTCATTCTCTCTAATGCAGAGGTGCTGAAAATATCATCTCTTCCATCTCCATATTAGAACTTTTTGAGAAGGCAAATGTAATCAATAAGAGGGAAAACGTTTTGAATTACAAAGTATATTTAAAATCTACGAAATTTAATTTGCGAAAATAAGGTTTCTTAAAACAATATAAAATTAAAATGTATTTCGCCCCGTACAGCCCCCTTTTTTCCCTCAATTTTATTTTACTATATATTATGACACACATTTTTGTAAAATTTAAGATGCATCATAATATGAAACCGTCAAAGTACTTTGCAAGTATTACTTAAAATCTATTATTTCCACTTCTAAGTAAGTTATTTTGTGATATTAACAAATTTTTTTTCAGAATACCAATATACTCTTAAACATTAAATTATTTTATAACGGTACTACTTAGTACATTAATAGTGCATTTGTCAATCAGGGTGAAGCTTTTTCTTATAGTCCAGTTCACTTTATAACAAAAATTTTCAATAGGAAATTGATATTTTCAAACCCATTTATTACTATCACAAAATTCCTTGCTTAAAAGTGGATAAACTATTTTTTAAGTAATATTAGCAAAGTACTTTGATGATTTATTTACTTTATAGTAAATCTTAAATTTACAAAAATGTGTGTCATTGTACAAAAAAAAATTTAAGCTTGAAAGTTATAAAGAATTGAACTGTCTCACTTTTGTTTTCCAAACAAATTATTTTATACCTTTTCTACCTTAATATACAAAATGTAATTTTTATTTATTTAAAAAATTTATGCCATAATAATCAATTCTGTGGGTTAAATTTGGCTAAGTAAGCTACGCTCAATGAAAAATTATGAAAATTGATATTTCTCGTTAACTGAACTGATTAATAGGGACCTATTTATATATATTATAAACATAAATGAGAATTACAATATTACCTAAATGTGAATCAAATAAATATAATAATTAAAATATATTTGTATGATATTTCCCAACTTCAAAGGTTCTCTTTCATTACTTTAAAAATATTATAAATTTTTTTTATTCTTCTACTATTTATTTATAAAACAAATTAATTGCAAATAATTAAAAGTATATTCACAAACTCTTATTTAAAATAAAAAAAATAATTACGCCCTATTAAATCCCGTCTTATCGTTAAATTTGAAATATTTGGAAAAAGTGTTGCCAATTTAGGTCTTGATCATAATTTTTCATTCCCGAGATGGTACGTTTTTTATAGCATATCTGAGATGGTGTGTTTTTCATCGCACAACCGAGATGGTACGTTCTTTACCGCTCGGCTGAGATGGTACTTTTTTCACCCCCAACTTCAGATGATATTTTCTTCATCGCTCGGCCAAGATGGTATTGTTTTCCCCCCAACCGACGAAATATACTATGAGCAATAGTAATGAAAAATTTTTATATCTTGAAGTATACAAAGCTGCAAAAAGATTATGTGTAACGCGTCTTATACTTTTAGTTATTCCTTCAATACAAAAATTGAAGTTAAAAGAAATTCAGCAGAACATTCCTTTACACCGCGCCGATCATAATTGCTACAAAACAACACGACGCGCCATCCATCGCTCAGCCCTCTATAACAAAAAAGAACACCTCGCCATCACAGAAGATCACAACACAATTTACGATAACAAAAGAAGCCCCGTTGCGCTATACAGACGTATATATATATATATATAATACCCAACACATAACCAGCGGTCAGAGCTCGTCTCGGCGATGATTGGGCTGCTCGTTCCGGCTCCCCCGCGCTCTCTCGTTCCCTCCTAAATCGCGCCTGCGATAAAATCGCCCTCCGCCGCATCTATCTCTCCCACCCCCCCCCCCCCCCTACATCTACTCCTCTAGTGCACGAGAGCCACCCGTATAATAAGATCGGAGGGCTGGCTCATTGGCACGGCGTTCGGCCGCTCTCGCATAAACCGTCGCGTAAACGCACCACGACTGCCTTCAATCTCGCCGTGGCAGCCGCACCACCAGTACGGAACACCATGCTCCACGTACACACGTATACGCAGTGTGTGTGTGTGTGTGTGTATAGAGAGAGGGAGAGCCCCCGCGGGCGCTTCAATAACGATAGATCATCGGCTCGATCGCGAGCGAGTTAACGCGGCTCCGCACGAGTGCAGAGAGAGCAGCAGCAGCAGCAGCAGCAGCAGCAGCAGGCGAGAGAGTTGGTTTACGAGAGAGCGCGGCTCGCGCGCCGCTGCAGCCGGAAAGCGATCGATCGATTATTACGTCTCGCTCGTCGGCTGCCGCTGCCGCAGCTCACTTCCGATAAACGCCGATATTCGGCCTTTTCTCTGCCAGCGAGAGCGAGATCATGATCGCTCTGCCTGGGAATATCGCTCGGCGAGAGAGAGCGGGGGGAAAAATCATGATCCTCGCTGGAGGAGAGGCGGATTATGTACTCGCGCTGCTGCAGCAGATGGGCCCTCGTTAGCGCGGTGCGCGCCGGGGCCGCGGCGGTGTTTTGCCGATTTACGGAGATGACGAAGAGGCGCGCTGTAATTTTCAGATCGCCGAGCTTTCCGAGGCGGGGCCTTTTTTTGTTGGGCTTGAGATTCTGAGATGCGCGTCTGGCGGCGGGACAGTGGGTTCTCTTCCTCGACGACTCGCTGATAGGATCTGTGTGTAGTGCTCGAAGTTTATGGGCTGTTTATGACTCGTCGATCGTGCGGAGTAATTAGATGTGATGTCGAACATTAGTGCGAGCGATTTGCGATTTTTTGCGTTTTATCTTTCAGAAGAGAGGAAAAATCGAGAAATGTTACGAGTAAGGTTTGCAAAATTTAAAAATATGATCATTATACTTGCTGACAGAAAATATTGTAATTTTCAGTTTTCTATCATTAGTGTCAAGAACCAGTTTTTATGTTTATTATTGACAAATTTGTTAATCGAAATATTATTAGCTGCCATGAGCCCAGTAATTGATTAGATTTTTGTCAATTTCTTAATATATCTTGTTATCGTTAATTGATCGATACGAAAAAATAATAAATGGATAATCGGAGATTTATATCTAAAGTCTGATGAAAAACTTTTAATAATATACTTAATATAAAATTTTAATGTAATACCTATTTATACTTGCCATCGGGCGCTACCGCGACCCTTGATGTCTAATAAATAATACCTATGTCTAATAAAATAATTCTCTAAGCTAATCAAAACCTGAGCCCGTGATGGTATAACGATGAAATTAGGTCGTTCAGAACCCTGGTGAAACAATTATGTCCATTTTGATAATTTTGCAAACGCTAAAATCATTTCGACATATATTACATATCAAGCAGTAATATAAGTAGTTAAAGTAGATGTGTGAAATGATTTTATAGTCAATTATTAAATATAATAATTAAATCAGTCAAAGTGTAATGCGATGTATTGTAAATTATAATTTGATCGAGAACGTTTGCAAAATTATCATAAATTCCACTATTATGTATAGTTCTGAACAACCCAATTATTACATCATATCTCAGTACCTATCCATTATTCTACAGAAATTTGTACTCCTCGTTACTTTTTTTATAAGTGTACTAGTTCCTGTTTCACTTTTCTTTTATCTAAAAATGTAAGCATATAGTATAGTAATCATACTTCAATAAGGAACTTCCAATGAATCTAATACAGTTTACAATAAAACGATAGACAATTTCGATTAACCAGAAATCTAATATTAAAATATGCAATTCACAAGAGCGTACTAGCCTAGCAGATTTTTCAAATGAAATCGGCGATCGCTTCTCCTCGCAGCAGTAATCAACCGAGATATCGAGCGCCACTTCACCGCTGAGAAACCTATGCCGTTCAGCCAACCCCAAAGAAACATAATAAAAAACCCGTGCGCAGCAAAGCATCGAACAATAATTCAAGCTCCTCGTATAGCCATCCACTCATCAGGGTCCGGCGATACAAACGCGCTGCCGCTTTAGCTCTCGCGGCCCAAGTCCGCGCGTCAAAGTCCGCGCGGGCAATCCACGACCGCGTACACAGATGCGCGGGCAGCAGGCGAGGCCCTTATTTCCTCCCTGGCGGCTTGTGTTCTCTCGCGCGTCCATATAATTGGGCCAATCATCTCTGATCGAACGCCCGCTCCCTCTCTCTCTCCCTCCGACTGTATTTACCGGCCGCGCGGCAGGCATAGTGCGCCGGGCGCATCGACATCGTATTAAGACCTCGTCGAGGAGCGAGATGAAAGGTTCTGGCTGCGAGCTGGGGGGGGGGGGGGGAAGAGGTGGAAATGTATGAGGCCCCGCCGGGGCATACACGTAATGCCCATCGGAGAATAATGACGACGTCGATAACGGCGATGATCCGCGCTCGTATATATACTGCAAGGAGTCTGCGGCTGCACGAGTGGATGATTATATTCGAGGAATGCGGGACGAGAGTAAGAGGGAGAAGAGTGGCTAGGCAATATCTGTCGGCCGATCTAAACTTCATTACGCGATACGCGCGGCGGCGGCGGCTGCAGCGCGGCCGCGACTTGTACAGGAAGTGACTTACTCCATCGCGGACTGTGCGCTGCGGCTGTGCAGTTTTGCTTGCTTGTCTTGTGCTGTTTTGGATTTTTTCTTTGGCCTAGGGTAGAGAGGATGATGCAAAAAGGACGCTACAATCTTGATCGATGCCGTCGTCGATTATGATTTTTTCTTTCTTTTTCTTTTCGTTTGCTAGGCTGACTCATAGGCTTCTCGTGCGATGTGCTCTGATGAGTTTCGATGCGTTGCGGCCTGAGAGGCTTATTGCGCTGCTTTGAGATATTAACTAATTTCTGGTCGCTGTTGTATACCCGTTTAGTGCGGCATTATGTATAAAATATAGCATGTGATTGAATTACAATTATTTACTATATATTAATTACTATATTATTATATATATTGTTATTGAAATAAAATATACCTGATGCCAACGTTTGAAACTTCTATTTACATTAGAATAAGATTGATTGATCTACAACTATTGTATCATTACCTGTAAATAAAAATATAGTTTTATTACACGATTTTCACTATTATAAAGACCAAAATTATTCAAGGTATACTTTCTCTTAAACTATAGCTGGAATATCTGAATTTTCTAGAAACTTATAGCACATTGTTTCTCTGCAACGTGCAAGCAATTTATCTTATTGACGCGTTCCGTAAATAACTAAGTGTTCTATAAATGCAGTGTTCAGTAACGATTTCAGCCGATTAGAATAATAAAACAATCAAAACGTATAAACAGTAAATGCAATATCACAAATATGATTAACGCAATGGACATTTTCACGCCGTCAGTAGTAACAGCCCAATGGTCAGACGAGGTCAGCATTGAACGAATGCTGCTTCATTATAACTTTCTAATTGAATCAAGCATAACTGTCAGGCGATTATAAACTTTTTCATATAAACTCACATAAATCCCTTCAGTTCTGTCTGCAAACTCCATCACCAGCCTTATCCGGGAAATTGACCGGCAGTAACAGCCGTGAGCGCTTTGCGCTCTCCGACCAATAAAATACCGGCCGCAATCACTTAAAAATTGCAGTATCGTAAAAAGCCGCTTTAAACAGAGACCGAATTCGTAGAAACGCGCGCGGCGCGAGCCCCCATGCCACGGAAAACTTGATCGAGCCATTCAAACTTTATACTGTACATACACGTATATCGAGAGAAGACCGAGCGCGCAGCGAACCAAGCCACCCCCGATCCCCCTCGAAAAAGCAAGACAGAGCGAATCAAGCGTATATTCTTCGCGCCGCAGCAGCAGTAGCAGCAGCAGCCGTGCAGAAGCTCGTGAGCGCGGAGGCACAGAAGGGAGAGTATAAGGGCAGAGCGGCAGCGACAGCTTTCACTTGGCATCCACCCTAATCTCGGCGATTCCAGTGCGCTCGTATAGATACAGCGGAGTTTCGAATCGCGCGCTCGCGGTATGTGTGTGTGTATATATGTAGGATGAGAGTTGAGGCCGGATAGTTCACGATGCGGATTCGCCCGCTAGACGCCAGCAGAGCATAAAGGTATCGTATATATATATAGCCACACACGTATATATATATAAAGAGGTAAAGGGATGGGGCGAGAGATGGATGCGCTGAGCGAATAGTTGCGGGAGGAGGCCAATTGACACTTAACATGCAGCCCAGTTATACTTGGTTTGTGTTATATGGTTCCGTTGGCGTGTGCGCGCGCGCGGCAGTGTATCGCCTCGGGTTTATGATCTCATCGGACGATTGATTTATGTCGGCAATTATAGCATAGCTACGAGTGACGCACGGGCTCCGCGTGTCCTGAATGAGTTATGGATGTTAATCTCGGGAAAACCAATCGCCACCTCCGCTTCGTCCGCCGCAGCGCCAGCGTGTGTACGCGTTGCGAGCTCTCTCACTGTGTTTTTCTTTTTTCCTTGTCTCCCTTTTTTCCGCGCGTTTTGTTCTTCGTTCGCTGCTGCGGCGCGCGTTCATCCGCTCCTCGTTTCTTCGACTCTTCATTTCTCTCATTTTCCATCATTCCTGGATGAAGCTCGATTATCCGAGTGTGAGTAGTTTCTCTCCCGGCTTTCGACTGCGGGAGATCGATTTTATTACGTAAAGCTGATCGTTGCCGAGGTCTCTTTTTTATATTCCATTGTTTTCCTCCGTCATCAGTGTGAAGCTGTTGTTGTGATTTACAGGTTTGTTATTGTAAATTGCAACACTTTTGAAGGAGCGCTTGCTTTTCTTAAGTGCTGACAATTGCACGGAATTGTACTTTGTCAAACGTCGGTAAGATATACGTCATTTAGTATCGTCTGTCGCAATCAACATGCCTTTAACTACTTATGAAATCTTCATTATCATACATATCACTTGTATCTTGTAAAATCTATTTTTTTATTAATATATATTACACATGTATCTAATTATTAATCCACTATTACAAAATTAACTATAAAACATTTTTCTGAGTATTTGTATTATTTACGTATGTAATTTACGTGCTTAAATAATTCCATCATATTAAATTATCAAATTAAAACTAACTCAAATTCGATCATTTTAAATTATCAAATTGATTACGAAATATTAGAACATTCATGTGAGAAAACAATAAATTTTTTTTTACAATTGCAGTCGGTTTGATGAACTGTATATATATTTATATATGATTATATATGTTCGTATACAGTTACATATAAAAAATTTTACTTTTACGATTGGTTTTTATATAGTTATATACGATTATATATATATACATATATATATATATATATATATATATATATATATATATATATATATATATATATAGTTATATATACATATTGAATTTTGAAGTGTTCTTAAACTATTTTTCAATGCATAATCGATCGGAGTAAGAGTTCAGATCGTTATGGTGACCGATGGCGTTAGGTAGTGCGCCCCGTAGTTTTTGGTATCTAGATGTAGGTACAGGTCAAACATGTAGGGTATTGCGATTACTTCGACACCTTTTTCGAGAAGTATGTTCATATAGACACAAAAAGCTACGGGGCGCGTTACCTAGACTCCTCATCGACAACCAAATCACCTGGACGTCTCATCCGACGAGTTCATATATATATATAGACATTAAAAACTACAAAGTGCACTACGTAGATCTCGTCATTGGCTGTTATAACCACCTAATAGACGCCATTTCCAACCAGTACCTACATCTATATACAAAAAACTACGGAGCGCGTCACCTAGACCTCGTAATCAGACACCATAACCACCAGGACATCGTCTCTGACCAGTAGTTATAGCTAGGCACCAAAACTTATGGTATGCACTACCTGGACCTCGTCATCAGTCACTATAACCACCAAGCTAATAAGCGCGTTACGCTATGTCCCGTTTTAAAACAGTGCCTGAACATGTACTGTACAACAATATATTACTTTTTACTACCAACTCTATTTTACTTTTGTGAAGTAAAATTTTCTGACGTCCATTTATATATAATTGTATATATGAGTTGCCTACCAATATACCGTATAATACACTTCGGATATTACTTTTACAACAAGAGCTGTTGGGGTAGTGGTTAAGGTAATTGCTTCATAACTCAAAGATTTTGGGTTAAAATCCCACGGGAGGCAATTTGTATTTTCTTTTTAATAATTTTTTGTAATAAGAAATACATAAAACATTGCTCATCTTCAATAAAAACTATGTTTTATGTTAAATTTGCATAAATGAATTATATTATTAATTTATTTAATTTAAAATTTATATACAACATATGATTATATATAACGTTATTCAATTGTATATAAGTTATTTATATATGATTATATATGATTATATATAAGATTTTTTTAATCGGGTAACAATCAAACTTGTTGGTATTGAAAAACATACTTTAAAATATTTAAATTTTATATTTATATTTTAAATCGAACGTACAATTTCATAAGCTTCAAAATACATTGGCGCACTTTGGAAAGGCATTAAGGATACCCAATGTAATTTTCGTAATTAACATAATTGGTGCGTGCTCTACCTCGACACGAGTTGTCCAATCTCATGACATCCTTACACTTTATGCATCTTAAGTCTTCCAAAATTAGCGCAGCACATGTTTACACCGCCCTAAGACATTTTTATTTTTTGTACTCCGTGAGATGACATTTTAAAAGTACGGCCCCTATTTCGTATACTCAAACATCTAATATTCACTTCATTGTTCTTTCACTTAACCTATATAAATTTAAGTGTTCATGTTCCTTCATATTTTAAATAAATTATTAGGAAAAATAGATACGTAATACTAAAATAGTACAAGATTATCTGCTAAGTCGGTACAACTAAATTTTTACAATAACAGTTAAATTTGAGTAAAATGTATACGGAAAAACCAAGTATTATTTACTATTTTTTTAACTAAAAATAAGAAGTTAAAAATTAAATGATAAAAATAAAAGTCATGAAAAGTTATTAAGATATTTTTGCGTTTTTACTAAAAGTTTTATTTAACATTATAATAAAATATTAAATGTTACTAAAACATATGGATACCCTAAATATTGTAAAATTGTACTTCAATTGTGTCACTATTCTATAAATAATTTTTCACATAATCTTAGCGATATCAAACGAAAAATAATCTACAATGAATTGTGTTTCAACAACAATCACATGAATCAAATGAATTAATAAAATTTGTATTGCTTCGTTCATACATAGTTTTGTATAAAGAGGAAGATAGGCACATAAACTAATGTTTCCAAAACCAATATGTCACAGTTAATTATCGAAACATTTGTTTACTCCAACGCATATTATCACGAGAGTCCCTTAAAGAAATTCTTTCCTATATTCGAAACAATAGTTAACGCAGCTCGTAAGTAAAAAGAAACATCTCCCACGCATATAAAAGTGTCTCCGGCCGCCTGCAAAACTGCAACTCCTGCTATAAGGCCGCAGAGAAGGAGTAGGGGCAGAGAGGATGTAGGAGTGCGAGTGCGAGTACGAGAAAGTGGGAGAGGGGAGGGGGGAAGAAAAAGACGAGAATCGCGGGCGCGCGCTATTGGCAATCTCTGAGCTCTGCACGTGCGACAGGAAGATCGCTTGTGCCGCTGCTCGCGCGCTTCCATTTCTATTCTGACAAATGGACGATCCTGCGACAATAGGTGTCCCTTCTCTCGAGCGTCCCTGCCGCCGCCGACGCGATATACACGTCGAGGGCCGCTACGTTAGTCCGCAACTCCGCATACACAAATTTCGACGAAAGCACTCCCTTCCGAACTGGCGTTGTTCCAGCCTCGCGTGCTGCTACTGCTGCCGCTGCACCACCCTGTATCCTCGCTCTGTATATGCTATCCAGTCTCTGCTTCTCCTCTCTCTCTGTCGCTCTTTTGGAGATGGTGAGGGGGAGGGCTCTCTCGTTCGATTATACGTTCCAGCGTGCGCTCGCTATACCCGGAGCCGGGGCTCCAATGTATCGCCCGCGCGCGGCCCCCGCTTATACCCGTTCACAATAAAATGCCGGGAAAAGGAGGGAAATGGGATCATTTTGTCTGTCTTTTAAAATTTCCCCGGCGAAGCCTGCGTGCGATTTCGGACTTTTTGCACGGCGAACTTTTGGATTGCAGCGAGCGTCGAGTTATTTATTTTTCGCTCTGCTAGTGCCTGCGCTGGCATTTACATTTTTCTGCTTTCTGGTATGTGTAACGCGATGGCTGCAGTGTAAATAAAGCGGAGATTTCATGAGCGGTGTAAGGACATTTTGGTTTGCAATGTATATTTCTTGTATCGATAATTCGATAAATTTAAGCGCTATAAGCAAGTGTTGTAAATAAATACGTTATATCGTTAGAGTAAAAAATAAGATTTTCGGAGTCATAATTACTTTTGGAATTATTATTGAAAACTACAGTTTACTATTTTACAAAGAATATATTATATTCGTATTTGACATTGTGGATATTTAAATGATAGCTGTTTCAGATGGTCTTTATATAACGTAAGAAAAATTAAGATACAAAATAGTATTTTATTACAACTATGGATTTGAATTATGTAACAAATTATGTAACAAAGTACAACAACTCAGAAACCCTTTCAAATTTTAAGAAAATATTGTTTAAAGGTACATCCCGATTAAATAGATATAAGGCACGACGTCACATGCCTTAATCTTGCACCTCTTGTATTGCTTTTATTTTTAGTATGACCTGTAACTTATTAACAATTTCTATACATACGGAATAATTATTTATATAGGAGGAACAATATTAATAGTTGAAATTAAAGGATATAATTCCAGTTTCCAATTATATCCTTTAATTTCAACTATTAATATTGTTCCTCCTATATAAATAATGTTTCCGTATGTATAGAAATTGTTAATAAGTTACAGGTCATACTAAAAATAAAAGCAATACAAGAGGTGCAAGATTAAATATTTTCATTATGTCCGAATATTGGTAAAAATGATCCAAAATATTTCATTTAAGTGCGTTTTCTTTATAGAAATACTTAATATAGAATTATTCCTGACTACTTGCAATAGAAAAACAATTAGAAGCATAAGAAAATCAATAAACTAACTTGTTTTAT
This sequence comes from Gastracanthus pulcherrimus, assembly GCA_949152435.1. Taxonomy (NCBI): domain Eukaryota; kingdom Metazoa; phylum Arthropoda; class Insecta; order Hymenoptera; family Pteromalidae; genus Gastracanthus; species Gastracanthus pulcherrimus. Next base: position 40,261,681 of record OX424574.1, read on the forward strand.
ACATATCTTATTTATATTGGCATTTTTTTTTTCTTTCTCAAAAACAAAGCTATTTTCACTGTGCAATTCCAAAGTTGACGTAGAAATTACATTGTTTTCCACCTCCAGAGTACAATTATTCATCGCGTCGCAATTTGAAATGGTTACGATTTATGAAATCGATTCATTAATTCAGCAAAATTTACTTCATCCCCAAAACTTTGAGCGATAAAAATCTCGACGATTTAGATTAATAAATCTCGCGCGAATAATTTTAGTCAAATGTCTTTCGGGCGACGCGTTACGGGAAATAACTTACGAAACTTCGGCGATTATAATTTTCGTGAATGGACGTGTGACGGCGAGACCGCGGGAAAGGAGGAAAAATTTATATTCACACGCACGTGATGCCACGTGGTAATAATGGTACGCATGCGCGCGTCAAACCGGTGTGTGCGCGCGCCCGGCAATCAAGTATACATAGCGCGCGCGCGGGTAAACTGTAACAAACTTTGAATTTATATCGCTAAGACGATATAGACGTCATAAATCATTATTATAATAACGGACGAACGCGTACGAGTGAACGTACTCGTCGACTATAGCGTAGCTCACAACCCAAATATAGAGCGAAATGTAGACTTGAATTATTTAGCTTGAATTTATGCCTATTGACGTTGCAGAATTCTTATGTATACGCTTATTAAATTAAATTATGGTTTTATATATGTTTCAATGATTCATTTATCTATTACTATAAAATAGGTATGATCATGAAATACTTAAGATTGCTGCCAAGAAATAGTATGGAACCTACATGTTTCATGAAAGATTATAAGATTAAAAATTTAAGGCTCCACGATAGAATAGATGTTGACTATAAATATAGTAAATGGAAGAAAGGTTAGTCTCTTTGCGCCCTTGGATTTAATTAACGAAACAATATTTCGCACTTCCAAAAATATAGATTGATGCGTTTCCATAAGTATTTACCGCGATAGCGAGCACATGATTTTTACGTGATTCTTAAAAAATAATCATGGAACTACGGAAAGTAAAATTCTCGATAGCTATATGTATAGTAAACGAAAACTTTTATTTTCGCAATTTGACAGCTGAAAAGATTACAACATTTCAATGATTATTTTCTAAGGACCACGTAAAAATTATACGTTGAGCTCGATTTCGCGGTAAATACTTATGGACATGTATAAATCTATATTTTTTTGGGTACGAAATATATTGTTTCGTTAATTAAATCCAAGGGCACAAATCTAGGGGTTAACCAGTCAGGAAAAAGTGCTTCAGTGATTTCACTATTTCAGTGAATTCACTGCGATTTCATATTGATTTCAAAAAAATGATTTTATCAATCAAATTCATGCGCTATCATTTAATTTTAAATATGTTACTGAAATCGATTACATATAAAAATACAATCATTAATGATAAATAAAATTGATTTATACTCCTAAAGCTCAATACCCCGCGTGTGAAAGATCAAAATATAAATTGTTTTAAACAATCCGACAATTCTGATACCTATAAAAGCTGAATAATAAGTAAATCGGTTTAATTAACTGCAGAGATTACAGTGTATTCAAAAGTATATGTAGAGTTTGCTTTCTTTTTAAGACAATTTATATATTAGTGAAAATTATTTTAATGCCAGTTTACCAGAAATTGACATAGTATGCCCAACGTCGGTAAAATGTATCAAATTAACCGTTTTGGCTCATATATGGCAAATTTTTACACACTTTTAGCAAACGTTTGCATAGCCGATTTTTACAAAAGTTTGCGAAAGTTTGTTAAAATTTGCCAAAGTTTGCGAAAGTTTGTCAAAATTTACCAAAGTTTGCGAAAGTTTGTCAAAATTTGCTAAAGTTTGACATAATTTGTCAAACTGTGCCAAAATGTTCCAAACTTTGCCTGAGTATGCGGAATTATGCTTAACTACGCAATATTTTGCTTAACTACGCCTTACTGTGCTGGAAATCTGCACTAGAATATATATTCCACGAGTAGGCGCATTTTTCGGTCATACGCAGACACGCGCGTGGGGCCTCTGAGGTGTCAAATTCAGGTAAAAAGTGGTAGCAAGGATTTCTAACAGATCTGAAATACTAAAAACGTTTGAAGTAACTCGTTTATCAATAATAAACATTTGTTTAATGTTTTTTTGACTATGTAAATAGTTTTTCTTTTAATTTGTTAATACAAAATTTTTGTTTCCATTTTTTTCAAATTTCTTTTTTGGTTTTATTTGAATCCAAATAACATTTTGAAACAATACATAAAAGTTCCAATATGAAAAAATAAATTTTAACAGTGTCTTATCAATCCCGACTTGTTCTACTTGCCAATTATAGGTACGGGCTCAACTATTTAATTGCTTGACGTTAAGGATATATATTACTTTATTTAATACTAGAGGTGCTAGTTTTTCGTTTTAAATTCACGTTTTCCAATCATTATGTAACTTTATAGGTGATGATAATTTATTTTAAACATCTACAATAGGTCCACATTACCGGCTAAAGTTCATTAGTCAAAAGTTTCGAACTTTGCAAAATCTATGAATCGTAATGTACAAATTTCCTTTAGTAGATCGCTTAATTTATTAATAATGAAGGTCGAATTAATAGTAAATACAATAATTATCACGTTAAGGGCTGACAAGGTATAAGCATTGTTTTTCCCACACTGCAATCGCGTTTTTACGCTAATTTTTTATTATTATTTTAATTAATGCGTTATACAGTTCAAACGAAAATCATTATATTGACTAGCATTTTTCAGTTCTTCAAAGCTTAAAAAATGAGAAAACAATAGTTAAAATTGCTAAATCTATATTTTTATGCTTTGGTGAGAATGAAAATATTTAAAATACTTAGTAAAATACGTACGACCAATATATGGGTCGTACAGCCCTTAACGTATAAGCACGAAAGGGTTCTAATTCTTGGATACCATTTTGAGAAGTTGAGTTTCATGTTAATTGTGATTTAAGTATCAATTTGACTATTTCATTGTTGATTTTTAATAAATAAAGCGATATCCTAAGAGCGATTAAGATTGCAAAAAACATGTCGTGCAAAAATTTAAATCGTTTTAAAAAGCCAAATTCAAGGTCAAAATTCCGTATTTTATTTTATCATCACAAATTCACTTGCTATTACAATAATTTTACAGCACACTACATCAGGACGTGCGCTGTCATCTGTGCGCGTTCGTCGGTAAGAGCGTCGTAATAAGCGGTTTTTCGGATGTTTCCCATGCTCGCATAGAGAATATCCATGCTCGATACGCAGGGCACATCATAGTGCAAACATTTTTCCGTGTAATATCGATACACTACTTTTATTGCAAAGACAATAAAACGATGTACATGGGAGAACCCAGAGCACCACAGCATTCGATCGTATTAAAACATTTCGAGTAAATCATTCAAAATAGTTATTTGAGGTTCACCTTGGCGATAATTAGCAAAAATGGCACACGCTTGTCACCAACAAGCCTATTGTTCGCACAAAAACCCAAAGCACCGGGAGAAAGAATTATAACGCCGCGCGCCTCAAAACAGAGCCACTAAATCAGGAGCCAGAGCGCGTCTCGGGCACACTGACAAAACTCGGCACCATTCGAAGCCTTATTCACACGTACACAAGAGCAGAGAGCAACAAGAGAAGAAAAAGAAGAAGTAGAAGAAGAAGAAGCGGGCAGTAGCAATGGATGCAAGAAAAAGAAGAATACGACGGGGTTGCTCCGGCGGTAAGGAGCTGGCTCTCTATATATACCCACAAGCAAAGCGCGCACAGCGAGAGAGCGAGCAAGAGAGAATACGAAGGGGGAGAGAGAAGGAGATCGAGAAGGGCTGAGCCGGTGCAGAGGTGAGCGCGGGGTATTTACATTGCTAATGTATCGCCGGCCTAACTTCTAATTAAACAAATTCGCACAACTCAGCGCGGTTCGCCGGCTGAATTGCTTGGCTCTTTACCTCCTCCTACCCCCCACCCCTCCATCGAGAGGGAGACAGAGAGAGAAAGCTCGCGCCGCCGCAGTGTCGCGCTATATGGCCGAGAAGGACAGGGACGAATGGAGCGCGTAAAAAGTAAGAGAGAGAGAGAGAGAGAGAGAGAGAGAGAGAGAGAGAGAGAGGAGTGTATCTCTCGTAGAGGAGAGAAAGAGTCGGAAGGGTCGCTCGTTAGCGCTCTTAACGCGACTTACCGCCTGGAGCGCGCGCGAGAGCCTCGAGTCCTCTCTCTGATTCATCGGGAGGGAGGGAATGAATATTTATAAGAAACTGCAAAATAGTAGTCCCTCCTTATACTTCTTCCTCTCGCTCTTTTGCCCTGGCTCCCGCGCCTCCTCTTCGTCTTCTACTTCTTCTTCTTCTTCTACGTCTGTTTCTGCTTCTTCTTCATCTTGTTTTGTTTTAGTGCTGCTGCTCTGGCGGCGTTCATCTCCCTCTCTCGTTGCCGGGGATGGATAGTTTCTTCTCTTACTTTATATACAGTTAAGCTGTAGGACGGATAGTCTCTCCGCACGGCACTTCATCTCACGCGAATATATACCGACGCGCGCCGAGACGGTCCTTCGTATATCCTTCTTTATATGCCTCCAAGAGCGCGCGAGCTTCTCCAATGTGCTGCTTTTTTCTAATTGTTTTATTTCCGTTTACTCGATATTTCTCTACCTCTCCTTCTTTCTCTTTCTGTTTCTCTACTTTGCTCATATTAATGATCCTTGTCTTCGAGTCATATTTCCTACTTTAAGACTTAGTTTCTCTGTGTCGGAGGATTTTTTCGTTTTTCGATTGGTGCGGTTCTTAATTATTCATTTTTTAGGTTGGAGACTTTTAAATGCGCTCAAAGATTAAACTTCGTTTTTGCTATTTGCATATTTAGATGCTATGATATCGTTATAGTCTAAAAACTAAAATAATATTGCATTCGTTAATTTGTTTATGATTTAATTAATGGACATAAAATACTATTTTTAAACATCTATCACAACATGTATAACTTTTGACATAAAAAATATATTCTTGTCACTTTATATTTTTTCTCTTGATAAATCATTTATATACAATATATAAAAAATCAAACTTAAAAATTTAGATAAAGTAGCTGCTAACACTTAAATCTTCGAAGAAGTTATACTGTGAGAGATTTTCCTACACACTAAAAATAAAACATTTAAAAGAATATTATTGTCACTTAATTAATTAGTGAAAAATCTACTGATTCAGTAGTGGATATTCAATAATTTACAGTGACAAATTTAACATTCACTGCTGAATTAATTTAATTAACTAATTTATATTACGTTTAGGGGTATAGCCCGGTCGAAATTTTCATAAATCGGTGAAAGTATAAACATGGTTTAATTAACAATGTTCTGGTTTGTAATTATTTAAAATGATAAAAACACTTTTGTAATTTCTTTGACAGTATCTTTTTAAGAGATTTAATGTATCGGTCAATCACTTTTTATAATATAATTTGTTTATACAACATTATTTATAACTCTTTTTGATTTTATTATTTATAAATTTCGAAGTGCATTTGTCGATGAATTTTGCAATGAATTATCTCCAATTCTTTTCGTTTGCTGATTGCTGTATATATAGTTAATAAATTTGTAGTACAATTTTTATTTACAGCTAAGGAGAGAAAATTTTTTTTTACTTAAAAAATGCAGTAATATTATCAAAAAATAGACTTTAGCGTATAAATAAAATCTATACTACAAATTTTCTTATTTTGGTGTATATTTGTAAAAAAAAATATTGCTGAAGCGAAAAATTAAAAAATGTCACCGTGAAACGTGCACCAAAGAAGGCTAGTTCTTACCTATTTTTTCCTATTTTTATCTAAATATTGTATTAAATTCTATTTTTACACGTTACATAACACTGCAAAATTTGGTTGAACTATAAATTAAAATATTAAAGTTAAATTCTCGATCGGTCTACATCCTTAACTGTTGTGTTTCTAGAGAGTAAAAATTCATCTTCCTCATAAAAAAACTATTCAGTACTTTTCACCATTTTCAAGACAAGAATTACGAGATTAAATAACCTAGTTTTGTTGATATCTAACAATTACATATGTATATCCCCTTGACAAAAAGAGCTATCCGAGAAGGTATACATTTTCTTTGGGCCTATTTTTAGTCAATTGCTTTGTGAAATATATTAATTTCATTGTTAAATACATTGTATTGTTTGTATAAAAAACTTTCTGTAAAAGAATGAGACATGTAGTGAAAATTAAAATTGTCATGACACAAAAGTTCTCGGAGAATCGCCCATAAACCGCATCCCGCAACAAAGAAAGAAGAAGGACAATGCTCTGGCTCACATTAAGAAACGTTTGAAGCTTCGAAAGCGTAGCTTATCGCACTTGCGGTCCCCGTGGCTCGGCACCTGCGCGATTGCCGCCCCGCAGCCGCACGGCCGCCGCGGCGAGTAGGGTCGCGCCGGCGGCAGCGACGGCGGCTCCAGTTAAGTCACCATAAATCATAGGTCTTTGATAAGGAGTCGTTCATTAGGCAGCGGCAGAGAGCAAGAGTGAGAGAGAGAGAAAGAGCAAGCGAGAGCGAGAGAGAGGGACGTAACGAGCGAGCCCTAATTAATTCCACATTCTTCCTTCCTGCTTCTGGAAGTTCTTATTGAATCCTCGCGGGCGCGGGGCGCCGATATCGCCGAAGAATTCGCGGCGGCAGAGCTCAGAGGTAAATTAGCTGCCCACCTAATTATACGAAAAAGGCGAATTAACGCCGATATGCTTAATGATCCAAATTTTAACAGCTAGAATTATCAGAGAGTCGAGGGCCGATGACTCGTCTCCGGGCGGTTAAGCCGCGGCACTCAGCGAACTCAGCTTCTGGATCTTTTTAATGATTGCGCTCGGGGCATTTAACGTATTAACGGTGCTGATAAGTACTTTTTAAAAAAGGTTATTATTCGGTAAATAAGAATCAGTTAAATCCTGCAATTACTTTTAACAGTCTAATATAACGTGCAAATCTTTATAATATTATTTAAAATTCTTCGAAAATGGGTCATTTTTTTAACTTAACTTCAGAAAGTTTTGTTTATAATATAATGAAATATTGAAAAACTATTATTTCGTATCATTTTAATGGCATAGCGCGTTTCTTACACATAAGAATTATACACGTAATTATTGTATACAATTTAGCATTGGTCAAATTATATATAGATATATTTGACCAATGCTAAATTGTGCACAATAATTACGTGTACAATTCTTATGTGTAAGAAACGCACTATGCCATTTTAATAACTGCTGCTTTATCATTATAATGTAAGTTTAAGTATAAGTTTAATACCAAATTTATCTGCATATAGAAAATAACTATAGTATTTTAATTTATTTTAAAACTTAGATATACCAATAGTTCATGACACGAATTAAATACTTCAATTTTTTTAAAAAATCAAAAATATAGTAATGCAAATTTCACAACGAAATTTTTAATGAATTAGAAATGTTTATGATTCATTTGACTATATCATTTGTATAAATTTGTATTATCGTTTTCTTGTTTTTTTTTCTTATGTAGATTTTAAATCCTTACCAATTTTAAAGAAACTTACTATTTATTATATTTATCGCAATTTAATTATTTTAAATGGGAATATTAACATATTTATTAATATTTATATTTGCCGGGGCTAAAGAAAAAATAGGTTCCCAACTCGACCCGGATTATTTTCTCATCGAATTTTTTCAATAGTTTATTTCTTTGCAACGAGTAGTGTACTTTCAAAAATCCAAAAAATTTTAAAATTTCCTTAAATTGACAAATTGTTTTACCTCAATATTTTATTATAATCGATAGATTCATAAATATACTCTACAAATAAATTGTACAATATAACATTTACAGAAACCAGTTTTAATGTAAACTTACACAATATGTTACTACAATTACAAAAAAAAAACAGAAAAAAGACAAAGAAATAACAAGAAAGGGCGAAAGTATTATTACAGTTAGAAATAGCGCATAGTAGACATCGCGCGTTTACGAGAGACAGCGCGGCGTGTGAGGTCTCACGCTCTTGCTTTGGGGGCTCTCGGTGTTGCAGGGCGGCTTCGGCTATATCTACGGCCACTTCCGGCGTCTCGTCGGCTCGATTACAGCGCAATAAAACACCGTCCACCGCACCTGCGGGCCTTGACAAGGAGGCTCTACTCTGTCTCCCTCTCTTCCTCTCTCTCTCTCTCTCGCTCTCTCTCTCTCTCTCTCTCTCTCTTTCTTTCTCTCGCTCCTCCGTCGCCGCGATAACAGAACGACAGTGGCTGCCTTTATGTTCACGAAAAGTTTCACTCTCGTATTTTATCCGCAAAACTGTCTCGCACGCGCGCCGCCCAAAGTCCTATACCTATTCGCTCCTTGCGCGCTTGCAGCGCCTCCGTTTAAATGTTTGAAAAGTATGTGAGCTCGCGCCCTGTCGCGGTTTATCAGTCTGCCGCTTTGAGAGGCTTTATTCTCGTTAAGCTAAGAGAAATAGGTTGGGGTTTCCATGGAATTGCAGGTGTGCTGATTTTCTATTTTTAGTTATAAGAAATGGACTTTTTGCAACAAATTTATTATTTTACGGTTTTTTAATTTTTTAATTTTTTAAAATGTTATTTCAGACTTTGGCGATACTAAGATTTATTGCCCAAGCGTATTTGTTGTCCAAAGTAAACAGTAATTTATCTTAAAATTATCAATTCTTTCCAATTAACTTTTATTATATTTCTTTTATTCCACGCAAGGTTTTATATCATTTGTACAAATAAGTATTTTTTACACAGCTAGTCAAAAACTGTTAAGAAAATTTAATTTTCTACCAACTTGCAGTCAGTATTTATAAAAATATTAAAACCTCTTTTAGCAATATCTGTAACATCAGTAAAAACGAATATTGGGAGTTAATATACCAATAATATACGTATTCATCAGAATTTAATTATTTTGTTTATTTGATTGTCTTTGGAACTAGTTTAAATGAGTTAATTAAATTAAAGTTTTTCGTAAAATAAGTCTTTAAACCATGTTTTTCTTTAACATTTTCCATGATACGCTTAGAGAATATAATTTTTATTGCAATACTTATTGAATTTTTCAACAAAACTTAAATTTAAAAAAGTATTGCATATTTATGATCCACTAAATGACGTCAGACTATTCCCATTACTTCAAAGGATGCCGCATCTATGATTAAAACCAAAATTTACAAAGATAATATGTTATTGATCTATCAAAATATGGTATAAACAAAAAAGATTTTGACCCCATCAGTCTTTCAAAATTTCGTTCTTATATACCTTTTTCTTTCATTATTATAAAGAGTACATAAAATGTAAAGAGTAGATTTAAAACAAGGTAGGTCATAGATGACCGCCTGTAACAAAAAGGGTTGAAACCAAATTATGATTTATAAGAATTCTAAATTTTTTCAGGAAAATATATGGTTCTATTTCTCGTATAAAATATATTACTTAATACATCAATGATACAAAACTAATAATTTATTTTGACAAATTTTCACGAATACGAAATATTATTATCAGTTTCGTCATATGATATTATAACGCTAGAAAGTCGCATTTATAACTTTCACATTTTCCCAACCTGCAAGAATTACAAAAATGAACGGCAGTTTTCGAGCATAAATATCGCATTGATTTATTCACCCAATCAAAGTTAAGTGAATTTTTTTCTAAGAAATAAATATCGCATGAAACGTCGTATCAAAAAGAAATTGTCTAATTAGCACGCAACGCGCGCAAAATTATACAAGCGCGCGCCGTCAAGTCAACACCGCGGCAATATAAGCGCGCCCGCTTCGAGAGACACATCGTCTCGTAATATATTCTCGCTCAACTTTATCGCTATTTACCGCGCTTAACAGCATCACCTCAACTAATTCCAATAAACATTGGACGATCTTGCGCGCATAAGCGCAATTGCCATAAATAAGCGGGCTAATTAAAATTGATCCTCGTACTCTAAGTTAGCCATATAAAGTCGCGCCGCGCACGCGCACTTCAAAGGAGCGCGTATAGCTCAGCGCGCCACTGTAGACACTGGGGGATTTATTCAGAAGAAGAAGAAGCAGACCAAGATACGGTGGGCTACCGTAATGCTCAAGTCGTCACGGGTAAATAACAAACAACAAAGCGCGGCTCACGGCAGCAGCAGCAGTATGTATGTATATTGAAGGAGCGAAGGCAAAGGATGCGTGGCGTGGACTCTATCTACTTGCGTAACCCGTCAGTAGAAGCACGCGCAGTCCAAACCGACCTGCTACGAGCTTTAGCTATAGCACGTATATCACGGACTTGGAGCTTGTCTTAGGGAAGAGTCAATAAGACGAGATAATATAGCATGGACCATTAAATTTTATAGCCACATTTGTATAAATGAAATTAATTTCCATTTTGCAATATGGTTTTTATTATAAATTATGGATGTTGATTAAAAAGCAAATTTATAACTTACTTCAAATATAAATAAATGAATTAGTCGAATTACATACTCAAAACATGCCTGACTATATAATCGCATACTGCTGGCACTGTGTGAATCTTTATTAATTCAATAAATATTTAAAATTTTAAGCTGAAACGTACACGAATTTTTTGTAATATAAACACTGTGGTGTTTTAATCTGGAATGTTAGTGATAGTATTATTAAAAGACCAGCATTCATACTCCTATATACCGAAAAAAGCTTTTTATCAAAAAATTAAACATAGCACCTCTCAAGCCTACTATGTAAATAAAAATTACATAACGTCTCGAAAGCCTACTATAGATAACAAATCAAACAGATAAAATATTTATACTATACCGGACTTGAATAGATAATGATCAAATAAATTAAAGGTTTATACTACATCAGAGTTGAATAAAAACTGATTGTAAATGAATCAGTTCAATATTTAAATAACAGAAGCTTATCTCTTAATACCTTATACTTTGACAAAGTTCTTATAATTCTTAATAATCAACTTCTACAGTACAAGTATCTTAACTGTCAGACTTAACTGTCGTCACTTTATTGACTATTATTGAAAATTTATATTAATATTAATATAAATATAAAATTGAAAAAAAGGGGTAAATCAAGAGAAACTGAAAATTTACTTTATACGCGCTTTTGCGAGAATACAGTTAATTTGCGAGAAAAACTGATATTTTTGACCCACCTTTCAGGTCAATAATGTGGCCATTATAGTTAAGACGTAAATAAATATTGTTTATTGTTTCACACGTCATAAGTCGGTAAATAAAGCTATAGTTGTTATTATTAATTATTGAATACTACGAATCATTGAAAAATATATGTATTTTGATGCTGAGAAAGTCAATAGTTTTATTTTAAAATTTAATAAAATAATCTATTAATTATAGGTAAGTATAGCCGCACGTGTATCAAGCATGTGTTAAATTTGCCCGAGCCTTTCTAAATATGAGCTATCATACGAATGGAACGTATATTTCTGATTACAAATTAAAATATAGTATAGGTAATATACCAAGCGAAATATCATATGATATACGGTTTTGAACCAACAGGTCTACGATAATACGATATAGAAAACTTTGATAGCTGTCCAACTTTTCGATTACTAAAAGAAAAAATTACTGCTCTTACCATTTTTACGTTGTTCAGAATCAAGAAGTTTATTTATAAGTTTACAATGCGGTCTTAAAAAATACGCAATCCCTGTCGAGTCACAACAAATCTTTGCGGGAACAATCGTATCAATAACTCAAGAAGCAAGCGAGAGAGAAAAAAGTCAGGCGCGCAACGAAGACAATCGTCGCCCGACGCGTACATACGAGCGAGCAAGTGCGCATTGCGCGCGACACTTCGCCGCGTGCGCTCCAATCCTCGAGAATCACAGCTCCAGACAATGAGCGAGCCTCGAATAAAGAAGGATAACAAAAAGAAGGAGAGAGAGAGAGAGAGAAAGAGATGGAAAGAGAGAGGGAGAGGCATCGCGGTGCGAAAAAGGCGAGCGAGCGCGCAAAATCGATTTCGCTCCCCGACTATTTACACTCGACAGGCCGGCATAATTCGCACTGCTCAGTAATAATTTCTCCTTCGGTACGATATTCCTCTTCCCTCTCGCTGTCTCTACATAGTCTATATTACACGCAGGCAGGCATGTATCGTTCAGCACGCGTGTATACGGTATATATAGAAGCGAAGCGACGCGATCGGCGCATTAATATTCCGGGGCCGCTTGTTTTATGCACTTGTGTGCACCGCGGCACTTTCACCTCTCTGTTAGTTTATTATTGTGTGCGGCGCGAGCGCGCGGTGGAGGAGAGTGAGCGAGAGAGCCGAGTGAGCGACGACACTTATGAGCGCTTGTAAATACCGAGATGCTCGGTAATTACGAAGTTGGGAGTTAGGGTGCCGCCAGGCGTGGGGTGAGGGATCTCGTGCATGCGATCGGTCTACCAGGGTAGGGCAGGACGGTCTTGGATGTAATTTTAAAAATTAGTGTAGCTTATTGTTTCTAAAGTATGCATTTTTTAAAAGCCCTTACTTTGTTAGCCCATTAGTACCGTATGCGTCCTTAAGGATATACAATTTTTTTTTCTAAGATTTATACGTGATAAACTCGAAATTATGCATATTAAATGTATGGAATAGATCAAAGTGGACCATTCACGATTTCATTATTGCATAAAACTCGAGAAACTAAAAGATTGAAAAAACAATTTAATGTAGAAATCCTCGAGTTGAGGTCGAAACACATTTCTAAATGAATTCTTAAAGTTTATTTTTCAATTTTTTGAGGGTCTAGGTCTAAACGGACTAACTAAAGTAATTTAATGATATATTATAATTTATTAACTGGTAAAATATATTTTTTAATACATTATATCTGTATGCATGTAGATTTGCATAGAAATTTTTTTCTTACTAATAATAGATGAAAATGTTTATGACATCGGCAACTGAATATTTAGACTATTATATTTCTTTTTGCACTATGTACAACTCAATTTCTACTTCATTCATACAAATCTACGTTGTTTCTAGTTGAGAATAGAGAATCACACGTACATCATACATAACGATTATTTTAAAAATTAAATTTATTATTCCATAATACCAATTAATTTTCTTTGAATTATTCAATCGACAGTCCGGAATCACGAGAATTATTTAGTGCAAAGGTTGATATTATTTCTATATTATGCAACACGGGGATAAAGTCGACTAATAGTGCTTTTATACAATATTGGAAAAGCGAGTAATTACTTCGAATCAAATATTATTACTTATTTTAGTGCAAACATTCGGACATTCTTACTTTAATATTATGTTTATACATTTATAGCATCCAATAATTATACTGGATTATATGAGTAAGTAAACTATAACGTTATATAACATTGTATATTAGTAGAAACAATATATCCAGTAACTTTCAGAAATCAAAACAGAAAACTGATTAAATTTGATAGGATAACTGCACCAGTGAAGGACCACCTACACCTACGATAATAAATGACTACAACATGTGACAGTTTTATTTATTTCAAAATAATATTTTAAAGCATCTAATCGATTCAAAGGCTGTATTTGTATACTTAAAGAAGAAATGCAAAATTTACGAATAGAATAAATAATTTCTGTACTGTATTGACTCTGCTTTACTTATAATCACTGCATAACTTTATTTTTAATACTTTTTCAAGTTTTGTGGTCATTAACTGGTATCTGGTCATTTACGGTATCAAATTATGGTAAATAACCTGATGATTTAAGGTCAGTCTAACGTGTACTACACAAAGAACAATTAAAATGTACTACATTTTTATAGTTTAATAATATGTTTCTAATAATTTAGCCACTTATTCAACTCTGCGCAAGAATTAGAAATATAATCACTTAGAGTAAATTATAACTGAAATGAATGAATAAAGCAAAAAATAAATTTAAAATTAATTTAAATGAGTAAATTTAACTAAATCCAATTTTACAAGGACCCTTGCAGGCAGAGCAAGAAAGAAAGCACCTCTTCCCTTTTTCATCAAACTTCCCTGCGAACCTTTTCTCTTTACGTCCTTTCAAAGTTTCAAAAAGTTTCGTCGAGCTTTCCTCCGGGACTCCTCCCTCTCTCACTCGTAACAAGAATCCATCCGCGAAGTTCCGCGAGTATCCCCGCGACACGATCCGCCGGTGTCTTCTCCCTCTCCCCTGCATTAATAAAACCGGCAAGCGCGCAGCGTCAAAAATCAACTATCGCCATTCTTTTAATGCTCCCGAGCCTGCATTCTCTATCGCTCTCTCTCTCTCTCTCTCTCTCTCTCTCTCTCTCTCTCTCTCTCTCTCTCTCTCTCTCTCTCTCTCTCTCTCTCTCGCATCATTCTCTCCTTCATGGCTATGTGCAATACGAGTGAACGCGCTGGCCGCGCGCTGTATAAAGTTTTGAGTAATGGGGTTGGCGGCACGATGGAATGACGTGTTTATAAACGCGCTCGCGCGCGCGTTTAGCTCGTTCGTTTGGCCGCTGCACTGCGCAAGCGGCACTTTGTGGCCTCGTAAAACAGCGCCAGCCCTGTAAATCTGTGCCCGAGTGTGGCAGCCCTGACAGATTCCCGCCTCTCCTCCTCCGACCTCCGCCTCCTCCACCTCTCCTCTCCTCGGCCCTTTGCCCGCGCTCTCTCTTTATCTCTATACCCACCCACTTCTGCCGCGTGTTTTACTATTTCAGCGCCGCAAGTTTTCTTCGCGCGCGCGCGCGTGCAAGCCTTCTACTACAGATTCCCTGCGATGATCCACGAGCAATAGCGAGATTAATTGTGAAATAGCAGCGTCGGGGATATTTGAATTTGCCGCCGCGGTTGCCGACGCCGAGGTGTTGCCGATGGTGGATGCGCGCTAGAGACCGTGGAAGTTTCGGGATTGATTTGCTTTTAAGTGGAGTTGCGTTGTTTTTAGGAAGATTAAACGTTGTTTATTGAGCGATTACTTTTAATTAGGTGCTTTCTTGTTTCTTGCCTGTGATTACGTTGTTAGTTTACATAATGTGAAACGGTAGTTATTCCTATGAAAAATTGAAACTATTTTTGTTATCTGTATTATAATTGGATTATACTATAACAATATCTATTTTATTTTAAAAATAATAATAGATTACATGAGAAATGTGTATGTTTTTAATATCAATTTTTAATATTAAGTTTTAAATTTTTATTCGCAAATATGCATCACGTTTGTAAAAGTAAATCATGATTAATAAGCATTCAAAAGGAAACATTTCAATATATTTTTAACGAAAATATTTGTATTAGGATAGAATTATTTTAAGATCTTGTCACTTTCAAAAGTATAAGCAAGAATAAAATAGCAAAAGTAATTTTACGTTTTATGAAATTCTTATTTCTACTTTTCAAAATAGTAACATTTTTTTTGTTAAATTAACGTCGATCTGAAACTTTTAAAAGAATTGTATGAAAAGATTTTTTAAAAGAAAATCTCAAACCAGCAAGTTTTTTCTTCTTAAGTTTCATAATAACAAAATTTTTGATTAAAAAATTAAAAATACAATAAGTGAAAAATTACAATTATTACAACTATAGATAATTATAACAATCGGATTATTAATTCATAATTAGTACTATATTCGGGTATGAATGTTAGCACGTTTTACGGAAATTAACAATCGTAAAACACTGGATTTTATTGTACATCATAAAGTATTTATAATGAGACATTCTTTTAAAACGACTTGTCAACTTTTTTCCTATCCTCGATTGTTCATGCACTATACTTTATCTCCTTTGCATAATTTAACTTTAAACTAAAAATGCTTTCTTGATTTGTCTTCCACACGATTCGCATACACATGTCTTATAATCACGATTATTATACGCAGTTAATTATTCGGATTCGTTCGCTTTCTGCATCTCCGGAATATTCTTCAACGATTCACGGCCATTACTTCTGCTTAGTCGAAAAAATCGACAAAGCACAATAATCTCGCGTGATATGCATTTTTTCATAAAAAATGCATATTTACGATATTGAAGCTCCCTCCCTCTCATCTGCGCCTCTCGGACAAAACGCGATATTTCCATTTTCAATTTCGAGTGTACGCACGTATTCCTTCTGACCTTAACGTATTTTTGCAATAAAATTGGATAATGAGGGCGTTGCCTCGGATATTCAGCAGCTGCGTGAGATACGTAAACGGCGAGTGTCACAATAACTTGCGAATCCTTATGCACTCGATCGCCGACGCGGCTGAAAGAATGTACGGCCCCGTAAACATCGGCATTTTATCTCCTGACGCCGCTGCCGCCGCCGCCTCCCCCTTTCTCTATCTTGCTCTCTCTCACACTCTTTCTTTCTCTTTCTCTCTTGAGTCGAAACCGGACTTTTGCCCGCTGTCAGATCGAGAACTTCGTAGTTCTCTGGTTTAGCGGAGGGACACAGAAAGAGAGAGAGAAAGATGAAAAAAAAATTAATAAATTAGCGAGTAACTTGCGCCGACGACTTACCTGTTTCGCGTAAAGAGGAAACTGGTATTCGCGCAATCAAATTTATTTAGAGAGATTCGCCGCTTTTCATACTTATGCACATTCAAAACTGAAGTATTTATTGCATTCTTTTGTGATTCTCCTCCCTCTGCTTGTCATTTTTTTTCCTTTTGGTTTCGAGAATTGAAAATCACTTAGCGCAAATGCGGGTGTGTCGAAAAAAATTAACTGCTGTTTTTATAATAATTTTTTTTATGTTATTGTGCTGAACGGATAACTTCCCAGCTTTAAAAATGAAAAATTAAGAATATAATAACTTCAACCAATGAGCATGTATTTGTCAACAATAATATTGCTGACATACTCGATTCTCATGTAACGTAAGTTTTCTGTTAATGTTTATTTATTAAGTAAGCTTTTGAAATTCACTCAATTTGGATTTAAAGAAGTAAAACAGGCGATTAAACTTTTAATGAAATTCATTTTTTTTCAAACCAACTGTGTGTAAAAATTACTATATAGCAATAAAAGAGGTATCTAATTTTATTGTAGAAGCTAATTAACAATATAAAAGAAAGAATTTGAAAACTGGTGATTGTGCATTGCTAAAAGTTGCAATGTATAATTTTATAACATAATATAATTTCATGAACAAGATTAATGTAGGTAGGTAGGTAGGTAAATAGGTATTAAATACTCATGCGATAATAATTTGCAAGTTCTCAAATTTATTCTTAATATAAAATGGCCATATTTGAAACCAAAAGATGTTGTAGTTGATTAAATAGCAAATAGTATTAAAATGTAGTCTTATCTAATTGTTCGATATTTTTACTTAATTATTTTTGTACATATAGGGTAAATTGTCCAGTATATAGACGATGACTAGTAGTTGGACGATTTGTAGTTTAAGAGGGCAAAACACCCTTGAAATCATGAAGAAATCGTTTTCTTTTATTCCCTATTTCAATAGGAAATTTTCCTCAAAATACGCCACCGTTGGTATTATAATATTTAAAAATTCTGTTTCAAAATTATACGCCAAATACTAAAAGTATTCTTTAGCTATTTTTTCTTAAAATTACGTCTTTTTACAAAAATTGGTTTATTGAGTTAATAATTGCTTGCTATTTTTTTAAGTTATTGTGAGTAAAATATTGAATATATTAACCAAATATACGTTAAAATGTCAGAAAAAAATAATGTTTACATAAGAAAAATATATGTGATATTCTTTATATGACGAAATTTGTGAAATTCATTTGTAAAAAGAAAATCAAAAATATATATAATTTGAATTCTTTCGGAAAGTTTTGTGACGGTCAGTTTCGTTCCTATATTCTAACGTACAAATTGTCTTGTAACGTTATGAACAGCATTATATGTAGAGTCTCTATACTGAGAGAGCTTTTTTGTCACCTGTTCGATGCTATATGTAAACACAGCCGATATCTATGATTTTAGCATTCGAATTTTAACAGCTCTTTTTATCCGTCGTTAATTATTGTTAAGTGTTAATAACATTTTTCGCGTTCGTAAGTGAGTTCGCGAGTGAAAACTAAGCGATGTGTATTATAGTGAAAAGTGTATTTATATGATATAAATCTAAAATATATGCCAATTGTGTAAGTGGAAGTGTAAGTGTGATTTAAAAGTGTAAATAGTATAAATTTGTTGTGTGATAAGTGTATAAAAATGTCTTCTAATAAAGTGAAATATTAATATGGAAGTTATGCAAGTACTCATCCGGATAAAAAGTTTTCTCGAGGTAGACCTAAGAAGAGACCACGAGAATTTTGTGGAAGGAGATATAGCGATAATCCGTATCAGAAGATTTGTGCTCGAAAGTGTCTTCCTCTCCACATGAAATAGTCTAGAGTCATCGCTGCTTTTTACCTACACAGTCGAAACATCTTTAGGCTTGATTTCAAACTTATTCATGATTTTGAGGAAGCTAGTTCGACCATCATTGAAGCAAGTTACAGCAGCATGCACTCCAATCTTGAAAACCGGCAAACCACTGAATAATGTTTTTGGAACCAGCTTCCACACAGAACTATTAAAACTTTCATTTGACTTCAGTGTAAAACCTACATTTGGTGATGTTGCATCCTTTTCCTCTGGAACTGTAGCGTTCATGGAGTCTTGCGCCACTTCCTCGCACAATTCACTCAATTGACTATTTATTGAGTCAAAACCAGAGTGTACTACTGGCTCTTGAAAATCCATGATGCCGCAGAAAGTAAACAATACAGCATGACCATAGACAAGTGCACGTAAAGCAAGCTCACTTCTCCTATTAACTTCCCATGCGTTTTTTTTTTACCTACTTTCTTACTTGAATTTATGATAGCTATCTGACCACACTGTGCACAGACAACATCAATTTTAAATCCAAGTTCTTATGTACTTGACTCACTGGACTGTACATTGCCATGACATTCACTGCAATATACAATGTTTTTGAGCTCATAAAATAGAATATTGATGTCAATAATTCTATTTTTTGAATCACAAGACTCATGAACTGATGATGCGCTGTTGAGTTTACTTGAAGAATAAGAAGGTAGCACGTGTCAACGGGAGATGATCTCGAGAATAATTACAGGATGAATCATATGTAGCAAGAGCAAATTAAATGTTGTAAGTATAATTAATTTTTTCATTTTACACATTATTAACTACTTAAAGTTAAGTATTTTTTTTTAGTTTTCAGAAAATACTGGATTAAGCGGGTCACCTCAATACTCCCATGAGAATATAGTTGAGGTTGAAATGATTAAGAAAAAGATCAAAGTCTTAAGTCTAAGAAGAAAAAAAGATATAAGTTTAGGAAAGTTTTAATCAATCAAAACATTATTTTTTTTTTAATCCTCTAAATTAATCTTTTTGTATTTCATGTAAATCTACACGATAAATTATAGCTTATTATACCCAGATGCGGATGTCCACTATTGAAAAGCTTTATTTCGATGAACAGATGAAATTAAAACCACAGAAAATTAATAGGATGAGTATTATTTCAAATTAATAGATAAATGATCAAATTAATGATTTCATATTTATAGTGAAAATTTAAATATTAATTTTCTCCAAATTCTGTTTTTTGAAATTTCCGGTGCTGGCCCGTAAGATTTCAAGTGAACCGCTGGACCAAACTCCTCCAAGTTTATGAATATTACTTTTCAATATATTAGGTATGGTATGAATACGGGAAATTAATTTTGAATATGTAGACAAAATTTTGCATATATTTATATATATATATATATATATGGTAAATTAATTAAGAATTAATTTAAAAAGCAATAATATGTCTGTAAAAATTTGTCTACGTATTGAAAATTAATTTTCTGTATTCATACCATAACTAATGTATTGAAAAGTAATATTCACAAACCTGGAGGAGTTTGGTCCAGCGGTACATTTTGAATCTTACGGACAGTGAATTGGGAGCTTAAACAGTCTTTCTATTATTCTAGGTGCTTTGTGCGGTTTAAGAGACCCTAGACCTCTCAAACTATAGGTAAATATGTATACTTTTAGTATAAAAAATGTTGGTTTCATTGAAATAAACTGACATATTTTAAATATTTATTATCTTTTTTATATTTTAAAGATGGTGTGCCTTAATTAATAAACAAAGACGATTTTTAATCAATAATGAACTTTATTTTGAAGAACAATCCAAAAGCGAGCGAATAACAATTTTTTACCTACGCTATCTATTAATAATACTCTGTACTATAAGTTAGAAAATCGTCTATCCATTGGTTTTAAGCGTTTATAATAAGACAGTTTACCCTAACACTTTTGTGAGTTTTCAGCAGCATGAAGACATTTTTTTCTTTGTATACTATATATAAACATATTACATAAACTTTTATCCATAATAAAATGGTAGTTACTGTCATTTTCTCAATTTTACAATAGGGAACTTGTATGAAAAAATTCATTAGGTTTGTCAGATAAATAATCGGAAAATAATCGGCATGTATTTTTTATTTTTTAATTAAATGGTTATCAACAAAAATATAGCAGTTTAAAATGTCGTGAGACGTCATAATTTCACATTGTAGTACATATACACGGGATATTTTTTCTTTTTTTAATTAAACGATTATCTACAAACTTACAGCAGGTTGAAATATCGTGTGGCGTCACAATTTCCCATATATATATTTAATTAAAAAAAGAAAAAATATCCCGTGTAGAAAAAAATAGTCTGGCACTAGTCTGGGATTAATCTGGCTTAATAAGTCTGACAGAAGTCTAGCTTAGGCCACTATGTCAAACATTTGTTGGAATTAATTAATTAATTAATTATCGATAATCTATCTGACGGACCTACTAGATTTTTTCATGCAAGTTCCTTATTTACGGAATATGTTATACCACAGACGTAAAATACAATTAAATATAAATAGTAAAATAAATCTTATTGCAAGTAATCTAAACTAAACGTTTAAAAACTAACTTCTGGTCAATTTGATTGAATTTTCCTCTCTAACAAATTAATCGAAAACGATCGTGTAGGCAGTGGCGAGCGCTGCTTGTATGTGTAAGAAGTTTAGCGGAGAAAAGATATCTCTCCACCTAAAGCCCGATGCTTACATTAATCACTACTTTACGATGTTTTGTTAACCCGAATAACTGACGGAGCGATGCGAGAGCTTGGTCTGATCGTTCGTTACAACCCACGATTTTTTTTGCATCAATAAATAGCTCGACGCCTTAATCACAACTGTCCAAAAAAGTTCTCTTCTTGCCACTCTGCTTCTTGCCACTTTCTCGATGCTTCTCTCAGATTCTCTTCATAAAATATTTCATTTAATACGCTGATAAGACACTTCTTTCTTATTTTAAATTCATTATATACATTCATTCATTGTGTTTTATGTTAACTACATACTTAATCGCAAAGATACTAAAAATACAATGAAACATTTAAAAAATGCTTTAATTGAGCGATATTATTTATGTAGTTAATTATGACAAATAACCGAATACAATTGGAAAATATAATACTACTGAAGTAATATCAACAATAGCGTTAATAACAATAAAGCCCTTTTACGAAAACAACCATGAATACCTACTTTAAAAATAAATTTTAATTAAAACCAAAATTGTATTCACTTTAATTAAAAAACATTTATCATTATAAAGAAACTAAAAAATATTTAATTAATGTAAATACCAATGTGTTTGTCTTCACAACCTACGTCAATATTTTACCTTACTTCTTTGCATTTAGGTTTCTACTTCATAATTTCGAATTTCGATGTACCCCCTCCCACATTACAGATTTTTTCCCCATAGTAAGGTAGAGGATCAAACATAAATTGTTCACCTCACTAGACTAACGAGGTAAAAAGTCTATGTAGCTCGTGAAGACAAATATATTTATATCAATGTAATTTATAACCTGAAGTTATAAAATGAAGTCTACTTCTTCTAATAAAAAATGTAATCAGTATGTAATATAAAACAATTTATCGTTTATATTACCAACAGGATTTATACGCGGAGACATTAATTTATTCAATAAACGCGAAAAGATTTTTTCAGCAGTGACTTACATTAATGAGAAGAATAATAAAAACCGCTTCTAACGCACAAGCAATAAACATCATTCAATAAACTACAAGCACCCATTTCAACGTACGCCTCTAATTTGCATTCCAAAGCGCGCGGCTCACCACATTACCCTTCCTCCGCAAAGCTTCGATTCAAACCCCCATATCAATAAACTATTGAGAATCCTCGCGATATACCCTTGTAACTACACGAATGACAAAAATCGAAGGATCCGAAATCTCAGCTTTCGCGCGCGCGCGCGAAAATGAAAACGATGCTCGGCAAGCAGCAGCCAACGGCAGCTGAGAGTATTATACACTTACCGGTTGTTGCCCGTTGCGCCGGCTCCGCTCTCACCCACGCGCTCCCGCCGACCGACTGACATCTTCATCATCCCAGGAGCTGCGAGCGCAGCAGCAGCAGCGTCGACTAACAGGATTGAAATGCGGCTTTTAACCTGCTGGGGCGACTTGCTCGATGCGTGGGGGGGGGGGGGGGGTATCGTGGGTTTTCACTTGAATCACAGTCTGGACAAATCTTTCAGTTTCCATTAGCGTAACTTTTTATTGAAGATGTTAGCACGGTGCAGTTTAATAGAAAATAACATTCTTGTAAATATCTTATCTGATTATTATCTGTTTCCGCTAAAGGTAGAATATTATGGCAGAGTAACTTATAATAAATAACTCACAAATATATACAGCGTTTAAGTACTTTATTCAAATATTGTAAAAGATGCGAGAACAAAAAGCGCAACGATTTCGCTTGTGACGTGTTCATAGTTCAAGCATCAAATCGATACTGATTCGCATTTGTTATTAACAGCTGAAGCTGTTTCGTAATGCTCGTCATTATTTATTTTACAAGAAAGAAAAACTATAAGTTTTAACCTTACAAGATATCGTACCATTTAGACATAGGGATATTTAGATAATTATTTTGAATTGGATATTAAATATTGATGAGGTTCTCATGTCTAACATTACACCATTCAGATGACAGGTTACCAGCTCTCACTAGCCAATAAAATATCGAGAAAGGTTGTGGTACAACAAAAGTGACATCAGACGTAAAAATGCCTAATAAAAAATGTATATTTTGCCTATCTGCAACATTATCCTCTCTTTAGTATGATCATGCTGTACTTTACTACAATTAATAATAGTAGTGTAAACATATTTACAAATAAAAGTAACAGTTTTAAATAATTATTCTCCGAAAATAACAATTTATTTCAAGATCGTGAAGAAACTTAAGATATTTTATTGTATAATGAATCGTTATTTACATTTACGGTAAAAGTTTGTTTATAGTTTAGAATAATTATTGAAATAAACTGGTAGTTTGTACTAAAGTACATCTATTCTTATGAGTCGAATAAAAATAGTGCGAAAAAAATTTCCTGAGAAACAAACATTATAAACGACTTCAAATTTTAGTAATGTCTATACACTATTGTTCTAATTAGTATAACTTATTTGAGCATTTAATGATTATTTTGTATTTGGTTGTTAAACTTTTAATCTCCAAATAGACAATTCAACTGTACAAATACAATCTTGCTCGAAATTAAATTAAATTTATGTTAACTCTTTCTTGTGCCAGACAATTGTCTCACCGCTATAACAGAAAAATCGATATAAACGCGTGAACAGACGCTTAGTCAATCAGTGCGTTTCGAGACACACACAAAACTACTACATTAGGTGATTTTTAGAAAACTGTCACCTTTTATGTCTCTTATAAATGTTACTAAAAAGCAAAATTATTGAAATCTCGCAATTGCTGCATACGATAAATATGATATTTTTGTAGACTCTACTATAATATTAGTAATATTAATAATCTATAATATTAGTAATATTAATAATCTATAATATTAGTAATATTAATAATCTATAATATTAGTAATATTAATAATCTATAATATTAGAATGAAAATCAGTATCTTCCGTACAATACACAGGTCAAATATACCCGAAATGTCAGTACTGTGGCATGTTTTTGTTGTAAAATTACAGTAAGTTTGATATATATCTACATTAATAAAGGATTTAAGTAATTTAAAAATTGCGCCTTTAAAAATATACGTAAATGTGAACATTTTTTACATAATCAGAATTATTAAATATTTGATGTAATCTCTCAACCTGTCAATGGAAATGTGCTCCATACAAAAATGGACAATACCGTGGCATCAAATATCCATGTATATGTCCATAAATTTGTCTTATTATGCGTGAATATGATGTAGTATACGTGCCTATACATGTTAAACCTGTAATGTGTACCATTTAATGCATACAAACGTCTATAAATAAAAAGTGTGTTGTCGCGGTACTACCAAAATATGACAGTTTTGGTAAAATCATCTACACAGAGAGAATTTTCTGACAAAAATTACCGCAAAAATCATTGTAAATGTAAGACATCTTGACTTCAGGGAAAAAATGACCCTGATAAACGGTAAAAATTAACATCATTTATTATTATTTTTATCATTCAGTACCGTAAATTTTACCGCAATTAATTTTCATGTATGAATGAATGATTATACTCGTATTTAAGATATTCTATCGTTACGCTCTTATATTATATATGATATTTCATTATTTTAACTATTATAAACCTCTATTTTGCACAGCTTTTCACTTATGAATATTATGAAAACTAGAATTATAAATAAAATTAATATTGCTTTCACTAATTTCGAAAAATTGAAGAGTGAAATCACATAGTTTCACAATAAGTCAATTTTAGAAAACATTCATTTACACGTTGCTACCTTGCAATTAGAATTTCAAGTCTTTTTGGAAATGCGTCATTGTACAATTTATGGATTACTCAAAATATTGACTTTCATTTAACATTAATGAATGCGTGTATAATATAAATCAAAGTAAAAAATATAACGTAAAAAAAACATGCACACATTTCAACCTCGAAGCTTTATCAATATCTCGACTACTTAAAATTAATTTCAACGCATAAATCCTGCTCCAGACATAACGCTCAACAAGTATATACACCGCACAAAAGAAATTATAAAACATTTCTGGGGCGGGAGTCGAAAGTAAAAAAAAAACAAAGACGAGAGGAGAGGGAGAGGGAGAGAGAGAGTCTCAGATCTACGGCAACTAAGTCGAAAATTTACGATGAACCGTAAATCCATTTAGTCTCGTCGGAGGAGGCAAGAAGCTCCAGAGAGAGATGGCGACTTGTCGTTATATAGGTACACACAGTGAGAGAGAGAAAGAGAAAGAGAGAGAGAGAGAGAGAGAGAGAGAGCGACCAGGGGGGGCCCATAGCTCTCCTCCGACGCACATAAAGAACAGGAACGCCTGGACGTGTCCAAGACGGACTGCGCTTACGCGGATGCTGATTGTAGCGGGAGGAGAGTAGGACGCGCGCGGCCCGGGCGCACCGCCGCCGCCATCGAGACAGTCGACGAAGAAAGACGCTTCCAGTGCACTGCTGCGCTACTGCTCGAGGAACACGGGACAAGTCCGCCGTTAAAGTGCACACCGAGGGGGGAAAAAGTAGACACCGTGCTCCGACGCAATGCTACAATGGGAACTTGGATTTGAGGATTGAAGAATGTACTGGAGTGTAGGTTACTCTATAGTAAAGGATAATAAGCTTTTGATCAAATTGAAGATTTCATTTGGATTCGTCTTTTTGTATGATAATTTTCTTTTTTAATGAACGCGAAACAAAATGTCCAAGAATACTGGTATAATAAATACTTCATTTAATTTCGATCCAGAAAGTAAATTGGAACGATTCAGAGCATCATTTTGATCCAATTTTATTCCACTTTGGACTGGAATGAAACTAAATTATAATACTTTATGCTATCTATCTACTAATGATAATGATTTGCATAAATAATCTTAAATTGTTTACATCCTAATGAGGAACGTATCATCAGCCTTTATACAAGTAAGAATTTTCGTAAAGTTTTGATTATAAGCTAAACTATTGCTGAAAAGGTAGTAAATATGAAGCCTCAAACCCACTTCTGGTCAAATACTTTTGCAGCGCACGAAAAACTTCTTACAGCTAAAAAGTTACCTCGGTCAGCTTTATAGCGAATGTTTTAATAGATTTTATCAAGGTCCTGATAAAATTTGATGTAACTCATTTTACGACAACCTGAGGAAGGATATTGAGCGAGAGAATAAGTCAGCGAAGGCCGATGTCTTTCGAGAAACAAAGACGGACGAAGAGGTTGAAAAGAGAAACGACGCGCGACACGCAGGGACGAGGAGAGAAATGAGTGAGTTACCAAGTTTTTATATTAGAGCGTGCTGCCGTATAGTCGGAGTCGGACGAGCGGGGAAGAAGAGCGGATAAAGCAGAAAATGGCGATTGAAAACAATAAAAATGGAGAGAGGAGGAAGGGAAGGGAGGAGGGGGGAGAGTAGGAAGACAAAAGAGAAGCGAGGGTGTAAAGAGAGTGAAAGAGAAAGAGCGTGGAGAGCATCTAGGAGTCGGCGGGATCTCGACGCGCGGATAGTGCATCGGAGAGATTTGTGCGAGCTGGGTTTATCGGGAGGCCGATCGCACGAAGAATTACGGATTTCGATCGGGACGCGCACCATGCAGTGCACACTGCGCCGTCAACGCCGAATGCGGCTGCCGATTCGCGATCAGCGATTCTCAAATCTAGCGTGATATCTCCCTGATTCTCCAGTTGCGTTGTTTTCATTTTACTTTCTTGCATGTACAATTGCGATCATTAGTTTTTCTAGCTGCTGTTTGTTTAGTTTTAATAGATCATATTTTTTAAAGAATGTTATGTACTAAAATATTTTATGTGTAGATTCTAGAAAAAGTTAATTCCTTGCATCTCCACTAATCGAATGGACAACGTAAAAATAAATATTATATTTATGTATTTAATACTCGACTATTCTTAATTTATATGACTATGCATTTTTTACTATAGTTATTGATTTTAACTTTATGTTTACTCAATTATATCTAATATCAATCTTCAACAACGACGACCGTATAATAGATTGATTTAAATGTATAGATACATCTAATGCTCAAAAACAGAAAATTATAAGAAATTTTAATGTATGTTACAGTATTTTACTAATAAAATAATTTTATCTCAAAAATTACCATATATACTAGAAATTAATATACCCAATAGAAATGAATCTAGAGTAAACAAAAAATAATTGTTTTAAAAACAAAGATAAAAACAATTTATTGCATATTGAAGACCGGTGCGCTAAAAGGAAAAAAGTTCGTAATTGAGACATCTCAGCTCAACGAATTTGCGGAAAAAGAGAACAAAGGAGAAAGCAACGGCTCATAATTTTCGCAAGTTTTGTAAAAATGAAGTATGGAAGTCGATAGTGGAAAAAAGTAATAAGGCAGCGCAACGCTGAGAAGTGAAAAAAGAGAAAGAGAGAGAGATAGAGAGAGAGAATAAAGAGTTGAAAAAAACAGCGAAGAAGTCTGGCAAAGGAGGTGCGCCAATCGGGCTTTTCTCGGAGTTGTGCTCTCCGCGTGCACAGCGCTACCAAGGGTTAGTTTAAGGAACGTTCGAGTCTCTTTCTCTCTCTTTCTCTCGGTAGCCTCCCCATCGGTGTTTTATTTTATCCTCTCCGCTCCATAAGATCGCATTCTTTACGACCCATTAGACGAATTCATTACCGGCCCCGAGGCAATAGGTAGGTGAGGTCCGCGAGCCCTCGTCTCTCCTCTCCTCTCCTCGCTTCTCTCTCTCTCTCTCTCTCTCTTTTCTATACACGCACACTTGACTCGAGCAACTCTCTGTCTCTCTCTCTCTCTCTCTCTCTCTCTCTCTCTCTCCTCCTTCATTCCTCCTTCAAATTGTCTTCTTCAGTTTCTCCCTCGCACCCTCGTTCTCATTTGTTCATTTGAACGTGCGTCGTATATACAGGCCGAAACAGCCCGGCGCGCGTTCTTTTTTCCTCGTTTTCGGGGGCACTTTCCTTACATTACAATCAATCTTGCCGGCAGGCTCCGTAAAACTTGCTTCTATGCTCGATCTAATAAATACTTCTAAGTGACTGGAAATCACGAATTTATTCTTTTATCTTGATTAACGAAGTACGTGAAGTTAGGTTTGCCGAGTAGTTAAGGAAATTTCTCACGAATTCCATTATTTACTTAGAAGATTAAGTACTCATTGCTCTCTACAATCAATAATATATCTTATTAACAAAAATAATCTTTATAAATTAAAAGAAAAAATGAAACAAAAGTAATTTTTAATTTTTATGAAATAAATGTATGAATTTTCATTGTGTCCATGGCAATAATGTTAATTAAATTCAATAAAATTATAAGTACTTGTCGTTTAAATAAATTTTACAATTTATTTACTGTAGCTTACAAGAGTATAAAATCTATATACGTACATTATATGTACTGACATGGACACAATTGTTAATAATTTTTTGACACAAATTGATACCTCAAACTTACATTATTAGTATAAGTAACAAGAGCTGATTATACTTACAATCACTATTAGCTGATCAGAAACCGAACTGTAAAACTCTTACAAAATGATCTATCAAAACGTTATAGAAGAAAAATAAAACATTAACTAATTTCGATGCAAAATATACGTACTCATTTCTGAAATCACGCTGACAAGCAGAGTATGCAGACGTCGCTTTAGTACTGCAGCAGTTCAAGAACTCGCGGTGGTTCTCTCTACGGCTCTCCTTTCCGCGCGCGAGTCGAGCGCGTCGACGCAATCGGCTTCATAATTATTCGAATGGTCAATTAAAGGTGCGCAGCTTACCGCTGAAACGCGCGTATCCGCGAAGTATTTACGATAATGTTGCGCCCGCTCCCCAAGCCAACGATTTTAGATTGTAAAAGCTCGCGCGCCGCGCAGAGGGCTTTGCGTCTCGAAAAGTACGCGTGATCGCTTTATTTTGAGCGCGCCGATTCTCTCATTTTCCTTGTTCCTTTTGTTTCCGTCGACTGGATAGAGCGAAAGATCCTACTTTATGAAACTCAACGGCATTTGTAATTCTTGTACGCGGTTACTTTATCGCGAGTTTATTGTAATTGTTCGTTTAGGTTCTTATTCAGTGGATCTGATTGTATGATTGCTTTGAGTGTGTTTTAGGATGCATGCAATTTACTAGAACTATTATTAGTTCAAATTTAGTGAATCTATTAAGCTGAGTTGTACATTGCAATTGGCTTTAGTTTCAATAAAATGTAACGTTTCTGGTTGGGTTTTTTAAAGATTATTTTTAAATGAACAATGTATAACATTAATTGAAGTATATTTTAAAACAATTTTATTGTTTAAATTTATTATTTGAAATATTGACAGTTACAGTTAAATCACCTGTTTTTAGTATATTATGACACTGTTGTGGGAGATGGTTTTCTACCTTGCTCGAGGGTTTTCGCACGAGCGAAGCGAGTGAGAAAATCGAGCAAGGTAGAAAAACACCTCCCACAACAGTCTCATACGATATTTTATAGCACAACAACCTCAAAATCGACAATAAAGTTGGCATTTTGAGGTTAGTGTGCTATAAAATATGTTAAACGATGTATAAACTAGGTACTTCGATTAACTGAATATCAAGTTTAATTTATACATAGAATGGACTAATCGAATGAAAATAACTTTTAAATATTATACTGCGCATTGATTAATTTTAATTCTAACTTCGATATTAGATTGAAGTAATAGAGTATAAGTTCAGAAATAAAATTACATATGAAACTACTTTGCAGAGATTTAACATGTTCATGATCCAATCACAGCAATTTCACATTATCATATTCAACAAACAGTTAAGCGAGCAAAATTAGCGTTTCGCGCTCAAAATGACTGTAATTTTCTGGTGTGCGAGGACATGCCACTCACTTCTTGACTTTCAATTTACATAAAACTATATCATTACCACACGCGCTTAACTACGTTTAAAAAAATAATAAGATTGCGGAAATCGAAAATTAAAACTTCTATATATAATTGCTGGCGATAACTCGCAACAAGGTGCGCATTTACGACGAAACGTAAAAAAAGCTTGAAATATTTAAAACATTGTACATATGTTACGGCGAAAGTCGCAAGCAGTTAATGGTCGGCGGAAAGAAACAGAGCGAGAGATAGAAAGAGAGCCTAAAACGAGTAATACATCGAAGTTAAAGCAGCTGCGTTAAGAGTCGCGTTCCGAAGCGCGTAGTAACTTATTACACCGGTAATAACCAATAATTTGCCGATCGATCGCGCGCGGGGGCTCGGCCGAACGGAAGCCCCGGGTAAGAGTGAGCCGGAAAAGCGAGGAAAAATCACGCAGTCCCAACGCAGCGCGCCGATAAATTAATCACGAGCTGTCGCGCGGCTCTAAAAGTATATAAATTTCACTTTCGACGGCGAAACTATACGAGCTCGCGCGCCGCCGCTCAAAAGAGATTGCCGATTGATCGTGAATGGACGATCGCTAAGCGTATAAGGACATCGACTTCTTTTTAGGCCTGCTGCGGCTGCTGCGTGGACCGAGCGCATTGGAAGAAGAAAAAAAAGCGAAACAGCGCTGAAAACGCTCGCTTTGATTATATTGGCGAAAAAATCGCTCGGAATTGCAAACTCGAAGCGCGCGTCCGTTATATCGCGGCGGCGAACGAGGCCGCGGCGTTTAATCGAGCGTGCGCGCACTCTACCCCCTTATACCCGCCTATATAGCCGCTACTTTCGCGATACGGAGATTAATTGCGTCTGCTATCGGTCCGCGAGACCAAGTTGCTGCTGCTGCTGCTGCTGTTGCTGCTGCTCTCTATTATCTATGATATCTCGGCGCGCGCGCGCACGCGCCCGCTTTGATTCATGATTGTCACGCGCTGTACGCTGCGCGGATCGGCATCGCGCGCTATATGTTCGATATGGCGTCGAAGCGTTACATTGACCGCGCTCGCGAATATCGCATTGGTGTACCGTTGCTCGCGGAAGCCTTCTTGTCGATGGCTTTTTAAGGGGTCGAAAAATGCGCGGGCATTTGAGAACGCTGGTTTCTCTATTTGGTAATCAGCTGCGGCGAGTTTCTTTCGCGTGCTTGTACATGCTGTTTTTACTCCTGTTTTTGCGATTGTCATTTAACATTTCTTATGTGAGGAATGAAGTAGTTCACTAATTCGGAAAATAAATATGCGTCAAAAATATTGGAGTAATTTTAAATAAAAAAAAATACTTAACAGAATCGACTGTGCACATTGCTGTAATGATTTCTTTCAAGAATTTTTTAATTTTGCGTTATGTATTTAGGCACCCGCGTACAATTGCATAGCGTCAGTATTCAAAAAATTCTTGAAAGAATCCCTTGCAGCATGGTGTATACTTTGGGAGTGCATAAATATTTAATTAACCTCTATGCTGTACATTGTTAATTGTGAATTAAAACTTCAGGATCTATTTTTATTAAATTTTTATTTAATATATCAAGCAATTTATACAACAAAAATGAATTTTATTTTATACTCATCAGAAAGTACTTTATGATAGTTTAAAAAAAATAATGGAAAATTATAATTCGAATTATCCTTTCTTAAAATGTTGACCCTTTCATTCCCAAATTATTTTCGAAAAATTGATATTCTAACTACTTAATGAAGCGTATTCTATGGGCGTACTAGGATGCAACTATACCTCAAATTTGTATATACGTTGTATATGAAGATCATAAATACAATATATTTTGTATGTATCAAATGAGCCATATGGCTACAATGGGAATGAAAGGGATAATTTAACATTTTGTACGATATAACTTTTGCATATAAATGTTTAACTTCGAGTTTTAACAATCAATGAAAAAAAAACTTTATTTTAACATTTAAGAGACTAGTTTTATTTGTTTAATATTAGAATCAAATATAATCTATATACCTTTATTTCATTACACACAAAATGAATTTTCTTATAAACATTATGGTGAAAATAACAGTAAATCTGGAATATCCCAGTACAAATTGGCGTAATCGCAGTAAAAATTATGATTAATATCGATTATTTTTCCAGTTCATCGGGGTCTTCCCAAGTCAGGATGTGTGATGAGACATGAATCATACGTTTATTATGATTTTTATCAAAATAATATTATTTTCTATATTCCACCAATGCTACTGTCATAAAAAATGATATATGAAAGTAAACGTTTAAGAAAACTTCAAACAACTTTGATGCCCTAATCCGCTGCATCTCAATTTAACTGCAAGGTATTTTAATTATCTGTTTTAAAAAGTAATCGGCGTACACAAGAGTTAATCATTAAAAGTAATTGACGCGATAGCAGAGGCAGAGCTTTCAATCAACAGCAAGTTTCGAAAGACGTTAAACGACGTGCTTCTGCGCTCGGTGCCACGAACAGCTACCAGCAACAACTTTCCGTGCGCGTTTCTTCATAAATCCGATTACATCAATTTCCCTAAAATATAATAATTTACAAGCTGATGCACACTCGCTTGCTCGCGCACCCGATGGAAATTCCGCTTGACAGTATGTTCAAAGCTCGTTATCTCGAGGAAGTAGGCTCTGCAGCAGCAGTAACAGCTCCCGCGACTCTTTCTCTCTCCTCTTCCTTCCCTGCCATTATATCGCGATCCCTCAATCTCTCACTCTCCCTCTCTCCATCTCTCCCTCTCTCCCTCTCTTTTCCCCGTATTACCTGCTTCTTCGTCTTCACCTTCTGCTTCGCCTTCGCCATCTCGCTCTTTCTCGCGTGCGCGCGAATTTGGCTATACACAATGCGCTTCTCTCTGTCTCGAGCCACTGCAAAATTTACGATCCCTCGCTCGCGGTCAGAAAAATCTTCGCTCCCGCTCTTATAATGCACGCGCGACGAATAAAATAAGGATCGAGAAACGACGCGACACTCGGACTGTGCGCGGGGGCAGACGGAAACAAGAGGCACTATACGGAGAAAAGCGCAGAAAAAGACGCCAAAATAGGGCCTACACGGGAGGCTCTGGCGAGCAGCGGAGAATCTAACAGATCGGGCAAAATAAGCGGATAAAAGTACACGCGCGCAGGGACAAAGGCATAAACGGAGTGGAAGGGATAGGCGATAGACGAGAGAAAGAAGGCGGAGAGAGGCAAGAGGAGCGCTGTATCAATTCATTAGCGCATTACGGTTAAAATAAAAGTAGCCGCGTATCCGTGGCATGTGGCCTATCTCTCTCCTTCTCTCTGCCGTACGAGGAGGACCAGAGATGGCCAACCGGTTTCTCGGACGCTTTACCCTCTCCTTCTGTCTACGTTGCTCTTGTCTCCCTTTGGCTGCTGCTGCTGCTACTGACGCGACTCGCGCGCGCGCGCGTCCATCCGATCAGCCATCTAGCGCCTGCCTTTTCCTCGCGATGACCTTCACCGTTATTTGCAGCAGCAGCAGCCTCGGTTGGAGAGCCTCGTGGTGACACCTCGCCGATCTCGATGCGCACTCTCGCAGCCACTTTGGATGCATTCAGCTCGAGGATCGAGCTTCCTTGCCTTTTTTCAGTGTATGGGATGCGTTGAATTGAATGCAAGCTGCCTGGGATGCTGCGCGTGTGCTCCTCGCTTTGTCCTACACTCGCTTTTAAGGTATAATGAGTCGGGGACGCGCGGCCGTTATCTTTTCGTTGTTTAAGTAATGCATTGAGAATGCATTTTGCTTCGAGATTGATCATATTTATTGTCAGCTTTGTTTTTACGAGTTGATCCGTAATTTATTTTAATTAGATGTGTGAGGTAAGGCAAAATAACTCTGCGTTTTAATGCGTCAAATCTTTTTCAGTCCTTTATTATACATATATTGAAGAAGTTTCGGAATTCCTTTTGTTTTTCTTTCATACAAAATGGCGGCGCCACTGTGCATTTTATCTAGCGCCCTGTTTGAGAAGGCACTGCACGGTGGTGCCTCTAGAGAACGTAATTTTGCATGATAAAATCTAGGGAAATATGTAACTTTTTTAAGATATTGATTTTTGCAAAAATGGCTTGTATTTAAAAATAAAGTTTATTTTTTCGTATCAAATTTACGTATCTAAAAATCCTATGTATTTCCCTAGATAATATATTTCTAAAGATACTGTGAAAATTTCAAAGCAATCGTTTAAAAACTGTAGGCGCTAAAGACGCACCGACTTCCAAAATGTGATTTCGAGAAAAACACGTACTTTTTCCCTCGATCTCAGTGCACTGACGCGCTATATTTGAGTGGCTCAAAACTAAAAAAAGATATGCTCGGTTCAGCTTTTACTGTGTGGCATTTTATTTTTATATGTATAAAGTAATGTTAGAAAGACAAAAAAAAATTCATTTTTTGAACGTCTCAGTGTGGTGTATCTCCTTAAATAATTATGTATTTATTTACTACTATAAATAATAAAAGTATAAACTTCCTGGAATATATCTTTTCTAGAGCCTTTTTATGTGTATTTATTGGTTTTCAACTGTATTAACTTGTACAATAAAATATTTACGAAAATGTAATCAGTAGTAACAGTTGAGTATAATCATCCGTAAAAAATCTATACTCATAATTGTATTGAAAATAAGCTTTCTTTGATAGAATAATCGAGAAAACGCATTTAAAAGATAGTATATACCAATGTTTAATTTACATTGATTGTAAAAGATACTATCTTACATAACATGAAAATATGAAGATTGTAATTGCATAATTCAGAACATAAAACAGGAAGCTTAATCTATTTAGAAAAACTAATAGCATTCTTTGCCATTTATAATTCACTAATACGTATTTATAAAAATGTATAATACTAATATTTATTAACATATAGTAATACTTACTTCATTTACATTTATTTAATATGATGTACATCAAGATGCTTATTTAATTTATGATAATCATGTAAACTAACATTGCAAAAAATTCAGGATCGTTAAGTAAGTGTTATTTCAGAAATATATATGAATTGTAATGTATTATTTATTATTTTAAGAAAAATGAAACAAAAATAAAAATCATTTATTTATTATTATTTAATTATTATAATATCTAATATTAAGAGGATGAGGTATAAAAATGTGGATTAAGAATGGTTTAAACAATATTATATACACAATAATCAAGTCATATGTATTAGTTTATAACATATATATTTATTTGAGCTTTAATTGCATTTTAAAATACAACCGAAATAATTAAATAATGACAAATCTGGTAAAATGGTTTTTCAAGAGTCGCGTATACATGATGCATATCTTTGTGATTCTGTTTGTAGGTACGCTCGTGTCCCCTCGATCGTATTTTTATTACCGCACATCTGTGTATCTGTGTGTAATTGCGCACACGCGCGTGTATATCTAAACGCAACTTTTGCATTACGAAGTCGACGTTCGCTTCTCGTATGTCTTCGTATTAATAATCCTTGCACTCGCTCATTCTCTCTATTTTACTCTCTCATTCGCACGCGCGCGTGTTGATGCTCCTTAAAACGTTCATCACACTCTCAGCA
The DNA here is from genome assembly GCA_949152435.1 of Gastracanthus pulcherrimus. Taxonomy (NCBI): domain Eukaryota; kingdom Metazoa; phylum Arthropoda; class Insecta; order Hymenoptera; family Pteromalidae; genus Gastracanthus; species Gastracanthus pulcherrimus. Next base: position 40,297,258 of record OX424574.1, read on the forward strand.
GTCGTATATAATTACAATAATAATATTAATATTATTATTATGTCGATAAATACTTTTTAAAGTCCGCGATGGAAGAATTAGAGTTTACAAGAAATACGTATACAAGTGTGTGTGTATCTTCGTGTCGCTTTTCCACTTTTCGCGATTTCTCGCGATTTACCACATCCATTGTTCGTTACATTTTTTTCGCATTCGAGCCTTTCATCTATTAATGTTCCTACCGTTGGCTACACGAGCTGCTATATCACTTTCTTTCTTCCCCCCTACTTCTTCCCCCTTTCTCATTTATGCATCCCTCATTCTCGCTCTCACTCTCGCACAGAGATTTTATCACTGTATCTCTCTTTCTCTCACGGACTCTCGCTTTTGTTTTCGGACGCTCCTTCTCGCTTTTATTATAATATACTTTAATGTAGTCAATCAATTATAATCAATATACACAATATATATCGCGATAATTCGAATGATAATCAATGATTAGTATTTTACACGTTGAAATGCGACGCGTGGCTCACTCGGGCGCGATAATAAATATTATTTTTAAAAACAAAGAAAATTTACAATGGTCTTCGCTCTCGCTGTGCTACGACACGACACTCTTCTTCATTTCCTATATACTTTATTAGTTGCCTTTAATACTGGCTCGCACACGTTCGCGCATTTGTCCCTACGGGGGATGCATTCGATTCCTCAAAATTCTGCGTCTCATCGGTGCGAGTCGCGCATTAATCGAAACGAGGCCTCGTGTATAACTCTATTAAAAATTTTTTTCGCTTCATCAATTACAATACAATAAGGAAATTCGATATTGCACCGCGTGTCGTGCGCACTTTTTTACGCTTTTTTCACTCCTTGCCGCGCAGTCTCACTCTCGATTTTTTCTTTTTTTTAAGCTAAAACGTGTCGGCCGCATTAAGGAGAAAAAACGTGGCGCGGACCGACGCGGGTGACCAGTCCCGCGCGGCCTTAATTATCAACAAAGAGATTCCTATACAATGGCGGTTCCTACTCTAGGTTTTAACTAATCAACTACGGTCTTAATGTCTAAAGGTATACATGCTTACGATTGCGATGTTCAATGCAGGTGATGAATGCGAATCTCTTTGAATTTTAAAAAACTAAATAGGCCCTGAATGTATTAAAGATAGCGATTTACCATATTATATATTAGAGAAATATTTTTTTTGTTTTTTTTATTCTTTTATTCTTTGTAACTTTAGTAAAATTCGAAGATTTTCTAATATTAATTGAGAAAATAAACAACTTGTGTTTAGACTACTGTTTCTACTAAAGATTACTATGATTTCTAAAATATAAAAGAGGCCTTCCGTCAGTTTGATAAAATGCAAAGAAAATCACTGTTGTGATGTTTTGAATAGTTAACTCTTACGTGTCTAGCTTAAAATCACCTGCAGTCTCGCATTTGCAGCGTATCGCAAAACGCAAAATTTCCTTAAGTATTTGTTTTTATATTATTATAAAATCACATACTTGGCCGCGCGCCGAGCCCCGTGACTCAGCGGTGCTGCGAGATATGGTGGCATCACAATGAAATTCAATCTCGTCTCTCCTAACTATTACGCTCTCGAATGAAGAGCGCTTGTTTGCGCCGCCGCATCGTTATTGCGCCAATGTCGCTCCTGTGCCTTTCCCTAACACTTTTCTTTTTATAGTTTTATTTTGATTCTACTCGTTTATTCCACGACACGGAACTTTGATTTTCAAGCATCCCTTCCTTAGCCCATTTTGTTCGTCAGCTAGGTAGGTATCTAAAAATGTACGTATTGCACGGACTTGACTTTTCATTTAAATTGAAGTCTCAAAATGAGTAAGAGATATTTTAGATCTTTTGCCCTTTAATTTTTTTAAATGTTTGTTACTAATAAAAGAGTAAACGCGTTCGTTGCTCGACGAAATAATTAAACACGGTCAATAATGCCATTTTTTATCTGCGTCGAAGAACGAAAGACGGAAGACAAACGCTACTCATTAAATTGACCCAGGAATGACAAGATGCGAATTACGATTATTGGCTAGAAACAATGGGATCTGATAAATATATAAATTGCGAAAACATCAATCAGCTTTGTGTAAATTATTTTATAAGGTATACCTTTTTCTCTTATTTTATTAATGTATCAATCTTTTCATTTGTCGAAAGAGCTTTACAATATAAGAATAAACATTAGTCAAAGGAAGGTACGAAGAATGATCGATTTAGGAATCCTAATATTAGATTGACTTTATTCAAAGAAATGCAATTAGCCCTTTCGATCAAATTGACACGATCCCATCGTCATATAACCATAACCGTTGGCACGATGTACGCGGACTACAACTCTAAAAACCTGAACCACTCCTCGAGCTCGTTACAATATAGATACACTTATGTACAAGTGGCACCGCTACTTACGGGACTCGGACTATACGTATTTGCTAGACAATTGCTTGGCCAGCTCCGTATACTTGAGAAATTTTGAGTGCGGGCTTTCTTCCAGCGGCGAGGTCGTCGGCTGTGAGGGACTTCCGTTCGCCTGGGGATTTGGCGGTGACTTGATCCGCTGGGATGAGGGTGGCGACGAGGAACTGTGACTCGGACCACTGGAAGCCGGTTGAGAACTGACTGAAGCAGCGGCAGCTGCTGCTGATCGACCAATGGTCAGGGGGTCGGGAATCAGACCGTCTTTGACGAAATGCATTTTGGATAAGTGATGCCTGTAAGCGCCTTTCGAGATGAATGGAGTGTCACAAAATGCACATTTCATAATAGAGTCTGCCGTAACCACAGCGTCATTACAGGCCCAGCTGAAAGCAAGTATCGCTCCTGGCGTCGGACCTGCGCCCGAACCACTTGTACCCGAAGCAGAACTACTTCCAGGTCCAAGCGTTGCACTTGAACCCGATGCTGATCTATTGCTACCACCACCGCTCGATCCTCGAGTTTCTGTTTTATCGCAAAGCTTCTGCAAAGCAGCCAGCGGGTGACTATTAGTTTTGCGACCTTGACCGTCTGTAGCGTTTGCGGTTCCAGCATTTCCACCACCGGACAAGCTGTCGAACATCGAGGATAGTGCACCAAGACTGCTAGAAGTTTTGTTATCAGGAATACCTCGTGGCGTCACAGATCTATCACTACTCGTTGGGCTGCTCGTGCTGTTCCTGCAGGGACTTCGAGCCAATTGTTCTACCTGGCTCAGAGGCCTTGGAGTTGGAGGATTCATTTGTGGTGACAAGACGTCCTTTCTTTCCTCTGATGGTTCACGAACACTGCCACTACTTCTTCTATGGTTAAATGGTTCAGCTTCATCTTCTTCCCTGCCATCTTCTACTACTTCTTTTTTCACAACAACTACCCGTGGATTCTCAGAGTGTGGTTCAGTTTCATTGGCTGCTGAAGTCTCTATGTCTTCGTCTCTTGGTTCTTTCTTTACTACGACTGATTCTTCTTCTTCGGATTCTTCGTTCGTTGGTGGATGGCGAGATGGAAGTGGAGTTACTTGCTTATCGGGTGTTGAACGTTGGTGGTGTGAATGTGATGAAGAGGAAGAAAGTCTGTCGTGTGCACTAGTAGAAAGATCCATTCGTCTTTCTGGTGTCATAGTATCAGTTCTTCCACTACCTCTTTCCGAAATCGAACTAGACTCGCTGCCACTTCGTTCTCTCCGCGCTGCTGCTGCTGCAGCGTTAAAATGTTGTTGTTGATAAGACCGAAGTAAGTTCATAGTTTGTGGATCCACCAATGGTTTTGTGTAGTCTACACTCTCATCGATTCCTAGTCGCTTCAGAATACTCGAACCTATCGGTGCTCCAGGTTGTGCATGGTGCATACCTGCAGCACCATGACGGATTCGTGAATCAAAACTTTTTTCGATTAGTTTCTCAATTGCATTTAAAACGGATGGGGATGAAGTACCTCCACCAGATTCATTTGCTGTAGGCGTAGGTGTTTCCTTTCCAGGTGTTGTTGCGTCGCTTGCTGAAGAAGGCGAGCGGTGGTGTCTAGATGAAACCGACGAAGTTTCCTCATTCACGCTTTTACGACCTGATTCTCCTGGTGGCAATGTAGCTGGTAAGTGATTTGACATCAAAGCATTTTTCAAAAAATTACGTTGATTTACGCCGAGAGCGCCTGCACCAATGCATTGGCGTATATGTTCTACGAAAATCGTCGTTTCAATTTTCTCGCCACACTTCTCGCAAGTAATCCTTCCAGCATGCTTACCCAGTCCATGTGCAAGTGCAGCAGCTCCAGCATCCCCATTTTTATATTCATTTTGTGCACGTTCGAGCTCCAAAAGCTTCCTTACCGGAAGTGATTTTTTTCTTTTTTCACGCGTCTGTCTCCGACGTCCTCCACTCTCTGTAATGGACCGCATAATGTGTTCTTTATAATGGCTATTCTTCACCATGTGATTGCTAAGCTCCTTTAGCGAGGTAAATGCCTGATCACAGACTTTACAAGTGAGTACAGCACTGACGTGGCTACTGGTTGCACCAGCTCCAGGTCCTCCACTTGCACCATGAGAACCAGAGCCACTTCCGGGTGGCGCTCCACTACCACTTCCACCACCACTTCCTGCATTTCCGCCCGATCCTCCTCCGCTACCACTACTGCCTTTATTCTCATCCGAAGATTTCCAAGAGATTATTTGCTCCTGTGAGATGATGTTGGTATAGTGCTGAGTTTGTTGCATATGAGACGTCATTTCGGCTAATGATCGGAAGCTTTGTCCACACCACATACACTTCAAAATCTGTCGCGTCTGTTCTGCACCTTTTCCCAACCAAACATCCTGACCACGCACTAATTTTCTAGGTAAAGGCATTGTTTCCTTTATCAAAAGATTCAGTTCTGAAGGACTTTGCTTACTATTTGACGTGGGGTTGTTGTTACCTCCACTGCCACTAGAAGAAGTTTGCGTTTGATGCGGTTGCGGCGGTGTCGGAGGCATCGGAGGCTGATGTTGTTGTTGCGTGTGCATTCCTCCAGAAGGTGGTGGTACTGGCATATTTACACCACAATGCTTTGCTTCTTTCATATGCGTCGTCATTGCAGCCAAAGTTGGGAAACTTTGCTTGCACCAGACACATTTGAGAACATCTTTAGCCTGATCAGCACCCTTATTTAACCAGTGCGACTGCCAAGCACTGTGCCTGCTGCCTGAAGTTCCTGACGAACCACCTCCAGCATTGCCACTTCCTCCTGAAGGTGATCTATAAAGATCTTCACCACCAAGTTTACTCAGTTCACTCATTTTCTCCAAGGCCTTCGTTGCTTCGCTCGGCTGGTAGGATTTATCAAGCGCTGGTTGCTTTATTTTTCCATTCCACAACTGATGATGATCGACACCTGTGCCGCTCTTCGGTGATAATTGCTGCTGACTAGTTGCTGCCGCCGCAACGGCTGCGGCGAAGTAAGGAAAGTGAGACGCGACCGTGGGAGACGTCCACGGTGAGACGACCTGACGAGCGTAGGGTGATGCACTAGATGGCGACTCTTGATGCGCTGCTACAGGCGTACTTGTCGCGTGTCTCGAAGATTTCCTGGGTGGCGGCGGTGGCGAATCCTCGGGAACGGGTCGCTTTCGGCTTGTTACGGAGAGATCCAAGGGTCCATTATTGGTTTCTGTTGACGAAGAGGGCGTGGGTGGTTTGCTCAGATTCAAAATCTGTTCTTCTTCCTCCTCTTCGGTCGACGAAGCTTTGCGCGTACTAAAATCGAGCACAGCTGGCAATGGGGTCGCGCTGGGCGACATGTCGGCGCTCGTCGGGGAGACGTGAAGTCCCGGAGTAGCCGCAGGTGGTGAACACGAGGAAGACACCAGCGGAGAGACAGAACTTCGCGAGAGAGGCGAATGACCGAGCAAGAGACGCTGATGCGTCTGCTGGAGATAGGCCGCCATCATGGCCGCGGATTGCGGAGGTAAAAGCGGATGGACGCCCAGGGGCAGTGGCACGATACTGCCCGGAGGACTTACGGGGCTCGAACTGCTTCGAGTCGCTGGGGGTGGGGGACTTCCGGTTGCTGGACCGGACGATTCCCGCGAGTCTCTCGACGGACACCGCGGGCTCATTGGCTCCCTGAAACAAAAAGAATTATTACCGTTTTAAATTTTGTTTATAAAATATTTCATTATATTATATTTTTTGTGGTTAATTTTGTAGTATCATAAATATGAGTATAATGAAGAGTCTTAAATGAAATCTGATTATCTACACAATTATCTACTTTGCTAACCATGTATTTTGTCATTTTTACAACTATGAATAACGTTTCTAATAAATTATGGCGCTCATTAAACAGTTATTATATTACATACTTAATAAAGAGAACAATAGCATATAATTGAGCAATATGAATATCTTAATTCGAAATAAGTACTCGATAGAAAATTCAATCGTATATAGGTAATCGAAAGAAGGTAGCTTCGCTTGTTAGTTTGTCGTGCATGTACGTCGAGATTTCTCTTGCAACTTAATAGTCATTAATCACCAAGCAGACCGATAAATTTCGCGTAATCGATTCACGCCTAGTGCCCAGTACTGCAATGTTGTGACATTAATATTTCATAACCTTCCGCGAAATTACCACGTGTAAATCGCGGTTGCGCTCGAATTGCGATGTGGACTCCCGACATATTACAGGCATCGTGTTCTCTGTGTGCATCAACAGGAAACTCCCGGTAAAAATAGAACATTACAAAACGATTATCAAGAAACGCAGACACCGATAGCATGAATATTCATTGCGGACGATGAAGCTGTTCTCACAATTTACATTTAATTGCTTTCGTCAAAGTTTTCTGAATTACTTTCAGTGAAAACACTCACTCGCCCTCAAGTGATCTAGAAAGCTGGGATTAAGAAGGAGTCGGAGGCTATTTTTGCATCTTAACTGCTACTAATATGCACAATATGTAAATTCATTGTAATACAGTAGCAAGTAGTAATCAATCGCCTCGATCGTTATTATACATTTATTTTCTTAATATGAAAAACTGATGTTAGCCAATTAGGCTTTTATTCAATTGCACTAGTTATGTGAGTTATTTAAAATAAAAATGTATCACTTTCTAGTTGTTTTACACCAATTTTAATATATAATTAGAAATAAAGTTATTTAGTAGTAATAATGAATAAAGATTTTGAGATATATCAGTACTGCAGTTTATGAAATGTAAAATAAATAATATAAAAATAATATTTCAAAGGATCGCAAAAATGAAAAAAAGAAAGATCAATCACAGTTGTAAATAGCTAAAAAAGTAAAAGTCAGTAAAAACAACTACATAAAAAGTACACAAATAGAAAAGAAAAAGAAAAAATCAAGATGAGTATACCGTAAGAAAATGGTACGTCAGAGAGAAGTGGAGTGAGCTACCTGTGCCAGCAGCAGGCGGTGGTGGCATCGAGAGGCGCCGCGCCGCGCCGCACGTGGGGAGCGAGGTATACAGCGAGGAGGCTCGACGTGCTCTCTGGCGGAGCAAACGGGAGACGGAGTAGCTCTCTCTCTCTCTCGCTCTCCCTCTCACTCACTCTCGAGAGCGCGACTGTTAAAGGGCGAGCGTGTGCCGCTGCTCTGCTCCGCTCTGCTCTGCTCCAGGCCTGTCGACGGCTCGTTCGTAACTGACTGGGGCCGTGACTGAATGAGCCGAGTCGAGCCGAGCAGCGGCAGCAGCAGCAGCAGCAGCAGCAGTAGCAGCAGAGCTCGAGAGAATGCGTGCGCCGCGCGAGAGACGAAAGGGGGGCCACCTCCACGCCTGCCGCTGCACACGCATGCAGGGGAAGTTTTTGGACAGCGGGCCGCCGGGGTAGGGAGGGGGCCACACTGCGCCGTGCCATTGCCGCTGCGAGGGTGCGCGCTGACGTATCTCGCTGCACGCTACATGCGCGAGCGATACACTACGTGTGTGGGTATGTGCACCAGCGGAGCATGTACCGGTGGTAGGGGGGGATGGCGTCGCGGAGAGAAATACCGATGTGGATATGCGCGGGGATAGAGAGGAGAGGGACAGATAGAGATGGAGAGAGAGAGATACGCGGATGTCCCTCTGGCTTTTATTAGCCAATTGTGAAGCTGCGAGATTTTCGAGTCGCGCCGCTGCAGCGGTCTGCTTTTGTTGCTGCCACTGCTGCTGGCCGTGTTTATTTTATAATAATTTATTTGGCGGGGGCGGGTGGGGAAAATTTGTGCAGAGATTAATATGCCATTTTACATTGTTTAATTACTTGGTTAACTTATTTCCAGCACTTCAAAATTTATACTTACTTAATTATTGCATTTGGTTTATTAAGAAAAATCATGTATCTTAATAAATGACCTTACTCAAGAGAATTGTAAGACAGTTATGTTTGAGAAATAAATAACAGTAAAGTTGACTACTCTATTTCTTTACTTATTAATTATACTCGAGCATCGCAGCTCTTTAACTTTAATTGAACAATATTTCAACTTCGACCAGGCTCGAGGTTGATCTTTACCACCGATAAATGCAGCTCAACAAGGGATTTTTGTTGCGGCAAAAAAGTAGGGCTAACGGGAAATCGAACTCGCGCCTAGTTATAAAATATACATAATGAATGACTTAATTAATTACCGTTAGCCACTTATTAGTAATATTAATTTTTATTCTGAATAATAATTAATTCTGATATATCTCTGTTACAAAAGAAAACATAAATTGATAGTTTAAATGAAGTTTCTTATGGAAATATTTGACTGAAAACTACGTATAAAAAACTTCATTAGAAAAGAACAGCAGCACGTCCGTAAAATTACAGCTTGCGCATAACGCAATACGAAAAGAGAAGAGGGAAGAGAGGGAGAGGAGGGGGAGTCTGCGAAGCGAGATGGCGAATGATCGAGGAAGCTCGAGAGAGGCGTTGCAAACACTCGGTCCTATCTCTATTAGCCAAGTGACGCCGTCGCCGCCGCCGCGGCAGCTGATATCAGGCCGCCTGACACGGCGGCTTATTTGCCCCCGCGCGCGTTAAATGGCGGCGCGGCGAGCTAAAGAGGGGGAGGCCTGACATCGCACGACTGCGCGACGATTTGTTATACCCTCGAACAACAAGTCTTTGCGCGGCGACATCAAAGTATTTTTTTCGAGTCTCAGATTTGTTTGGCGGGATTATTTTTTTAGATTGCCGTGACTTATCGCGCATGTACTTACTCGCATAGAGAAGGTGCGAGGTGATTCTGAACGCGAGGCAGGGCTGAAGGAGAGCAGGCGTGGGGACAGGAAGTCGAGTGCGAATTTTGCGCGCTGGATTGGACTTTGATCTTGTGATTTGCTGGATTTCGGGTCGAAAAGTTATCTCGGTCGTAAGTCAATTTGATGGTAATAAAACCGAACACTGTGGCTTTGATTTTCCTTTTATAGATTGTTAAACGTGTATTTTAATAGGTACATCTGGACAATATTTGTATAAGATTTGAGTCTGGTACATAATACACACCTTTACTTTGTTTTATAGTTATAAAACTAGAATGAAATTTTCCCGTCGTAAAGCAGGACCTAGGAGCGGTTTACCGCCTCAGACTTTATGTTTGCCGCTTTAAATTAATAAACGTCATCTTCAAGCAATGCGCGGCTGATCTTCGCCACTATAGCAAATAGCAATAAACGCTGCACCGATGAATTATTGGCCAATATAGGACGCGAGACAATTTTATCTCGCGAAGATCAACATCGGATAACGATTACCACAAGCGAAATCAGACACGTGAAAACTTTATTTCTCGCGTACAATGCGAGCGGATTTTTTTTTAATTTAAATATGATTCACGAATGCTTTTGTGCTTTATGATATCAGCATAAAATTTAATTTTATGGCTTGATCGAACAAAGCTTTGAATAATTTTTATTTCTACATGAATTTTTCATGTACTTTTCTGTATTAAAATATGAAGTTATCAACGTATATTTCATATATAAAAGGACCTTTGTATTGCGCCAAACAGCTCGAGCTTATACGACATTTTGTATACGTGCCCTCTAAATCTAAATCAACGGAACTCACGTATAATCATACAAATTATTGTTACACTTATCACAAATAGTATATTAATTAATTATTTTCCAGCTAAATCTCAATACAAAAACCGCTAGATATCGAATATGCGTTCAATATTTTTTAATAGAAATCTGTATACACGGGTTTTCATGGGAATCCGATAGTCTATTAAAAAATTTAAATTCTGTGCCTTTAATTTTACTGACCAAGATGTGAATAATTGATTATAATTATAATTATAATTTAGTCAAAATCAACGTCACTCTAAAAGTTATTAAAATGAAATGTTAACATAATATCCATATTATAACTATTTATCTTGACGTCTGAAACTTCGTATAAAAACCTATTACTACTCATTAAAGTACAAGTGAGTTTGGCTTTTGTCCAAAAACAAGTATTTTCATTATCAGGGTCAATTATTCAAATGTCGGCCGGTGCAAAAATCAATACGCCAAAGCTCTCGAGGCTCTCCACTAAGGCGCTATACTCATCCTGTTCACCTACTCATTACTAGCTACTAAAGTATAATGCACGTAAGTGCGAAGTGGCTCACCTGTCGGGGGGCCCTGTATCCCTGAGGGCAACGGGGTTCAGTCTCGCGCTGATCGCCGAGGGTGATGGATTCGGTGGCGTGGCGTCCTCTTCATCGTCCTCGTCGCTCGCCTCGCCGTCCTCGTCCTCTTTGGCTGCTGCGGCCGCCGCCGAGGCCGGACCGCCTGTGTTGCTGCAGCCCCGCTCGCTCGGACTGACCGGACCATCCTCGTCCGCGCAGTCACCTTCCTCGCCCTGGAGGTCCGTGCCAGGCCCTGTGCTTTCCGCGCCGTCCTCCCCTAAAACATCACAATCGTAGCATCTCTATTTAGTCAAGTTTTTCATCCTATTGTCTTTTATTTTATGATTTGGGTTAGATTATGGGGCTGAGGTATCGTTATGAATATTTTACTTTTTATAGCCTTTATTAGAAAAAAGATTAGGGGAATTAAACATTAGTTTACGTGTACTTTGCAATAATACTGTTTTCAATAGTTTCTCAGTACGGGCAGTATAGCGACACTTTGGGTGTAGAACTTCTTTCGAGAGAAGCCTATTTGTAAATTTTCAGACTTATGAATAGTTAGTAGAACAAATTAATAGATGTCGTAAATTCAATTCAAAATAGATGTTGCTTGACACTTATTTTTGAAACTTATTCAATAAAAAGTTATCGACGACTGAGCGGAAGATCCTGTTAACTCGGAGAACGCTCGAAGAGTATGTTAACTCGGATTTCGCGCGAAGAGTGGCTTCTTTAGCTAATAATATCTCGCTTTAGATTGTGTATTGGAAACTTTAAAACAATTGGAAGTTGCATTTTTTTGCGGAAATATTAATTCTTATATTTTTTATTGTTGCCAATACACAATCAAAAGCGAGCAGTAATTGGATGAAGTAGCCGTTCTTCACGAGATATCCGAGTTAACATATTTTTGGAGCGCGCTCAGAGTTAACCTATTCTTCGATCGTTCTCCAAGTTAACAGGTTTTTCCACTCATCTATCGATATACAATAAATACATCTCTCCAATGTATAAAAAACTTATAAAATAACTTATAAAAGCTAACAATGGAATATTTTTAGGATGATTAAAACTGGGTTAAACGAAAGTGTCCTAATATAAGCAATACTATTGTCTATTCTAAATTCAATTATAATTACTGTCATTATTAATCTTAATTAAGCTTTGGTATACTATTTCCAAGTCCCAAAACCTACCTAAAAAGAGACTTACTAAGTTGATGATTAATCAAAAAACATTTTATACGCCGAAATTCTTAAGTGGCCTAAGTAAGTAATTTCAATTATGTTTTAGTAGTATATTTAATAATACACAACCATACGTTACAATATAGGTAATCGTAATTCTTATACGCTGGTATCATCACTCGTAAAGATGAAAAATTAGATTCTAAAGGTGTAGTAACTCTCGGACTCCTTATCCATTAAAGCATCTCCCTCAAACTCTAATAAATCTCCGTACAATTCACGAATTACGAAAATCCCCAGAGAAACGTAGCAACGAACCGGAATCGAAGATGCAGCTCAGGATTTGCATTCGGCAAAGGCGCAAGGAGCCGTGGAAAGGAAGCCATCAGAGGGCAAAAAGAGAAAGACAGTTTTGTAGGTGGGAGAAGATGAGGCAGTTTCCCGAGGCCGACGTAAAAGTGTTCGCAGATGGCGAACAACAACAATGGCGCCTATCGGTTCATTTATCAGAGGCTTTCGCTCGACGCGACTGCTCCGCTATACACGCCTCTCTTGCTCGCTCCTCTCTCGAAATTCCAAGTCGCTCTAATAGACGCGCCCGGCCGCTCCCGACGACGACGACGACGCCGACGTCGACATCGACTTCAATCGGCCGAAGATTCAGATTCAGCCTTTATTGTGCCGAGCGGAGAAAGGGCGGTCTGGCTGCGCTTCTTCCGTCATCGGCATTATGAGTTTTAATCAAATCATTTCCAGTCGATACAGAGGCCACGGCCCGGTATTCAGCGCTTGTCTTTGCAGACTGGCGGCGACGACGGTTCGCGATCTCCTTGGCATTTCTATGTACACTTCTCCGCTGCAGCAGCGCAGGGTATATATATCGAGAGCGCTCGGAAAAGGCGCATCCCGCGAGTAATGGCGCGTTCCCGCGTTTTGTCACGCTCCTTTCTCGCGCGATTTCATCTGCGCCTTTCGTGTCCGCGCTCTTTCTCTTTCTCTCCGTCTCTCGGAGATCCTATCTGTGGAACCTCCGCCCCCCTCCAGCCCCGCGAGAGGGAAAGACAGTGAATATAGCAGAGAAAGAGATAGAGCAGGTAGAGAAGGCTTAGATCATAGATCGCCTACTGTATGTAGGCGCGTATGCATGTATGTATGTGTTTGTTTTGTACAAGAGAGAGAGAGAGAGGCTCGTTAACATAAGTGTTTTATGGTGTCTTACACTCGGTACGATGGCTTATCGGCTGCTACTGCTACTGCTGTTGCTGCTTTGGTCGCTATACCCTGCTACTCTCTATTCGGGCGACGGGAAATGCACGGGTCCGACCGAGCATTTTTCTTTTTTTTTTCATTCAGCGTACAGTCGTCGCTGCGGAGTCTTATTTCCCTCCCTTTCTCAAGAGAGGAGGAGGAGGAGGGGGGGGGGGGGAGGAGGCCGATGTGCCGCCGCGCCGGACTCGGACGTGATGTGGGGGAGCTGTTTATCATTTACGCGCGATGCGGCCCGGGAACGAGACTCCCGCCGAGAGCACGCGCGCGGCTTAAACATACGTATATTATACTCTCGAGGAGATCATGTGCTCGCCGTGCACCAATGCGGGCTCGTACTCGCTCGATTTTTAAATTCGTATGTGGGAAGGGGACTGACGATTGTTTCACGCCTTCTTTTTTGTTGGGTAGAATTAACAAATCAATATAAAATATTTTATAAAGGCAAGAAGATATTTGTGTGAAGAGCAGGGCAATGTTTGTAGTATTCGTTGCTTGTAAATAGCATTCAAGGAGCTACATAGATTGAAAAAGTATCTTAAAAACTTTGATAGAAAACAGTTCTTTAAGTAATGAAAACGTATTATACGATTACACAAGTATTAGAACAATGAACATTATCAGCTTCCTGAGTCAATGTCGGAATAACTATCTGAAGTTTCGAATGTGTTACATGAATCTTTCTTTCACTACTGTATTTTATTATGCAATATCTATTATACTCATTTATTAACTTAAACTCAAAAATACTTCTATGTACTTGTCATACTTCGAACTTCCCTTCAAGAAAATTTGCTTACATAATTTTGAGCATAATTCTATAATATTGCTTTAACCTTTAAAAACTGACATCTGAATTACATAATATACCTTAAGGCCTTTATCGTACAATTAGATAGTGTACGTTACGTTTCCAGCGAACGCAATTATGTAGTTGGGCCTAGAAGAAGTCATTCGCACTACTCTGTTACAAAAAAAATTGTCAATTTGCTATAAAAACCAAAGTAGTTACCACAATATTCTTGTCAAAACAGTCGTTAACGTTATTACGTTTTTAAAGGTTAAAGCAATATTATAGAATTATATTCAAAATTATGGAAGCAAATTTTCTTTAAGAAAAGTTCAAAGTATGACAAGTACATAGAAGTATTTTTGATTTTTGACCTTTTCGCCCTGAAAATCCAATTATAATTACTTTATTTGGCATATAACGAACGAGTATAAAATTATTTCCCAAACTACGCATTGTCTTACTGGATTTTTAAGCAGGAAGCAACTTCTAAACATCATATTCCCGAGTATCATTAAAAATTGAAGGCTCCATTCATACTTGAATTAAAGCCACTTTATTTAAGACCAAATCATAACAGAGATCTATCGCTCTTCTCTACTGTCGTCGCGCAAGCCACTCTTCGCGTCCACACGACGACAACCAGCAGCAGCAGCAGCAGCAGCCACAGAGCAACAGCTCGTCGTTCGCGACCGCTGGCGCGTGTACCCGCGCGGCAGCAGCGGCACCTCGCAGGCAAATCCTCCCACGCGAAGGGGGCGAAGATATCAGGCGCGCTCGTTCTCTCAGCGTTCTACAGCGAGTTGCGCGTCGCCTGTAGTGCTGTACAGCTTGGTCAGCGAACCCTTGCAGATTTATGGAGTCGAGTTCCGCGGGCATCTCTTTTTCTCTCTCACTCTTTTTTACTCCTCGCGTCATCGTGATCTCTCCCTCGATCCGCGATCCCTAAATCTTTTTCCTGCGCGCCACGCCGGTGATTTACTCGCGCTCCAGCGAGAGAGAACGAGCTGCTGCTGCGGAATAAAAGAAACCACGAGAGACAGAGAGAGAGGGGGGAAGGAAGGAAGGAGCTTGAGCTGGTGCTCGCGCGCAGTTACACGTGCGGATCGAGCCAAGGGTATATATACAGTGGGACAGGTGCTCGATGCAAATAAGCGAGTATAGAACGTAGGTGAAGAGAAGATAAAAAGGCCAGGGAAAAAGAAGAAGAAGCAGAAGTGGGAGAGCGAAGAAGAAGAAGAAGAAGGAGGAGAAGCAGTGCAGCAGATCCCGGACGCTAAAGGAAGCACGCGTGCCGCCATCTTGCAAGTGAGCTAAGTGCGTCCACCTCCTTCTTCTCCCTTTCTCTCTCTCTCTCTATCATTCTCTTTCTCCGGAGGAAGGGAGTGTCGTTGTTCGGTGCACGTCGAGGACACTGCGGAGAGTCGCGAACGGGGGAGGGAGAGAGCGACGATGACTACGGGAATAGGGAAGCAGCCGCCGCGCGATCGGGTGGGGAAGGAGGCCCCGTGTGCACCGTCCTACCTTTACCGACTGACCAACCAAACGATCGTTTGTTCCCTTGGCTTTTAAAACGCTAGTTCTCTCTCTCTCTCTACCTCTGCCTCTCCATCTCACTCTCTTGGGCTCTCTGAAAAAGGGGGAGAGAAAGGAGATCGCACATTGATCCGCGGGAGCATCGGCAACTAATTACGCAGATTTATGTCCCCATTGTCCATTGTCTCCGGAGAGCCTCCGCGCGCAGAGAAAGGGAGAGAGGGAGAGAGAGAGAGAGTGCGGAACGGAGAACGACGGCTACGACGACGAGAGCAGGAACTCGCGCTGCGAGGAGACCGGCCGCGAGGGAGGAAGGAAAGAGAGACTGCCGATATGCGCAGCGCGCGACGGTGAAGCAACAGCAGCAGCAGCAGCTTGTTTCTTTCGATAAAGAACGCGGAATTCGTAAGTAAGACGGGAGTGAGAGAGGTGGATAACGCAGCACTACCGCGTTTCGCAAGGACGCAAAGGAGTAAGAGAGAGAGAGAGGTGGAAGCCAGGGCGGACCACCGGTGCACACGGCCCCGCCCGTTTCTTCGCACGGTCAATCGTGTGCATCCCTTTGCCTCTAACTCCTGTTGCTGTTGCATCCCTTTAAGGAGGCAAGCTTGGGGCTTGAATTTTTTTGTCAGATTTTTGTTGTGCGCGTATAAGCGAGCCGATCGTTTTGTAAGAGCAGCGATGCTGCTGCCGAGGACTTTTCTTCCGCTAAATCGTATTAAAACGTTATTGTGACTCTGGTATCTTCGAATTTCTTATACCGAATGTACATATCCAAATTTTCTTTCAAAATAGTTTTTCTTGTCAGTTCAGTTATAAAATAATAAATAATATTCATGAATATACATAAAACAAATTTTTATATTTAAAACTCAAATTATTTATGCCAATAACAAAATACAGAACTTCCATTGACAGCAGGGAAAAAGACAAAGTAAGAAATATAAGCGAGAAAGAAAACCAAAATACATGATGGATGGTTGATATAGAGTAAGTTTAAATCATGATGATACCGAAAGACCCATAGCTGCGGAGAAGAAGAACCAACAGAAAGCGAAGCTGAGGAAGCAGCAGAAGAAGAAGAAGAGGAGCCTCCGGCAGCTATACTCCTTCTCTCTCTCCGTTCTTCTCGCCCATCTTTTCAGCTCGGCATGCAAATACCGTTCGCACGAGCCAACGCGCGATCGTGGCCGCTATATTGGCAAGCCGCGGCCGCTAACAAGCCCCAGCGCTGTGCACTCCACTCCGCAGCAGCCAGGGGGTTGCAGTCGCTGCTGCCGCGAAGATACGAGCGCGCGCTACCGAGACCTGCAGCAGCTCCATCGAGCTTCACTAAAAAGAGAGGCAGAGGGAGAGAGAGAGAGAGAGAGAGAGAGAAAGTGCCCCCGTAGAGGAGCGCGAGGCCCTGACATCCGAGGAGAGCGAGCTGTGCAGCTGATCGCTGCCGCGCGATATCCGCTCGCCTCCTGTCCTCGCGAGCTGCAGCAGCGGCAGTCGCTCGCGAGCGATATATTAGCCCCGGAGAGGATTCGCGCGATTCTCGAAGGTATACACGAGTAAAACGGCTGCGCGTTGCTCGTGTTACCGAAGCTGCAGCACCGACTGCGTAACATACGCGCGCGCGCGCGCGCGCGCGCGTTTTGATATATTTCATGCGCGTGTCCTTTCAGCGTAATGTATTTTCCGTTCGGTAGACTGTGTATAGGAAGGAGAAACCGAGTGCGTGTACGGTGAGGAAGGTGAGTGTCTCAGGAGTTGTAGGCTTGCTCGGTACTTCGAGATGAGCGTCGTCGTCATTTTTTTAAGTATAATTAATGGCTAAGGGGTGTGTGTGTTGCGAGAGGTGGAAAAATATTTCAGAGCGCAAGGTGATTTTATTCTAATTGCGTGAAATATCGCGTATAAACTTTGAGAGAGGTATGATGCATCGTCCAGCCAGCTATTACTTACGAGGATTTTCGGAGGAATGGGTTTGAAAGAGTGAATTTATGAACTTTGCTTTTTACAGTCGAGAATATAAGCCAAAATATATTGACTTAAGCGATCCTCTTATGACTACTATTAAAAGAACTTTAAGCGAAACATGGATTAAGATTGAGGTAAAATAAATATTTACCGTCGGAAGATTTACAATACCTCGACAACTACAAGATCATAAATTTTTCTAATAGATAAATTAATTTACTCTGTAGATTACCGCTACACTATAATTAACCCTTTTAAATTACAATTCTTTTCCACTATCTTATCTGAAGTGTGAAATCCAAACCATCTAACAAGCCTAATGCGTTAATAATTAAACGGCTTTTACGCAGCTTCACTCGAGTCAGGTTTATATTTGTGTTTACATAGAGAGCAGCGGCACAAGCTGCAGCAGCAAGTGTTGGCAGGACTTAGTAGTGTGTCAACAGCGCGTTTACTCGCTGTGTGCACACATCATGACGACCCGCGTGCATATAGCGCGGAAACTTCTGTAGCTACACCTACTCAAAGTGTTTGTGAATAACTTGTGGAAAAAACACCGAGCGTCCAGGGTGAAATGCTAATGGAAAAATTAAAGTAAAAGTTAGCTCTTGGAATGAACTGGATATTATTCTTCTTTTTGAACTGTATGAATTCGAGAGTTGTAAATTCATTTTAATTAGCAAATTAATCTGTTGGAGATCTGTACAAAATACTGTACTTTTATAATTAAAGCAAAAAATGTTGTATTGAAAGTTACATTAGACCGAATCTTTACTCCTTTCTATGTTATGACATGTAGACTTGTTACAATTGATTAAACCGTACTAGTGGAATAAAAGAGAATGCATTTCTATTTTTACAAATTTTTATTCCGTACAAATAATATGTTTGATTTAATAAAGTGTTATTGAGCTTGAAACTCTATAGATCCATTTGTTAGTTTAATTATGTACCGCGATTTCATGACTTTAATACTTTCCTATTTGTCTTTTTATTTATTTATTTGTTTATGTGCTTTGTCTTTTACTACTGTACTATACGGTTTTTTGAGCTTGATAGCAAAATCAAATTTCTTAAATAAATATATTGCGCCAAAAAATTCGAACGAATTATTCACATAAATAAAAAATTAATAACATCCTCTCGCAGGTAATTTAGAGTCAAATTAACGAAAGACATTCAAAAATTATCGGTAACCCCAAATGATACTACGATTTCTTCTCCGTTGAAATACGTTGCATAACCAACTCACGAATTCAATCACAACTTTGTATTTGGCAAAAAGATGCAATCACGTTTAAAGAGAAAATAATAACACAGCATGGGAATACACAATGCCAGGTACGCATTTTTTTTTCACAGTCGACCCGCATCAAACCTCCTACCACTACGCTTAACTCGCTCGCTCTACCGTAAAAATCATCATCATCCGCATCCTGCAGTTCCCGACACACAACAACAGACATGAAATGAGCAAACGCGCTCATTGCAGACACCGCAGCGAAGTTGAAGAAGAGCCTCAGCCAGAAACAAAGGCCCAAGCATCATCGTCTCGTTCCATTCTTGCCGAGGACAAGCCTAAAGGACACAAGTCAGCCTCCCTACATACACACACACACACACACACACACACGCATATTCATACCCACATACAGCAGTCCACGAGAGCTGGAGTGATAGAGCTGGTATATATAAGGAAGGGTAGAAGGGCGAGAGATGAATTTCTAATGCCTGGCGCAGTGACGCTGTGCGCCCAAGAGAGAGAGAAGCTGAGCGTGGAGCCAGCCGCAGCCGCAGCTTCGAGGCTGAGGCTCCGCGGAGAGAAAGACGAGAGCGGACGGACTGACGGACGAACGGACGGACAGCCCAGCCAGACAGACAGACAGACGGACGAACGAACGGACGGACGGACGAGCGAGCCCGACGTACAGAAGAAGAACGTGCGGCATACCCGAGAGCCGAGAGAGCCAAGAGAGGAGGAGGGAGGATTGCGCGCACCGGGCATTGTGATTCCCTCTCTCGCTTGCTCTTGTGCTCTCGCGGTCTAATGCCAGCGAGTGACTGACGGCTGAATCCGCTGCCGCTGCCTCTGCTCGCCTCCTTCGGAGCTGGAGCTGGAGCTGGAGCTCTCCTCGTCCCTGTGGAGATAGCTCTGCGCGCGCGGCGCTCCGCGGAGGAAGAGAAAGAGTCAGCGAGGGACGGGAGGAGAGCGGAGACTCGTCTTCCTCTTCTGCAAATTGGGACAGCGGATTGTTACAGTGTGGGTGTGATGCTCGGGCGATCGTGAAAAAGTATGGGAGCGCCTAAAAGGAGATGGGGAGAGGGACGCAGGATTCGAGGCGAAAGTTCGAGGAAGGCCTAGCAGGTGTGGGATATCTTTTTACCGCGGCGATCAAGACGTAATGTGTTTTGACAGTAGCCGAGGCGCTTGTTTTACGCTTTGACAGTCTTTAGGGGGGGAAGGGATTCTTCTTTTTTTCCGACGTTTTTGCCGCGGCTTCGGGCTACGATTCGCCGAGTTGACTGACGGTCAACGTCGCAACCTTATTTATGATTTCGTGCTTTTTTGCCTTCTTCGGTAAAAGTTTAGAATTATAAGAGGAATGAGGGGAATTATTTTTAAGATATATATAAACATTTAATCGCTAATAATCTGGAAAGATTTTTGAGAACAATTAATACTGCGTTTGTACGTGAAATTGAAAACAAAATTTTGACAACGTATTCTTGGGAGGTTTAGAATTTCACCCGAGATAGATCTTTTTGGGTATCTAAAACATAATACATCTTGACATCAGAATTTTTCTCTAACTCAGTAGTTGATAAATTGTAAATTTGAAGAATGTCTTTTAATTTTATAATCTATACAATAGTCAAAGTTCGAACAATAAAAATATTTACATCATGTATTATAATTACAATTAAATCATGTAATGTTAATAACACTCATTAATAATTTACATAAACCGCACAGATGCGCAATATATCATTCGTCGACATTAATTTATCTCCTGACAGGATTTCCCTTGCGCTTAAATTTCCGAAACCCAAAAAATATATGACAAGCAGATGATCCTCTGTTTGAGGAAGGAAGATCAACATGTACATAAATGATTCAAAAGACATCCTTTTCCCGGATCACACGGAAGCAGGAGACAGAGAGACGATGCGCGCGCGCTCCTACAAAGGCACGTTGACATTTTGAGAAATCTCCCACAACGAATGAGAGAGTGAAAGAGAGAGGGAGGCGCACAGCATCACCTGGACCGTCCTTGAGTGACCTGTTTAAACGCTCGGCTAATGGAAGGATTTTTCGGGGCGCGCCTGCGACGGAGGCACGCACGCAAATACAGCAGATGTATTGTGGATAGACAGCGCAGAGCAAATAGCGTACAGCAGCAAAGAACGAGAGATCGGCTGCTCATCGCTCACGCAAATGGTATTGACTCACGGTCACGAATCCACCGCCGCCTCATCTGTTGAGGCCCATAAATATTATTGTCCACGTCGATGCGAGAGCTGCTGGCCATTAACTTCTGTTATGCAAAAACGAATCGCGAACGAGCGGGCAGATGGAAAATCTTTATATACTTTTGCGCGTTTGCTCGCAAAACTCGTTTGTTTATTTCTTTCTTCTCGGGGGAATTCACTGGCTTTTGTTTTTGCGCTTAAATTGAGCGAAAAAATTGTTTGTCGAGAGGTTTAGGCAAGAAAAAAGAATGGTCTTGAAGAATGCTTTCAGATTTTTTTTGGATGTTGTTGGGTTCAATGGCAATGATGAATAATATGCCAATAAAAGAAATTGATAATCATTGCGAAAGATTCCAATCTTATGATGTGAAATTTTGTGCATTCACCTTTGCGAATAGTATCAGGACCAAAACATTATCTTAAAACTTTTGATTGAGATTTATTTTCGTAATTATTAAATTATATTTTGTTATGAATTAATTAGTGAAATTGTTTCTGATTTTAACAATGTATATAAATTACAAATAGTTCAAAAACATTATTTTGAATTGTATATTGTATTCAAATCAGGATTATTGCCAAAGATTTTTATTAAATTTCAAAAATTTGCATTCCCTCGGTCATTGTAATGTAAAATATTCTCCTTGACTTCTCCTGTCCACCGTAAGTCACCTCCATTTTTTCACGTCGATCGATGCAAAATCGATAGCATCCATAAACCGACAGCTCGTCAGACGGGTAAAAAAAATTAGCGATGCGCATATAATTTGCTAATGAAACAAGAGAGCCAAGAAGAGTTTAAAAGCCCTCTTAAGCCAGTCCAAAGAGCCTCCACTCGAATCATTGTTTAGAATACAAAAAGCGAGTCTCTCCTCAAAGAATGAAAAAAAAAGAGAGAAGGGAAGAACAAGAAGAAGAATCAGAAAGCAGAGTAGGAGGGTGCGGACGCGGATGCAAAGGGGGTAGGGGCGAGCGGGAGGTATAAGATGTAAAAGAAGTGAGCGCGAAGATCGATAATTTAGTGACGATGCACCGGCGCGGCGTAGAGAAGAGAGGAAAGGAGTGGAGAGGAGAGGAGAGGAGAATTTGAAGTATCGAGACGGATTTCATCGTATTCCCTTTTCATTCCTTTTGTCCTGCTTTGTCCTCCCGAAGGCCTTCGACTGTCAGTCGGACCGGGCTGCTGTCGCTGCTCGTGACTCACTTAGCGATCTATCCATCTCTCTTCTCTCGCTCTTGCTCTCTCGCGCTCGATTTCGTCGAGCAAGAGAAAGAGAGTGAGAGAGAGAGCGAAGACGGAGCACCTTCGGCCGCGTGGTAGCCTACCTGACTGATTGACTGATGAGGCGACTGTTATCCTAAGTCAACACTCACTCCATCAGCCCACCGAATTCCTCCTACCCGTCCATCTCTCTTTTGCTCTTGCTCTCTGTGCTTCTTTTTTCTATTTTTCGCATCACGCGCGTGTATGTGTGTGTGTAGAGGCGATCCAACGATTCCACGCCCGACAAATGCACGATCGTGATCTTCCCGACTTTTCTTTCGCGTTGCGAGTGCGTAAGTGAGATAGAGAAGGAGAATGAGAGGGGAAGAGTTGCGAGCACCGGATCTCTTTATTTTTCTTGTAGGAATATTTATCGTTTCTCGCTGTCTGATTAGTTGCTTACTCCGAGGAGCGCGAGAGAGGGTGAGCGAAGTATTATCGTTTCTTCGCGCGCTGCGTGTTGGGATTTCGGCTGCGGAGGAGATTTCGCGATTGTTGTATCGCCTTGGGGTATTTTTGTACTTGCGGTAATGAGTTGGAGAGCGTTAATTGCGAGCGAATGAAGCGAATGGAGATCGAATGGATTGATGCGTGGTGTGCTGTTTTAGATTAAAATTTCGAAGCGTTTTGAAATAGCGTTTCGACGTTGGATTTGCAAAAAATCGTAGATTAAACGGAAACTGAATTTTAAATATAAGACATTACCAGTGAAAACTATATTTAATGTATAAGAAAGTAATTCTTAAATAAAAACATTCCTGATTCTGTTAGAAATCTAAGGTTCTGGTTAAGGAATTCGCTAGAAATCAGTTAAAAAGGACATGCTTTTTAGCTAATTTCTAGCTAGATTCTGCTTAATATTCTACTTAATATAAAGTTGATAAAATAAGTAATTTATATATTATTTAATAATGGAAATAATAACAGTTTTATATAAATCGAAGTAATCGGCACTTCTAATCATATTTATACATTGAGTATATTTTCTAAATTAAAGTTTAAAATGTATCTTCAATGCCTAGTGGTATTGGAGGTTAAGTTATTTATTTACATAATGATGCGTGCATTATAAACATATTATTTACAAAAAAGTATCAAAGCTCCGAGCAAAATTGAAGTGTCTTTATTAAAGAAATTAATGTTATTCATAATGTAAAACATGTAGTTATATAATTATTGTTACTTTAAAAACAATAGTACAAACAGAATAATGTAAGTCTTGAAAAACTTTTGGAGAAACATCAATGGTTAAACAAATATTTGTAGTTTTACAATAAACATTCTTTACAAAATTTTATTTTCGGCATTAATCACAAAATTGTTGTAGACTAAGCTATGATTGATTAATTTTAGAAAGGGAAATAATTATAGTTATCAAATACTTTTAGTATTGCATATGCGTATGTCTATATGGTCTTAAGTTATTATTTGTTGATAACAATATTTATATTATTCAATAAAGTATAATAATATATATTTTTAAAAACTAATAAATTGTTGAAACAAAATATGAATAGGTTAGATTTGCAGATAAAATACGTACATGCTTACAGCATACTCTTAAGCAGATTCTAGCCAGATATTAACTATAATTTGGCTTATTGATAGCTTATTATCCTGACTTATAATTAATAAGCTAACCAAACCAGCTAACTTTCTACCAGGGGAAATAACAAGATAATATAATTGAATGAGTATTCAATGAGAGAACTGCGTTCAATACTTTATACAAAAAAAAGTTTCTATTATTGCGCAGTTGTATTAGGAGACAATCGAAACTCGATAGAACTTTCATCCTGAATTTTCATTTCTCGTCCATCGGATTGCTGTGCTGCAATTCGCCTGCAATAAAATTTCTATTAAAACTTCTTTTCTTTCGGATTCCTTTCAAATAGAGCGCGGGATTTCGGGGTATGGCGCGCACGCATCTGCTTCATTCCAGCGCTTCCGGAAAATTGTTAAAGTCGCGCGACGCATATTGTGTCGCTTCCCATCCACACGCCGCCCTGCAGACGACGAAAGAACTTTCATTTTATCCCGATGTCTTCCCGTCGGAATATAGACAAAAGCGCGCGAATCCCTCGACAATCAACCCTCCAGTCTGGATTTTTCAGCTGCTGCTGCTGCTGCTGGCTGTCCGCCTCGATAAAAGTCGCGCCGCGTCCCGCGAATTCGAAAAATCCGAAAATGCAAGACTAGAAAGGTTGAAGCGGATTCCTTGCTCGCGCCGTCGTTGTCGTTGTCGTCTTTGTCTTCCGGGCGCGAAAACTTATTAAACGCGCGAAACAAGCTGCTACGTCGCCTCTGATTTCTTTATATTCTCTCGTGCACGCATTGTTCTCCTTCATAGTTGTAGAAGATCAAATTGAGATTTGAAAATGTTCACGTTTATATTTCTATTCCGAGTACCGCATTGTAAAATCAAATATTGTTTGAAAATTTTATTTGAAAATTTGAAATATTATAATTCGTATAGAATAATTAAACTGTTAAAAATATCATTAAATTTAATACATGTGAAACATAACAAAATGCACGATATATAATATGAATGTGCATGGAATTACCTTCTTTCAATATATGTGTAATAATCTTAAATCATTTTAAATTACTATTTTTCTATCATAATAATTTATTTTTCTAATTAACTCGCTTCAAGTTTATTTATACTCCTTTTGTGACTTCGATCACTTTACTGCACCAATTACTTTATTTAATGCACGATAATCAATATTCTCTTTTCAAGAGAAAATAAGAGCGGATATTCATTCATTGAAAATCAAAGTACAAAGTATACAAAGTTTCAAAAAGGTAGTAAGAATAAAGTTGATCGATAACCGGGTCCAAGGCGACTCTTAGCTGACCAAAGACCGAGTCTGCATTCGCGTTAAAATGCATAAATTTTCAAAGCTAATATTAGATTGCTCCGAAAACTGACCTAATGCAACAAACTAAAATTCCAGAACTACGCCGAGGGGGGGGGGGGGGGGGGGGTTTCGCGTGGGTAGCGAGAAAAGTAGACGACGATGGGGTTTATAAAACGGGTAGCGAGTGCGAGAGCGCGTATATAAGACGCGCGCGGCAATGGTGGGGGCGAGCCTCGGAGTCGGAGTCGAGTCGCCTCTCGGCATACGCGCGGAGAGTGGCAGCGGAGACGTCAGAGTGACGCTGAGTGATGGACGGAAACTTCTCGAAACGAGAAGCGAGAGCAGCTTCGCGTCTCGGGAGTAAAGCGAGAGAGAAAGAGAGAGAGAGAGAGAGAGAGAGATACGGAGCGCGAAGGCGAGAAAAAAGGAGGAAGACAGTCCAGCGCTGCTGTTGCACGACTCCTCGCCTCTGCATTCGATCCGCGGGTTTTTGACCCTCGCAGTCGCTCGCTGTCGTGGCTGGGTTATTATGTACACACTCGCACATGCATGCGAGAGGAGAGAGAGAGAGAGAGAGAGAGAGAGAGAGAGAGAGAGAGAGAGAGAGAGAGAGAGAGAGAGAGAGATGAGATGAGATGATTTAGGAGGCGTGTTCGCAGAAATCGCGTGTAGTTTTGGCACGGCGCGTCACTTGATGATAATTCAAAATTATGGCCGTCGCGAGAGAGCGTGCGAGGGCACTATACGCACTACTGCGCGCACTGCACCGAGTGATAATAGGAATTAGTGCGCGCGCGCGCCTTGGTTCCCAGACCCTCCACCTTTTTGCTGTCTCGCGTTTGAGGTGGAGACCGACGTAATTAAGTAAGTCGTGCTTTTTTGTCGGCGAAGAAATTGTATAGCAAATGTATTGTTGATTAGTTCTTTTTAGTAAAAAAGGCCTGTCTTTGAAAGATGAAACGAGAACATTTTGTAATAAAGATTATTAGTTGTAATAGAGGTACATTTTTGCAAAATAATAATTTATTCGTATATAAGGAAGCCTCAAAAAATTAAAAAGTATAATAATAAAAAATCAGATTATAGATATTAATTTGCAAGTAGTTACAGATGGATTGCTAGGGCTACGTTTTATTATTATTATGATTTTTGTTCAATTCACTTTAAGCCTTTTAATTATGAAATCAAGTTCCTAATATATCATTTTATTAGAAGCTTCCGACGTTGCCTGAGGTTATCTGCCATGCATAATTAATATATTTTGATGAATCGCTGACAAATTTACAGTAAACTTTACATATTAAATAGCTGCAACAAGAAAACGTATTTTATGAAATACTTTCATAAAAAAGTTAAATACAAAGTTGCATTAATCAGCTATTTATAATAACTAATCATAATTGTTAATAAATTTTAAGTATATTTTTATGAATAACAAACAGCTATATACTGTTTTGTTATCTACAAAAATTTAGATAACGCTAATAGACGTATATTTATATTTATATTGTACTCCATTATTATTTGTTCAAATCCTTAACGTAACTCAGCTTAACTTTGCGAACGATTAAGTATATATTCCAGGGTACAAAGAAGCATGACATCATTTCTCGATGTTACATCGACAAATCAATGAATATTAAATAAGCCGAATTCAATCGTAATCTAAATACAGTGTAACGTTAAGGAATCCAGCCCCATTCTAAGTATAACAAAGCCGAACATAACACTATTATCTAGACTTATATAACGCCAACAAAATTCGACATTCCTGGCAGTCGTAATCGGGGTTCCGGGGAATTGTAAAATCGTAACACAAGAATCGGTACGTAACAATTCCGCAAAACAAATGAAAACGATAGAATAACCTTTTCAGCAAGAGCAATACCATAATCCGTCCGTAATAACAATAATAGCATTATCTTTAGATGAATGAATTATAATATATACAGTTGGTGCAGATCAATTATTTCACCCCTTCAACGATTCTCAACAAACAATAACTTTATTTTTACATTTTATATAAGTTAATGTACAATAATTACTGTAACAAATATTGATGAGTCGAACAATGCTAAAATTCTCAAAATTTACTTTCTTTAAATTTGCCACATACAATAAGCATTTCAACTCCTCAAACGCACACCCTCTCAACAGAATTGAAAACAAAAGCGATAAATCCGCAGGCCCTAAGTACCACGTCAAAAAAACACGACGAAAATGCTCCCCAAAGCAAGGATTTTAACGCGCACAGTAGTGGCTCACGCGCAATTGTCGGTCATCTCTCTTCCGGCGCAGTGCACGCGCGCATTAACGCGTATATAGAAGCGGCCGGGTCTATATAATAGACGATGCAGCTCTCTCTTTCTCTCTCTCTCTCTCTCTCCCACGTGCGCGCAGAGTCGAGCGGCCGACTGAGCCGAATGATGGATGGACGCGCAGCGCGTTTCTGCGTAGGTACGTCCATCCGTCCGTCCAAGGGAGAAAGAGAGAGAGAGAGAGAGAGAGAGAAGGGAGGGGGAGAAGAAGAGTCGCCACGCCGGTGCAACAGGCGACAGTGATGATCGATGCGAGCCGCGATGCTTTGCGGAACGCGAAATCCGTGGACTCGTTTTTTATCGGTCCTCCGTTGCCGCCGACGCCGCCGTCGTCCTGCTCCTGGCAGGCCCTCGCCACTGCCGCGAGTATAAGTAGCCGAGTGTGCGAGAGGCTAGCAGGAATTTCTGCGCGTCTTTCTCGCGCTCCTCGCTTTCTCCGCTGCTGCTGCTGCTGCTGCTGCTGCTGCTGTTGTGCATCTCGAATTACTTGGGCGGATTGAATTTTTTTTTGTAGGGGGTTTTAGGTAGTTGCTTTTTGATGGGTTATTAATTGATTCTGCTGGGTGTACTGTCAACGACTGTGCAAGAATTATAGAGTTCTTTTTGCAAATAGATAAGTGTAGAACAAAATTTATTTGCGATGTGAAAAATGTAGCATTGCTTCAAAAGATATTGCAAGAGATATATTGCAATTTCAGTAACTTATGTAAATCTTAATAGTAGAAATATTTTTATTCTACGTATTTATTTAATTATTTATAATTATTTATAATTTATTAATATCCGGGCACTGTTTTATTTAACTTTGATTGCACATTATTTCAATATTGATCATGCTCGAGTTTGACTTTCTAAGTATTATGAATTTTTAATACAATCTATCAATACAGCAGTATTTTAAGTATATAATATAGCCCCTGAAATCGCTGTTCATATTGATGATTTAGGGACCAACTAATTTTTTTCAAAGCTCTATAAAATATTTAAAATTAGTATAACGATCCAAAACTTTCCTTCCTTGAACTTTTTTCTATAAAAATATATTTACAGCAATACGGGATTATTAGATATTTGATTACTTGCAAAATGAAAAGTATCAAAGGTATAAAATTGTTTCAAGAATATATCTTTTTCTTAATTTTACAAAGTACTTATAATTTGAAAATATTAAATTAAGAATATTATTCTATTTAATAAATATACTGTCAATCATCAAAACATAAAATTTTTGTAATTAATACTGTGAATGAAGTATATAAAGAAGCTGCGGTTGCCGTTAGCATGAGAAAAAGCAAAGTATACGCACATAAGGAGGATACGTTTTACTAAAGTGCCCGACTATATAATACTTCAAGAGTGATTTATAATTTTTTCTTCGGCTGCATTCTGTTTTCTCTCTTGCTCCTCCAGTGTTGATCAGGATTCAGGGAAAAATGAAATTCGCGACGTGCAAGGTATATAGTATACTCCACGAAATTCGCTTCGGGCGCGAGAGAGGGAGATTAATTGTACAAGAGAAACTGGCGCGTCAAAGTGATTAATAACGTAATTAGTGATTTAAGGTCGAGGGCAAGTGAATTGCACGACTTTTGATTTTATTAAATGCAAATTGATTCAGTTTGGTGGACGTAAGGAGATTTATCGTGAGAAACGCTCTTTATAAATATTACTTCTTTTTCGAGAATGAGTATCCTTAATAACTGTAATCGTTAGGATAAAATTCACTTTTTACGCAAATTTACCTCGATATCACATTTTGACACTTTTAAATTACATTATTCATTCTTGTGATTTATTGTTAAAAAGACTTTCACGAGAGAAATTGATTATATCGCCTTGATTAACACAAAATAGCACGTGCCACCACCACAAGGAAATTTATTTAAACATTCAAATTATGAATATGAATACCATAATCATTTGTTAAAATAAGATACATCACTAACTATATGTAAAGAAGTCACACACCGCTGAATAAAATTCATCATGAAAATACGCATTATGAACTGAATAATATTTTTTATAGTTTATCCGCGATCAACTTATAGATAATATTATTGATTAAAGTTAATTACTTAGAAATTTATCAGTATTATAAAGTATAAACATATGTATCCACTTTTATTGAATATAATTTAGCGGTAGGAACCCAGCTTAACCAGCAAGAAAAAAAAAGACATTTTTTAAAAGTCAAAATTTACCAGCAGTAAATGTACACCCATCATCTCTCAAGACAGCGCATAACCAAATTCGCCACGCTTCACAAAAAGCTACACACACTAGCTGTACTCTCTCTCTCTACGCGCCGGTAAAAGAAAGCCCCTGCGGCGGGGGCCGCAAATGCAATTCACTCGCCCAATCTAAGAATGTAATAACCAGAGGCGCGCGCGAAGCTACGACGCGCCGGGCAACGTGTCTACAGGCTGGCTGCGACCTACATCACGAGGGCCGACACCTCCGCTAACAATGCTATCAAGCTCAATTCAGGCTGATTGCAGCGGACAGTGGCTCTATGCTCTCGCTATATATGGCTCTGCTGCAGTCGCGCGCTCGCACTGACTCGATTCGTTTCTTTCGCCCGCGTCCGACAGCAACGCCGGCGACTGACAATGTGTCACGGGATCTTAGCCCGTGAGACGGACGGACGGCCGCCGCTGCCGACGGGGAGAAGCCCAGAAAGTGCGGACACCACCCGACGGACACGCGGATTGAGAGACAGGAGAGTGAGCGGCCGGCGGAGATGACAGGACGCGATGCCTTCATCTTGTCTGTCTCGCCACCTATCTCTCCTGCCTCTCCTCTCTTCCTCTCTTCCTCTCTGGATGCCTGTCTCGCTCCTTTTCGTCTATATCCCCGTCAATCAGTTTTCGCTCTACCTGAACTTTATCCTGCGCGCGCTTTTTCTCTTCGACCATGCTCTTTTTATGCTATTCGCTGTCCGATTCTTTGTTCTCGTCGTTTTTCTGCATTTGCTTCAAGCTCATATTTAGTTTTTTGCCTTCTTGTCAGTTAATTTACTATCTTTCGCTCTTTGATAAACCTGAAGGATTTTGTTTATTCATCTTTTTATTTATTTGTATCCGGGTTATCCGAGTATAATGTTATATTACACTATCAAGAGATATTTTTGTATCTCTCGTATCTGTTTGTCGCTCAGAAACTAATCCTACAATCTTTAAAAAAATACCTTATTGATTAGTTTCATTACATTTAATATTTCATCTTAATTTTGTGTGCATAATATTTTACATTCGACAGGAAGCTTGTTACAATACAATAAAACTGCAAATTCATGATTTTTCCTGTATAATTTGCCTGATTTTTTTAAAATTTGACTAATAATTTAAAATTTTTATAATGACATGTATTTGCTTTCACCGATTAATTTTTTTCAACATTCAATTTGATTCAATAACTTCAATATTAATTATGAACAGTTTTAGATAATGAATTACACTCTTGAACTTGCTGATTTAACCTAGTGCAATCATTCAATGTCTGGCAATATTAGTGTAGATTCCGCATATTAATACATGTATCTATATACCTGTGGTGAACTGGAAAAACTTAAGTCCACTTTCTTTGAAAATAGAGTTTTGAGCGATTTTAGTATCCTTACATAGCATATTTTCAGAACTGCAAAAAATCAAGAAATTGTAAAAATAAGTGACCCTATCAACTATTTATGATTTTCTTTTACACTATTTTAAATGGAAATTAAAAACTTTAAACCTTAATATCTCAAAAACATAAAAGTAGACTTAAGTCATTTTTCCGGGAACCCACAGATATTCTACGTATAAATTAATACATAAATGATAAACTTACTAATCTTAGTAGAGAATGTATTTATCTTTCTATAGTTTGTTATCATAATACAATTTGATTAAAACAAAAATACTTAACGATTATATTATACCTATAAAGGTAACATATTAATGATGTTGTCTCACCAGAACCAGATATTACTGCTTCAACGTAAACAAGTATGCATGTTATTTAAATTAAGTCTTTTTCAAGCTTTCCCAGTAAGTTACGCCAGTTGAATTACATTAAATAAGCATACACCTCGCTCGCTTAACCGCGCAAGAACGCACGACTCATCGAGGCTTCCACGCGTGGACGGCGGGGCTAAACGCTTTCGAGCGATTGTCAGCAACGCTCAGCTGCGCCTCTTGCGTCCTCTCCTACTAAACACCCGGCAATTCGCAGTCAAGTAACCACTCAACCAGCCAAACCAACCATCATCAGGTAAAGATCCACTACTGCACTCTCTCTCTCTCTCTGTCTCTCTCCCTCGTCTCGTCTTTCTCATCGGAGCGTCGCGGCCCGCGAATAGCGCGGTGTCGCCGGCGACAGCAGGTTCTTCCCCCTCTTTCGTGCCGTCGACGACGCGTTCCCGTTTAACCGCGAGTACACGCGCCCGCGTCGTCGACGTCGTCGCGACAACAATAATTGTTAGCGAAGAGAGCTGTCAGTCGCGCGGCGCACGCGCGCCAGAACACCGACGACGACGACGACGACGACGCGACGCCCATGGATGTATCAACGAGGCGAGAGGAGGCAAGATTCCAGGCTATTTACGGCTTGCCAACAAATACGTAGCAGCTGGTGTCGATCCCCTCAACGTCTCCCTCTCTCTCTCTGCTTCTCTGTCTATCTCTTTTGCCCGTGCTCAGACACACTCTCTTAACGTGTTATCGTTTACTCTCCTGACTCGTCGGCGGCTCTCTGTTTCCTTTGCGCCGCTTTTGCACGCTGCTCCTGCCATTGTGGTACATATCGCGGTGCAGTGTACGTT
Source organism: Gastracanthus pulcherrimus (assembly GCA_949152435.1). Taxonomy (NCBI): domain Eukaryota; kingdom Metazoa; phylum Arthropoda; class Insecta; order Hymenoptera; family Pteromalidae; genus Gastracanthus; species Gastracanthus pulcherrimus. Next base: position 40,329,299 of record OX424574.1, read on the forward strand.
AGTACTCTTGTCTCTCTTTTCACGCCCCGAGATAGACTGACAGCTTGCGGTGGAAGCTCTCTTTTTGGATTTCGGGCTTTGATCAGTTGCCTGATGTTTCAATCATTCGGCTTGAATCAAAGTCTGCTTTTCGGGGGCTGAAGTTGTGTTTGTGTTTTCAGGCTTGAGACTTACGCAACCAGTTGTGGAACTTGCATATTATTTACGTGATTAAGGGTTATCTATTTTCGTAATTATTTATTACTTGTATGGATAAAAGGGGAAAATGTTGTTGATCTAAATTTGTAGTAAATTAGTAGCAATTATTTAACCCACTAATTTAACCGCTTTTGATTCAAGGCCTTAAAAAGACTAAATTAAATAGTACTTGTCTATCATATTAAACGTTTAGAAACAATCGGATCCAAAAATATCAGACAAAATGCTAAAAGATTATTTTTTTAACATATGTGTCCTATAGGTCTTACATACCTTAACATATTTCTTTAATGAGTTTATGTGACCAAGTAATGATCATACCTAAACAAAAATGAGTGAATTAGCTCTTATTTTAAGAAAAGGTTTAAAAGGGTTTTATAAAAGCACATAAATAAAACTCTGATAAACAAACTAGCGATAGACATGTTACCCGAATAATATAAAGCATGAGAGTAAAAATAAAGAAAGAACAATCACAAGATTAACAACACAGTGCCGGCAGATTCGGCAAGGCGTTTCCGAGTATCAAATTCAACGGACAATGCATTACCGCGCTCGCGCGTAATTTTAACCGGGGTGGGGGGCTAAGTGAACCGAAACCACGGTCGTTCCGCTATTCGCAAAAAAGAGACGTAACTCACGTCAAAGCAATTGTTCACGCAGGCGAAATTTCTCCATTATTTACCTCGCGCGCGATAAATTGCATCTTAAATGCTCCTGACGCGCGCGTAAGCTCGCGGGACCCTCTTGCCTTCTTTCTCTCTCTCCCTCTAAAATCAGCAGTAGCAGCAGCAGCAGCAGCAGCAGCGCGAGAGCCAAAGTAAACTTAGAATCCCGCGTGAGAGACGCGAGGCATCCGCTTCGCTTCCTCTTTTTGCATAATGTTGGGCTTGTAGCACGCGCATACCTGCTGCTTCGTCGCCATAACACGCGGCTAATAAGAGCTTGTCCGAGCGCGCAACACCTCATCATTGTATGTATCCACTCGTGGACGTAAAGGATGTTATGCGTATAAACGTGGACGTGAAAAATCGCCCAGACGAGAACGGCAAAGCGGAGAGTAATCGAGTTAGCGCGCGAGCGAGTCGAGCGCGGCTGAGGAATCGAAGGCAAGCTCCCTGACTGCTGCGGACCGTATCTTAATCTCACGGCGAGAGCGAGAAAGAGAGAGAGAGAGAGAGAGAGAGAGACGGGAGAATCGTACATGTAGTGCCAGAAGTATCTCTCTCTCTCTCTTCCTCTCGTTCTGTATCGCTTCGAGTTTATAGGAGCGAAGGGTAACACATAAAAGCGAAGATGGATAGAATGATAGAGAGAGATAGTGCGATGTTGAGGAAAAGGAGGGAAAAAGAATGTAAAAAAGCGAAGAAGTGCAATGAAGAAAGAGAGAGAGAGATGGAAAAGGGTGGCGCTTCGTCTTCGTCGTCGCCCAAAATAGAAGGCGCTCTCTCTTACTTCACTGTACACTAGCTCTGTGCGAATGAGCCGACGGACCGATCCGTTCTAATAAATATTGTGTCAGCATAAATAAGCGCGCGAGAGTGTGCGTGCGTGAAGCACGTGTACGTGTGTAAGAGTATATGCGGGTTCTCTCTCCTCGCCTGCAGTGCTGCAGTCTGTGTTCGAAAAGTAGTGGCATATGGCACGCTGCGAGAGCAAGAGAGTAGGACAGAGAGTCGCTTAGTGTGTCTCCCGGATGATGGACGCTTGATGTACAGAAGGACAGGTGCGCTGCGCGAGCGACACTATGTGTCTCTTGCTCTTTGCTTCATTCTACTTTTCTGTCTTGTTAGAGTGATACAGGGCTTTGAGCCTCTTTTTCGGCTTAATCGTACTTTATTTTCAGCAATTTTTTTCTTATAATTCACAATGCGCTGCTAGGAATGCTTTTTTTAGTACGTAATATTTTCAGAAATTTTCCTTTTAATGTTTACGTAAATAAGAAGAAAAGTTATTTTAAAATCAACATTTCACCTAGTTCAAAGCTTAAAAGATTATTTACCCAAGATAATTATGGTATATGTAAGTAGTAACAGTTAACAGCCAGACATTCATATTTATATTTGTATTTTATCAGTACTATTTAATTGAAAATTATTGGGTTACAGTTTAATTATAATATGTGTATCATTCATTACAACTTGTAATTTTTTACTACTTATAGAAGATATAACTGTCCATTAAAAATTCGAAGTATTGGCATTTTATTGATAGAAGGAATTTGCAATTCTATTACACCTATACTATTAAGACTTTATCTGACATGTCATTCTTTTACAATACGCTTAACGCTTTCAATATTTCAGTGACCGTGATAAAATTGAAAACAAAAGTAATCTTTTCAACAATTTAAAATTTTAATTAATGAAAGAATATTCATTTTGTACTTTACGTCAGCAAATTAAGCAAACTTCATTTGTGAACTTTCATACAAAACTATCACACAAATTTAAAATTTACTAATAATTGAAAAACTTTTATATTTATTTAAAGTTTTTACATTCGTGATTTTACGTCAATTTTCGAATTTATATGGTCAAAAAACTTCTTTGTATCTTCAATGACTTATAAATTGGAAAATGAATTTGAATTTTTAATAATCATTAGAATATATGCTTAAGTAGTTTATTCTTACATTCTATTAGGCTAAAATAAATATTTTATCCAAATTAACTAAGTAAAATAGAAATTCACCACTCGTCTCTCGAAAAACCCGATTTTCGAAGTTAGTTGTCTTAGATACTTAGTTAATAGCCCAATCTGTATTATTAACGGTCATAAATAATAAAATTCTCAACAATGCATTTCAATTTCACGTAATCCCCATGATTTTGACTTTCGTCGCAAGAGCCATCTTAAGGCACCGTCAAGTCCTGGCATTTTTGGCCTTATTCTTCCTCCGAAACCCGCAGCAGCCCGACACTTGAACTATTTCGCCCGGGTCCTCGGTGTACCTTTAAAACGTCGCTCCGACGGATTTCGCGCGTCGGACGTCGCTCGCGCTGCCAGCAAAGAGAGAGAGAGAGAGAGAGAGAGAGAGAGAGAGAGAGAGATGCGCTCCTTGATGGTCTCTCGCCCTTTGCCCTGACTCTCTCTCTCGTGAATTTCTTAGGGCGGGCTTAGGTGGCAGAGCCGGTGGCAGCAGCAGCGAAGGCGCGATTACAGGGGCCGATTAATAATGAAGCGCTTTAAGCGTGAGCGACAACGCGCGCCGAGCAAACGAACCTCGGAAATTTGCGGTGCGCTTTTGCCGGGGCGCTCGGGAGAGCGCCTTTTGACTTTCCCCGCCGTCCCGAGCCGAGAGAATTTTTAATGTGGTCGAGGAACTTTGCCAGCTTCTACGGAGCGAATCGCTAATTAATTGCAGCGATGAATTATGCTTAATTTTTGGCTACTTTTTGTGACGTGTTGTTATTTTTAATATGTCATCTTATGTCTTTTGTTGTGTGCAATGTTGATTGTTATTTTATGGTGATTTAACCAAGCAAATATATTTTCAATTTAATAGTTAATTTTGATAAATATATTTTCAATTTAATAGTTAATTTTGATAAATATATTTTCAATTTAATAGTTAATTTTGATAAATATATTTTCAATTTAATAGTTAATTTTGATAAATATATTTTCAATAATTGATTGCATTGGATAATTATTTTATTTATATTTAAATCTTAAGTGAGATATGTTTAAAAGTTAAACAAACAACTTTTCTATTAATTATCTTATTTTAATTAAAAAATCAAACTTTCATTATTTTTTATTGACAAAATATGAATGTTTTAAGATAAATATTATGATATATCAAACAGAAACGATAACTTATACAATGTAAAATAATCAAAAAATATAAAATTAAGTTTGTATCGGAAATTAAATTATCCGGCTTTGTGTGGATACTGCTTAGTTATATTTGCTAAATTAATATAACTCTAATCTCCTATAACACCTATACCACAAAACAATGATAAAAGTAAAATAACAGCAAAATCGAAAAAAAGTCATATACAGAAAAAGAGTAACTATAAAAAGAGTATAGGCGTCGACAACCGCAACACCCAACACGACGCGACGCACAGCCAAAGGCAACGCGAGCTATAGGTATCGCGTCAACTTTTCACGTCTCATCAATTTCTACGACTCTTGTTACCCGCCCGCTCGATTCCGCACGAAGAGAAAGCTGCAGCAGCTCTCTCGGCAGCTTGAGTTTCGATTTTCACCGCGCCTCTCGGTGGTTGCGGGGACACCCGCGCACCGCCCTAAAAATAGAGCCGAGAGCCACGCTAATATGCAGCGCCTGCCGCTTTGCTTGTCTCTCGTGGGCGCTCGCGCGCGCCTGTGTCTCAGGTGACAGGATTAACGAAACCGTGGGAGATGACGCGCAAAGTGTCGCGCGATGAGAAGAGCGGAGGGGCCGAAGGAGAATAATTAGTATAGGATGTGTAGTGTATCTTACTGGAATACATTTTTGGAGATTATTACACCATATCGGCTGTACATTTTTGCGTTAGACTTAGGTTTGTGTAACTTTTGTACGAAGAGTTTTTTAAGTGTGCTGATTATAAATTAAAAGGCGGATTATTAGTCTGCCATACTAAATGAGATATTTTTTGAATTTTGTAATTTCATATGCATATGTATTTTTACCAAAATATTTTATACGGTTTTGGAATAGCGATATTCAAAATTTCTTAAATTCTTAAAAATAAGTTACGTCGTAAACAGTCAGTTAGCACTTGAAACTTTGTAGGGAAAGTATTAATGACAGTAAATTACCAAGTTTAGCATGAAACTATTAAGTTTTCTATAAAGTTCAGTGAAGCTGATATCAGTTAAGTATTTATATTACATTAATGTACCTGTATTTAAGCGTAGGCTAGTTCTAAAGTACTGATAGTTTCTGTAATAATCAAACTATAATGACGCTTTATTACACACACAGTAAGACTCTCTTACATCAAAACACATTATCAAGCTATCATCATCAGAATTAGTCCTAAAAAATAAGAAAAAATAAGAGAAAATTATTTCCAACACTTTTAGTATAAAGCCTCTGGTGAGCCGCATACGATCGTCTCCGTATTCGCCCATCCAAAAGTTGGAAACTCGGGAGGCATATTCAACATATATATAGCATATATAGTAATAATTCACAGTTTCTCCTCTATTTCCATTTTCTGTCAACCCGTGCACTGCGATCGTTTCTTTTATCCCCTCCAAGCAGACGCTTACAGCGAATATGCATTATACTGCAGGCGCCAGGTAAGAACAAAGAAAAGCAAAAAGCAAGCAGCCCCCCAAAAAGTCGAGGGAAGAAAAAAGGAACCAGCAGAGAAGAAAGAGCAAAACCAGCGCCGTGGAGCCGCGGAGCCAATTACCACTCCGGGCCCCGTATGCAGCAGCGACTCGTCGCCGTCGCGGCGGCGGCGGCGGCGGCGCAGTCACGCGGGAGAGTGCGAAGGAGCCGTATATAGTAATGAGGGACACTTGAATTCGTACGATGGAACAACGTGTCGATCTGATAGGGCAAGCGTGCGAGTGGACGCAGACCGAACGTGGAAGAGAGAGAAAGAGAAAGAGAAAGAGTGAGCGGAGGATAAGGATGCACGGAGAGAACGAGAGAGAGAGGCGCGATGATAAAGTACCGCTCGGGGATGAGGGACGCTGCATGCTGCAGAGAAGCGTAGGACGAACTCCGCGCGCGCGCGCGCGCGCGTTAATAAGATTGTCTAAAAATTCCCCGGCTGATGGCCGGCGGTGAGCGCATGAATTCTACTATACAGCGCTGCCTGGTTTTTCTTTCGCTTTTACGCGGATAGTGTGATTTATCGAATGCGGTTTCGAATTGCTGTATAATTGTTGATAGAAATTGCTTTCTATTCATGGTGAAAGTGTACTGTTCGTGAAAATAAATTTTCGTTGTTGATAATTTTGCGGGAGATTCTTTAGTTGCACATAAGCAGGATAAAAAGAGATCCATGCAATATATTTTTTAAATCTGATTTGAATCTTTAACGATGATCACGTAAGGTGCGTAATTGAAGCATTACTCTAAAATCCCAAAGACTGCAATTTAAGTGCCACAAGAAAGTCAAGCCGCACTCAGCCTTCTAATTAACCGTTCACCTAATAAACTTACTCTCAAGCCAATCGAGTCGTTATTATAATATAAATAAAATCCCCACGTCTCCCTGCAGCTGCAGACTCCAGAGCAGGCAGTAGACCGCGCATATACATACGCCATTCATAACTCGATCACGAGCGAAACTTACGCTCATTCATACATTAAACTCAAAGCTGCGCTGGCGCACAAATCAACGAAGATTAACACGCGAGATTAAGTGAAAGCCCACACAGGCCCGCGCGCAATCATAAAAAGAGCACCTAGTGCTTCCTCGCTCTCGCAAAAGAGAGAACTCGCAGCTCAAGCTGCAGCAGCGGAGAAATAGGACGCAGCAGCAGCCGAAGGAAAAGAAGAAGAAGAAGAAGAAGACGAGGCAGACGCGAGGAGGACCATCGAAGGGAGGTCGCGTCTCGCGTCGAAGCGCATCGGGAAAAGAAGGAGGAGGAGGAGGAGGAGGAGGAGGAAGTGGAGGTGGCAGTCAGTCAGGCTGTGCAGTGCAGTCGCGTCCGCGATCGCGTGTTGTTATATAGTATAGAGCTCTGCACTGTAGCTGCAGCCGTATAGCCGTGCTCTCGGGGAGTCGTCAGGGGGCTGAGACTCTGCTCTCTTCTCTCTCCTCTCTCTCTCGCTTGCTCCGAGGAACAGATTTATGCGACACACATGCGGCAAGGCGTATAACTCACTCGCTCGCCCATAATATCCTCCCTTCGCGCTCGCTCGCTGTCTCTGTCTCTCTCATCCTCGGCGGGAGAGTCCGCGCGCGATCGAGAAGGATACGCGGCGGCCCCACGGCGCGCGTGTGTGTGTGTGCGCTGCAGCAGTGCCTTCTTTCTCCGTCTGTCTCGCTCGTCTCGATCCCCCGAGCGCTTATAACGACGAGAGAGAGAGACAGAGAAGCTTGGACGACGTACACGCACCGGTACACGCCAAGAGGCGATCCGCGTATATAGCCTACACGATATTTATTACGTATCGGGATTATGTTATGCCAGTGGTGCTCAACGCGATGCGCATCGGGCTCGAGCAATGTCTGGAGAGAAACTGGCCGAGCTTTCTCACGAGGCCAAGTTTTCGGAGACGATCCGTGGGTCTTTTGTATGCACGTAGTGTAACGTGTTATATGCTTGCGGGAAATGTTCTTTTTATTTATGATTTATAATTAATCGTTTATTCAACCCCATGAGAAACGTAGTGTAGAATAATAATGACTATTACTGTTGTCCTGTTAGTAAATTTTTATCATTGCAACAAAATAATATAGTTAGAGACTCTGTCAAATGAATTAAACTTCAAAATAGAAATTGTTAAAGGACGAATGTTCATTTGAAAACAAATAAAGAATAAATTAAATAAATTAATTAATTAATTTTACTACTTCTCTGGAATGGCAGATTTGAATTTTAAATTTGGCAATGCAGCTTAAGAGTGTAATTGCTAGGAAATGCACTTTTAATGTAACTTAACTATTCAACCGATAATTTTAAATAGATATATATATATATATATATATATATATATATATATATATATATATATATATATATATATATATTACTATTGACGACGCTAAATTGAGTACCTGTCTAGCACAGCACGTTTGCAATAGATAATTGGACGAGACAGTTAACTGAAAATTTAGTCAATATTACCAAATTATTACTTTTACCCCTTAATAAATAAGTAGACAATAGAAATCCTAAAAACAACATTAATTTTATCAAATTTTCTCTGTAAATTTGTTTCAAATATATAAAATATTATTATGTAAATACGTTTGTATAGTAGTTACAATTTTTTATTGCAATAAATTACTGTGTCCATTTGTTTAATTGAAACAACAATAAATCAATTAATAAACAATGTCCTTCACTTTGCATAGTCTTCATAATTGAGATCAGGATTGTTTTGATATAACTGCGTCCAGTGTAAGAAAATAATAAAACAATTTGCTATACGTAAATCCGAATAAATCAAAGTTATTCAGTATGCTAGCACTAAACAACTCTATCCATACCCGACTCTGCATGCACAAATTGATATTTCAACACCTTCGATACGGATTAAAATTTTTTCCCCAGCCTACAAAGCCACCCGTATATAATTCATTAGCTCATCGCATTTTTTTTCACCTACAACGCTCGCGCTAAGAGCGGTACAGTCGATAACCGCGCACTCGATAATTATCTCCGAAGAGCGTAACGAAAAAAACAGCAACCGCGCGGCATTTCTAAATCGCTCTGACCTAAATTTCACGCGACGACTTTATTATAAGATCGCCGCTGCAACTCGCCGCGAGAAGAAAAAAAAAGAATCGCGCCGATACCGGCCACTACAGATGGATGCAAAGGCGAAGGAAAACTTTGATTTTCATCGATAGCGAAATCGATGATTTATATGCCTGCCGCGCGCGCATTATGCGTGCACGCCCACACCGCCCGCGCTCCGCGGACTTGCGGTTTGACGAGTGCGCGGAGGTACATAAGGCGTGTCGCGCCCCGTATGCATGTGTATATATATATATATATATATATATATATATATATATATATATATATACGTGCACTGCACACACACGACTGCGTAACTAATTGCACATTAGGCGGGAATTAATCGCTCCTCGCTGTACGGGAATCGCAATTATAATCTCCGCGCGCGAGCGCGCGCGACTAGGAATGCGAAACGTAAAAACGGATACCCCGAGACCTGCGCCACCTTGATTTATAGGCGCGTCTTGCGCCTTTTTCTATATATGTGAGCTACGTGCGGCTACGTGTACGTACGACTGCTGCCGCACGCTTCCATAAGGTGTATCTTTCTTCCCTTGATTAACAGCTTTTGTATATGATATTTCTCGGCTTTCGGACTTTTCCCCCCCTCACGTTTGTGTGCCTGCAAGCTGTGTACGAGGCTAACTGTTACTTGATAAAAATCCGCTTTCTCGAGAAGTTTTGAATTTCAGTGAGTTTGATGAATGAAAAGTGTATTTTTAGAGAGAGAGAGAGAGAGAGAGAGAGAGAGAGCGAGAGAGAGAGAGAGAGAGGGGGGGCATTGTGTACTTTTGGTAATGAGGAGCTTAAATGATTTTAATTAAATTCAATTTTCATCTAATTTGTACTTGAAGTGATGAGTACCCTATCTTCTAATCAAATATTTTGATTTGAATTGCAGAAGACTGGTTTCAATTAATTGCGGAGATAATGAACTAATTATTAAAAATTGCTACTGTTAAATTGCAGAGAATGTGTATAAAAATGAGAAATGATAATTATGAACGTGGGAGATTAAGGTTAAGATACGGATGCGCATTAATAAACCATACAACACGTATTTATTAAGTTTCACTATAGAGATTGCAGAGTGTCTAGGTCATATATATATATATATAGCCAGTAATATATCAGATCTTATTTATCTATATTTTTTAATATACAAGTAACGTACCATAGTTTTCTTTCATCTACAATAAGTAACAATCAATAGAATACTTAATTCTTATTATGGTATGTTTCTTATACTCAACATTACTATTTCTATATTTAAGTCCATACAGTGAATTAATCGAAATTTAAGGAGGTAAGATACACAGAGAGAATTTTCTGATAAAAATTACCGTAAAAATTCATGGGAAAAATACTCTACTGAACGGTAAAATTTACCGTGCTGAATGGTAAAATTTATAATGAATAACGTTAATTTTTACCGTTCAGTAGGGTAATTTCCCCCCTGAAGACAGAATATCCCACGTTTACAATGATTTTCACGGTAATTTTTATCAGAAAATTCTCTCTGTGTAGATCTCTCTTGCGGGGCGAGGAAAGCTGAGTCCTCCCACACCGCACACCGGCTCCCCTCTAATCGCGCACCTCCTCGCGCAGTCTACAAGTACTAGCTAGTATTTTTATTTACGTTATCGCTTAGTCCTCGGGATTAGTGTTCTCATTCGTTCTAAAATTTCGCGTACATGATCTTTAATACTTTTCCAATATTTTGCATAGTTTAACATATCATTCTTATCATTCTTAAACAATCGCACTCATGTTTATTGTCAGTTTACAAGCTGCTCTCATAAGAGTCCGTGTACCGAGCCCGAGCCCATTACCGTTTTAAAGATAATTGACTTGAAAGTTTGACTCTTAATGGCTAATGCTTTCAAATTTCACATACTATCGTAAACTTCATAGAAGAATGAATTATTATATTTTCAGAAACATCTTATCATTTTGACTTCACTATTGAACCTCCTTAAAAAGCTAAAGTACCGTCACGGACCCAGTTCCTGATCAGTTAAGGCGCGTCGTCACGTTATTTGCTGTGTTAAATCGTAAAAATGAGGTATTCTTGGGAAATAATATTTCTAGTAACAAATATAACTTTTAATCTTTAATATACAATTTTAAAAATACGTAAATAATCAAAATTAAATTAAATGTAAAGCCTCAAAGGAAGAAAGCTGTGGGAACAATTCCTGATCACTTAAGATTTGTATGGGAGTAGTTTCTGATCATATCAAGACCCAATTCCTGATCACATATATTATTGACATATAAGTATTTTATATGATAAACAAAAACTTATTTAGCAATACTAATACAGATGATATACTAAATATATAACATTTTTCGCTTGTATGATTATAAATGTAACTTTTAGGCGAGGTAAAAGTGTTTGGTTACTCATGCTCTGCTGACTGCGCGATATAGACTCATGCACGAGCATATATTAACTTATAAAGTGCACATAGTGTTGTGATTTATTTTTACGTTTTATACGACTTCTTCTGACAAATTATTTAAGATATTTATACACACATATAACATGTTATTAATACTCATCAGGAATTGGGTAAACGATACGAATATGGACCCTATTTCTAATCACACGTTTTATCAAATAAAAATAATATTTTATATGAATGTTTTAGGTGATCATACAAATAAACTGTTAAATAACTTAATTACATAAGTTTTTCTAAGATCCGTCACAAAATTTTAATGAAATGATGTAAATTTCTTCGTATGCTCCCTCGTAGTCAACTGGAGTAAGATGATATCAATCATGACGTTGCCGACAACGTCCAACTTTAACATTTTTTATCTTAAAAACGTATTTTACTAGTGACTTTTAAAGTTTTTATATATGACTGTGGAATAGTTTACTATTACTAATTATTTTTTTAAAACGAATTTTGTATACATTAAAGTCAAAATAAAAATAAATGTAATCAAATGATCAGGAACTGGGACCGTGACGGTACACAAGAAAATATAAACAACAGTTTTTTTCTGCGACAGAATCAAAAATTGTATTAATAATTGGATATAGAGTGTCCAAATTCATCAACTTTGTACTCAGTAATTAGGTAGTAAATTTCAGAACGATGAAAGAATAAACAAACAAAGCATAATTTACGCTATAACTGTCCCTCAAAATATATAAGAAAGAAAAACCAGATCAACAATTTTTCCCATCAATAACAGCTTGTATGCACCCTCACTCCCACACAGCCATACTGCCCTCAACATAGGAGGCTCGTCGTTTAATGGACAGTCAAGAGAGACACGCACAGTTGAAGCCGCATGCGGGTCGCTTACCGCACGCACTCGTCACAATAGCTTCGACCGTATAGGTACCATCAGCAGGCAAAGGTGCTGTTCGCGCGCGTCTTACTGCACTGCGCTGCACGCGTGCACTCCTGTCGCGGGCCACGCTTTGTTTGCACGCTCCACCCCTGCGCACACACGATGCAGGAGCGAAATGCGCTCTCGCCGCGTGCACACACATTTGACCATCCTGACGAGCTCGCACGCGTACACACACAGACTCGTGAATATGCACGTATACATACAAGCGATTGATATATACATGTGTATATATAGGCGTGTGCGCGTGAATATGCGACCATAACACATCGTCGTGTTATTCCGTTGCGCAGTCTTTCTCTTTCTCTCTCTCTCTCTTTCGTTCGTGAGCGAGCGAACGCGTGTGCAGAAGAGAGCGAGAGAGAGAGAGAGAAAGAGGCACCCCACCCGCAGCAGTAGCCGTAGCATTATATCGTGAGCACAGAAGTAATTTATAGTTGCAATAATTTATTGGGTACCATGGGGTTTATACTTCGCCTGACGCGTAGCCATCCGTCACCGTCAGTGACGTCACCTCCCTCCACATAATGACTACCTACGTCTACCCCCCCCCACCTCCCCTTCCCCCTCGACTCTACCCCCACCCCTGACTCTCGCTCTCTCTCTCTCTCTCTCTGGCTCGCGCTCACTTGGTTCTCTATCTCTATCTCTCTCTCCTCTTTTCGCGCCGAGCTCGCGCTTGCACACACACACATGCACACACACACGTATATTACACACAGTTTCGCCGTTACATGCTTCGTGATCCGTAAGACGCGATGGGCTTTGAAATCGATAAATAACTGCGGACAGATAGGGAGAGAGAGCGAGAGAGCGAGAGAGAGAGAAAGCGATGGATACTTTTCGAGTGTGCTAGAGGAATTATAGTACGTACAGACACGAAGTTTCCACTCTTTTTCGAACAAAGTGCTGCGGAGAAGAGAGAGAGAGAGAGAGAGAGAGAGAGAGAGAGAGAAGAGAAAGAGATAGAAAGAAAGACGGCAATGCTCACATGTTCGATGAGGGAAAGACATTCGTTGGCCTTTGTGTGTCTCTCGTGGATTTATTTCCCGTTTCGTTATATATGATTATTGAGGATTCGAGGCGGGCTATGAGCGCGTTGTCCGCTTCGCGATTTCGGGGACGCGCTGCGTGTTTACTACTGGCTGCTGCGCAGTAGAAAAAGGCGAGATTGACTAGACAATGGGATGCGCTCTCGGTAATCTATTGTAATGGGTGGTAAATTTTGGCTTTTTCGGGGCGTAATTTATTTTTGTCTAATGGAAGTATTGATAATGAGTTAATTCATTTTAGAGATCGAGCGTCGATTGGCAGACAAGTGAACTTATATTTGATTGTACAGCTATTTTATTTAGATAAGGGTTATATCGTGAGACTATAATAAATGGAGTGCTAGATTTACAACTCTGAAGGTGCCTTAAAGTGAAAGGCAAACTGCTGACACCAATAATCAGTGTTAAATCAACACTTATCATTAACATGTCAGTTTTACTTTGTATCTGAAAAATGGTGAAATTGAGCATTATATGATTATATAACAAACTACGTAATGTTGCACGAAAGAGAAATTTTATTTTTGAATCCTTCAGACCAGTTTTATTTTATATAAATCTTGATTTATAATGGATCCAATTCCTGCACATTATTTTTTACATAAATTCTTATCTCAAACTTGTCACAAAAAATTGTAATTAATTGTATTTAAATTGGAGTAAACTTTGCTTTCAAAAGTATAAAAAGCTGATCGTGAATTATTCCTAGTTTATCAGTAACTGAATCTGCAACGGTACTCAATCAAAATCAAACAAAAGAGACCTATTCAAACGCTCGTCGATTCTTCGTCAATCTCAATCTCAAAATAAACGACGCGTATCACGTCCAAAAGCCCGCCGCGCATCATCCCAAAAACCCTCTTTCCAATAAAAGCAAAAGAAAAAAGAAGCGAGACTATAATTCCGAAACGACCTCTCGCGCCCTCGATCGAGCTATTCCGAGCTCCCACGTCCACTCTCTCTCGCTCTCTCGTCGTCGTCGTTGTCGCGCGATCCTCATCCACCGAAACGAGCAGCGAAGATTGCGCGCACCGTGCCCGAAGCTAGAAAAATCGAGCAAGCAAACCACCACCTCCTTCACCTTCTCCTCCTCCCTATAGCCGAGCGCGGGCGCATATAACACATGACAGACAGGCGACGGACGGACGGACGGACGGACGGACGGACGGACGGACGAGCGCACGAGTAAGACGGGCTTGACGCGAGGCCGCAATATGTCAGCCTCTCCTCCCTCTCTCTCTTTAATACACGCTCTCGCGCATTCCTCGTCCTTCCTGCCGCAGAAGCTTTCTCCCCTCTCTCTCTTCCGCGCGCGCCGGCGGAGAGATGACGAGTCGCGCGAGTCCAGAGATCCAGATATGCTCGTCACGTTCGCCTTCGCCAAGGTGTCCGTGTGTATACGTGTACGCGTGTCTGCGCTGTATATGAAGGGGAGGACGAGGGGAGGAAGGAGAGCGAAGGGGAGGGAGAGGCGAGCTACCGTGCAGCGTGCCGTGGACGACGCGACGCAGCTACGACGGAGTCGCGAAAAGGAGGTGGGAGGAGGAAAGGTCGCTGCTGCCGCTGCTAGAAGGGTGGCACGAGGCCGCGTGGATGTGTACGTGCGCGTAGGGGAGAAAGAGAAGAAGGTGGTGCTGCTGACGGGTGACGTTGACGGGCGTTTGTCACTGTCCCACGGCAAATAATATCCAGCGCCATTCTCCAGCTCGCTTGCTCGCGATGCTCCTTTTCTCTACGTCCCTGATCTCTTTTGCGCTCGCAGCTCTACGAGCTTCTCCTTTAAGGATACACGTTCGTGTCGCACGTTTACTTTACACCGCTTTGTACTTTTAGCAGCTTTTCTGCAATTGTTTATGTACGTTTCTTCTGGACTCTTTGAAACTTTGATTCACGTCTTATCTTTAGATTCGGATAAAATATTCTCTTCATGTGAAACACTTTTATTTTAAGGAATGCATAAATAATATTCTTAACTCAAATATAGAATAATCACGTAGTAAATATTTTTTTGTTAATACATAATAACAATTAAATATATTTACATCCAAAGTGACAAAGTACAATTGATTAATACTTTTACAGGTTATAAATATTATAGTTAGCTATTAATACACAAAATAACTTACTATAAGCTTATATAGTAGTAGTAAAAAATCTTGATATTTATATCAAACATTATAAGGAATCTTAATACGAAAATACAATGTTCAGTTACTAAATAATTAATAAAAGGTTTTAATTTACGTAATATACGCAAAAATAAAACAAAATAATTATTTTTAGTTACAATTTGTACACCCTTTAATAAGATACGCATTATTAAAACATATTAAACATATGCATACAAACAAGAATACTAGATGCTCTATAAAGCACCAAAGCATTTCTGTTCTTTGCACTCGGAAGCCCCTCTAGTCATTAAATTTCAATGTCACTGCTCTACAAATGCCCCTCGTTTGCTATCGGCCCATCGCAAGATAAATTGAAAGAACGAATCAATCACTCGTCTCCCGGCCAACGAGTCCGACTCTCTTTTTATAAATACTCCAGCTCTCTCTCTCTCTCTCTCTCTCTCTCTTGCACTTCCAACCTCCTCGCGGCTCACGAGGAGCATGATAAGGGTAAGCCCCGGCCACGCTGCGCCTGCACGGGTTCGCATGCGCCATGCGGCCGGTCGGCCTGCCTGCGAGAGACGTGGGAGTAGCCCTCCGCTGGACGTGACTTTAAAGAGGTTCGCGCCGGTCGCCACCGCCGCCGCGATTTGACAAGACGCTATTTTCGATATTGCGGAAATTGCCTCATAACGCCTGCCTCTGACGCGTGCATAACTTGCCGTTTATAAGAGTTCTTTTTTCTTCTTGCTCAAATTTTATTTATATATTCGGATACGACAACGAACTTCGTGCTTTTTCATTTTTATTGATTTACTTCAATCAGCCCGAAATGTTGATAAGTTTCTTATTTATATCCCTATCTCGAGAACGTTATACATTTTTTTTATTTTGAAAATGATACCGTAGTCTTAAAGATATAATTTCATTTTTACTAAGCATAATTAAATAAATATTCAATAATTGTTTCCTTGCTTTCTTAAGTGATTTACAATTGAGCCCGTGCTGGCACGGCTACAGAAGATCAAAAATAAAAATGTTGCGATTAAGCATTTTTATACGATTATAACAGTTACTTATTTAACACGATTCACTTCTGTCAAGGCTCATTTCATTACTTTTATAGTTTATAGTTTAACATTTTTTTCAATTAGAAGTCAAAAATGTACAAAAAAAAACAAAGAATTTTCACGCCTTCTTGCGTATGACTCTGAGGAAAATAAATTTCTTCATAAAATAGCATATCTGCAGGCTATCGCGGGTGCAGTCTCTTTACGAGTACAGAATCGCAGAGGTTATTAATTTAACCATAATTAAATTGAATTCTTTGTGATGCAAATAAGTATGTCAGTCTCATTATAAGTCTTCGTTAAAAAAAATTCATCTTGATGCTTAAATAGATATAACATGACATCATACTTAAATTCAAGCATGCACACATGTTTATAAATAATATATCTTGTCAATAAAAAATATTTTTTTCTTACACATAATTCCTTTCATACAGTCAGTTAATACAAAAACCAAGTCGCATAACATACAAAACTTAAATAAATCAAGTACAACCCAATTCATTGTTGCATTTTAAATTTCTCTACTACGAAGACGCATCGCACGCTGCTAATCACGATTACCGTAGAACCTACTTCAGACAAGCAACACGAAATTGATTCGTCCCTCGCTATAACATTCACCCTCCCCCAAAACGTGCACCCTCTGCGGTAGAGCGCCGTAGCATCGTCGCGTACACGCGCTCGCAAAAAGCATCTCCTACAGGGCTACAACGCACCGAACGAATTCTCACTGTGTCGATATTCCGGAATTCGTCCTCCCCCCGCGCGCGGCGTGCTCTAATTCGCCCGGAAGACGAGGGCGATAATTAGGGGAAATTATTCGACTTGTCGGGCTCGAGGCCTCGCAGCCCCCTATATATACATATAGTCCAAGAGAGAGAGAGAGAGAGAGAGAGAGAGAGAGAGAGAGAGAGAGAGAGAGAGAGAGAGAGAGAGAGACACACAAAGGTGACGATAGAATGGTGCAGGGGGAGAAAGAGAAAGAGAAAGAGAGAGAGTGAGTCGAGGGCGATTCCGCGAAGCGCGCACAGGAGAGACGCCAGCGGCGAAGGAAGGAGGCAGGCAGGCAGGCAGGCAGGCAGACTGAAGGAGAAGGGGAGTCTTGGCGACAGCCGTCAATCGATTGTCAAGCGGGTCAACCGACCAACCTAACCTCAAGTCCACCGACGCTGCTGCTACCGACGACGCCACCCCCTGCGAGAGAGACGGAGCGAGAGAGACGCGAATTCTTCTTCTTCTTCTTCTTTCTGCGACGGGAGACTGAATTTTTACGCATCGATTTGTTCAATGATTTTGTTCATTCAATGGACGCGGACATTTTAGTACTTTTGATGGCTAATCTTGTTGATTTGAATGATCACACATATGTGACATTTTGCATTAATAAATATATTACGGTGTATATAAAATCGTGACAGTTAATGTTTATATACTGTATATTACTTTTAGAGAGAAAGGGTGTGTAAAAAGATCAAAGAGAACTGGTAAAACTGATGAGTACTCAATTGTCTAATTCATTTCCACTTGCAGATAGGAGGCGATCACCAAAAAGAGCAGAATAATTAATAACATTCGCGAACAAAGGTAAATGAGGGATCTTTCCCTTTGGATGTCAGCCCCGAGGGTTGATTTAATCGAGCCCAACCCAAGGCTCGGCTTTAGAGGGGAGACAGAGTTCACTCCTATTACTTCTTACAAATCTTTAAGGAAAAAAACGAGGCTTTCACCGACGACGAGTCGAATATACTTTTGTATACCCATTCTTTCTATTATTTCATAAACGGCCTCGGTGCCGTGGAAAGTTCATCAATTCTTCATTAACAAGAAGAATGAGAAGATAATAAATGTTAACGGATGTAAAGAAAAAAAATTCCATCTCAGAAATATAAAGAAAACTTCCTTGTTCAATTATTTCAATGTTTCACAAGTGTACTAATCTACTCTCTAAAATTGAATAAATAAAATCGAACTTATATGTTATTGGTCGTTCATCACCATAGCGTTGATCGACTTGTAACGTAGAATAAGTGATTCTTCAGTCTACACACTCAAATAATTCAATGCATATCCAAACTGATTTAATTAACTACCATACTCTAATGAAATATTGAATAATGATAATAATGTTATACTCACAAAAGTATGATGTAGTAATTAGTTATTTAACATTACGTGAATCAGTGAATGACATTGTCACCGCTATAAAATAACTTTTCTTCAGATTTATATAAGTATTATTTTTAAATATCGCTTGTCATTCAGTAATTATATAACTTAACCAGTATTTTTTCACGTAAAACAATAACTACATAACAATAAAATTACATAACTTAATTTAATACGCGGATATTTTCCAATTCCTTTTATATTCAAATAACAGGAGGAAATAATATACAACCAAAAGCATTCAACAACCGATCACGAAGCTAAAACTCCATACATCGCGCGCTCGCCACCCTCGAGAAGCTTCAGACGAAGACGAAGATTCGAGACGAAGCCCTCGCTACGCAGGACTTTATAATTTAAGGACTACGTTATATACGCGCCGTATAATGATCATCTCTTTCTCGTCCTCTCGCTCTTTCTCTCGCGCTTGGCAGAAGCAGCAGCAGCCCGCGCATACTTCGCTTCGTGGAAGTCCGTCTGAGATCATAAAGCCGGCGGCCTATCATTAGGCCGGCCGGGAGGCACACGGCTATATACCAACTCTTCGGCTCCATCTCCGAGAGGCGGCAATCCGTCGGCCGCGCGACGACGGGAACGACGACGTGCATTACCGCGACGACGAATTTCGGCTCGCATCTCTCTCTTGATTAGTGTGCCGGGGAGCGCGCATACGGGAGAAAGAGGCCTTATTAAAACAGAATTTGGCTCTCTCTCTCTCTCGCTCTTTCTTTCTCTCTTTCTCTCTTGGTTCTCGTTTATTGCTCAGCTATTACTAGTTTTTGCGCACGGGCACTCTCTCGCCGTACCGCCTCCTTCGTTGGACGTTGCTGGGTTGTTGCTTCTTCGGGCTCCTCTTCTTCGGCGAAGTTTTTCTGCGCGGACGGCGCTTTTTCATTCGGGGTATAATGCGAATAATGAGGCCTGGCGTGTGTATTTAAGCTTAACGACGTATGTAACGATTTAATAGATTTTAGTGCCTCGCGCGCGGGGTAATCACGTGGCTGTTATTTGGGCCCCGGAATTGGAGACGTTATGCTTAATGAATAATTCAGATTCTGACAGTGCATATTAGGGTTTTTATGATTGTTGTGAAATATAGGCCAGAAATGAAAGATTTTTTTTATGGAGGGTTGGAAGGTTTAACAGATTATTTTTTCAACAAAAATTTGAATGAAATATACAATACATGCTTAACGCATTTATTAATTAACGCATTATAAGTCAATGTCCCTTCTTGTACCTTTCCGTTTACTTATACTGGGCATTAACGACAATAACAACAACAGTACTCTGCAAAATATACCTGCCATGATAGCTCTAAAACTTAAAAACGTTGATAAGGTAGTGGACCCGGTTCTCGATAGGTACCCAGTTGTCGATAACTCGAAGGAATAATACGATTTTAGATATATTTTGAGCAATTTTTCGGTACGAGAAAATTATTTCTATATTAAGAATATATCACTGAATAAATATTTTGAATTATAAAAACTCAGTTAGCGCTACTTGTTAAATAGAAATTCACACTTCTTGGCACTCTCAGATTTGATGCGTTTCTCGACGTTTCCTTAATAACGACCGTAACAAACAGTAAACTTTAAAGTGACATTTTTATAATAAATTGAACGTTTTAAAAAACTGTAAAACCAAGATTAGCTTTAAATTCAACAAAATAAGCGTAATCAAAAAGTTAAATTTTGATTTATTTACTTATAACTATTTTAATTCATATATCGACAACTCCGTCTTAATTATGCGTACGTACCCAGTTGTCGATAGTCAGATAATATATACAAAATACAAATAAATTTTTCTTTAAATGATATTTCAATGCTTAAAAGTACTTAAGCACTACTTTTAATTAATAATTATGTAATTATAATAATCAAAATGTGTATGTTATTCAATCAAGGTTTGACATAACCTAGAACCTAACCTGAATAATGGGCTTGTTGGTATATCGAGAACTGGGTCTTTTGCATCTATCGAGAATTGATCCGACTCGTAAAATGGTTATCGACAACTGCTCAAAGGATTATTTTTTGGTTTATTGAATTTAGAAGTAAACATTACGTTAAAATTTCGTCTTTTTCGAGTTATTTGCTAAATAAGTATATTAATTAATAGTTGAAAACAAAAAATTTCAATTTTTTTAAAATTAAAGCATTTTGTATAGCGAAATAAGTTAAGTCTGTTACTAAGCTATCGAGAACAGGGTCAACTACCTTACACAGGTATTTATATATACAAAGCAGGCTTAACATAAATATTTTGTCTATTTTAATTATTATTATTTATTATACTTTAATTGCTATAATTTTCAATATTCGTTGTATTTGCTAGCGAGATTGAAAGAATATATACGAATTTTTTATATATAACAACTGTACTGATCTTGTAGGTATATTATTTTTATGTATCTACAAAAATAGCTATCTATCCATCCATCTATTATCTATATCTATTCCAGCGTCTGAGGCAGATGCCTGCACTGTATCCGTATATATAGGTGCGCACCCCTGTGCAGTATAGAAGCAGGAGCAAGCGAGAGAGATCAGCTGCAGACAGTGGGAGGCTCTGCCCACGCCGATATCGCAAGACTTCTCCTCGCGACAGGACAGATCAATGTCGCGCGGCAGCGGACGAGACGACGCGGACGCGCCCGCTCGAGTCCGGTCAGCGCGCGACGACGCTTCTATATATACCTTCGCTGCGTCGGGAGTCTGAATTTTTCACTGTATATATCAATGACTTTAGATTTTCCAGTGTAGTTTAATTTATGTATTTTTTACGATTAGGATCAAGGAAGGATGAGATGAGTTTTTTTTTTTTATGAGATTGATAAGGTATTCTTATTTAACAAGAAGAGTATGTAATACTTTTGAGAAGCGAAGTTAAGTAAGGTTTGAGTATTTCCTCGTAGATACATATGAAGCCCAGGACTTATATTTTGATTTCATATACAGGTGCTTGTTGTCGGGATATGAACTAATTTTCTCTTAATATACGTTGTTCTGGTAAAAAAATGGTTTCTCTGCTGTTGATCGTAATTCTATAAAATTTTATGATATAGAAAAATAATTCAAAAAATAAATATAAGTAGATGGAAACTTGTAGTAAGAATTTTAATTTGAGTTTTACTAACAATAAATTAATATTTTTCGTTTACTTTTATTTATTTTTTGGATCACTTTCCTAGTATAAAAAACGATTGGAATTATAATTAGTAATGGAGATACCGTATTCTCTAAAATAATGTATATTTAGAGTAAAATATCTCGTATTCTGAAAACCAGGATTTCTAAATCAAATCACGAGTACTGGACATCATATTTAGGTATCAGAGAACACTCCCAAAACCTCAACAAAATCCCAGAGGTATGACACTCCCCTTGTTTATAGTTACTGTAAATAATAGTGAAATCTCTATAGTATACAGTAAATATACATTAAACATGAATATTTACATCTCCATCCACACCGTCTATTTAAGCAAGAAACTCTCCTATCCGAAAAAAAGAAACCCGCTCGCACGGTTAACACCCACCCCGAGCTTATCGACATCCGTCCTAATGTCCGCAAACACCGCGCGCTCGCAATCACATTCACGCGGTGAAAATCCCACGAGGAATCTCCCACCGCCAGACACACACACACACACACACACAGCGCCGAGTTACCGCTGCATGCATCCGCGCGGATCGAGATTCCATCGAAGTCAGTGGAGACAAAGAAGCGAAACGAAGGCTCTCTCCCCCTCAGCTATCTGCGCCCGGTGCGAAGGATGTCCCGCGAGTCTCCTCTAAGCAGCGGACCTGCGGAATTAGAAAATGGAGAAGAGAGGGGCGAAACTGCAGGTTGATCGACAGCACCGGGCAATATTCGAGCGGATACCCACGGGGAGAGAGAGTGAGAGAGAGTGAGAGAGAGAAAGAGAAAACACAAGGCTTCCGCGGACTCCAGCTCCAACTCCGCAGCTCCGTCGGGGACTGACGTATGCGAAGCGACGAAACGAACGAACGGAACGCGCGCCGCTACGCTTCATTGCATATTCAGCGGCGGTTGGGCGGCCGCCCGGCTCTACAGGGCGAGGATTGCGTCTTCGCGGCTCGAAGCTGCGGTGAGTGTTCTTTCAAACTGAGAGGTCGAGGGAGCCGAACAAATTTGCTTTGCTCGTTTGTTGAGGTTCTGTTAATTGGAATAGGTAAATATTGATCTGCAATGACAAACTTGAGCGAGAATGGTAACAAATTTTTGATGGATATTTTTACTTTTAAAACTAAAATTTGTTTTAAACGGAAAATAAATTAGAGCATATTCCAAAAGTTATTAGTTGTAATCAATGCTGTAAAAAATTTTCTATTTCATTATTCAGTTGCATTACTGAAGTTTACTCCAAACACGTCACCAAATATTTATTTACGCTACAACTAGCATCCACTGTCGCGACGTTGCTCACGATTTTTACAAAGTATCAAATCAAGACTAAACTTTCGTATACATAGCGTCTAAATTTCGAGTCGCTGAACCTATGAAACGATATAAGAGCCGATATCTCATCGAGCCTTGCAGATTTTTAAAATAAAATTCAAATTTCGAAAAATCACATTGTGCCATTTTTTACCAATTTAGGATTCGAAAATTGATAAAGTTAACCACTTAGCGGTCAAGTAGGGACAACCACAGAAATTACTACTTTGTAGAAATTAGTATTAAAAAACCTATAAAACGATAAAAGAGCCGATATCTCATCTGACCTTGGAGATATTGAACAAAAATTACAATCCCGTAAAATCACATTTTGCCATTTTTTACCAATTTACTTTCTAGAAATTAGTATTAAAAAACCTATAAAACGATAAAAAAAATAGAGCTGATATCTCATCGGGCCTTGCAAATTTGAAAAGATTCCGTGAAAACACATTTTACAGCTTTTAACCCTATAAAAATTGAAATTTGTAAAATATACCCCCTTAGAGTTAACATTACGTAAAATCCCTTCTTATTCATCGCCTACAATGTAACAAAAATATACCATCCAACTTTCAAGTCGCTAGGTTTAATGATTTTGGCTCGGCGTTGATAAATCAATCAGTCAGTCAGTCAGTATATATAGATTGAATTAAGGACTGGATGCAATAAAGGGAAATATCACGGTGTTTCGTGATTTTTATCTCAAATAGGAATACTCGTCTATAAAGCAACAAAAATATTGTGTTTTTAAATATCTTATTTCTTCAACATTATATTTCTTCTTACTTTACACAATTATTATTATTTGAGATAAAAATTATTTTAAAAAACTGCTAATCTCCATATTATACACACAACCTTTCAATTAATTGTTCACGTTGACATTTATGCACATTTATTTGAGTGTTCATACATATATGTCCTGGCAAGAAGAAATTTTAGTATATGTATGTATTTAAATATTCAGTTAGTTGCATATGAATAATGCTTAATAACGTACCATCATACGACCTGACTACATTTTGTAATTGCATAAACTCATGTTTCATCCGTATCTCGTACAACTTAGCAAACATTTGAGAAATTTTCAACAACTCGAAATCCAGACAACCAAAGAAAAATGATTCTAGAATCGTGTCGACAGTCGCATCGCTCGCCTCCGCTACTCGGACACTTTGCTCTTTCTCCCCCACCCCCTCGTCCCAGGCTCCGTCTCTCCTCTCAACCTGCCTTCTGAATATCCAGAGCAGTGGTTTATTGGTTTCCACGTGGTTTCCTGACATCGCTGCGGAGAGGGCTCGCAAAAAGAAGGAGAGAGAGAGAGAGAGAGAGAGAAAGAGAGACGACTGCCGAGTTATTCGCGCGCGAGCGAGCCCGAGAATTTCGTCCCCTGTAAGCTACTCTACGAGCGCGCGCGCGCCAGCCATCAGACGACTGTTATCCTCGCTTTTTCCCCGACTCGCTCGCGCCCCCCTATCTTTCTCTCTCTTTCTTTGCCCATTTGCTGCTGCTTGCCACCGATGTGCCGGCTGCTTCTGCCCTCGACACGCGTACGCGTCTTTTATCTCTCGTGTAGAGTCGAGGGTATACATGATCTCATATTATCGTGGCAGATTCTCCGTGTACAAGGGGATGGACAAGCTTGTTGGCACGCTTTTTCGAATATTACCCTATCTCAGTCATTTGAGGATAGATTTTTTTACTTGATCTTACTTATAGTTTGAAAAATCTATGAACATGTACTTTTGATCTTTAAATAATTCCTTTTACATGATAATTAAACTTAATTTTTATAATTACTGTTTGATTTAAATAAATGTTCTTTTATATATAATGAATTGAACATTTAATTGATTGTAATTTTCTCCAGAACACGTAATTATAATAAATAAATGTTTACGAGTTATAAAACAAAATCAGATAGCCGAAAGAAAGTCTTGAGTTATTTACTTTCCCGCAGCTTTTTGCATCTCCTTTTAGAACGTCGATTAATTATGCACTCATTACCTCACAATAGCATCCTGAAATGTCCCGCCGTCACCGAGAAGAAAAAAAGTCGCTCGCTCGCGATTCAGGGCGATAAGCAGGGATCCCTTCCTGCAAATACCGGGAATTCGGATTTCATCGATACATAAAGAGACAGGTCAATACGCTGACGGGCGAAGCCGAGCTGGACCGAGGCCATTCACTCTCTCTCTCTCTCTCTCTCTCTCGCTCTCTCCTTCTCTCCTTCTCTTGAAAGAAGGTATAGAGGAGAGAGAGAGAGAGAGAGAGAGAGAGAAACAGATAGGAGAAGAGGGGGTTAGCCGAGTATACTAAAGCATGATTTCCGGACAGGCCACCGAGTGATATCTAACGAAGACTCGAAAGGTCGAATGACTGTGGCCGGTGCAGAATTGCACGAGATCCGTAGTGACTGTGCGAGCGGACAGAATGAGAGAGAGAGAGCAAGAGCAAGAGAGACACAAAAGCTTGTGCAGGATAGAAACGAGAGGCAGAGCGCGGGAGAATGAAGTCCGAGAAGCGAAGAGAGCGAGGGAGCGGGACGGCGAATGTTTCGCTATATATGTACGGAACAGCCAGTGCAACGAGGACGACGAAGCTAGCCAGCTGTGTGTATACACTGTGCACACACGCATACACCTGCACCTATACACGGAAACTCGAAGCTGCCGTAGGAGCTTGTGCGAGTAGACGAGTAGAGAGAGAGAGAGAGGCGGATAGCTGGAGAAAGTCTAAAGTGCGAGGAAGCAGGACGGAAAGAGCGAGAGCGAGTGGGAGAAGGATGACGCTGTTTCATCTGTCACCTGCAGACGTCGCCTTCCTTTCCGTCATCGTCCCTCTCTCGCCTTCTTCCCTCCCTTCTCTCTCTCCCTCTTTGATAATAACAACAATGGAAGCCCAGGCTAGCGCTCGGCGGTCGTTCGGTCGGTCCGTCGCCGTCGTCGTCGTCGTCGTGGCATGTGAAGTTGAGGGAGTCACACAGAAGCCCGAGCTAGAAGCAGCAGCAGCAGCAGCACGCCAGAAAGCTGGACAAGGATAAGAGAGGGAGAGAGGGAGAGAGGAGAGGCAACGGGTCACAAGACGGCCGTGTCACGTCCGCCTCGCGCAGCCTCAACCCACTCTGCCTCGCTTGTCAAGCTTTCTCTCTCTCCCTCTCTCTCTCTCTCTCTCTCTCTCTCTCTCTCTCTCTCTCTCTCTCTCTCTTTCACCTCCCTTGCAGCGCAAGCTCGCGCGCTTTCTCTCCTCCCTCCTCCCTCCTTCTCTATCTTCATCTGGGCGAGCAGCAGCAGCAGCTCGCGCAAGCTTTATCCTCCCCCCGCGCGCGCGCTCGCCTCGTTTTCGCGTCCAGCAGCGGTAGCGTCCGTCCGTCCGTCCGTCCGTTCGTCGTCTGCTGCCACCGCCGCCGACCCTTATTACACATCGCGCGGCTCAACTTCATCAGAGGGACGTGTAGACGTGCAGCGACGTACTCGCTGACCCGTGTGCACTCCTATGTATGTATGTATGTATGTAGCTGGCTAGTACTGTGCAGAGGCATTAACATACGTAACCCTTTTGCCTCGCTGGATGTGGGGGAGGAGGACGGAAGGAGAGGTTAGTGTCCAAGGTATTTCTGCAGCTTTCGCTGGACGAAGCAGTGTGTGCGTGGGCCGCGTGGGTCTAATTTGAGTATTTAGACGACGTAATGGGGAAGGATTGCGCGCGCTCGCGCGCGGCTGTGAAGAGAAGACCTGGCCGAGGGAAGACGGAAAATCTGCGGGCTTTTGTGCGACTTGGATGCGCTGGTGCGTTTAAGTGAAGGGCTACTGGGGTTCTTTTTTTGCTGTCTTGAACGACCTGGATTTTTTAATGACTAGTATTAACTTTTATACGTATAGTTTTACACTATTTGTATACAACACTGAATTATTATTGCTCGCAAATATAGGGTAATAACTGATTCATTATAATTCTTTAACGCAAAGAATTTTGAAGAAATTTATAGATAATCTTAAAAACTTGATGACTACATGCATAGAATGTAAATGCAAATTACATGACTGCTCGATTCAATCTTATCATAAAATTACTCTACCATAATCATCAAAATAAAAATTTTATATATATATATATATATATATTGATAAAAACTATGATTTTTTCTGCTGCATAAAAACCTAAAATATTGGCTTCAGCCATTAATAAAATTAATTTACTCCACGCATAAAGCTTACCAACTGATCAACTTGATGTAAATAAACACTCATAAAATATGCATAGCAGGATTTGAATAGATATAGAAGGATTTGCGCCAATATCAATAAAAACTTCCACGTATAGACGTACAAAGAAATAATATCACTAGCGCATATATATATTTCTAGCATTGTATATAAAGTAGTAAAAAATGTAAAATAGCGATATCTTGTGAAGTTCAATTATTTAATAACATGATTATTACAGAAAAATTAAAAATAAATTTGTTAATTCACAAAAGAGGTATTATAACGACTAATTATGAGTAAAGAAATTAAACTCTCAACTAAAAATATTGAGCTGAATAATTAAATCTACATGAAAAATGTGACACGTAACAACTATATTTGTCAAACACATCAACGTAACAGACTCACATTTTAATTTTTCATACCTGACGAGGTGGTGCTTATAATTCGGCGAACCGCGCACCGATATGAACCCGCAAAAGAATGTATAAAAAACCTCTCTCCGAAATCACTGCACTTAAATAAATCAGGCGGAAAATGAATTCCTCTCTCCGCTGCTGCTGCTGCACAGAGCAGCGCCGCGCTTTTTCGGCGCAGCACACATACTCATTTTTCCCTTCTAGCAACGCGCCGGGCACTTGCTCAAACAGATTTCCAGCTGACCCGTGCCGAGCGCCGGCGCACCGCTCCAAAGCCCATTTAATCGTTCGTAATTTCATTCGATTTAATTACCAAGAGCCCCCAACGAACATACCAGCAGCAGGCAGCAGCAGCATCACGCGCAATGCAGCTCGTGAAATGTTTGCATTTTAATACGCTACGCGTGTATATGTGTGTGTACCTGCACCCACGCCGCTTGACTCTCATTTTCCGTATTTTCTCCATCCCCCCACCTGCGGGAACCTGCGAGCTTTTGAAAAGGCCGCGCGTTTTCGCGCGCACGACAGCTATAATAATCGCGCGGGGGAGGACGAGCGCGTAACGAGCGCGTGTCAGGCTGTTACTACTGAAAATTAATGCAAGCGCGCGCGCCATAATGCGTCGAAAATGACGCGCGCGCTGCTCGGCGCATATAAATACACCCTCGCATCGGTTGACTTTTATCACTTTTTTGGTGCCTTTTGTTTAACACTCACGCGTCGCTGAAAAGCAGCTCTCTTTCTCTCGGTTGATCTGCTTGGACGCGGGTTACACGAGAGCACGGCTAATTAGGCGATGTACTCGTTATATTGGGTGTGCGATGCTTACCTGAAACAGAAATTAAGAGAGATGTTCATTAGAAGTGTATTATTAGGATTGTTGTTGAATGATTTAACTTGTCTGATTGCAAATGCATTGTTATTATACTACATATTTAATCTTTAATGCGGACAATGTATAGCTAAAAAATTTATTTTAATAAGAAAACATAGTGCAGTTGACTCTTAATAATTCGTAGTATAATAGTGAGTATCTTAATATTAATTATAAACTAAAAAGAACTGCATACAAAATTATAATTAATATTTGTTGTAATATTTATGTACATTTAAAGTGATTATATACTAAAAAAATGCACAACGAATAAAAAATCATCAATGATAATAAAATCACATTCAGTGCAGCACCCCACGTGCAAACAGAATTCCCCGCAGCCCTCGCCGCCCCCCCCCCCCCCCCCCGAAAAAATCATCGAATTCGCGTGCAGTTGGATGCAGCAGCAGCACGTATTTGCATGCGTCAAACTTATTAACATAAATTTTTCGCTCGCGCAACGGGGCGCGGGCGCGCACGTTTAAACAAAAATGGTTAACCAAATTTCGCCGAGTCGAAAACGAAGAAAGAATAACAAAAGCAGCGAGAAAGAGCAGCGCGAAACAAACAGCAGCATTGTGCGCGCGGCGGCGGCGGCCTGGGCAAGTCATTCGGCCGATGATAATTAACTCGTGCTGGCGGTGCACTGCTACTGCTGCAGACCTCGCGCGAATGAATTCACCGAACGAATACGAAATGCCCGAGCGATGATCGTCATTTCGGCCGATCAAAAGCGGCCGCGCGCGCCAATATAAAATGGAAATAATTCGATATAAAACCGGGGGACCGCTCGAATCTCTCTCTCTCCCTCTGCTATATAAATATATATATATATATATATATATATATATATATGTATATACATATATTTATAAATGAGAGGGAGAGAGAGAAAATGACGGAATAAAAGTGCATTAAAGAGAGAGAAAGGGAGCGAAATACATTCGTTGCGTAATGATGCGCCGTTAGTTATTTCCCGTGGGCTGCCCTCGTGCATACACCGTCAAGCGGACGCGCGCGTGGGTATACGCGCGCCCGCTTGATTTTTTCGCCCGAAATGTAATCCAATCGAGTACGATGATTGAATTATTAATTGAATGACGCGCGCCCGCGCGAACGGCCTGGCTCGCATACGCGCACACGCCTGCTCCCGTGTGCTTTCTCTCTTTTTCCCTCTATGTGCAGTGTACGTGTAGTGTGTATGCATGCACGTGTGTTGTCTCTTTGCCGACGGCGAGAGGCCTCTTGGCAACGCGACGCTCGACGTTCGCACTTTTTTCGGATGCTTCTTTTTTCCATGGATTCTCATTAATTCGCGTTCGTCAAATTATGCGGCTGGGGATTTCGTTTGTTGTGTCGAATGACATCGGTGCTGGTTTGTGATTGCGTTGATTTTTACGGTATTGTATATTGTGTGAAGTTGTTTTTCTGGAAATGGCCGAATTAAATGAGTCATCGTAATCAAATGGTACAGGTTTATGATGCATGTTCTGGTAATTTTTAAGCTCTATATAATGCTACAGCTATATTTTACTAGATACTGCTTTATGAGTCTAATGAAAATTTTTAATGATATTAATTAGTTAGATTTAATTATATCGATATCTTCCAATTAAAAAGGCTTTTAAAAAACTTTGTAAGTTTACAAGGAGAGTGCGCGGAGTCTGAGTCACGGATTTTGAAAATTTTAGAGATCGACTTCTAATACTTAACAATGAAGCCCGATGCCTGTATTTTTATAAAATGGACTTTCGTACAGAAGAGACAGCTTATTTCATTAACATTTATAGTATATCTTTTTATTTTAGTATGTACACGGAGAGAATTTTCTAATAAAAATTATGACGAAATTCGCAGTAAAAATTACCGTGAATGACTATAAAGCTGGGACACTCTAACTTTCCGGCAGTTTTTATTGATATTTACGATAAATTTTACCGTACTGAAGGGTAAAATTTGCCTGCCGCAGAGTAAAAGTTCCCTGTACGAATCTTAGAAAAAACCCCAAATTTGTGGTAAAATTTGTATGAAATATGTTTTAAAAATCTGGATTTTCTTCCAATTGTTGTAGCAGTATCATTAATACCTAAATAAGTACATTATACACATTTATATTTGAGTTAACCTAAAATGTGTACACGCTCAGTTGTTTCCTTTATCAGCTGTCTTCTTTTTCTCAAATCAGGCAAATTTTACCATTCAGTGCGGTAAAATTTATAGTCTGTGCAGTAAAATTTGTAATCAATGAGGTAAAGTTTTTAGTAAAATATCAGTAAAAAGTGCCAGAAAGTAGGACTGTCCCAGCTTTATAGTTATTTACGGTAATTTTTACCTTGAATTTCGTTATAATTTTTATTAGAAAATTCTCTCTGTGTATTTTTGTTATTCTAGCATTACGTATAAGAGCAACAGGACAGATAGATACACCTTTAAATTTACATTAATCGATAATACATTTTAAGGTAAAAATAAGTCACAAATATCCGTCATATATTATTTTATTTTCAGTAAATTTGAACATTTTATCAAAATATAAATAAAAAAATTTTCTATCTCTTTTAAGATCGTTCGGTCCCTTCGATTGGCTATAACGTAAAGCTCTATATTTCTTGAGCTACCGCAAGGTTTAGAGAGTTAGTGTGACCGAATTGAAGCTTTCAAGGTTTTGTTATATTGAAAATATATATATGTATTATTTGAGTATGGGAATTTGTATATACAAATTATTAACCAAAGTTATAATCTATTTAAGCTACATTTCATAACAAAATTTTTAAAGCGAAGAATTTTCCCTTTAATAGACTATAACTTTGGTCAATAATTTTTATATACAATTTTTACAACAATATTTCCCACCCTCACATCATAACTACATGTATTTTGAACATAATAAAACCTTATGACCGTCAATTCGATCATATTGGTTCTCTAAACCTTGCCTTGGTAGCCCAAGAAATATAGAGGTTTTCATTATAGCCAATCCAAGGGACCTACGACCTTTAAAAGAAAATTTTAATTATTTAGTTATTTTTTTATAAAGTGTTCAAATTTACCAAAAGAAATAAGGTAATATATGATGAATGTCTTATTTTTACCTTAAAATGTATTATCAATGAATTTTAAATTTAAAGGTGTATCTGTCCCCTTAATGTTTTTAGCTTTATCTCAGGTGTTCAGAACCCATTTGATAACATTAACGACATTGGGCTTCATTTTTAGATACCAGAATACGATCCCCTAAGTTTCATAAAAATCCGTGACCCGGACTCCGTGTACTCCCATTGTTAGTATTTATTCATTGTTAGTATTTATTCATTGTCCATTATTGGGTCACGTTATTTTTTAAAATGAACGTGTTACATTTAGATGTAAACTAATTCATTGAAGATTATTTGAGACAGACAGTTTGATTCAATTTACGGAGTGACAATTGATTAATACGGATTCTTGATTTCTGTGGATATAATTAAGCATTTATGTATGTAATTAAATTTTCTGATAATTCAAAATCCTATAATGTGAGTAATGTAGGTTCAAGTTACTCTGTCCTACGAATTTAGTTTAAAAAAGTACTCATTATATATACAAAAGTATTAATGTGATACCCAATCCTTTTTCTCAGTGTATTAAAAAGGCAATACAACATAAAAGTTTTTATTTAATATTTTAAACAAAAAGAAACAGATTCCTCGCAATACTTTCTGGCACCTTGTCAATTATTTGTCATGAAAAATAAAAAGTTTTGCCAAGATATGCATAAGTAATAACTATAAATACCATACCAACGAACAAATCCCACAAAAAAGAAACCAGCTTCATAAATAGCGCTGAGCGAGCAATTTTCGAATATTTATTTGTTTATCAATTCGATCGATTGGCCGCGTACGCACACACTTATATATATATATATCACTTTAACGACGCGCAAAAGGAAGTGGTCCGCGTCAGTTTTGCGCGTTCGGAATCGCCGCTCGCAATAAATCATCCGCAGCAGCAGCAGCAGCTGTTAAACAAGTTTGCGTCAAACGCGAAAAAAAAGGACGAGGAGACGAGAGGAGGCCGAGAGAACGAGCGCGAGTGAGATAGGAGGGAAAATATTTGGAGAGGAAAAAGGAGGGAAAGCTTTGTCTCGGAGCGACAGCAGCTCCGGCTTGAATGATCCTGTCCTCGGAAATTTGATCGACACACCGGCCAAACTAGTCGACCGGACGACACACGTATATTCGGAGATTGTATCGGCGTGTGTTTCGAGAGTATACGTGTGGAAGCTGTATTGACGCGAACTTGCACTTTGGGATTTTACGACGCAGTGGGTTTTGATATGAAAACTTGTATTCTTTACGGTTACTTAGTTGCAACTATAAAATGTTATGTATTTTATGCGACTTTGGTGTAGTAAAAATGATTGTATATTTTTATTTCTAATTGGAAGAAGATTCAGGTTGCGGTGAATTACAATTTTTATATTTATATTTTTACGAACATAATTGAAGACGTCAGTTTGTACATAATAATTAATGATTCAACTAGATTGATTAACCTAAAAAATTATGCATAAATTATAGCTTGAATATACGTTTTAGTAAATATATATGCAAAAAGCTTTGATAAGTACTGCTTCAAAGTACAAATAAAAGCGTAAAATTACAACATCCTACGGTAAATCTAATCAATCTTTCAAAACCTCAAAAAGGAATCAAAAATTCAAAATTTCCTATCTCGCGAATCTGATGTAACTCGCAATCATCCTACTAAAAAGCAAAAGCCTCGACATAGAAAATCACGCACATAACCCACGAGAAGCGTGTAAGCATGCAAGAGTGCCTGTACATACACCCGTATTATACGCCGAAGCGAGAAAAGCGAGCCATGCTTCATTAAAGCGAGAAAGATATCGCGAGAAGGAGAGAAAGAGAAAGAGAGAGAGAGAGAGAGAGAGAGAGAGAGAGAGGGAAGAGCGACGGACGGCTCACTCTTGGTGCGCTGCACTATCGAAGTAGATCCGAGAAGAGGCTCGATGAAGTCGGAGTATACAGACACAGCGGTAGTAGTAAGGTATAGCGGTGGGGGATACGCGCGGCCAGAATAACTCGAAAAGTGTCAGAACGATAATCTGACGCCGGCAACGTGATGGACAGAACAGACAGTCCACTCCGCTCCTTCTACCCTGCTTATCCTCCTCTCGCTCTTCTCCTCCGCTCCTTCCTTCAGTCGCTGCTGCTGCTGCTGCTGCTTCGCTCTTTTTTTCTTTCTTTCAATCAATCTCTCTATCTCCCTCGCGCACATACACACACCTTCAATTTCTCTCTCTCCCTCTCTCTCTATTTTTCAACTTCTGCCTGTGTGCAGGTATTATACGTGTGTGTCCATTTTGCTCGTTTCTTTTTTATTCCTTGTATCTGTCTCTGTCTCTGATTGGACTCCCTCGCTTTACGCTCCTCGCTCGCGCTCTTATACGTCCGTCACCCTCGCGTCTCCTTCGGCTCCGAGTTGTTGCTGCCTCTCCTCTCGCCCCTCGGTCACTCGCTGCCTCTCTCTCTCTCTCTCTCTCTCTCTCTCTCTTTCTCTCTCTTTCTCTCTCCTTCGGCGTTCGATGTCTCGTCGTATTCCGCGGCGCTGAGCATCGACCTCGCTTTAGACGAGAGCCACCCGAAGGCCGAGTAGCCTCCATCGGAAATATTATTTTTCTATCGGGATAGAGGTGTATACGTGTGTGTGTATGTGTATGTGCGTTTGGATGTGCGTATGCGTGTGTGTGTGCATCTTTTGTTGACCTAGACTGCAAGCGCACTTTTTTGTGTTTTCTTTGTTTATTTATTTTATATGCGAATTGTCGTGTTTTTTTCTTAGGGCGTCATTGGACTCCAAGTGTGCTTGTTTGCGTTTGTGATTGAATATTGAAATCATTCGTACGACGTTTACTTAAATCATCATGCTAATATATGCATTCTTATAATTAGTCCTATCTATACTAATCCTTTCTTGTATGATAGCATACTGCTAATGAATTTAAGCTGTTCATTTTTGATAAGTATACGCTTGATAAGAGAAAACATTTTTTTCAACATACGATTATCTTTAGAATGATTTCAACAACGAAAATTTATTTCTATTTTGTCTAGCTAGTTTTGAACCTTTCGCTTCGTCACCTTGAAACAGTTAAACTAGATGTGCTTGTACATCATACTAACCGTTTTGAAACAAACAACACTTCTAAAAATCGAACTTCAGTTACCGTATTTTAATATACTTTTTTAGTGAATTGTAATGAGATTTGAGCTCCATAAATTTTAAAGGGTGTCCTTAGTGAGATCAACACAGTAGTTTCAGACGAGCATAGTCAGACTAACTATTAATTGTATTTATTATGTAACCAATATAATCAACATTTTTCAATCCAAAATCCCGAATAAAATCTCGAGCAGCTAGCAACAGTGTAGCGCAAGCGACACTCCCGCGTACGCGAAAGAAGAAAACAAATGCAAAAAAATCAAAATCAAAAGAAAAAAGGCCTGCAGCAGAACAAAAATCTACCCTCGGCGCGTCGCTTCGAATTTCCGAATCTCCACGGTGTCGCGTCCTATGCGACGTCTCGTACCTTGACGAGTAGGTAGCATCAGCAGCAGGAGTAGCATCAGAGTGAGAGGAAGAGAGAGAGAGAGAGAGAGAGAGAGAGAGAGAGAACCGGTGGGTGCATCAAAGTCGCGGTTGAATCGAGGCCGCTCTTGGCTGTGCGGCGCGCGAGAGGGATATTAATTGCGACGTGGCGAGTGCTGTCGGGGAGCATCGGAGGAACACGGAAAAAAGAAGCTGCCTGCACGCGGGTATAAGAGAATGAGCGAGAGCGAGAGCGAGCAGCGCGAGAAAAGTGCTCGAAGCCCGATGCTTCTGCTACTATGCTCGTCTCGCTTCTCTCGCTCTCGTCTCTTAAGCTCATCCGCTTGCGTCGCTCGTATGTACGTGTGAGTACGTGTGTGTATACACGTGTGTGGCGCGCTACTCGAATTTCTTAAAGAAGTGGATTTCGTACTGGGAGACTTAAGAAACGAGCGAAGTGAATAAATACAAATTTTTTAATACAGTCACGATAATTTTTTCTTCATATTATGGAATTTTGGTTTTTGGATACATTAAAATAAGTATTAAATCTTTCTTTAATATATGCTGTTCTTCATTCAAAACATTAGAAAAAGGGTCAATACGAGAAAGAATTAATATGAAAAAGGGTTATACAATATTTGTTTAAGAACTATTTTGGAAAACAAAATTCATGACTATGGTACACTAGTAGGTACTAATCAATTCAAGAAACATAACATACAATCTAATTAATATCATTATAGATTTTAATTTCGTTAAATTTTGTATAAAAATTGCTGTGATGCAGCCCAATAACATGTTGTAAAACATTCTTTTATTATATTTTTTTAAATAAATTTTTGGAGTTCTGAAAGTTTTAATGAAAGTTTTGATATTTTTTTTATTTAATTATAAGATTCATATAACGAACTAGAGTCTGTGCTATAAATTTGCGTGAGCTACGCATGACCTTAAGAAAAACAATAAACAATACAGATTATAGCTATGAATCTGTCAACCAACGACAATGTTCAAGAAGGCTCAATAATACCGGGCTCATGGACTTTTTCATTTAAGATTAATATTACATCATTCCACAGCAATCATGCTAATTAAAGAAAAAGATTAAAAGATAAATGATAAAATATGTCTGAATGAATAAATGAAATTACTACTTCTCAACCAAAGGTAAAAGAAAATTGTCTTAGCGACGTAAAATAATGAAGCTCGCTCAGCTCTATAGAGCCCAGAAGTCGGCATTAACCTCCGCACCCAACAACCTGCAGCTTCGACTTCAAAGACGATAAGGGCGCGCTTGGGGCGCAATAGAGAGGTAAGTATCACGGCGCGCATTCGCGGCGGCAGTAGCAGCAGCAGCAGCAGTAGAAGTAAAGCCCTCCGTATACACAGAGCCCAGGAGAGAGGTCGGATGGATTCGTATAGCTCGCGCTTGGGTCC
Organism: Gastracanthus pulcherrimus; assembly: GCA_949152435.1. NCBI lineage: Eukaryota > Metazoa > Arthropoda > Insecta > Hymenoptera > Pteromalidae > Gastracanthus > Gastracanthus pulcherrimus. Next base: position 40,365,673 of record OX424574.1, read on the forward strand.
TTGCTCTAAGGTGCGCGAGGCGCGTAGCTCTGCGTGAGCGATGGCGCACCGTTTGGCCGGACACATCGGTAAATAACGAGCACGGGCGGGCCGCGGGAGAAAAATTCGCCGGTCCGGCATAAAAGGAGCCCCCGTGTGCAGGAAAGGGCCAAAAGAGAGAAGGCAAGAGAAAGAGAGAGAGAGAGAGAGAGAGAAACGAGAGAGATCGAGCGTAGTTGAGGAAGAAAGGAGGAGCAACAGCAACGGCAGCAGCAGCAGCAGCGACCACTTGATCACCGAAGCAACGGCATTCGCCTGTCCGCCGAGATTTATGCGAGGACGAGTGATAAGGAATAATACAGTCCTCCTCCACCTGCCAGCGGGCGTCCCTTATACGCTTTTTTCACCCTAAGAGGGACTCGCTCTGCTCTCCTTCTTCCTCACTTGCTAGCACTCGCTTTACCTTTCTCTCTCTCTCTTTCTCTTCTTCTGCTGCCTTCTTTGTCTCTCTATCTCGAAGTGGACAAGCTCATTTTTTGCTCATCCTATTCAAATGTTTTTGAGGACAGTTAAGTTGTCGCTCGTCCGACGTAAGATTCATTTAATTTAATTTTCAGAATGTATCAAATACATCAGAAAATCAATTTGAGAATATATGCTAAAATCTAATCTATTTTTAATTACAATTTTTAATAATAATGCGTACTAAAGAATAACCAAAAATTAATAAAATATAACTTTCTTCTGTCTTAAAATAATTCCAACAAATAATATTCTGAAAATTCGCATAAAAATTATTCACCCAAGCACGTAATTACCTTCAGCAATACCACAACGATTATATTAACCGAAAGCTATACATTTAATCCACGGCGCGTTCATTTTCTCGTCAGTCACTCATACGAACTCGTGGCGCGTAATGAAAACTAAATTAAAAAGAAGAGGAAAAAACTGAGCAGCTCGCGCGCGCACGCATAACTCAATGTCCCACGTGTCATTCAACGCGTACAACTCGCGCGCACCGCATCGAGCTCTGCGTATACACACACAAAAAAAGGAAAAAAAAACAAGACTCACTCTCCCTCCTTATCTCTCTTTTATACGTGCACAACGTACGGGCGAAACCACTGCAGCATAGTTGCCATTACTACTGGCGACTATGGCGCAGCTGGAAAGCACAAAATCGCCAGCGGCTCATTTCAAATATTTACACCGTCGAAGTCTTTCTTTTTTATTCCTCTGCCTCCCCTGCGCACACAAGTTTCGTCGTCGATGTGTAACGTTCGCGCGCCGCCGCTTTTGAATATATATATATATATATATATATATATATATATATATATATATATATGCGCAGAGTGCTCGAGTTGATAGACAGACTGACGTTTCCTGCATTTCGCGGTGCACCGCGGCTTATCGCTCGCTGTGCTCGTCGAACGCGCCAAGCGACCTTGCCGTGCCGTCCGTCGCGAGATTCGCTGGTCTCTCTCTCTCCTCTCGCGGTGAGTGGCGCGCTCATTTTTGAGCCCGGCGTGTGCCAGCGCTTGATTCATTGCCTCATTGTTGCCGGCCGGACACCTATATATGCTTGTGTGCATAAGCCCGAGGCGCGATTATTATTGCGCACCTTATCGCGCGAGATTTATAACGAGGCGCGAGTAGGTATATAGTGGCGGATTGACGCAGCTTCGCTTCTTTTTTTCTTCTGTTCTTGCTTTGAGAGGGAAGTGGGAATGAGTGGATACTTTGTAATCAATATACAGTGTGTATGAATGGGAGAAGCAGTGCGCGATGTGTGCTAGCGTATATAGAAGACAGGTGAGTGGTGAGGAAATCTGCGAATAGCTGGAAATGAGCTTGTTAGAAGGGAAAAGTTGTTGGGAATGTTGCTGCATCATTACATCGTGCTGCAATCTAAAATTATGGCTTGGAATCTACTTATTATATTTTTCATTGAGTAAGGTCACATTGATATAGTTCTTAAATGTTGTTTTCATTTGTTTGTATGTGTGAAATGAATTTTTATTATTTATTCTTTGATATGACTGTGATAACAAAATGATTCAATCCATAATATATTGCGATATAATTTTTATATGCATTTTCAGCATCGAGTACTATTCAAATTAATTAAAAAGGAACAAATACCCGCAATTAATTTTAGTAATTGTTGATAATTTAAAATAATATTTTAAAAACTAATAAAAATACACATATTTTTTGACTGAAGTTAATTAATAAATGTAAATATAGAAATAAAAAATATTCATAGCACACTGAAATAATAATCAAAATATTTAATTGAAATATCAAAATATTTCGCTACTATTTACACTCATGATACATTTAACATAAAATGAAAAGTAAGCAATTTTATTTGTGATTGTTCATAAATATAATTAATACATGTCAATTTATTATTTTATGAATTAATGATAGTGAAATGCATATATTTTGTAATTAAATTTTTAAAATCAAGTCATTAAATATTTCAAAGAAGAGTAGTACTTAAATAAAAACACTTGTAATATTAACCCTATTTTTCAGCAGTTTATTGAATACAATGTGTAATCCAATAGAACATAAGTTATGCAAATGAGTTTTTCAGAAGCAGAAAAAGTCGCATCCCGATGGCAAAATGATGGCACTTGTTACGGTTTTACACTGGCTTATAAGAGTCCCAATATAACCGCGTGCAGCGAGCGAGCTACGAAACGAAAACGAAGGCAAGAGACGACGAAGGAGCGAGCATCTTCGGGCTTGGCTCTCAAGTGCTGAGAGCGAGAGGGGCACGGAGATCTGAAGAAACGAGAAGGGCAGCCGTCAAGTCTGACTGGAAACAGGACGAGTTGCAGACGTTGAGCTGTGATGCCCACTCACTTGGCGTATTTTTCTGCACTCGCTCATCTCTCTCTCTCTCTCTCTCTCTCTCTCTCTCTCTCTCTCTCTCTCTCTCTTCTCTCCACTTCATGTGATGCGCCGTGGATCTCTCGCTCTCTTCCTTTTGCGCGCCTCTCCCGTCATTTCTTCGTCTCGTATTTTTTCCCGCCTGTTTTGTTTTATGATGTCGAGCAATCATGATTTTTCGCCTGAGATAATACTTCTTGTTTATTGTACTGTGCTCGATGCGCAAGCGAGTTTTGTTGCGCTAATTGTCTTGGGAGTTGGTTGAATCTACTTTAAAAATACTTTTTTTTTAAACGTCAACGCGAGATGACATTAACTTATTATATTTGTTGTTGTCTAAATATAACCTATTTGTGAAATGATATAGAATTTCGAGAGCAAAAATCATTCTTGTCTATCAATCATTTTGTGCACGAGAATTTTTTCCAACTGTGATTGATTCTGTCACTCATCAACTTGAAATTTTGATGGATGGAATTGATTGACTATCATTGTTCTCTCCTGAAAGCCACGCAATCATTGTATACGTATTACTACGTGCTTCGTGAAATCGGTCATTCATTATGTGAAATATGTCCGCGAATTATTGCATTGTATAAAAATACAAATTTTTAAATAATATATAAGATACTATTTTTTTTATAAAATCGCAAATTTTATACAGAATAGAATTTCTGTAAGACAAAAAAGCATTTTACTACAGTAGCCACTATAGTTAAATTAATTATTTAATTGTTTATTTAAAATACTATTAAATTAAACAAATATAATCATACAACTTTATTTATTATAATATGAAAGTATAATACCGTGAGTTTGTCAATTAAAAGCGATTTACACAAAAAAGCTCGCATATTCTTCATCACTATAACATATTCCACCCTACGAACAAAGATCCCGCAGATTTAAAACTCCCCCTCCCCCATCAAAAAAAAAGAAAGATAAAGCTTCTCGACTGAAGCGCTGCACGCATTCAAAACAAAGGTCAACCGCGTCACATGCAAATCTCCCAGTAGCTCCCAACAACAACAACAACAACGACGACGACGACGAGCACCGTAGAGTAAAACAAAAAAAAGGTAAAAGAAAGCTCGCAAAAAATAAAAAAGAAAAGTAATCGCGGACGCGCGGTTTCTCTCTCCCTCTGCATTTTCCACATAATAACAGCCGCACGGCCTAATTACCCGCGTACGCACGGCAGCGACGCAACAGCACCAGCAGCACCGGCAGCGCACATGATATACGACGCAATAGGGACAACACAACAGCAGCGACGACGACGAGGAAAAAAGTATCAAGTGCGCGCTCTCGTCGACGTGTCATCGCGCGTCGCGTTTCCCAAAAGCCCTCCCCCACACATGCGTGCGCGCGCGCGTATCCGTATCTGAATCCATGCTCCCAAACTCTCTTTCTCTCCCCAATTCTCTCTTCTCTTTCCCTCGTCCTTCTGCTTTTTTTTTCGCCTGGCGAAATCAACCTGCACGTATGTGGAGTATGCGCGTATTCATGCTGTGCGCGGTGCCGCGGCTCCTCGCTCTTTTGTTGCGGGCGGTACGCGCGAGTGCGAGTGCGAGTGCACATCCTAGCGGGCTTCGCCGCGGTGAGTCGCGCGCAACGAATTTCGGGCTGATTATTCGGGGCGGCAGCGCGGCGCAGAGTGACGTCGCCACGGCTGGATTAAAATGCTGCGCGTGCAGCTAGGAAGTATAGTATATAGGAGGCCAGAGGAGAGGGAGAGAGAGAGAGGGAGCGACGTCACCCCGAGGCCCGTCCGTTTCGTTAGGGTGCCTGCTGCTGCTGCTGCTGCTGCTGCTGCTGCCCTCCTCCTTCCTTCTTTCCTTCCTTGCAGTTTCGCGTGCGTTTTCCTCTTCTCTCTCTTGCTCTTTCATTAGGCTGTGCCGTGCTGTAACGTTGTCTCGCTATCCTAATTTCTGTTTACGCTCTGTCTTGTCGCTCACTCCCTCGAGCTTCACTTGATCTCGTTCTCCTCGACATCTAATTTTTCGCATTCACTCTTTATATTGTATACTGCCGGTTGTCTTTTCGCTTTTTACATTTTGCTTATTTTAGTTTCTACTATACGTTTAATTCTTCCTCATTTTTACTTTCCTTTCATTTCGCACTTTTTTGTGACTTTGAGAATATACACATTTTGTTCTACTAAATCCTCTGCATTTCGTGATTTTTCAGCTTGACTATAATATTTTTGTCCCTTTTGATGCACCACACTGAATTGACTTTATATTTATGTAGTGATTAACTTGCAAAGATTATTATTTTATTGAAATGATTTAATGATACATTTATTTTGTTAGCTGTAGTATTTGAATCGCCTGTTATGATTTATTTTTAAATATGGTATTTGATCGATCTCGCGATCATCAAAACAGGGATGATGGTAAAACAAAAACTTAGTGCATATCCATGTGCACTTTGCAAAAATGATATTTTTGCGGCATATCGCCCACATGATCAGTCATGTTCAAATAGTTATCACATTTGACAACATCACTTTTTTATTATAATTTTACCCACATCAGCGTTTTGATCCTTGAATAATCAATCGAACATTATAATTCACAAAAAATTGTTTTATTCTATAAAAAGAATATTGAAATTCTTTCCAATATAGACGAAAATTGGGCACGGTATATGATAATTCGAATAATATACAATTAATTTAGTATTTTATGTATCCATATTTACATACATGTATTTACAAATAATATGATAAAAACAATATTTATAAATATTTGTAATGCTTATTAATTATCAGGCTTTATTAATAAATATATGTCACGATTGTTGACGTTTACTCTTTAACACCTAAACATATTTATTAATTAAAATCGCGTATAAATTGACATTGAATTCGAAAAAAAAGGGTGTGCTCGCTTCCACGAGAACGAGCAAAATTGACGAGCGTTAGTCAACATCCCGCGCTCTTCCGCGCCGAGCGGAGCGCTAGAGGAGAGAAGAGCGAGAGCTAGCACTTTGCGCGCGTCATTTAAGAGAAGCTTAATGCCGCCATAAAATGCGCTAACAGCCAGCTCTCGTCGCCTCGTCGTATTCCGCCTGCACCCATATACTTTCGGGCCCGAGCGAGCCACGTCGTGGTTTCATATTTTATTGGGCTGTATTTTTTTTTTCAAATCAAATCGATTAGCCGGTGTCGCGTGGAATTATTATACCCGCACGCGAAACTTCGTAAAAAAAGCCCTCGATCTACAGGGCCGAACGAATCTTGGCGCAATCTCGAGGTTCTATTTAGACGCAAGAAAAATGAAAAAAAAAAATGGTGTGAGGAGGATTTGCGGGTTTGTTTTTTTTGGAGAGAAAAAAGGTGCAGAGAGATAAAATAGGCGAGGAAAGTTATTCGCGCACTTCAATCGCCTGTCGTCGCTCCAGGCGAAAAACCAGGACGAGAGGAATTCCAAAACTTCTTTTATTACCGGCCGCGACACCGGCGAAGTCGACAGGCAGACCTCAGGCTGTCCGAAAGTCCTTACTATTCCTCCCTGTCCTCTCTCCTCCTCGCGTACCTCTTCGGTCTATTTTTAGCTCTATCCTTCTCACTTTTTCGAATACACGTATAGACGGTGCATTCCTAAAACTTTCGGCGTATTTCTAAAATTAAACAAAGAATCTCTAATCGTTTTTCACGAAACCGATAAAATTTTGAGCTGTTTACGCGATTTTGTTATTTCATGATTTATTGAAATAACCAAAAGTACGCATTAAATGGCATGAATTTTATAAACAGTACTAAATTATCGCATAATATATTTCTCTGTGTAAATAATAAATCAAAATGAAATAATAATGATCTCGTCGTTATTCTCAAGGTGACAATTTTACATTGGACAGCAACCCTACACAATTAAAGACACCCACTTTTCTCTCATTCCTCTGTCTCCTTCTTTTTGTCGCTTTGAGAGAGCCGAAGTATCCCTTGTACTTGGTCCACGAAAAAGAAAAGAAAAAATGTCTTTTACACGGCGTAGAACGCGAAGCGCCGATGTCGCGTCCGCGAATCCCCCTCCCCCTCTGTCTCTCTCTCTCTCTCTCGCGCGCGCGGCTTTCCGCGCTTTACGACGATCGTAAAGCTGCGCCGGCATGAATTTTTATTATTACAAGAGCTCGCGAAGGGAAAGAGACAGCAAGAGCGAAGAGCACAACGTCTTCTCCCCGCTTTGGGCAAAGCGTCATCCTCTTGTAAAAGCGCTTACGAGCTTTAAAAATACAAAGTTCTTCCCGCCCCTGCCCCGATGTAACGACGACTTATATACGACCGTGGTACGGGGACACTGCGAGATTTTTTTTTCGTTTTGCAATTCGAACTTGTTATGGTGACGTTGTTTTTCAGAATTCGGTTAGAGCGTGACATATCTTCGAACTCTAGAGTTTTATGGCCGAAGATGTGTTCTACAATGTACTGATTTTTAAGTATGTTGGTTTTGCTTACATTATCATCATACATTTTGGTACTACTCTAAGTGGACAACGATGATGGCAGTCAACAATGAAAGATAAACTTGTATCAAATTTTTAAATAAAAGTACTTATTGACGTAGGAAGGAAAACCTTGCACAAGTGATATTGTCGCTTAGGTTGATATTCGTACACACATCGCTTATCAATAATCATCCGAAACGGTTAAGTCGCCAATGTAAGCTTTTCCTTTGTACGAGAACATAACAGTCGATGCATCCGATAGCTCCGTGACTCGTACGTATAAAACTTCCTCTGCACCACGTCTGAGAAAAAACGCTACAATTCCGCGAATCGACACCGCCTCCGAGCAGAGAAATCGATAGGGCATCATCGCGCAGAAAAGACGCGGCTGCAAGCGGGCACATCCAATTATCAAGTTCATCCGCAGCAAAGGAAAAAGCCTGAGCGGCGATCGTCGAGAGAAACAGCCCACGACAATCAGATTTACAAGAGGTCCGCAGCAGCGAGCCCGGCAATAAAAAGGAGGGAGAGGAGGGGACAGGCCACCGAGATATGAAATGACACGATCCGCGGATAGGAAAGACACGCGCACGGACAAAAAACGACGGCGGTGGTGTCGACGACGTAAGTCCGCCCCGGGCGCTTCCTCTTTATCTCTGTCTGTCTCTCTCTCTCTCTCTCTCTTTTGGAGGAAGGGGACAGATCGCCAGGGCGACTCGTATTGACAGATATTTAAATGAATATTCCTCGGCGCGCTCCGTTCGGGGGGTGGGGGAGGGGCGTCCTCTCTCGTGAGCGCATCTCGCCCTCTTTGAAATCAAAGCTGCAGAGACAGCCGAGGTGCAGCGGGAGGGTTCATTTAGACACGTGCTCTACACGCGTACCGATATCCTGTGCTGTGCTCCCCCGTTTTTTATCTCTCTCTCTCTCTCTCTCTTTCTCTCTCATCCTACACCCTTGCTTGTGCTATCCTACACGCGGATACAGGATTTCACTTGTCAGGCGTCACGATGGTACAGCGCCGTTCTACCGGTTTTCAACCACGCGTAGATCTCTTCGTCGCTCTCTCTCTCTCTCTCTTTTTTTGCTTCTTTATCTCTCTTATTCAGTTGTGCGCGGGAGCACCTGCTTCGTCTCTGTCTATGTGTGCGAGCGCTGCTGCAGAAGCTGCGCCCTCGTGCTACAGCAGCTACTGAGCAGCCGTACCACTTGACGACCTTGTTGTTATATAGATATATGAAAGAGTGAAGGTATGCGTTATTATGAATAGTCGATCGATGCTTGTGATGAGAACTGTACGGTAGTGAGATTTCATGTTTTATATTTGTCTTATTTTTAACTTGCAGGAACACTGTGTTTCTTCTTAGTCGTGACGATCGCGATAATTTATATTGATTGGGAGTATTTTTAATTTGATGACAGGAAAGTTAAGTTTCAATAATAAACATCATGAGTAACGTGCAATGCATGACATGATATTATTTTAGTAGATACCATGATAATTATCAGATTATTTGTAAGTGTACAAATAAGTATTATTAGTGTCAATAATATGTTTATACAAATTTATATGAATATAGTTTATACTGTTATGTATGTTTAATTTTCTATGCATAATTAGGTTTCTCAAATAATGAAAATAACATTTGAATACATGCATATGCAAATAAAAGATTTAAACGGCATAAACCCGCCAATCAAATTCTTTACGTTACTTTATCCCAATGACGCATTTCATATTTCTCAACAAAACATCAACGTCAAATCTCGTGTCACGATCTTTGAAAGAAAAAAAACCTGAATCCGCATGCGTGCATCTGTCTTATTCCGACTTCAATATATTCGAGAAGCTTCTCTGATATCAGGAGAAATCTGCATTTGTCAAATTACGTCCATTAATCTAACGCGCGCGCGTACATCCAGAAGAAGACAAAGAGCGTGGGAGGTCAATTTCAACCTCGTATAATATCGTTTTCATCCAGCGACATCACGACTATTAATAGTACTCGCGCGCGCACACAGTCTAGTCGCGCAGCTCCGATGTGCTGTTGTTGCTGCACGGCGCGCTGCACACCTGCAACGGCATTGCACTGTGTACATTACGTTCTTTCTCTTTGTGGGCCGGATTTCAATGTGATCTTGCGGCACACTGCACAGCGAGGAGACTCTTTCAATCGCGGTTTCGCGCATGATGTTTTCAAAGCATTCGACGACGAGTCGGTCGAGTATTTTAACATGAACAATTGTAATTATGCGTTTTAATAATTATTTATATTGCATTTGCTAAAATAAAAATGTATTTCTTTATTAATAACAAAAATTAAAATTTGCGAGCTGTATTAAAAACAAAATATATTACTTTTAGTTAATATGAATTATACAACATATTAAAAACACGCTGGTGGAATATTAATCTAGAACTATGTAGATCTATCTAGTTTGTCATGGGAATAATCGATGATTTTCTACCAAGGCAGTTATAATTCTTATAGAAAATCATATAATTATCTGGATGATTTAAAAAATATATACCTAATTGTAGACTTTCTGTAATACCTTCTGAGTCCTGATACTCTTTAAAATTTTGTAAAGAAATGAGTTCATAAACAAGATATTTTCATTTTGGTTTATAAAAGGTTTGAACATCTTGTTAATCTAGGATGAATCACATTTAAACATTAAAATGCTCATTTTCGGGATATGCCTCTTACTGTAATACATAAATTTCAAAATATTTGCCTTATTGAATTTCTTTTGTAATTTAAAATATACCAAAGTACTTATATGTAATTCACAGAATAATAGTTTATTGTTATTTTTTACTTGTTTATTTATTTTAATGTATTTTATTTTATTCGTTTATTTATTTATTTGTATCTTTCTTTTTTTCATTTCATTGTATCATTTAAAAATCGTCAATATAATAAACTATAAATAATTTGAAAAATAATCTACATGATTGAACCATCAAAACACTATCAAAAGCAAATATAAACAATAAAACCACTCGCTATAATATTCCTATAAAACTAACCAAAATAAAAGGCTTGTACAACTGCACTCCGATATACTCCCAGCCCTGTACGAGGCTCATTTCACTGCAACCGCGCGAAAAATCCAACGAAAACATTATCTCGTACGCTCCAATGATTTACACGCCATAATTGTTATCCTCCGCACGAACTTTTCGTTTCCCATGCAGCAGCTTCGCTCCCGCTCTCGCTCCGAGCCATACGGCGGCGGCGAGAGAGAAGAAGAAGAAGAAGAAGCACAGGCGCGCTGCGCCATCGCGGAGAGGAAGAGGAGGTAAAGCAGCCCGCGGGCGCGAACCTCTATACTGCACCTTGCGCTCGCGCGAGAGAGAGAGAGAGAAAGAGTGTGCACGTGTAATGTGGATGTACTTCGGTGTGCTGGGGGTGGAAGAAGAGGGCAGCGGCGAGTGATTGATTTAGAATGACCGCTTTCTTGCGCGAGCGTTCGCTCTCCGCGCGTTACATGAGTAACGACTTATGCACGCGGGACAGGAAGTGCTGCGCAGGCGAGGAGGAAGAATACAAAAAAAAATGTGCGATGGGAGTTGAAAGCTGCGGGGTGGGGATAAGCCGCGTGCGTCGGCAGTTAGCGGGAGTTGTTAAGCGCGGAGGCGATGCAATGATGGTGAGACCGTGGTAAAAATGCATTTTTTAAAGTGTTTGCGGCAATCATAGTCTCTTCGGCGTAAAATATTGTTTTAAAATATCAGAGTAATGAAATTGCAAATTTGTGTTTATACTTTAAGAATTACACCAGGGAATTGATACTTTCCACTCTTAATCCCTGGTTTTCAGATATAGATCATTTTACCTCTTTTTATTAATCATGATTTTATATTTGTTTTTAAGTCTGATCATATAGAATGTATGCATACGAAGTATAACAGTTACTTGAAACTCAAGCATATAAACATTTTTCTTATATGTTGTCTCGAAGTTTAAGTTAAAAAGGTACTTTAAAATGTACAGTAAACATTAAAAATTTTATGAACCGAAATCGATGTTAATTTAAATTTTATATTCACATGTACTATAAAAAGTGACTAAATTGTACTGGACATTGATTATATTTGCATATTTTATAAGTTTTTGGCAACGATGCAGCCTACTTTACAGAGATTTTGCTGCCAAGTTTTAATACTTTTCAAACGCAATAACTTTCTCTAGCTTATATATCTTTAAAACACTTTCACGCTTCATTAACTCGTTAAAATTAAACTTTGTTATAACATTATTTTACTAGCCAATAAACTGACTATTTTCGCACATTGACACTCTCTAAAATATTTTACAGTAAAGAAAACTCACTGTACATTTTGATATTTTGATTGATAATTAAAATTTTACATAATACGCGTTAGATTCCAATCCTAATATACGCATTCTTTTATTCATAAAAAGTTTGCAAATCATTGCTGTAATACAATGATGAAATCCTTTTATAAATATTTCATAGATAATCAAACTTACAACTGCGTTAGCGTCGATTCGCCTTTGAAAGGCATGATTCAGATGTGACGGCTGAACCTGTCATAAATAAAGCGCCAAGATGCAATGCCGAGGCGAACGCGATCGGCGAAGGTGAGCGGGGATGAAAAGAACCGCGCACCAAGATCTTATATAGTTTTAATGTTTTATGCTCTCTCCCTCTCTCTTTATGTTACCGCGAGGACCGCTTTGTCTTATTCGATGCGTGATCGACCGAGCGAGACTGAAGTTCGCGATCGGCCGCGATATTTCGCCGATCGCTGCGCGCAGCTCGCAATGAACAAGCTCGAGCAAGTCCCAGACCTATAGAGCCATTTATATATACGTACAATGAGTGCAGAGGTATTACGAGGGCTCTTATTACAAAAGTGAATTAGCTCTCGACTGGCATTTACGGTTTTATTACACGCGAACGTTTTAATTTTATTATCATCGCTCGGCGGAGCACGTCAACGTTGTTATACTCTTAGGACTTTTAAATTGGAAAAATCGTATAATGGGAGCTATTGTAGGCGGTGTTGACCGAGCCTAATCAATCTAACGCGTTTTACAACGTGATTTGGTAATAAATTGTTTATAACAAATAGGTCGAGTATTTGTATTTTTTGTTTGAATGGCAGTTATGAAGAATAAGAAAAATAATTTACTGCGTATAGGCTATAATTACTTCTTATTAATAAGCTCGTAGCTATGTACATTTTTTTACATTTACTTTTGTTTTTATAAAGTTTCTAAATATTCCTCAACATTGAGTTATTAACTAACGTCATAAGACTAACTGTAGCTACAACATTGTAAACCACCAGTCATAAAAATACACGAAAAGAATAAAATTCCAGTTTCATCCAGACCCAAAAACAATAATCAAGCTATTCGTCAATAAATCAATCGCATTTCATTAGTTTTTTTTCGACCATCAGATTCAGATCCGCAGCATCATCAAAAAAGTATAATGCCAATCCGCTCTCGCGTTGTAAACAAATAAATAACAGGTCTCCTCGCGCTTTAAAACGCATCGCTATTAATCTCGCTTACATGCGCGCCTCTCTCATTTCAAATGCGCGAACGCTCGAGAGACGAGATAAACGAATCGGTCGACTTTTGACGTGCGTTATTATTATTGCGTTTAAAAATATCACACACACACACACCACGAGTCGCGCGGCAGGAAAGTTTTTCGCCTTCGCGCGGCGTCGAACGGTGCATCGACACATATTATTTGCGCGCACGCGACGATAGGCATATAAATTATCGATTTACGGCCTCGATCCTCTGCATTATAAACGCGGACTGGCGTCGAGCGCGCGCGCAACATTATGCAGACTGCGAGGAAAATGACTCACGCAACTGATTCAGCGTCGAAAGGTGAAATACGCGAAAATCAGGCGCCACGCATCGCAGTCGATGTAGAGGCGAAATTTCGCCGCGGAGTTTTATCGGCGCGACGCGAGGATATTCGTATTATAATTCAGACGAGATTGGAAGAGAGCAGCCGGGAGACGCGCTTGAGGAGCGGCAGCGTATGGGTCCTTTCCAAAAATCTCGAGGAATTTATCGTTCTCTTGACTTCGGATTAAATTGAATTCTTCCGTTGGCCGCAGCGCTGGCTTATTATATAGGCCCGCGAAGTATATGTAGGTGTTTTTGCGCGAAAGCGAGAATAAACATTGACAGGCTCTTTGCTTTATCAAGTTATTTATTGAAGATATGTGGAGAGATGTTTCAGATGAATTTTTTCGATAATTCGAAATGCTCGTATACCTGTTTTTTCTTTTAAATATATGGGAGGGAAAGAGGGAAAAAAGAGCGAAGCATTGACGAAGCGCCCGTTTAATGAACGCTGCGGAGGCTGTTGTCCGAGTTATTTCACCCGAGCGCGAATAAAATGCCCACGTCGTTTTATTGGCCCGGTCGCTGTCTGAGTGAGGATCCGCGCCTGTGCACCGCAAAGTCATTGCCTCCCGGTTTTAAATTGCGAATTTACAACTTACTTGAAACTCGTTCGATGCGCGACCGTAATTGGGTAATGAGCAAATGAGTCCCCCGAATCAGCGCACTAAATTTCTCGGACTGTAAACTCAATCTTTTTCAACGAATTCTTTCTCCCTCGGTGAGACTAAATACCATTGACCTTTCTTTTGAAGGAAAATTTCACCACTTTAAAAAGTGATGATTAATTTTAAAAAAAGTGTGTTTAGGGATTTTTTATAATATACTTCAATTGACTAGTTTATACATAATACAATACCATAATACAAAAAGATTAAAATAATGGAGGTTCGAAAATTTTTTTATGTATCATACCTGGAGTAATTTAATCATTTTCGTAATTCGTTATAAATAAAAGAAATCATGAAAATATCAAACGTAAATGTTCAATGGAAGAATGCAAATAATTGATGAAGCAGAATTGAAAAAAAGCATTTGTCATGATACTTGACAATCGCGAAATGGGTTATCGTGAGGCTTTGCATCAGATAAATACTTTTGTGATCTTTCTGCCGTCAATTACGCCAGACCTTATCGAACGTTCGAGCGAAGTGTCAATAATTATTATATCAGTACTTCAATAAATAATCTATATTTTAATATCCAGAAAATGGCTAAAGCAGCTACTGTTATTTGTGTACGTATGTACAGCGTATACATGAATGCTCGAAAATGACAATCCTGTCAGAATGCCTTCCCCGATCTCGAATCGGACAATGCTGCCGCTCGATTTAACATTTTTACAATATAATGAACTCCTAACCATGCGCGAATTCCACATAAAACATACAACAAAACGACGTGCTCGCATGCTTTACAAGATAAATTCAATTACACCGCGCTCCCTGCTCTACATCGAAAGACAAACGAACTAGTAAGCCATCACGGAAGATTATCTCGAAGACTAGTGGCTAATTGCAGCTCTAGCAGCGCATTAACAGACTTACAAACGACTCGAGCAAGAAATTTAATAACAATAATCGCGGCTACTACCGCGTACTCTCTATATAATTAAAAAAGCCAAGTTATAAGAGAGAAAAAATGCAACGATGCCTTCGTTCGTATACAAGGAGGCGCGCGCACATTCCCTCGCAGATAAGCGAGTGAAACTCAACGGCGCGCGCGCGACAGGCTGCACATGCAGTGTATAAGTCGGGTTCCTCGCTCGCTCAGCCCTAGGCCGATAGAAATCGCGCTAATCGCCCAGGAACAATCGTGTATCCGCGGCTTCCAATTAAAATGATTAATAGTCGAATTATGTAAGGAGGGGGAAAGAGAGCGAGAGAGAGAACAACACAGGACTTTATGAAAGAATCATGAATGAGACTGAAATAACCGTATTTGCCGTCGACGAGACCCCGTTCGCGGTTACACATTTTCTGTACAATCTCGGACAAAAGTGCGATTGTCCATGGGGGTTATGTTTTCTGCACTGTTGTAACCTTATCAATGGTGGTTTATGTAAAAGGTTACACAGTTTTAGTCACATAAGAGAGTATTATCTGCTGATTACAATTACGATAACTTTAGCAGTATCCCCTCTAATTATATAATCTTTGAGAGTTTACTCAAACGACCCGTACATTATCCCTAGACACGAATGAAGGCTAATAATTATAAAGTACAGGTCTTTTCAGTGTAAATTAAAATTCAATACAAAACGTAACAATTAAGATATGGATAAAGTCTAACAATTATACCATAGATCATTTTAGTTTCAATCTTAGTTAATAAAAGAATAATAATTCTTTTTTTTTTATGTGTTATTAATTATAAAAGTTACCTCTTAAAAATCAAAGTTATATAATATCTGGTGTCTCAATAACTACGAATCGTTTGGCAGAATAATAGTAAAAATTTTTATTTTGAGGAAAAACATGGCTTTCAAACAAGACTGTACATCCAATAGATCGTTAAGCGAGTGACTGGCTCATCCCTCTCTCTTTCCATGCATTTCGTGAGTCCGCCAATCTCGCGACTACACACTATATAAACTCTCTCGGCGGCTGCACTGTGCACATGTGCCTGTAAACGCACGTGGGATAATTCACAGGGCGAGCGAGAGAAAAAGAGCCGCGTATATATACGGTACGTACAATGAAATCCATCCACAGGGTGCAACACTGTGCAACGCGCACATAGACAAGCAAGGCACATATATATATATACAGGTGTAACACACAGACAGACAGACAGAGACACAGAGACAGAGGCTGATATACGTATAGAGAGAGAGAGAGAGAGAGAGAGAGAAGAAAGGTGGATGCGGATTTGTGAGCGGCTCGTGCGTGCCTGTGTATTTACCGGGAATGTTATCGCCGCGCTGCTGCGGCCACCGGAAGGAAGGCCTCGGCTGCTGCTTGCTGCGCATATCTCCCGTCCGGCACAGCGGCGGGCGCCGAGCGGCTCCGGGCACAGCCTTCGCTTTTCGGAACGGATCGGACACCACTACTTACCTGTAACATTACAAAAATTAAACACATTATTTTTATTGTATATTCGGCTCATTTGCACTTCTTTTTGTATTCTTATCGAAGCATCCTTACATTCTATTTATATGGTAAATATAATTATTCTTTCGCCATTTACTTAAGAACTGGCTTTTTAAATAATTTTTATTAAGATATAGTCGATTTGTTATTTTCTCGCTGTTTTTATTAATAATAAATTGATTCATTCGTAAGAAAGTTTCAAACGAATTTAATGCACAATTATATGCCAAATTTATTTTAAAATTTCTAAATAAGAAGAATCAAAAAATTCTAAATAGTATTATATAAAAAATTTGTCAATCAAAAATATTCTATTGTGGGTACAAAAAAGTATATATTTTTTAATAATTGTAATTAGTTAGAGAGAAACTGTTGGTCAAACAATTCCAAGTCCACAACTAATTTTATTAATCAATCTCGGAATATATATAACGTCCTTAAGAATGATATCCCTTAATAAATTTTATTTACATATCCATTTATGCAAAAACTCATACACGTCGCAAAACTCCAAACTGAAATACATAATTTATGTACCAAAAGCCTCTAAATCAAATGAAATAAAAAAGTCTCTTACGTGAGACTGCGCCCCGAAAAAAAGTCATCTCGCATAAAGCTGATCGATGCATTCTTTTTTAATTAATTCCAAGGATTCCACGTCCCATTCCTTTCCAGTCCGCTCGCGCGCGCGAGCGACCGCTGGACACAGACGCGCAGAGATCCCCCATACCTCGTCCCAACCCACCCCCGCCGCACCGTCACAATGTCCGCGACACCCAAAACTATACGACGCGCATATCCAGCTTGGATTTACCTGCCGCGATGGACGAAAAAAAAAGTGAGACTCGAGGTCGAAAAAAAAAATGCGGAGCCAGAAGAAACGGGGCAAAACCGAAAGGGACGTTAGCAGCAGCAGCAGCAGCAACGTACATACGTAGGTATAACAGTGGTAGTAGTGGTGCCATGGGCTTTTCCTCGCTGCAGTCGTATATCTTGCCCGCGCGCAGAGGGAGAGAGAGAGAGAGAGAGAGAGAGCGCGCGTACGCCCTCGAAAGCGGGCCGCCTTTGTTTCAGATATTTATGAGGCGTTTTAATTCGCGCGCCGCGTCGTCTCTCGCTCTCTCGTATATACGTATACACGCATATACCCCCCCCCCCCAGCAGCTGAACGGGGGGTGGTGGTAGACTGGGTGCCGAAGCGAGGCGCGAGGCTGAGGGGAATAATAGGCATAAGGGTGGCTCGATAAAATGTGATGCGTCTCACACGCTCTCGGTACCAAAATTTTACTTTGGGAAATGGTTCGTTGTCAATAACAAGCTTTCCATTATATGCTTGATTTTACTTAAACCTTGAATTTTATTTTATTTCTGTAAGTAGAATTATCCCGTTTCAGAGATTCTAACTAGCTTAATTTGATAAGTTTTCAGGTGATCGGAAGCTCATACTAATCAAATACTCTGACAATAAATAATATCAGATTATAGAACTTTCTTCTATTAGTATGATAATTTTAATGTAATTAAAACAAACATAATGGCGTACTGAAACAATAACAATTAGACAATAAAAGAAATATCGTTATCGCTAATAACCTTACATAACTTTTTCCTAAATTTTTTATTCTCGCATCTTACTCTATTATATCCTTCCTGCAGTGACGCAGTTTTAATTGGCCCCACGTTCAGTTTCACCCCGCTCTCTCCTATACAATTTGCGATCGTCTATATCACCGAGCTGACAGTCGCGGGTGTGCGCACAGTACGCGGCCCATAAGCGCAAACAAACTCGTTTTCTCTCCGTCGATTGTGTGTGTTTATGTGCGTGCGTTATATATATGCGCGTTTTCTCCGTCTTTCTCAGCTCGCGGGGAGCACCCTAATACATATATCTTTCGTCAATGGGCTTCGTCGGTGCGTCAGTTCCCGGCCGTACTTTACTTTATATTATCGAGGGGGTTGCCCTTCTCCTCGCCCCGGATAAAATTTTCCGTTGTTTTTCTTTTTCCTTTCTGCTATACTTGCGCTTCTTTATAGGCGTGCGCGCATAGACTCTGAGACGCGTTGTTGCGAGATTCATGATATTAAGCTTTCCCTGTGATCTGTTTTATCGTTTTTCGTATTCTTTATTACAGTCATTATTATACGAAAGAAGTTTGAGGTTATTGCACAAAATCGCGTTGAATGTGTTTGTTATAATCACGTACAGAAACTTTGAAAACAGGGATAGGTATTTATTTAGTTTACAAAATTATAGATGTTATAAATTATAAATAAAAGAACGAAAGAAAATTGAATTAGAAACGGTGGTAATAAGCTCATAAGCTTGACTGTTTCAAGTCAATTAGGCTGCTATTGTTTTTCAAGAATATTTGTTTCGGCACACCTGGTTGAAGGAGGTCTGCAGCATTTCTGAAATGACTAGGTACATTCCGTTCGAGTTTGGTCGAGAGGTAAGGCGGGCCAATAAATTCGCCTACATTCCGCGCCGACTGTTCCTCCGTAAACTACGTTCCGTGCAGATTTCGAGTTCTTGCCGCGGGGAGAACAATATTATTGTACTTCATTTCTTTCGCCGATAAATTTTCTAAAATACAACCTTGTTTTTCTGCAGTTTCCAGAAAGTGCCACTGTGTATACGCTGTATAGTAGATACTTATATTTTCGTTCAAACTTTTAGAAATACAGATGCTGTGTTGTATTAAATTCAAATTTTGTGGAATTTCTAGCAGACTTATTTACATAAGCTTTGTATTTTTAATACAAAACAAAACATAAATAACAAAGTCAAATATTTAAAACAAGTATATAGTCTATAGATTTACTTATACAATCTTAAAGATTACCTTTTTGGTTATTACAAGATACATGTTTCTTTCATTTAAATAATTTGTCTTCTATTATCATCTAATAGGACACATTATTTAACAAAACAAGCCTATTTTTCTAAAAATTAGAAAGATAATCCTAAATGATTCTATAATTAAATCTGATGCAAACGATCCTCGGCAAACATTTTCAAGGCAACCCCTAAAACCAACTCTTGCAAACACTAAGCGCCGCGGTCGGAGAGACAGAGAGAGAGAGAGAGAAGAAAAAAAGCAAAGTCGTAATTCTATAATAATCTCCTTGCGCCCTTATCAGGTCGTCGCTCGCGTTTTATCCGTATAAACATTAACGTCCATCCCAAAGCCATCTATTCCTTTTTGAGAAACATTTTTCTCTTTATTTTAGGCAGGTTTTTACGTCCTTTCATGGCTCGCTCTGCGCTCGCCCGCCGCCTGCGTCCTTCGTCTTTTCTCACGACGTATACGCGATAAAGAAGCCCCGAGCTCTCTCCTCCTCCTCCTCCTCCTGCTCGTCTGTCTCTGTGTGGCCGTTTCGCCGCGCCTGTGCCCTCGCACACACACACACACACTTACACATTTACTTTCTGGGCTGCAGCGCCAGCGCGCGAGACGGTAGTGAGTTTAACAGTAACAGTACGTCACCCCGTCTGTCTCTCTTCGCCCCCGCTCTCTCTCTCTCTCTCGCTCTTAACAGCCTTCACTCTCTAAAAGCCGGGGTGTGATCTATGGCGGGACGTTGCGTCACTCGGGGAACAGATGCAGGACTCGTATATTACCCCGACCATATCTAGGAGCTTGAGAGAATAGAGAAAGAGAGAAGAAGAAGGAGACGAAGAAGAAGAGAAGGAGGAGGAGGAGGAAGAGAAGAGAAGAGGAAGAAGGAAAAGAGAGAAAGAGAGCCGCACCGCAGCAGCACAGCGCGCGGTCAAAAGAATGGCGAACGACACAAATCACTCGGTCTTTTGTGTCTCCTGCTCTCTTTCTCTTTCTCTCTACCTCTCTACTTCTCCTTCTCTCTCTGATTTTTCCGAGGGCAAAAAAGGAAATTTTAGCCGCAGCGCAAAGATCCGGCTTTTCACGAGCATGGCGACTCGGAGAGTCTCTACGTGTTTGCGCTGCAGTACCAAGGGTAAAAAGAGAGAGAAAGAGAGAGAGAGAAAGAGAGACGGAAAGCAAGCGCGGAATGGCCGTGAAGGGAAAACAACAAATTGATCCTCCCAAGGTGCACTCGGCGCGTCGTATATGTAAATCGCGATGAGTGAGAAAGTCGCTTGACACACTGATTTAGTGTCTCCTTTCATTGTGCCCCTCTACTGTGCGACGCCAGCAGCTCTCCGTGTCTCCCTCTCTCTCTCGCACCGGTGTACAGGCTTCCACCGTACGCGTCTCTCTCTCTCTATCTCTCTCCTTTCTTTCTTTGGTCTCTCTCTCTCTCTCTCTCTCTATCTTTTTTTCGAGAGAGAGACATTTTTTTAAAGAGATTTATTAGCGACAGTTTTACGATTTGACGCTTGAAGAGCTTTTCTTCTACGAGATTTATTTCGAGGCGAGATTACTTTTTATTATTAGTAATTATAATTGATGACGCGCCGTTCCTGAAGCGAGCTTAACTTTGTTGAAAATGCAACGAATGACAACAATTCGGTCTTTGTGACTTTTTGATCAAACGAAAAGACTGGCCTCGGAGTTTGAAAATAACAACTAACGTGAACGTTAATGCTATATGTAAAAAGGTTTGTTTGAATAATATAATCAAATTTACTTTGTATTTATTGATATATTGTTTGATGGATTTAGCAACACATACTTATCTCTCTTTTGTGCATAAACTGACATAAATTACGTAAACGAACATAAATAACGCAATAATAATTTCCTTTTTCTTCCTTCATGAAGAAATTACAATTATTTAACAACAAATTTCTGTTAAAGCCAGTAAGTACATAAAGCGTCAGCTGAAATGATTTCGGGAAGTAAATCACTATTATTTACAGCCCGATCCGACGTAATTCCATTCATAAAAAAGCTAATAAAACACTTTTTTCCCCCTCGGTCGCCATAATTAACAAGGTGGAAGAACCGAATTCACCGAAACGCCCTATACACCTAGGATGTATGGCGGCATTTCAGATGACCCGTAACTGCCGTATTTTCTGAAACAGCTGACGAACTCCTTGTCACAGAACTCAAACCTACTAGGAAAAAGGAGGCTACACACAAAATCGATTTTTCGTATTGGGAGCGAGGAGCGCGATAAACAAATACAATGGGTAAACTACATTTTTGGATAATCTATGTTTATAAATATAAGATAACCAATATTATAATTTTATAAAAGAAAACACCATAAACAAAGATATTGCTATTATTATATTTTAACAAATTAAATTTATGAATACAAATTTCACTGAAATAATTCATATATTTTTATATAAATAGACGAATAGGTGACTAAATGATTGAAATCAATAATTATTATAATAATTATTATTATGAATGAAGCCATTGTTGTTGGTGTACATATTGTAACAAATTTAATTTATATATTTTTACATACATAAATAGTTTACTTCAAGCACTTGAGAATTATTTATTTACAAAGGAAGATATCGTTCATATAAACAAATTGAATTTTTTTAAATATACATTTTGCTTGAATGATTCACAACAATGACCATTAATTTCGACTGTAAATCTAATATAATGTTACTATACACATCGACTCTTAGAACAAAGCATATTTACATCTACTTAGAAACCCACAAAAACTTCACCCTAAACCCCTGGTCTTCAATCTACCTTCAGCCCCCCCTACACAAATTTGTCAAGCGTCCAATAAAGACGCAACTAGCCATCAAAGACTGCCTCGTCCAGCAGCATCAGCATCGCGTCCTAACAACTAAGTATATACCCACATCTTAGACAAAGGAAAGGACAAAGACGGACAACCGCACAACCGCTACACACACACACACACATCACCGCGCGAAAAGTAAAGTCAGCCGTGCGTGGTAGGTATACGAGAAACACTAGCCAGCTGTCTGCGCACATATATACACGTATATATAGCATACACGTACACAGACTGCGTCTCTGCTGCGCGCCGGTAGTGGAAAAGCCGTGGAAAAGGCGCGCAGCGTCGGTAGACGCTTCCAGAATCCCATAAATCAGGTCAGGGTTGGCGCGGCGGCGGCAGCAGTAGTAGCACGGGGGTGGCTCGCCCGGCGGCGCGAGAAAGAAGGGTAGGTTGCGCGCCGAGAGAGGGTCGTTATAGGTAAAGGTCGACGCACAACAAACACGCGCGCGCCGCCCCGTATATACATGTACCGCCGGCTCTGCAAGAGAAAACGTGCGCGGCGGCAACGACAGACTATGTGTATACATACATATATATATAATATATATATGTATATGTACGTGAGTGAGCAGCGTCGCGGCGCATGCTCGTAAAGCAGTCGCGAGTTGGCGCCAATTCTGTCAGGCGCGCGCGCGCGCGCCCCGTCGCCGTCGCCTTCGAGAGGTACGACGATGTTATTTTACTTTCTGTCTATGTGTCTTTTGGGATAGAAGGAAGGAGGAGGTGGGGGTTATGTGCACAGTTTGGATGGTAAAAATTTAGGGGAATAATTAGCGAGAGGGACTGGACTCTGCGTGTGCATTACGGTGATTATGTAGATGGAGAGAGAGAGAGAGAGAGAGAGAAAGTGAGTGAGAGCGAGGAGACGGCGTAAAACGGGCAGCGCGCGATTATGATAATTGCCGCGAGCTGAGTGGACGTGAACGAACTCTCCGAGCTTTTAAGCGCGAGCGCGAGGGAGAGAAGGAGAGATTCATTGCGTCTCGAGGCGTTCGTGATGCTACGGAGTATGATGTTTTTTTTGTTACTTTTAGAGAGACGTGGGCGAGTGTTTTATCGATAAAACGGGTTTCGAAGATTTCTTTTATTTTCTGAATTAAAATATTTTATTTCATATTTCTGCTCACTACTGACATAAATACTTTATTTACTATTATTTTGTACTTATGCTTGTTTTTATCTTAATCGAACGATTTGCTCTTCATTTTTTTAATAAATAACTTTGAGAAGAAATTATTAGGTTATCAAATATAATGGTTAATTATAAGTTAGATAAAAGTACTCTTTTTATTGTGACAAGTGAGAAATAACTTTGTAAATGAAGTATTAAAATTTTATACAAACATCAACAAAAATAATGTCGCTTTAACAATGAACACCTGTAATCACTCGACACTACCCCGCTCTATTTATCACACTCCAATTCGTCCACACTCAACGACTCGATAGAAGATCGAATCTCGAGCGGAAAAAAATTTCAATTCTTCGCGACAATGACGTAGAAAAAGAATAAGTCTAAGTGGAAAAGCAAGAGGAGGAAAAACATAATGAAAAGAAAACTCATAAAAGCTCCTTCATTACCCGAAGCCAGGAATTTCCTTGCCCCCCCCCCCCCCCCCCCCTCGCACGCGCGGTCCACGTTCCCGTGATCGAGGATGAAAGAGGTGCGCGCACACGCGGGGCTGCTGCAGCGTCGTACACTGCTGGCGCACGAGCCGAGCGAGAGAATGACTGATATAAAGAAAGGAGCGAGCAAGAGAGGAATAGAAGCCCGATCGGCGAAACGCGCTCGGAGAAGGCGATAGAAAGAGCCGAAGGATGGGAAGGGGAAAAAGAATCACCTCGAAGGACCCCAGATGGAATCAGTGCAGTTCGGAATATTGGAAAACGTCAATGGCGCACGGCTGAGCGAACGAATCGGGAAAACGTAGTGGAGAGAATGAGAGAGGGAGAAAGAGAGAGAGGCGAAGATGAAGGCCGCGCTCGCGTTTCGGGGGATGAAACGAGACGAGAGAGGAGAGCAGTATTTATGACGCGTACGTGGATTCCTCAAGGCAGTGGCGAGAGAACGAACGCGCGCCGCGTATATATACAGAGCGAGAGCGAGACGAGGAGAAAAGAGAGAAGAGAGAGAGAGAGCGAGGAGGAAGACAAAAGGGATGAGAAGCAATAGCGACAGGCTAGGGAAGATTTGCTGCGTTCGTCACGCGACATTTTCCGCCGGTGAATACAGTGTCGTAGTCTGGAGCGCGGGGCGGCGGACTCGCGCGCACGAGCGAGACTCGAGACTACGTCTGGGACGCGCGCGGAGTTTCTTCCTATTCCTTCACGAGGAAAAAGGAGAATAGAAAGAGAAAGAGAGTGTACGTCACTTGCTCGTGTGCACTACCTGCTGTTTCGCGGAAATTTATACTCTAGCTGCTGCTTTTCTTGCTACGCTTTTTATTTCTTTTCATTTCTTTTGCTTGTTGCGTAAAGTACTTATTTCGACTGTAGCTCGTGATTAACTGATTATCAAGTCGATCATTCATATCGATTCAATTTAAGTGATAATGTGATGCAAATTTCCGTTTAGAATTTTTCAACGTTGTATGCAATTTTTACAAGATTTTTTGTTAAGAGGTTATACATATGTATAAAGCGTTAAATATCATGTCAAGTAATTAAAACAAATCATGTATTTGCTTTTGTTAATTATGTAAACAATTTTTATAATAAATCTGCAGCATAATGTGAAATAGTTAAAAAAAAATTTTAATTAACAATATGTGTACAAGAATATTTTTAATATTTAAAAGTGAGTGTTTAACTAAAAAAAATTCAATAATAATATTTTAATACTAATATTAATCATTTTTCCAAACTTTTTCATAGACACACAACGATTGGCATTATTGCTAAATAAGATGTTAAATAGTTACTACATAACATTTATACATTGTACTTTGTTAGAAAAGTTGCAATATTTAAATATATAACGGCTTCGCCTGGTTTCTTATTATTTTACGTATAATTATAATTTTCGTATTCCGTGAATAGATCGAGTTCCGCAGACTTGAGTCTTTTTTGTTCATCGCATCGATAGTTTCTTCGGCTAATCATAAAATAAATTATGACACACTTCTGTCAGGGTTTGTCTTTGTCAAGTTGGAAAACATATAAAGCAATCTCTCGATATACGCCAACGACACTGTCGCTAAGCAAACTTCAAACATTTATTTTAATAACAGCCAGCGCGAAAGCACCGACCGACTGGCGTGCAGCGCAGTAGTATAGTGCACCAAAGTTAAACTTGGTCAAAAGCTGGTGCCGCTGCACGCATCAAAGCAGACAAAAACGAAATGACGAAAGAGAGCTCTCCCGAACACGCGGCCGGCGCAGTAAAGCGTCCTAAAATTAGTGCAGCGCGACAGTTGCTCGCGCTCGAGACAATTTGTTGCGATATACTTTGTGTCATCGGCGAGCTCGTAAATCCGCGTTTCTCATTGGCCGTTTGGCTCGCGGCATACCGCCACCATCCGAGATGGACTCGTTCTCTCGCTCTCTGCGCTCGTCTACATTGAGAGAAGAGCTGCTGCACAGCGTCGGCGGCTGCGCGCCTCGACTTAATAGCTTCCGTCCCGATGGCAGCCTGCAGCGGTGCAGCGCCCGAACGAGCGACTGTCCATTTGAGAAATTCATGGGAATCCCTGATGGACGCGCTCGGACTGCTCGGAGTCACTTCCGAGTTCGCGCGAGTAGTCTCCCTGTACGAAAAGCCGCACGACTGCACTGGCGCTGCACGTCGAAGGAGAGCTATACGCTGCGGAAAGCGAGACGAGAGACGACGGGACAGAGGAACAGTGACGCGATGGACGAATGGGTGAGAGGGCCGACGCACTGCTGAATTTGGGGAGTGCATACGAAATGAATTTGGATAGGATTATACGGAGGAACCAAATTAATATAGGTTGCTTGGATAGAAATTCCTTTTTTATGCTTTTAAATGACATGTTGAGATTACGTTTGGTTCTCCCTACCAATCAAAGGTGCTGCAGTTTTAATACTTTTACGAATCAGGAACGGTGATTTTAACATTTTATTTATTTCTGTGTTGGCTAACACCCACACTCGAAGTATAAATGGATTTACGGAAGAAGTCGGGCCTGGTGTGTGATAATTATTTTTACTGTTAGGTATCTAATCAAGTCCATTTTCAGGCATATATTCTGATGCGTAAATTTGTATTTTAAAATATTATGTCTGATTCCGGTGACTTTCTGGCTTTTATATACTGCTAATATCGAGATATTTTCTTTATATTGTTAAAGAATGTAATATCTAAGTTTTCACATTCTTAGTTTTAGATGTACTATCCAGATAGATACTACTACTCATAAGCTTTTTCTCTATACAGTTTTAAATAACTTGAGTCAGGTAACTATTGGTTAAAAATTAAATTTGAAAACGGTGACGTAGTTAGATCTTACCCACACTTTCACACGCCTGCTTAGGTTCTTTAGCCTGTGAACGGCTAAAATCATAATTACGACTTTGGAAGTTCACGTGAATTGAATTTCGAATAGAAAAAAGTGAATCTGACGATAAACTATGCCGTTCAAATACACTATACATCCGCAGCAGAGAATTTCTAGCCGTTCTCCCTCGTCATCGACGCATCACTAGAAGCTCGCCGTCATGTTACTCGGGCGCGCGACGTCTGCACACACCGCGAGCTCTTTTCGGGATTTATAATCGGCGAGACGAGCGTGCAGAGAGTAGAGTCGCGCGTCTCCGCGGGCTTTTATAAATGTCCCGGGGGGCAATAAAGACGCAGGATGGATTAGCCGTGGGCTTGGCATTCCGCGGCAGAAGCCACTCTCGCAGGCAGCGGTCTCGGGGATCTATTCTGGTGATTTGAAGCCGGGCACGCGCGTCCAATGAATCAATCGCGCCTTGCCATCCAAGCGAGTCGCGCGAGTGCGAGCCTCGCTCCGTCTTCGTCTTTCCGAGCCGCGCGAGAGAGTCTGAGGAAGAGCAGGAAGAAGCAGCGGCAGCTTCGCTTCTCGCTCGCGATATATACGAGGAGCTCGTATAAGACCAGCCCGGCTGCCTTTATACTTTTCGCTGAGGGAGCGAGAGAGAGATTCCTCCGCGTGTATCTGTATGTTACCTTTATCTTTGCCGATTTTACGAGTTGCCGGAGAGTTGCGCTGTGTATCGACGAAGAACTTTTTGGTGGATTCTTCTTCGATAACTATATGCTACAGTAGGATATATATATTCATACTAATGGAGTACTTAAAAATACTTTGCGAACGTTCATTTTAAATTTCACTCGATGACAAATGGTTGTTGAAGTTGTCACTACGATGGCAAACTATCTTTAGATTTCATATTGAATTTCAATTTCATTAAATTTTACTTGGCTTTTTAAATTAATTAACAGCTTTCAAACATGTAAATAGAACAGTCAATAATAATGTTATTATAGAAATATTTGATTTCAATTCAGAATTCAATAAATTAGAATTATATTTAATGCATGTACAACTTTCTGGGTGAATACAAATATACCCATTCGATTACAAATCAACGTCACTCTATTTTCGCAATACGTCAAAGCCCGAGTTGAAACCTCTATTGACTTCAACAAACATCAATCTAGAAATGATATCAATAAAGTTTACGGTTTGAATATGTTTAGCGAAGCATGCACAAACATGATTCATCAATTATAAATAATACATAAAAAGTGCATTAACAAAAACGTTATGCATTTTTATAGATTTATGATTATTTCAAATGCCGCTCTTATTTCAAATCTATTCCAACAGATCTTTTATCTTTAATCTCTATAAAAAAGTACACGCTGCTGTTTTAATTTTATTTCTATGACGATGAAGACATAAAGTACTACGAATGCAAGCCGATAGTCGCTGATAGTCATAGTTAAAAAGCGTATAAATAAATGTTATACTTTAAAGTTTCACGTTTGATTTATATATCTCAATATTGATTGAATGATGTTTCGATCTCTTGACCCAGAATAATGATATAATTATTAATACAAAACAGGAATTTATAAATGGCATTACTCGATTGTGCAGTCTTCAATCAAATGCCCTCAATGAATATACCTATATCAGCTAGAAAAGCACACAACTCTTGGTTTCAACTAAATTAACGCTACGACCTTTTCTTCCAAGCGAAGAATAAAAGAAATGCCAACTTCATCTACAATCGTCCCAAGCTAATCTCGCGCACCAATGCATGCAGTTATCAGTTCCAAACACAAGCACTGCACCGCTCTATTGATAAGAAGCACACGCGTTAAGACCAGCGGCCAAAGTTCGCAGTACACAGCTGAAAAGGCTGCCTGCCCCCGACCCAACGACAATAATCCACCCCTCGTCCACGCTATATATACGGGCAATTCTTTCGAGCTGAGCTCGCATACAGGACGATCCGCATGGCGAGGCGCGCACGCGAGACCAACGGAGCAGAAGAGGAGGCGCTGCACTGCAGTGTAGTAGTTTCACCTTCCAATTACTCGAAACAGAGGACTATCTCGCCGACTATTAAAGGGGGAGAGACTACGTCTCTCTTCTCTTCATCTCCGCCAACCCTCGATCGCGGCCCCCGGCGCATAACGATCGCGCAGCGCGAATATGGCAGCGGCAGGTCTCGGGAATAAAAGGAAAGAGAGAGAGAGAGAGAGAAAGGTGTACGGGCGCCAAGGGACGTTTCAGGCGCAACGACGGGCGCGCCTTATCTCCAGGTTGCGCATTATACCTGTATCCGAGTGTGTATATTCCTTAAAACGAAAGCGCGAGCGCAGCTCACCACTCGTAGTTTCTCTCCCTCTTGCCTCTTTCATTGTGTCCGTCTTTTTCCGCGCTTGTATGGGTACCTTTCTCACTGGCGCGCGTCTTGTCTTGGATTCGCCAAAATAAACTTCGGCCGCTCGTCTCGAGTCTCGTGTGCACGAAGAGGAGAGATCTGAGATGAGAGAGATGAGAGTGAGGGAGAGAGAGCTGCGAATGTAATTACCGGACTAAACTTCTACCTCCTTTCGTTCTTCTCCCCCTGGTGTATCCTTCCTACAGGAGCCGAGAGTGGAAGAGCATATATACGCTTGGCTCTTGCTCTCTGGATGTGTTCTCATTTGCACTCCTCGAACGCTCGAGAGCACTGCCGAGCACCAAGCCAGATCAAACGCGTCATGAGAAGATAAGTTTGCCCCCAGCTCGCTCTCCTTTTCCCGCCTTTTCTCCTTTTCTCCTTTATTCCTTCATGGATTCTTCTCTCTTTTGTATTTTATTTATTTTTTCGCATTTTTTTATTATCTCTGCAGGAATGAGAGAATTATAAAAGGGGGAGAGAGAAGTTTCGAGAGCAGAGCATCGCGACTGGATGACGGTTTTCTAAGTTTTTGTATTCTTATTCTAAGATTACGCTGGAGAAATGTTTGTTCCATAGTTAGAAACTCCGGGGTAGTTGAAGTTTGTGAACTAAGGAAATGAAATAAAATGTGAGTCTAAGATTTGCTTATCTGTGCGTAGAGAATGTTCAAGCTGTATAGTTGTGTCTGAATGCAGCAATATGATAATTGGAAGAAACTTCATAAATAAAATGACTTCAGTGTGTACAATTTTTCAAATGGAAATTTTGTATATTAATGAAATATGATAGAGTTACCGAACCAGTGAATAATATTAATAGGGCACACAGTCTATACTCAGCTACTAATGAATAACAATATAGTAGAATATAGTAGTAGTAAGAAGTATAAAGTATTTGAAAACAAACTTTTACTGTAATAACTCTAAGTAACTATATAACATAAAGAAAATTCAACACTCAGATAAGAAATTAATTAGGTGCTTTACAACTTTATTTCTATTATGTATGCTCTGGTACAGTACAGTACTCTTTCCATGAATCC